>JASFXZ010000066.1:0-639582 GCA_032209605.1 Mactromeris polynyma
TACTTTGCTGTAATTTCTAGACTTTTCCCCAATTTCTAAGTTTCATGCGAAAAAAGTCCCAATTTGAAGGGTTTGGGTCATCTTACCAAAATATACCTTGATACATATAAAGAAACAGATCAACTAGTTCAGCATTCAGCTCCTGAAGCTTACAGATAATGTTATTATTGTATGCATAATTTTATCTGACGTTACTAACCAGTCCTATATGTACTTATAGACGTTGCTTTTAAACTTTTGTGTTTTGGGTTGATTATAACTTGATTAATTGTTGGGTTTGGTTTTCTAATTGTTACGAAATTGTGTTTCAGATCAAAGGAATGACAGACAAAGGCTGGGGAGAGTACAGTAAAGCCTTCCTGGCTACACCAAGGACACCTTATGATATCGGTAATTATACAGTTTTCATTGTTTATATATATTAAGTATAAGTAAGGGATATAATGGTCATATGTCAGTAAGGATGCAAGTTTTAGTCAATGTTGAGTAAGGAGTCGTAGTGGACAAGGGATTGAGTACCAATTTATTTAATTTATTTAATCAAATTAAACTGTTTCAATTACATAGTTATACAAGTACATGCACATTGTTAAGTTGAAGCAAGTTTTATAACTTGATATCAGCGCCGCTGTATGATTTCCAACCTCTTCTATAAGTGACGTTATTTCTAGAAAACGTCATGTGTGACGTCACCATGTGCTGACAGTAAGTAATATTTGCCCCATATGGCAAGATGAAAATGAAGCAGGGCTCATATAGAATGTTTTATCAATTTTGTTATTTGTTACAGATGACAAGAACAAGATGGAATCTGGACCGTCCGTTGTAATTATTGTTGGTTCTATCATTGCTGTAATTCTATGCATGGCTATAGCTGCCATTATGATATTTATACTGCTGAAAAGGTGGGTACACTTCATTGTTAGTCTGTATCTATGATAAGTAACAAGTCTTTGCTTGGTGTGATTTTGATGCTGGTCGTGTCTCCTGAAAATCAACTATCAGTAATGGGAGCTTAGGCTTATCAGCTATCAGGGACATAGTTTAGCTGAAATTGATGTGTAGGCCTAGTTTTAGGGGGGTCCGGGGCATGGTCCATCGGAAACATTTTTGTAACTAGATCGTCAGAGGTGCGTTTTGGTGTAAATGTCGTTCGGGTAAATATGCTTACAATAACATTGAAAACATATATTAAATATTCTATTGCAGTTTTGGCCATTTTATTTTTTTCAATTTTCAAAAGAAAAGTATATGCCTACACGGCCCATAGGAATCTTCTTCCGTTGCTATTGGTTAAGAACAAGTTAGATCTGTTTTTAAAACCATGAAACACTGACTGAAACGTCAAACAACAATATCAATGCTGAGACAACATATTGTGCAATGATCAGTCAAACTGAATATTTATATGTCATTTAATTCAGACTAGTGATTGATGTTGAAGTTTATGATTTTGTGCGTTTTTAAATTTTTATAGTCAAATTCTGTACAACTGTATTTAAAATACAAAGTTCCTATTTTATTCTAGAAAAAATAGCAAACTTTTTATGGTTTATTGAACGTACAACTGTAATTGTCTTTATATGTTTTGCTACTTAAATGAACACAATTTGTTTTCCATGTAGGAGCCGAAGAAGTGATGGAAAGAATCCAGATATCGATGGACCATATCATCATGGTAAGTCACATGACAGTCACATGACAGTCACATGACAGTCACATGATCAATCATGCTATTCTAGCCATCACTCAAGATCCTTCAGTAGCACCATGTATAAGCGCAAATTTGAAAATAATTGCATGTTAATTAATGTTTGCACCATGTAATATTTCATTGATGAACTTGTAATTATTATTAATTATATAAAACACAAACATAGTTGAATTTGCGTAAGATATTGAATATGCTGTTTTAGGGAAATAAATCCGTATTTTTGCATTTTGTTTGTATCCTGAATGCTATGAAACATGTTGAATTGAGGGTAATAGAATGGGTGGGGAATTTGCAAAATAGTATTTAGGAGTTTTAAATAGTATCTGATATTTTACTTGTCGGTGCTGATATGTTTCATAGATAACACACTATAAATCCATGGTTCTATGTTAAACATGGTTCGAGTCCCTTGTGTTTGTTGATTTGTGTATGGATACGGTGATAAGCTCATAGTGCAATTTTGAGTTCATTTGTTGCTATGTAGTTAAAATTTGGCTTTAATTTAAGCTTTAATCCTAAACATCTATCCAATTATCATCTTGTTAGTGTTCGTTATAATTTTTATGTTTTTTAAACTTTTGTTTTTATTGTCATACATCTTACTTTCTGTTTTGTGACTTTCATTAAAGTTATATAATGGTAGTTAACTATCATTTTTCTTTTGAAATCGATGTAAAACTGTTGATTTTCTAAAATCTATCATAAAAGTGATATTGTGAATAGTGTTTTTACTGTGTGATAGAAGATCTGCTAATATATGGCTTTTTAAACAAAAACAGTCTCAATTTTCTGCAACCGGCTCATAAAACTGCTTAACATTAATATTGCTATAGCTATATGCTTTACACATGAGTATAAACAGAATAAGGCATTTATGAGAAAAGTATACATTCACTTTACTGGAAGCATATAAATTGTCTTAATTGAACAAAAACGTTATTTCTCTGTGGTATTGTAAGATGGGATAACTGTATTCTAGTCTCATGCACAACATATGAATATTCATTCATTGATTGGTTCCCAGGTTTCGTTCAAATGCATCATTTGTTTAAGAATTCATCATTGACCATTAATCTGTATAATAATGCATTCTGTTCATTTGTATGAACATGAATGTATAAATTAACATATTAGATTAACATATAAATTATACGTAAATTTTGCTACATGAATACTAGTTGAGATTTTCGTGTATTCATGGGCGTTCATTATTTTCTTCATTCAGTTCTGCACTGTCCCCCCCTTGAGCCTCATATAAACGGATCCAGTGAGTAACCTCCCTTGGGTCACTATGCAAATTTTGACCTTGACCTAAATAGTTTGACCTTTGCAGTTATAAAACAATATGCTTGCTTAACAATATGTCAAACGGAGGATATGTGGGTTATTAATTTTAATATTTCTTGAATTTGTGAAAAGAAATGGATCACAATGCATAAAATTTTCATTTCATATTTATTCAATTTTGATAAATCTGTGACGTGATCATGATTTGGTGTTTGAATGTTATATTTAATATCTAGCTATCATGTGATTTATTGCTGGCAATGTTTTAAAAGTGTTTGTTTTTTACTGCTGGTCAAAAATACACATAGTTTAAGTAGGTCAAGGTCAAGAATTCTGGAGTGAGCAGAAAAAAAACTGTTGTAACCATGGAAACAGTACAGAAAATATTATCTTTGGCTTCTGAACAGTTAAATATTCAAATTCCGAAAAAAAAGTTTTATTTTGTGAATAAAGAATTCAATTGTATTGAAAGAAAAAACTTGTATCTTCTCTTTGACATTTCATCGAGAACAAAAATAATATTTGTTGGAATTTTGCTGCCTGTCAGAGATGTGTATTCTGTACTGTTTTGTATGCTAGGTCTTGCTAACCACTGCTTCCTTTGTAGCTTTATTTTACACTTTTAGTTCACTACTTTTATCTTTTTATTACGCAACTCACATTTCAAAATCATAATTCTTGTAAAAATATTTTGTGGATTATTGTTTGAAAATCATTTACTAACATTTGACCATTTAAAGCTGGTTGACCATTAGGACATTGCTAGAAATGTCTGAATAAGTTACTGAAGAAATTTGTGCGCCCTAAGGATGTCTGTAATGATTAATGAATACATTGGAAATGTTACAAATTGCAATCAGAGTCAAATTGTTTTTTTATTTGTTTAATTTGTTTGAAAGTCAAAACACTATAAATTGATTCATCATTGTCAATTTAATGGTCAAGCGGTTTCATGGTTTACTGTGGTCAAGCATGATGATTTGCTGGTTAGTTTGCTGGTTAGTTTGGTTGTTTTATATTCACTTCATAGGTGTATGTCAGTTTATTGATGACTTCAAGTATCATTTTAGTTTTTTTAAGTATAAACTTGCAAATTTCTCCTACAAGTGTACATATATACTGCATGAGGTATGTTTTGCATAAATGACTGATGTACTTACAAATGTCAAGTATTTAGTGTGAAGAATGGGCACTACTGATGCAAAATGTCATTAGTGACACGATACATGGTATTTTGTTTTCGTATAAAATTGTGTGACACATTTTGTTGGCCATGTGTTGGGATGAAAAAAATAACCTGGGCAACTGTTTGTATTGCATGTATTTACACTTAAGCTGTGAATGATATTCCTCATTTTCTGTGTTCATTTCACAAAAACATTTCTAGTTATTACATATAGTACACTATTTTAATTCTTGTCCGTAATCAACAATATCCTTTATTTCACCCCTGTTTTCTCTTGCTCTCTTTTCCAAAATCTTATTTTTTTCACGGTTTGAAATTCTCCCAATCAGTGTGATACCTCTAATATTTACATGTATACAAAACTCTTCCAAAACAATGCTGTGTGTTATAACTACATTGTATTCCTTCAAATATTAGAATAGTTTTTTAGAAAATTTATATTGGGTTAATATTAGATAGATAGGAATAGAATAGAACGTTCTGTATTGTATTGATTTACCATCTTATATGAAATTATCTTTCTGTGACCTTTTCTCTGTTTTGTTAAAAGAAGTATGTTCAATCTGTTGACCTGTCATTTTTTTCAATTATGCTAGTATTGAATGATCTCATTATGTTATAGATCTAGTATGGGTCGTGTGTGTTGATATATTATAACATTTATGTGTGTTTCTTTTTTTACTCGTAACATTTTTTCGAATGAAAGTTTCTGTAACAGACTCTTAAGTTTCACTCTAAGGGATGTTTTTTTTATGTTAGTTTTATTACTTTCATTTCAGTGACCGTTCCGTTGTTCCAGCCATCTGGTACGATAAAATCCTACGTTGACCCTCATACATACGAAGATCCGAATCAAGCAGTACGAGAGTTTACCCGAGAGATTGATGCTTCACATATTATAATTGAATCAGTTATTGGAGGAGGTAAGTTCTTACATGTTTCAATCTCGAGTCTAACTTCATATCACCAACGACGTCAAATACATCTTTATCTTTATGTTCAACAATTTTAATTTCATTGACTACGACCATATTTAAGTGCTTTTTGTTGTATTTAGGAGATTTTGCTGGAATTTCTTGTTTCAGAACAGTGCAACTTCACTTTTTTGTTGATATAGTTTAGTTTAAAATTTTATTTTCCATTGACGGTGAAGCAAATTTGCATCTTACTTGAATCACTCGCAATAACTGCTTCCTGGATTACTTACCAGTATGCTCACCTTATTCAGGAAAGTCGGTGGTTGTACCTTTCGCTAGGCAGGATTGAACACACAGCCTTTGGGTTTGGAGTCTTATGTTCTACCTCCATACAACTATACCCCCTTATTATATTTATTTGCTGCAGACGTTAGTTCAGACTAGGGCTGCAACGATCAACCAATTATATTTTAGTATATTGTAAATATTAATGATGAGTAATATATCATAATTTAGGTGAATTCGGGGATGTTTGCAAAGGAAAGCTAAGAGTGCCAACTCGTCCAGATATGTCAGTAGCCATTAAGACATTAAAAGCAGGAGCAACAGATAAGAATCGTCTGGACTTTCTGACAGAAGCAAGCATTATGGGACAATTTGATGATCCAAACGTTATTTTCCTGGAGGGAGTCGTCACTAAAAGTAAGTGCTAGCCCATGGTATAATAGTAAAATAATTGTCTGATTGAGTTTGATAATAAATAATAAAAAAAAATTATGATAATAGTTATAGAGAAATATTTATATGAGACAAGGGAGAGGTTTTGATAGTGTCGATGTCCATTACAATGTTACCAACAATAGCCGTTCATTGTAGTAAAATAGATTTATGATTGTAGTGTTTTGGCTGTAATGTTTTTCATACATAATACAGTCACATTTTATTTAATTACGACATAATATTCAGCCCTGCATTAAGGCCTTGTATGATTTCACTCATTGCTATGGTATTCAGTATTCGATAACCTTTGCTTTTTTGTCCATCTTTTTTTGCTCCACAGTAATCTCAAACTCAAATCTTACAATTGTACTCTTGTCAGTCATCGTCCTTGTAGGCCATCCTGGAAATACACCTTTATCTAAAGGGCACCTTCAGTTAAAAGTAGGGATGTAAACGATTAACTGGTTAACTGTTCGAACCTCTGGTTATCGGTTAGTAAAATCACTAACCGGTTAATGCTCAATTCTTTATGAAAATATCTACTTTTCATTTTCGACAAAAAAAAATCTTGCAAGATATCTGTAGTCACAAATCTCTGGACGCCTTCATTAAAGTGCAAACATATCGAATCAAACCAATGGTATATTACCAAGCATATACATATTTACTGGAACTTGTTGAGAAATGAATAAAGATATATTAATTAATAATTGTGTTTTACCACTTTTCTCAAATTTGTCTCATCTCATTAAAAAATAATTACCACTTTATTAAATGCAATTATGCTCTGTCTCTCCAAGTATTTAAAACACTACTTATTTCCTGGGAAAGTTGGGAAAATCCTTTTGTTGCCACATCAAAAATTCATTGTCTTGCTGCAAGCAATAATATATTGATGCAAATATCATTAGGCAAAGAAAAAACAGTGTTATACTATGTTACTAGGTGTGAAATTAGTCCTAAATGAAGTCGACTTTTTGTTCAAATTTTATGAAAAATTAAACACTACAGATTTATGGTCGTACGTTAGTCTCTTTCGTTTCAATTACTGCGATAGTCTCGGGGAGCCAAGTGGGACGTAAAGTAAATTATGTCGTCACGTTTCGTCTTGTAAGACAGACATTCCTCTCTCAGATAGAAATTGAAATTTATTAACAGTATTTAAAATTACTCACAGATTTTAGGTGTGATTTAAGGGTTGGTATTGTCTGGAACGAAAAGGATATGCGCCATTATGTAATTACACATTGTCAGATTTATTATCCTTGTTGCTAAGCAACAAAAAATTAGACAAATTAGGTACTGGAGTGAATAAAGCCATTTCTTTGATGCATTTTTATTAGGATTAAATTTTGGTTAGTGCTGTATTTTTTCATTGTTGTTTTTGTATGAATCATAAAATTGTTGCTTTTTCTCCCATAACCAGAACTATTTGGGTGTTATGAATTCATTTAAAACTAATTAGTAGATTATCTTATTTCAGCAAATCCTATCATGATTGTCACAGAATACATGGCAAATGGTTCATTGGACAGTTTCTTAAGGGTAAGTAACGTTAGGAATTCAATGTTTGTATTGCGTAAGAATAGTAAAGACTTCGCCATTTATAATGTGTGTACTTTGAATCCTATATAATATTATATAGAAAAACTTTGTGAAAAAAAATTCCGGGATTTTATCTGGTGCTACTTACATCTCTGATATACAATAGAATGTCTCTTCCTTTTCATTAATCTTACTTGGGCATTAATACTGTTCCAATAGAACAGTATGAGTAGGAATCTTCAAGATGACTAGATTCTGACATTTCTATTGTTGTAGTAGCTCATGTTATTTATACTTGTCAGCAACTGTTTATTATTTATTTGAAACAAGATTTGAGATCAGATCTTTTCTCGTACTACCAACACAAACTAAATTATACATAAATTTGGAATTCGGAAAATCCCAACATTTGTGTTGGTTATTGGCTTTAGTATTTTCAAAGATGATGAAAATGTAGTAATAATATTAAATACTGGAATAAAAGTTGTTGTACTTAAGATTTTTGACGAGTAGAGACAAAATGTTTTCATTGGGATCAATAGTTATGTTGTTATAAGGTTGTTGAAGTAATACTAAAAAAATGTTGTCTGTTCCAAGAATGCTATGACAATAATGATATTTATGTGCGACGTTATTACCCTGTTCACACCGTTTGATCGTGGTACTTCCTGTCTGACTACCTGACATCAGCTCCCAATATCAATTATTCATCTATCTTTACAGATTTGTTAAATTCTTTCTATTTGTGATGTGAAGTCAGCTAGTACGCTTTCTATTACTGTTTCGGTGGTCCTCTTACTTTGTGCTTGGATCTGTTAGAATATTTAATTCCTGGCTATATATATTTATGTCCTTAAAGCATGTAAAATAAAAAAGATAAGACCATAAATGCAGGGAAATGTGTTATATCTTCAAGGGACTGTTTTATCATCTACAGTAGGCTGGAAAATTTAATTTGGATGACTACTGGTATCTACTATTATGTTGAGATATTTTGCGCCTTTTGGAGGCTTACTCATTTTCTCATGCAATATTAAGTGGACTATGAGAGAATTTCTAGTTTACTGTTTGCAGTATATTTCATGTGAACACATGGTTAGATATTTAAATGGTTACCTGTCATGGAATGTATATGTGGACTGCCTATTTAAATATGCGTCTGGATGGAAGCATTGGCTGATTTATTAGTGACAAACTTGTTAATTGTTTTGTATGTAAAGGTGGTTCAACGTGTGTGGTATGGTCTACTGATATGACCGTCTTACTCCTAATTTGGTTCTAATAGAGTTTGCTGGAAACTAATTCAAATGTATGTCTTTGTCAGAAATTAACCGGGGACAATTTGCAGTCAAAATTGGACTGCACTCACAAAATAATGTCTCCATGCCCTTTCGGACAAAATCTTCAGGTCTGGCTGTTTTAGTATGATTCCATGTTGGACTATATTGTCACATTTGTTTGTAAAATGAACTCATTCATTTCAAGGTCCTAATGTTGTCTGTTCTTCAATATTTTATATCAAGTCTGTAACTCCTCAATGTATGTATAGGTGTTAACTGTCGTATACAGTTCCATAACATTGTCTGTGGTTACAGCGGAGATTGTCTTCATAGGAGAAATTTATTGTGATTGCTTCAGCAGACACCATGTTACATCTCTGAGACTTTGTTTATGATGGACAGATGTAACTTGTGTTCCGGAATACCGTGGCGATCATTCGGATTCCTGACGAGGAGGTAGACAAGATACATAATTTACCAGAAAAAATTTAACAATGTGGATTTATTTTCCGGGGTTTTATTGCTTTTTATCTAGTCGACTAGTTGTATCAGCATCTTGGGGAGTTTGGTGGAAAAAAATATGAATTTTTATCAGGATTGCAAATAGTTGAGATTGATACCATTTACTTCAATGTTACAGTTTACTAGAGTGGTACCATTTACTAGAGTGGTATGGCAAAATGGTACCATGTACTAGAGTGGTACCATATACTAGAGTGGTATGGCAAAATGTTACCATTTACTAGAGTGGTATAGTAAAATGGTACCATTTACTAGAGTAGTATGGCAAAATGGTACCATTTACTAGAGTGTTTACCGCCGAGTGTTGCCATTTACTATAGTGTATACTGCAGAGTGGTGCCATTTACTAGAATGTTTACCGCCGAGTGTTGCCATTTACTAGAGTGTATACCGCAGAGTGTTGCCAATTACTAGAGTGGTATAGGTCTGACCTATGTACCCTATCTAATAGAACTGTGACCAAATTGTGACTTTATTAACGTTTTCCTTTATTCAACATCTGGCCCACATCCAGAAATACCCCCATAAAATGATATTGTGACAGCGTCCAGCTGTTGCTGGGATTACTTAAGCATGCATGAAGTATTTTGACGCAGACTCCATAATTGGTGTGTTTACAGTTAGATGAAGAATTATTGAACTGATAATTCTACAAAGTTGGACATGTGCTGTTCCTGTCTGAATGGGATTAATTTTGCTTGCAATTTATTACACTTTGTACTATATCAACCAATGATTTGTTTATCACTGTACACTCTCATTGAGTGCAGCTGTTTTTGTTTTAATAATTTCATGTTTACTCAGTATCAAAATGTCTGAATCAGGTATTCTGAGCATTATGGAAACTGGTAACAGTAGACAGCCGTAGACGACCTAGAAAGGTTAGCAGACCTGGGGCCTTCGAACCAATGCTCCTCTACGTATTGTTTCATTGACATCCATCGTTCCCAAACACATCAGGGAATTCATGATTCATTGCTTTGGTATAAACTTGCTATGTGAGCAACTTGGTGGTACGAGATTCCTTCAGATAATATTGTTAAATATGTTTCATGCAATTTTCCAGGGAATTGCTTTTCTTGAGTTTTGAAAACTACATTGTATCTTCTCATGATTGAAACTTGATCATAAATCATATCATAGTATCCGATAAAAGTCAATTTACGAATGATTTGTGAAGAAATTGTTGCCTTAAATTTTGTCTATCTGATTTTCGTCATTTATTCTGTTGATGCACTGGAAGCTGGTTCCATTTTTTGTCTCCGTGCCATCTCTTGGCAATGATAATAAATGGTTGTTAAAATTGATGTTTTTGTAGGATTTTAATTTAATATGAGAAATTTTAATATGCTTCGTAACTCACATGTCAAACTTTATGTCTAACTAGAGATTTGAAGACTCCATAGATGTTTCCCGTACCATATGTAGATAAATCTATGTACCCATACTTCATGTACAATATATCGAAATATAATCAATGTGGAAAAGAAGTCACTTGTTTGCCAATGAACAAGTCAGTGCTAGTTGAAAACCCTGGAGAATTGGTTTGGTCATTACGGACTGGCTTTACAATTTCTATACTGATCAAAAATTTAATTTAATGAAACTCAGTGGCCTTAAAAATTGTTTGTTTGCAAATACGAAACCTGGAATTTTAACAATGGGTACGTAGGTTTTCTGTTTAGTTTAGTACTATAATGACTAAAAGACTGGACTTTTTTTTCATTGATCAACCTGAAAAAATAAATTGAGTCGGGGCATTTTTCATGTGTCGGTTGCGTAACTGCAAACAGACAATTTTAAAGGATGGCCTGACATTACCTACCAAGATAAGACTGTAGATTATCTCTAGATTATCTCGTGTTTTTCGGTAGTAGACTATGTTCAACAGTTAATGAGCTGTTTTTCTCAGACATTAATATTTCTTGTTTACAACAATATCTCTTTGAGCAGAACATCTTTTTTATAACGTTCCTGTCTGGCCAGTGTGGGTAAATATATTGTTAAGTAAATGGGAAGACTTTCTATTACATTTTATGCAATAATGTCAGTCTGCTGTAAACGTAATTGCGTAAGATTTGCGGTCATTATGTTGCTGAAGAGGAAGTTCACTGTAATGGTCTTAGTGGTTCTGTATAGTAATGTTGGGATAGTAAACGGGTGAAAGTTTACTATATTTCTGCATTTTCTGTCTGGTCATCTGTTTCTATATTGATCTGAATTGTTGACAGTTCATTTCTTTCGAGGTATGGGTGTATACATGTACCTGAATGGTGATGATTTTTGTCTGGTTGATTTGTTTCCATTTTGTATCCAAATCTGTTGTATTTATTATATATCTTTGACATAATCTTTTCTCCCGACTATAACACACCAGCATCTATGAAAGGTTTGTATATGCGTGGCAGGTTTTATTGCGTAACGATATTTTGATAAAAAATGCTCAAACAGCATTTCAGTGTTTTATTCTGTTTCTCTTTTATATTCCAGAAAAACGACGGACAACTCACGGTGATACAGTTAGTCGGAATGATGAGGGGGATTGCTTCTGGTATGAAGTATCTGTCTGAGATGAATTATGTACATAGGGTAAGTTCTATTTGTAATGTATTAGTATGTTTACTGTTCAGTCTGGCACAACCTGTATCGACGTGTGCGTGGAGATGTTTTGTGAAGTTGCATTTCTGTTGCGAGAGCATGTCTTATCTAAGATACTTTGCCTAATTGTCACAATTTGTTTAGTAAGTATTTTTTTAGGCTTGGGGTCCTATACAGTCAAATCTCAATAATAAGACCCTTGAAAACTGGTCTTCTTATAGAGATGGTCTTAATATTGAGAATGAAAAATGAGCAAAATAGTGAAAATGGACTTGAAAATTGTGGTCTTATTTTGAGGTGGTCTTTACAGTACTTTACAGTCTGATGTAGTGACTTTTACTTCTTAATCTTGTTGGCCTGGGAAGTTAATCCCTTATGCTGTTATACAGTTTCGACACTTTTCAAGAATTTTGAGGTATGAGCAATTTCATAATTGTATCATGAAGAAACTGTGAAAAGTTTTTTGTTCAATGTTTGATGACATTGGGAGAATTCCTTTTGTTTTACGTTATCTCTGACACATGTTTGATCTAATTTTATATTTATCCTCATTAACTTTACAGACTGATATAGTGTCATGTACTTCCAATGACTGACGTCGAATTAAACAAATGAAACAAATGAAACTCAGAATATAGCTCTGAAATTAATGAGTAACGCAACTCGTTTCAAAAATGAATCGCAGATCAAATTAACGGAAGAAAAAATCGTTCTAGAACGTAGAATTAAATAAATTCCTCATTGACTTCTACAACGTGTAATTATTTACGGGAAGATTTTTACCTTCATACGAAACAATATCGCTAGTGTACTCGATCTTCTTATTTATCTAACTGAATTCCCTGAACTTTCTGCAAGTTGATTGAGCGTCGTCAAAATCTGATTGATCTTTAGTCGACATTAAATTTGTATGAGCGATCTAGAGTTTTTTATCCTTGCAGTATAAGAACAAAATGTTTTGATTAGATTCCGTTACAAATATTCTCCTGCATATTGTGAAAGATTTCTTGATTATTGTCATTTGTTGTCACCCAGGGAGCGTATCCTGTATTAGTTATGTCTCTATATGCAGACGGCATATTGTCAGTAATGAAATTTTATTATTTCTTCTGAAAACTGTGGGAAAATGATGAAGTTGTTGACTGGTGTCTGCTGCGTGCTGAAAACTGCTCAGTGTGCAGAAGTTTTCTGTCGGAAATGCGAGTACCTGAACTTCGTTTCAACAGGCATGAGAATATTCCGCGGATTCGCGGAAATCCGCAGATTTGACATTTGCAAGGGTAGTTTTTGAGACAATTTAAGCCATCTCGGAAGCATAAAAGCCAGGAGCTTCAGCAGCCCCTGGACTCCTTGCTGAATTTTCAGCTGAGTTTGAAATTTTGCATTCTCATGCCTGTTTAAAAATGTTGATAACATCTACAACAAATTAAAGAAACAATTCAAATAAAACCATTGCCTTGACTTATTCAGTGAGAGAGAATCTAAAAGCCATTTTTTAGTTACCAGTATCTTCTCAAACGTTTTTCTACCTTGATTCATTCTGTTCATCTGACTTTATATTTGAGTTGATAACTTAATTAAAAACGTTTTTTAGCTCCGAATAGAATGTGTTTTTAAAAGGCTTTACTGATTACTGGTAATTAATTCAAAGATACTAAAATGCTTGATGTTTTTTCACCACCTTCACCCCAGCAAACAATTTCTGATGAAGCTCCATGTAGTCTCACAATTTTGGAGTCGTCGGCCAATGTTATATTTCCTGCATTATCAATAAGTAATTTACTTAAGAAATCTCCTGTTGGATTAGCATAGGACAAGTCGAGATGTGTGATTTACGCATAAAAAAAGGAAAGGATATAGAAGACATAGCGGTGATGAATTGCCCCAGAGACTGGCCATGTTGATGATATCTGTCACAAATTAATGCTTTCTGGAACTTGTCGTAGCATGAGAGAAGTCTGCTTACAGTTTCAATGAACCCAATTGTTACTCTCACATTTGTCACCGAGAGAATGATTCAGCTTGTCACAATCAAATTTGGAACGTGTCTTCTATCAGTTGTATACATGTCTAATGATTTGTTCATGTTGAATGTGAAAATAATAATTCTGATCAGTTTCATGGAAGATTTTACGGGATTTGTGTTTAACCATTTTTCACGACAAGATTTGCATTTATGATTAAATTTGGTCATACGAACATAATCTTATTGAAAACCTGTTTCTTTGATTGATCTAATGACAGATGGCCCATGTTATATGAGATTGTTAGAGCTGCAAAGTCTTTGCTTCATAATCTCTTCTGAGTAGAATTTTGCATGAAGAAAAAATTGTATAATTAGTTTGACTGTACGTGTTAAATTTGTGCTGGAAAATGTTGTTTCCTGCCAGTCTTTGGTATAAACCTTAAAAAAGTCCCTTATATGGTGATTATTTTACACCAGGTTGAGTTTAATATTTTTAACATTGCAGATATATCATTATTACTGTGAAATTGCTGTCAGATCTTTTATAACTCTGAATTAAATTACGGTAATAGATTCGTACTGAACAAATCTGTTATGGAATTTTACTGTTTGTGGACATTGTTTGATGTTGTTCAAGTAGCTCAGTAATGTGATACTAAGATAACGAAATCAAGCAAGCAGAATGAATTGTAGTAGGTTGAAGAGTAAGCCGAGTACTATATGAACTGCAAAGTTCAATATCATGCAAAGTGAATGATGCAGTGACATTGAAGGATCCAGAGTTATATTTGAAACAATTGTAGTGGATTTTGATGTTATAATTATCTGCTTGTGTTCTCCACTAAGGCATCGTATATCAGAAAAGATAACACTACTTGAGTGCATTGATGAAGTTTCATACAATTTCAAATCCCCCGGAGTCCTGTGAAAATGCTCCCTAATTGTCTCTGTGATGGTATTCATAGAATGAATGGTACTGGAATCGTTACATGCATAATGTAACACTTGGGTGTATCAAGAGGAATATTACTGGTGGGTAGAGATAACATTGTGTGAGATAATACTTTGAACTATTGATAAAAAACGCTATGAAATAAAATTTAAATGTCTTTAAATATGATGAAATGTTTTCTGCCTGTGGAAATCAGATTGATTGGATTTGATGTAGCGGTTCATCGAGGACAAGCGAAGGACAAAAACTTTTCAATGGTTGTATCTACTGAATGAAATGAAAGCAGTTGTCAGTCACCAGTTGCATATTATGTAAAAAAAAAATTTGCATTAGATTTTGGATGCAATGTATGAGCTTGTTTTCTAAATTGTAGTTTTGGAGATTGCTCGGTGGCGAGTTATTTAAAAGACTACAGAGATTTTGTGTACGTTAAAAATCTATGATTTTAAATGTGCTGCTGGTTTTTAATTTTGTATGTGAACTATCATTGAGCAGCGCCGAGTGTTTGTACTAATTTCTATGTAATGGTTTCTAGCAATACATTGCAGAATTGACATCAAACTCGAATCAGTGTTAGAACAATCAGCAGCTGACTATTTTTAACAGTAAAACAGTATTTTTTTACAAGTGGCTTTTATGCCGGCCATCTAATCAAAATTGAATCAGTGAACAAAAACTGGTCAACAAAGGAAATAAAATTAAAAGGAAAGTTATTACGTAATGTCAGTCATGGGATTTCATTATCCATTAGAGAGAAACTTCTCAAACTTTGGAATATATTTCTCCTTGAAAACCTATTTGTTCCTTGTTTGATCTGTGGAATGGAATTGGTGCTTTTTTCTCGGCTCTTGTCTGTCTTTGTACCAATGTTTCATTCTCTGTTATTGCATATCCAGCAAACATTTTACAATGTTGTTCAAATAAACTTTCTGTGTATTAACTGTGAAATTATTCAGATCTGGAAAGATACTGTTTGCCTCGTATTGCCAAATAGTAATTTTGGAGTTTAGATTTGTTGTTAAACATCTTCATTGATAGAGGATTATCTCATTAAATTACAACTTCAATCTTATAGTTCTCTAACATGAGACCTTTTCAAAATTAATGCTTGTAAATGATGAAAAGCCAGGGATGCGCAGTGGTCAAGGAGTAGATCTGAAGGTCGTGAGTGAGGGTTTGATCATGAACTTCACAATCCCTAAATTTGGTGCAAGTACTGGTTGGTAGCCAGGCAGCAGTCATCGACAGTGATATAAGTAGTAAAGTTATAAGATCGATGTTAAGTAAATGAGTTTTAACTAATGACGTAAAGACAAAAAAAATCTAATATTGTGTACAAGGTGAGGAAAACATAGCTTTTACTAATAAGAGTACAATAATCATTTAGTGTCAATAATGAATAGGCTCACATTAAGAGATGCATTATACAAGCAATAACACTGTAACAAAACCAATAGATTTATAATTTAATTGCAATTAAAGTTTCAAATTGTTTTAATGTATCGAGGTAGGATGAGAAGTACTGTTGTCTCTTAACAAACCTGTAGATGGTAACTTGATGGTTCACTTCAGTGTAAAACTTGCAGGCATTTAAACAGTTTTTCAGCCATACAAAACACTCTGGTTTATAAATTTAATGTAAAAAAATGTTTATAACAAAATTATGAAAAAATAAATCAATGAGTATTTTTTGTCTGTGATGTATGAAAAAAGCAAGCTTGCATATCTTGCCTTTGCTATGGTTGTGTGTTTTATATCTCCTTCCAATACTTGAAGACGGAAGTTTATTGTGTTCAACTTGGGAGATATTGAAATGTATAGTTTCGTTTGAATTATTACTTTCAAACAATCATTACATCATTTCAGTTTGTTCTGAAGTTTCAGATATCCTCTAGTGACTTGCATCTGCCATTGTTTTTGTTTACATTTATGCATAATATAACTTACGCAGGGCAATATGATACTTCTCTGAGTACATTATTGTCCCCCCATTCATGCACTGCTTGTTTTAAAGCATTTTCCGTAACTTCTAGATCTGATGGCTTTTAATTTGGATGTTCCTTGTGGCTTGGTTGTTTTTTATATTGCCAACATTCTTTAGAGATGGCCTGTATTGGACAGATCATGATTAATGACCTGTACGATATTGTCGATGGGAGATTAATGTTGTCAATTCATACTGACAGCCGCCATTAGAAATGAAAACAGACTGTCATGACAAAACATGTTTGCAAGAAATCTGATCAGTATAATTGAATTGGCAGAGGGATCAAACTGCTGTATGCAACGTTTCCACCAGATTTTAACATGATAGCTCTATTTGTTTACTGGAATGTGGTTGTATGGTGTCCAGGGAGCAGGAAACCAAGCCATTTATAATGTCTTGTCACTGATCCTATCCTTTCTGAACATTGTTGAAGGTTTTGAAATCATTGAAGAACTTGTCTCATGGTGAATGTAATGTATTTGAAACTAACACTTCTGCATATGACAGTAACAGGTAGTCACAGTGGGTGGTGATTGAAGTTTATATCGATGGACTGTCGAACAATTGATTTGAGAAATGAAATCTTACATACTACAATACTTTGACATTAATAAATATTTTGGTTGTTTGGGTTATGTACCTTGTGTGCTTGCGGGACAGATAGCTTATGGTAGATTTAGCGATGCATTATTAGAAAATATCGTACATGAATATTTAACACTGAAAGGTCAGCCGGTTCTTGTTTTCCTGATAATTTCTGTTTTGCATTCATGTGTTCATTCCTTTTTTTACATTTTTCATTTGAATATATACTGACAATATCCGTATGATAAGATTAAATTCATTCTGACATTTAGTAATTTAAAAAAAATAATATTTCATGCAGCAAATTGAATTGTGCCGTATATTGTCACTATTATGTAGGATTTCCAGCAAATGCCATACTCCTGTTTCAAGCCTGGGCTTTTATCCTCTGGCATCGCTGGCATTGAACAATGATTTCCACTTGACACTGTGTGATGTCTGGTTTTCTATGAATGAAATTAGATATTTCGGAAATTGTTTTCTATTGCAAATGTATTACAAATTAACCTCAGTAGTCCTAGATATTATATGGAAGGAAACCCAGCAGAAGCCATGTGGTGTTTGCCCATACTCACGATATAAATATCTTCTGTCAGTTAATGTTATATTGAAGTATGAAATATCGCTGCACCCCACCCAACCAGTCTGTTTAAAGAAATTGATAATCATTATTCCACCAAGGCCAAAATGATGATTGTTGTGTCCCCTAAGGGTTTCATTCCATAATCACACAGTCTGTCTGTAAATTAGATTGTCTGTTTGTCCTTAACACTTTTGGTAAGTTTTCTGTTAAACTAATCAATGGACTCCAGTAAAACTTATCACAAATGTTAAGCACTAATTGAATTCTGTACCTCCAAGATCACAGACAAAGGCGTGTCACCTTGGAGGGTGGTGGCATTTATCACTCACTTATATCATGTCTTGTTTAAAACTAAAACTTGGCAGACTTACCTATTACTTTTGGTATGGTGATAGTATTGAGACCAAAATGGTCACTGGTTTGAAAGTAATGTGTCCCAATACTTGAGACATAAAGGCATGTGCTTTTCTAATTGATTGATATAATGGTGTTTTGTCATTGTCAGATTTACTTCAAGTGATATCCAGGATAAATACCATTTAGTTCCACTTCAAATTGGGAATTATATCTGAAATTGACCCAGCTTGCCTTTTCATAGTGGTTTCCACAGATGTCAATTATTGTGATGTGAAGACTGTGGTAGGCTTAGTGATATTGATGAAGAGATACTTTATTTTTGCCCTGAAGTGAAATAAGCTATCTTTCACCTCTAAGTTTCAATTCATGAGTTTGAAGCTAATCAGCTGGTTAGCCATTGTAATCAATTTAGATTATGGAAGTCTGACTGAAGAACAGTTTTCAATTAAGTATGACATGAAAAATGTTTTCCCTGTGATGAGATAAGGTTTTGTGACAATTTCTGAATTGATAATTTCTATTGTCCAGCTTTCTATGACACTAAGACTGATTAATGGGTAATATTAATATAAAATCCCTAATCTTCCTATAAACCCCTTATTTTCCCAAAAAAAATCTTGTAATTTGTTATATATAAATAATCTTGTTTAATTTTATCTTGTCATAAATAATTGCCTGTATAAACAGTTCTTTGGAAGTTCTAAGTAAAAATTCTCTCATACATAATGTATTGCCACCTTTCATACTATGTTTGCATTGATTTTTGGGGGGATTTCTTAGAAATCCTGATTGATTGCAGTTTGTGAGTTACTTAATTGACAGTTTTATCACCAGGTATTACCCCAAGTTTGTAATGAAATATGACAGAATCTTCTTTCCTAGGTAGATAAATGTCAAAGAAACGCTTACTTTTCATGAGTATATTATGTAGGATCATATTCTATGTATGTGGACCAATTATATATCCTCTTTGGTAGGATTTATTGCTCTTTTATAAAATCACGCCAGACAGCATTGTCATTTATTAGAATATTTTATATCAAGTGAATGATGTACATTGCAAGATTCTTGTAAACATGCCCTATAAAATGTTGTAATAATGCATTTGATGTAACAGTGGTGTTTTTGTATGCCCCTTTTGGGGAGCATTGTCTTTGAAACTTTCAGTTGCATTATCTTGAATACTTTTCGATAGCATTGTCTTGGAGACTTTTCGATAGCATTGTCTTGGAGACTTTCGGGTAGCATTGTCTTGGAGACTTTCGGGTAGCATTGTCTTGGAGACTTTTGGGTAGCATTGTCTTGGAGACTTTCGGGTAGCATTGTCGTAGAGACTTTTGGGTAGCATTGTCGTGGAGACTTTTGGGTAGCATTGTCTTGTAGACTTTTGGGTAGCATTGTCTTGGAGACTTTTGTGTAGCATTGTCGTGGAGACTTTTGGGTAGCATTGTCTTGTAGACTTTTGGGTAGCATTGTCTTGGAGACTTTTGGGTAGCATTGTCGTGGAGACTTTTGGGTAGCATTGTCGTGGAGACTTTTGGGTAGCATTGTCTTGGAGACTTTTGGGTAGCATTGTCTCGGAGACTTTCGGGTAGCATTGTCTTGGAGACTTTTGGGTAGCATTGTCTTGGAGACTTTCGGGTAGCATTGTCGTGGAGACTTTTGGGTAGCATTGTCTTGGAGACTTTTGGGTAGCATTGTCTTGGAGACTTTTGGGTAGCATTGTTTTAGAGACTTTTGGGTTAACTGCAAGGGTTGGTCTCTTGTCTTTAACATATGCCAAATTATACATTGACAAAAGATGAAGAAATTGCATGTAAACTGGCTCTTGCTATTTTGTCTAAAATTTACATTTCTCCGACAATACATGTTTGCATACTAATTCTTCATGTTGAATCATTGTGATGTTGTATTGTTGATTTACCAGTAAATATGTCACTGGAGGAAGATGTAATTGAATGAAGCAGTGAAGTCTGGTGATTTTAATTAAGACTTTTGCATGTGCTATAGATTTCTGCTCCCATTTATTTGTTTTCTCTCTGTAGATTTATTCAAAGCTGTAAGCATGCAAATAATGTTGAAACAGATAAATGTTTGTTGATGACAGAACAATATGAATTCTGCCATTCTTAGACATGTTTGTTTCCAGGAAAATATGGTCAATGTCTTGCAGTTTGAAACTTAATTAATAACTCGTATGATTTATATCGTCTGTCAATATTTGTATCTTTGAACAGACGGAGCACATTTTATACAATTGTATTATGTATTTTCAGGACCTTGCAGCGAGAAATATTCTTTGCAACGAGAGCTTGGTTTGTAAAGTTGCAGATTTTGGCCTTTCTCGAGAAGTCAATATTGATACTACAGATGGTGCATATACAACAAAGGTAGGTCACTCTTACAGTTATTGTTGCTTCCCTTGGTTGAGATGATCGAAGTAACTCATGATATGGATTAATTAGAATCATGTATATTAATAAATAATAAATATTTATCAATTTGTATGTGAAGATTCTAAAGCGTTAACCAAGACGTATTTGTGATCTGAGGAATTTGAAGGAAACAGGTTGCACCTAAGTTCATGTTTTACACCTTGTCTTCAAACCATCAAATGCTTTTCTAGAGTTTGTCGCAAAACTGATGGAATTCTGATTACTTTTATGTGTTATAATCATGATACTACGGCATTTTCTAAAACAGCCATTTGTAATTGTCACAGGGTGGTAAAATACCAGTTCGTTGGACGGCTCCTGAAGCCATTGCATACCGCAAGTTTACATCTGCATCTGATGTTTGGTCATTTGGTGTTGTCATGTGGGAGGTGATATCCTACGGTGAACGTCCATATTGGAACTGGTCTAATCAAGATGTGATCAAGGCTGTAGAGAAGGGATACAGACTACCTCCACCAATGGTAAGCATTTACATTGGATATAGATTTCTAACATGTCTTGTGAAGAATTTCCTTCCCTGTCATTGCTAGCTGGTAATGAAGTGCATTCAAATGTATATGGTATCATGGTCGCATGTGTTCCAGTAATGAGTGTACTGCTAACACTGTATACAGGGGGATGTAGAGGTATTGTGGTATTGTGCCAGACTTCTGTACCAGAGCCTCTTGATTCAAATTATACAAGATTTTACCACTGTCTTTGCAATCCCTGACTTACACATGAGTTGTGATTACAAATTTATCAAGAGTGATTAATGTTAGGTGTGATATCTTGTTATCACTGTGATATCAGTGTATGTAAGGTGTGATATCTTGTTATCTCTGTGATATCAGTGTATGTAAGGTGTGATATCTTGTTATCACTGTGATATCAGTGTATGTAAGGTGTGATATCTTGTTATCTCTGGGATATCAGTGTATGTAAGGTGTGATATCTTGTTATCACTGTGATATCAGTGTATGTAAGGTGTGATATCTTATCACTGTGATATCAGTGTATGTAAGGTGTGATATCTTGTTATCACTGTGATATCAGTGTATGTAAGGTGTGATATCTTGTTATCACTGTGATATCAGTGTATGTAAGGTGTGATATCTTATTAACACTGATATCAGTGTATGTAAGGTGTGATATCTTGTTATCACTGTGATATCAGTGCATGTAAGGTGTGATATCTTGTTATCACTGTGATATCAGTGTATGTAAGGTGTGATATCTTGTTATCACTGTGATATCAGTGTATGTAAGGTGTGATATCTTGTTATCACTGTGATATCAGTGTATGTAAGGTGTGATATCTTGTTATCACTGGGATATCAGTGTAAAATAAAAGGTTTCAGCTAGGAATTTACTCTTATATTGTCAAGTTGATATGAATCAAATTCAAATGTCTTCTAAGCTAAGCATGTTTTGATATTTTTCAGGAATGCCCAGAAGCAATTCATCAGCTGATGTTGGACACATGGCAAAAGGAACGAAATAACCGACCCAAGTTTGCACAAATAGTCAAATCTCTCGACAAACTCATTCGGGCTCCAGAGCTACTTAGAAAAATGGCCAAACCGAGGTAAAATCTAGAATCAGTTGAATGTATTAAAAGTAAAACTGTCGCCCTTTCCTTTCTGCCTTGTTAATTATAATATTCAAAATAACAAAATAAGATCAATAGAAGCTGAGGGAAACAGGATTGGCATGTGATTTTTTGTCTTTGACAGTCCATGAAATTTCTTGAGGCAGTTTGTTGAGTAAATTGACTGCTTTAGACTCGAGTCACACATTCGTCAATTGAATTGTTGTTATCGCGTAACAGACACGCTGTTTTAGTGCTATTAGGGAAGAAATATTGCCTGAATTCCTTGAGGAAATTTATTTTCAGCAACGAGTATATATTTTTATAAATACAGTCCCAAGAATGAACGACCATTACCAGATTACTTGACTTCCTTGTTGTAAAAAGGTAAAAAACATGCAAAAACGTCTTCTCACTTTCAAATATTTGGGTAAAAGGATTGAAATGAGGTTCATGGAGTTGTAAATACAGGAAAGTAAGATGGTTTTGACACATGGTATAGGTTGGAGACATCTGATGTTGTTGTTTTGGGTGTCTAGAGGAAAAGTTACTTTGATGGCACTGTTCTCAACACCTGTCAGGATGCATTGCACGTTGATATACAAAAATGTATACTGGTGATGATTAATTGGGTGCTGTACGAGGCAGTGTGTTTTGTGCTCACAAATATGAATTGGCAGAGTTTCGTGATTAATGCACCTGCACATTACACTTCTGATTGTTTTCTGATTATAATGTTAGCTTAGAAATAACATTCAAGTGAAATTTAAACCATATTAATAAAAAAGCGTTAGTGTAAATGTATTCTTTTCTAAAATTACAACTGCATTTACATTTTATATTCTGTGCAGTACATGAAGTATGTTGCCTATTATAAATTTAAATGCCCTATCTAAATCATAGTTCATATCTAAGTATGTCAAAACCACAGATTTACTGCACAGCTATTTTGGAGCTCTGAGAATATTTCAAAAGAAATGCACCGTGAAGTTTGCTTGAAAATGCTGCACGCACAGATTGCGCCTTTTGGCTGATTTTTGTGTGACATCACTGTTCAATTGTTGGAATGTTGCATAGAGACGCCTGCTATCTGCGTAGCTTTTTTACCGTCTTTTAATCAACTTCTCAACTAATCTTGTTTGCCACTTAATCAGATATTCAGAGCAGGATTCGAGAAAAAAGTCGTACTTCAGTGTAAGATTAATGTTCCATCATGACGATTTTTTTTTAACCAGATAGTTAGACATTGACACAGATTATTACGGAACCCGTGTATAGTTGTATGTTTGTTTTTCTTTTCATGGATTTAAGTTCTTTAGACCTTAGATACCTTGGTGTTGCCATGACGATTAAAATCGCTTCAACCTTTTGAATATTTAGACATTTTATTAATGCTTTTTATTTATAAGGATTCACTTACAATGTATTATTGCATACATATTTTGCTATTGCGTAATCTGTGAATAAACTTTTAATATTAATAAAAAGCTTTAATAAAACAAAATATTCCAGAGTATTTTCGACTGTAATGTTATTTCGAGTTGGAAAGCTACAGCTTGTATCTGTGTATTACATTGGAAAGGACTAGAGATGTCATGAGTTCTCTCCCCTTCTATATGAATAGGTTGGAAAGTCGATAATGATCAATATTGCAGCTACATTTAATATGCATATTATGATAGTTGCATGGTACTTTTTACTGTATCTATTATATATCTCCAAGTTTTAGCTAAGTTGAATTAAGCGAAACCATATATTGTGATCGTAATTCTAGTTTATGTTTAATTGGATATGAATTGAGTTTAATAGATACTGAATATGCATTATGTTATCGTTTCAGGCCACATGTTATAATAGAAAACTCACCTTCAGATATCACAAATTATGTTTCTGTCGAAGATTGGCTGAATGCTATAAAGATGGAACGTTACAGAGACAATTTTGTATCAGCTGGTGTCACAAGCATGGACCAAGTAATGCGTATTACAGTAAAAGACTTAGACACTCTAGGTATCACGTTGCTAGGACATCAGAAGAAAATCATGAACAGTGTTCAAACATTGCGAGCTCAACTTGCCGGCCCGCAGGTACATTTGCCTCATATGCAGATGTCCGAGGGTTTCCTAGTATAGCAGTAACGAGTTGGAATAGAATTAACTATAAATTTAGGAGTGTGTGTTCTGTTTAAAGGATGCTGTGCATGCAACTATCATCATCGGTTTTTGGTGATTAGTTTAAAAAATGCACATAAAGTGTTGCCATAGCAACAATGAAATTTTTTGCACTACTTTCACTTTTAATACAAAAGTGGAGGCGACGCCGCTATGGCAAATTTCCTTAAATTTGAAACGTGCAGTGTTCATTTCTGTACTATATATTCGGTGCATGGTTCTGTTCAGCGCTGGAAGAATGTGTTCGAACATTGTGGAGCCATGACTGTCTTCAACAGCGAAGAAATGTGAACATTAATCTTCGAGTGCTTATTGTGATATCTCTACAGCAATGTTGCTGCGTCAAGGAATGAGAGCAAAAAAGGCCCGTCTGCTTAGTGAATCTTTTGAACTTCGACCTTTTTTAGCTTTCGCCTTTTGATACAGACACTAGTTATTTTTGACTTTTCTCTAATGTATCCATGTATAGGTTTTATTTTCTGCTGCTATGTGAGCTGAAGTCTGAAATGTGTTGAAGTTTTTGTAGTCCAAATATAACTCTTACCTACGTTTATTTCAATTTTACAAATAAAAACATAGTAGTGTTCATATTTAGGCCATTCTTAAAAAATTGTTTGTTTGCGGTTACACGACCCAGAATTTTAACAGTGTATAGGTAGGAGTGTTTTTTTGTTTTGTATTTTTTGTTTAGTACTGTAGTTGCTAAAAGACTGGGGAAAAATATTTCATCAATGAACTTGTAAAAATTAAATCGAATTTTTCATGAGTCGGTCGCGTAACTGCAAACAAACAGGATGGCCTTAGATAGGTTGTTGTAATACTATTGAATGTGCTGTTACCGTAAGATTCATTGATCATTGACAAACTTTTATCGTCTAAAATCATTTTTTAAGTACAACTACTTAACAGAGTCGCTGCCCCTGATTGTTAAGTTGCAAGAAGGAGTAAGCTATACTAACCAACGATTGTCTATTATTGTTATAATCTTTTACCCACCTGAGATCATGTACATCATTATGTGAGTTTTTATCATACCCCGCTAGTTGTGTGGCATTAAATCGTCTTATATTGGACAAGTGTTTGCTATACGGCAGATGTTTTACTCTATTTATCTTAAATACTAGTGCTTATCATTCTGTATTACCTCAGTGCTGTATTGTCTCTCTAAGTATACATAATGTTTTTGTTTTTTTTGTTTTAAACTAATCATTCCTAACATATGTGAAGAATTTTTCAGTAAAAATATTTTGAATATTGTTGTAGCAAACTCAAGCAATGTCTCATAAAATCTCTTACAAACCAGTAAGGCATTGTGAGATTTTCTGCTATTTGTTATACTGTTCCTCTTCCTTCGTCTGTTTGTCCTTCTGTGTGGGTGGAGTATTTCCAGATTTTGATGATGGAGCGACCTTCCCCTATGTTAGTGGATTATTTTTTAGATACAAATGTTGAATATTATTTTTATTGATACTGAAGCAAAAAAGCAACAGAATATTAGCAATAGTGTGCTAGTTGTGTGGCATAATCATTAATGATCATAGAAATCTCATTAAATCATATGACATCCATATCACATGACAGTGTCATGTGATCTTATACATGGTCACATGACCATAGTAATCTATAAATATCTTTGTTGCAGATGCAACATTAAAATTGTGATGATATATGGAAAAAAAACATTAATTTGTCTTGTAAATGTGTAATGACTTTATGTTTGTCAGTGAAACTGACCTGATGTAGTGAAATAGATATATGATATTGATGTTTTTGTATGTATTTTTATGTCTGCAATATACTGTAGAATACTGTTGGCTTGAGCACAATAGGGGTCATAAGTGCTTCCACTTTTCATCAGATTCCCTCCTCTTTTAGACAATTCGTGTGAAATAAGTTGTTCAATTTAGTCGGGTATCTGCAAACATGGTACATTTGCAGGGGTGTCAATAAGAGCCAGTAACTGAAGCATCATCACCCAGCTACTTTTCTTGTATGAATAATCATAATGAAGTACCCTCAGACTCCCGCCTACTTTTGAAGCTATCATAGTCAACTGGATGGTCAACTCGAAGAACCGCCGTATTCATTGTCTCAAAAAATAGTACATGTAAAGTCCTCTAATTTTATCATAGATTTGATGAGTATAATGGCTGACTAGTCGGGTATATATCAATTGTGGAATGGCGCGAGTCTCGATATAAACGGCTTTTCTGGATTATTTGTATCTTTTTTGGCAAATGAGTTTACCCAAATAGTCACATATTAATTTCTTAACTAAAATATGGAAAACATACAGTCTTGCTTTGGTAGCGCCTCTCAGGTCGTTCAGTCCTTTGATTTTCAGGTAGTGAAATGAGGGTAATAGGTAAACAATGTAAACAAAGGATGATGGTGTGAACGCTGTGCTCCAAGCCAATAGTATTCTTTCAGTAACATACCATGGTTAATTTGATACTATGGTTTATTTTTTTCATATCATGTTACTATGTATTATCATTCTGGTCCTAAATGTTTGTAGATAATGCATATTTTACTGCTGTGTATAAAGTTATCCATACTGTTTTTTATGTTGCATATTTTTGTCCATCTGTTTATCTAAACCCCACATGACCAGACTTTTATACATATACATCATATCGTTGTAACAAAATGTATCACATATGGACTCAAAATTTACTGCGCAAAAATTAATTCACTACATAGAAAATTCATTTATCGTTACCTACCCGATTTACTGGTATTGCAATTACCTAATGCCAGGTTGTCTCATTTTTATGCTATTTTTATTACCTCGGAAGTTTTAAAATGAATTATCTCATTTTTAAAACTTTATCCTCCACATTTTATGTAAAGCAATACATTTGGAAGCAATAGCATTAAGTTCTTATTTTATCATGAGTTTCTTTTTTTAAATCTGACTTATTCACGTTCATTCAAGTTCAGTTAAAATGATCAGTCAATTAACCTTACTCATATCTTCTTACCAGCATGCAATACTTCTATGTTATCATCTTACAACTCTTCAATATATGTCCATGACATTCAGAATACCAGCATATCAGATATTAGAGTTTATGTCATGTTTTATCATTCTAGCCGGTAAACTGTTGTAAGATCAATTAATATCTAATTATATACCAGTGATATGTACATTTCATGACTACTACAATACTATAGAATATTGACCTAATTTACAGCTTTTAGCCCTGGCTTGTGAGAGACTGTGGTGGCCAATACTTGTAGATGGATTTTGAAAGTAAGGCCTAATATACTTGAAGAAAGGTCCCTTACATAGTGATGATATGGGGTGAAGTTTTTATATGACTCAGTCTGAATAATTGAGGTTTTGGATTTAATCTGTATTAATTTAAATGGTCTATTTTATGACAGTCCCAATTTAAGTTTACGAATGAAAGGCATGTTGGGTCACAGCAGATCTTTTGTCCTGTGATTGCATGAGCCTAGCGTTGCAGTTAATACATTGAGAGTGGTCATTGATTAGTCATACCTTATGGGTATCACATACAACTTTCTCTACTCGAGTATATATCTATATTGTACTGTACTCCGATGTATCATTTACCTATCACTGCTGATATTTACCAGATAACCAGTCTCACACCAAAAGTATCTGTTGTTTGTTTGAAATAATGGAAACCTTTTGTTATACTGTCTGTGAAATGTAATGCTTGTCAACTATGCAAGCCCTGTCTACAAAATTAATCACACACTTGTTATAATTACATTTGACTGGAATATGTATTAGCTGTATCAATATATCTTAATAAAATAGTTTGGTTCTATCCTATAAGCTGGGCGCCAGAAAAATCCAAAGTTTTCATAAAAATCAGAGAAATAGTGTAACTGAATAAATACTGGGAGGTCAGATTTATTTCCCCAAATTTAATCAATTTGTCTGGAGTAAATTCTATAAGTGTATGACCTAGGGCGTATACAATTTCATTGTATTTTTCAAAGCAATAATTTGTATTTTGTATCATCTGTTCTTATACTAGAAGATGCAGTTTTACAGCTTTATAATCATGATAATTGAAACACTAAAACAACAAGGACAATGAAAACCAATGAATGAAACAGAAAGTGTGATTTATGAACTAATTGGGTTTCACAATTGAAATTAATGGTCCTAAAATATTGATGCTTCACCTTAATGCTTATTTTCCAGAAGTTTTTTTCTGTGATGCAGTACGAGTGTCACCTTCTGTTTTTGGCGTATAATATGAAATGGCCGCTTCAATGACACACCTGTGTTAGTGACATTAGTTATTACATCAAGTATTTTCCAATTAATTTTTTACATCACAAACTAAGCGCTTTCCTCAAAGTATCTTTGGTTCTTATATTTGATGTGTAGAATTAAAATGAGCATGAAAATGGTTATACATGTTATGTAATTTGCTATTTCTATTTGCAAAACAGAATATGTTTTAAGAATTATTACTCATTTGAGTAAAACGTTTCCGACGTAACGTCATTTTGTAGTTTACTTGTGCATTTTGTCCTTATTATCTGGTAGAAAATGTTAGAACCTTAAAATGGATTGTTTGGTCACTAATACAGGTTGTGTCTAGTAACTGCTAAAATCAAACATTTCTGCTGCAACTAAAAGAGAAATATTTAGTGAGTGTCGTCTGTTTCAAATGTCCAATAATTTGTGTCTCTATAAGTTAAACTATTTGCTTCCATTGTTTATTTTAATGATTTGAACACAAAGTATGACTTGCAATCACAATTCTACTTTATTTAATTTAATTTTTATATTTTATGATACAAATCTGCTGTACATTTTATGCACACAAAGCTGCCCATTTTCTTTTTCCGTTTTATCTATGCAGACATATATATTATTGTAGTTTATCTTGCAGTTTTGAGATTCAAATTCTTGGTTTTCCTTCCAAATTTATCTATTTTGTGATTTATTCTGTTTTCTTACATGATTTTTATGCTTTTAATGTTTCACAAACTGTAAATGATATTTTATATTGTGCAACATCTATGTTTATAATGATATGTGTATATTTTGTACATAGATATATGAGTATTATGTGACGTTTCCATGGTTTTGCAAGAATAGATAAATATAATATTGTTTTTGTGTAAAAAATAAATGCAAAGATGAATAGCACTGTACTGCTGTGAACGAGGTCTTCAGTTTGTGTATAATTGGTATTTACGTTTTGCAAAAAAATATTTTTAAGATATTTCCTTCGCAAGACGAGCTTACATCTTTTTTAATTGAAAAAACAGAGCCACTGTTGTGAAGTACTGGCCATATACCCAGTTCAATGAGTTGGAGAAAAACGCTTGAACTCCACACATTGATTTTTATTTGTCATTTTACAAAAATAACTAAAAAAAGCTTATCAATCAAATTGTATGATTATTTAAATAGTCCTTGTTTAACCAATTTCTGAAAGTCTAAAATATTATGTTAAAGTACATACCGATATTTTGGGTTGTTTTCTGAAGGACGTAGCAGTACAGTCAATGTTTGGGTTATTTTGCATAATTGTTGAATGATGTATGATTTAGCGAGCAAGTAAATACTATATTGATGGTTTTATAGGGAAATTTGTTGATAATTTCTTATGATGAATAAACATTGAAACATTTGTATTCTTGTGTTTTGTAATGGGTTACCCCATCCACCTACACTCATTCTCACACACAGTGTGCGATTAATGCCATGGAAAGGTTGTGTGCAAGGATATCAGGTCTGTTGCTAGGGCTGAAAAATTGAAAAGGGTTTAGAGGCTTTTTCGTTGGACAAAATAGTAAGATTTTTGTGTTATATTCAGAACCTGAAGATATTTAACAGAAACTTTGTGGCGTAGCTGCAGATCCGGATATGATATTACTTGAACTATGTTGTGTGTAAAATACAGGAAGAAATGTGCATAAAGTCTTCATGTATGCACTAAAAATCCACTAGCCCGACGTCCTGGACTAGTCTAATGCTGAATCGGGCTACCCACAGTTGAGTTGAAGTTAGTCCTGGACAAGTCAGTTTTTAAAGCTAACCAACATCAGCAGTTGTTCAGTTGTAAGGCAAACCTTAGAATCCCACCAACACACACATGTGATTATTAATTATAGATTGTGGAGCTATCATTGTGTATGTTTATTTGTTATTAAATTGACCGACATTCTTGGACAACTAGCTTCCTATGTCGGACAGGTCATAGTATGAAGTTGCCAACACAGAATTCTAAAATTTAACAAGCATGGTTCAAAATGTATGACATCTTTGCTAAAACACATATGAAACATTGCTCTATCATTCAATGTGGTGCCATTGTGTATTAATGCAATATAATACATAGATCGACTATCTTTAGAGACCTTTTGAAGCAAACATTGCATCCTAAATCATTGAGAATACAACCGTACTATACACGGATTAATCCTTGCTCAACAGAAAGGACTACACAAAGGTTCTCCCAGTACAGACCATTGGGGACAAAGACATTTGACAAACGGACGCATGCACAAAGACTTCAATTTTTATAGCATATAGTTTTTTTGAAAAATAGCATGTGTAAAAAGTGAAGGATGAATTATATATCTCTCACAAAATGTTGGGTGGAGACTGTACCCTGAACAGGCCAGGAGCATGCACTTTTTCATGAACATTTGATAGCATTTGAAAAGAACTTTGTTATTTATACACATACATGTATTTACAGTAATTGCTATGAAACAATGTTATTTTGGACTTGTAACACAAAGCATGTAGAAAAGATTGAATTTGTACACTTAAATATTTAGGGTATGACATAATTATACACCAACAAAATTTAATGTTTTATGATTGTGCTACATAATAAATTCATCATCATGGCCAATTATTTTTGTAAAGATTTCTATCAAAATTGTGAAATGCAGAAATGTGGGATGACCAATCAGAAATGTGTTTTTTTTGTACAATCATGTGGGAATTTTGGATTTCAAAGGATTATCGCATTGGTAAGAATGGAGTAAAACAAAGTTAGTCTATTGATATTTCTCTGTATTTATTTTGAAAAGAATGATAATAAAGAAAGTGACCAATTAGAAAAGCAGTTAAGTGTACATTAGTATTTTGTATGGGTCTCAAAACAACACGTTACAAGGTGTGAGAGTTCATGAGAATAATTACCTATTCACACAAGCATTCCCATTACCACAAAAAGAAGCAATTTTGTTACTTTTGGGACAAGAAAATTATTCATGACAATATTTTTACAGATTTGGCTTCTATATAAAGATGATTGTCATTTTTCAAAAATATGGGTGTTGAATACAGTAAATCCCCACATAAAGACCACCCCAAAATTAAGAACACAATTTTCAAGTTCAATTTCACTTTATTCACTATATTAAACATATATATACATGTATACAGTAAAACCTCAATACAATGACCATCCTTGGGACCCTAGAAAAGTGGTCTTCTTATCAAGATGGCCTTAATATTGAGGTTGAATAGAGTAGAACAGTGAAAATGGACTTGAAAATTGTGTTCATAATTTTGAGATGGTCTTATTATTGAGGTGGTCTTTAAGTGAGGTTGTACTGTAAATTATTTATTTAACTATATAATTGCCGTACTATTCTGATGTGTTTATGTGCCTTTGTTATGTCATTGGCTGTGTTATGTAGACCTCAAAAACAGTTTGTGTAAAGAGTATGTCCAACCTGTGAAACATGGGAATGATGGACAATATGTAAATTGACATCGACTATGCTTCTAAAGACTCAAATTAGTAACCATGATGTAAAAAATAATTCTCATCATTGGTTACGAATTAATATAGTTTTAAGTGAGTTGGTTGTGATTGCTAAGAGATAACAACAAAACACTGCCATCATTCTGAGGTCACTGTCCATCTCGCCACAATCCAGCAAAGCAAACATTTATGGACTAAGGGAGGCAACTAGAAGAAGACTTAAGCACAACGGGTTGAGTACGGAATTTTGTACTTTAACAGTATCAATATCCGGAAGTCATTTGGGATGTCTTATTAACAAATAAAACCACCAAAAAATACGTGTAAACATGACAGACGGACGACTTGCACAAGATTTGTCGGCTAAAGGCTTTGATGCCGAACATTGTGAGTAATATTCACTTCGCCACATCTAATGGCAAAGAATAATTGTTGATGTATTAAAGTGCTTATACAATCGGATACAAATTTAATTCGGATACAAATTACTATTTTTTAGTATATCTTCTAAGTGCATGTCATGATATTAAGTCTTTTAAAACTGTAAAATTGATATGCCAAGACAGGTACTTATTGTTGCAGCTGTATTGAGGCACATTCATAACAATGATTGCTTGTTCAATATTTAAGATGGTTTGTATTGGTTGCATGATGTCCATGTCTGTCTAATCCCAACAATCAAAAGTCTGATTATTAATAGGATGCACACGTCAGGTGACAGATAGTTAAATGAGATATTTTATCATGCTGTGCAAAGATAAAGGAATAAAAAGTCAAATGCAAATGTTAAAAATAGGTTGAAAACATAATTGAAATAAGTTGTACAAGAATTACTCAATTAGGTCATTTAGTTTTTTTATAGATTTTTTTATTTTATCTCTCTTTATTATTTCATTTGCTCTGCAGTATTATATGCAATTTTAGCTTCAACAAATGATACAATTTTAAAGAGTTGATTAGTTCCGGGATGCTCTAATAGATTTTCATGGTTCTTTTATTTATTCATTTTCAGATGTCAGTCGTCTGTCTGAAGAAGGAGAGATGCCACTCCTGGAGATGAAACAGAAAGTTCACATTCTTTCAGAGAAAACTGCCCTAGAACTGAAGAAAAATGTTTACAAAAATTATTCACAGTTTATCGATACAGCAAGAGAAATATCAAGTATCCTTCAACATCAGTTACAAATGGAATTTTTAAATGTTTTTTGTTGTTTCTCTACTACTGTATGATGTGTTGACCTTATCTGACAGCATCACTCTTATTATGGTGACAAAAGTTTCTAATTATTTGAGAATGTTTGTAATTTTAAGTTATCGAGTTAAAACCTTTGTCTTTTATTAATCTATATTACAGAGGTTTTTCATGTACAAGAAATGAAATATGAATTATTAAAATTATAGTTAAATACTAAACTGCAATCATCTGCTGATAAAATGATCACATTAAGAATATTCCTTTGACTGGGAATGGTGATGTATTTTAGCTATTATTTCTGGTAAAGTTTAAAAAACAACTCATCATGTTAGCTACTGGAGTTGTTTGTTTCGTGGCACTTATGAGCATCAAAATTAGATTTAATTTTATATGTAGAAATTCTGTAGGTATTATTCCACAAATAATATTGAACAAAACTGCAAACAAATGTTGGGTTAACAGGGGTTCCATTTGACCCTTGACCCCTGGAATTTCCAAAAAGCCACATTTTGACCTTAAGGATTCTGGCTAAAGGGTCAAATTTTCTCTAAATAATATTATAATAGGTATTTTGGCAAGAAAATAGTAAAATACTGTCAAAAATTATCAAAATGATCCTTGAGATTTGACCCCTAGTGGAACCCCTCGGTAAAGCCAGCCTCTGTTTGAGGTAATAAGGGTACTAAACTTATATTGTACTATTTTATGCCTTAACTTACTGCTAAGTTCTGGAAGGAGAAATGTATCAAGTAAGTCATATGCTGACAGAGCAGAAAACTTTGATGAACACGATGTTAGAAATGTCACTGGTTAGTGATAAAGGTAAGTATTGCGCTTTTTTTCAATTCCGCTGAATGAGTGAACAGTTCAACCCACACAGTCATGTCCTGAAATAATTACATGTGTATTGAACCCATATTCCTTACCATGCGAAGGTGATTCAATCTAGGTGTTAGAATTAGGGATGTCGTTATTTTGCTAAACGGTAAACTGTTGAACCTTCCTTTTTAGGGATTTTATTAACTGATAAACGCATGTTCGAACAGTTAACTGGTTAATCATTTACATCCCTAGTTAGAATGTAGCCTTTCTAGTTGAAAACAAATAACAATTAATTAGACACTTTTTAATATTTTAATAAAATCATAGAACTAATGTTGAATTATCAAAAAAACTATCATGGATTCTTTGCTGAAATATGACATGTCTGTATGATGTATGTATGTCTAATATTATAATTGATTTCATACAGCTGTTGTTGAAGAAGCACCTAAGGAGAAAGAGGCAGAGAATCCTGAGGAAGAAACAAGGAGAAACTTGGCTTTCCTTCTAGAAAAAGTGGAAGGCTGCTCGGTAAGTTCTAATCTTTAAAATTGAATCCATAAGCATTACAAATGAACGTTTTAAATGTTCTCTTTTTGTTTCTCCTCTACTGCATGATGTGTAGACGGTGAGACCTTAGGCCATGCCAAATTGGAATTTTGTTAAGCGTCAACCTAAGTTAGCAAAACCTAGCTACCTATTCAAAAAAAACAACAACCTCATAACGAAAAAACAAATATCCTCAGATGCATAATTTTAGGTATATTCTAATGAAAGAAACATCATAAAAACAAAAAAAATATTTGTTTCAAAACTAGATCTATACATGAATAAATTATTCGCACAATAATCACATCGTTGTCGGATCTCAACTAAAATTGCCGTTGTCGAATCATGGATATCGAAAATATTTGAGAATTATAGCTTAGAAAAAATGTTGTTTTTTTGTCTTGAGGAGCGCAAAACCTAGGCGCACGCGGACGCTTAACAAAATTCCAATTTGGCATGGCCTTAACAACTTGATTTGAATGGAGGAAAAATTTACTATTTTGGCTTTGGAATGGGGCCCGTAATCGGCCCCCAATAATGGATATTTGAGGACCCTGAAGTTTTAATATGTAAACTGTATCATTTTTGGTGAGGCCTCCATTATAACACAGGGAAGGATCTTATTTGAAATATTGGCAAATTCACAAAGTTGGTGCTTCCGTTATAATCAGGGCCCTTCATCATTATTGGGGCTATATAACAGCCCCATTCCCCCTCCAAAATATTACCTTTTTCGCCGCATTCAAATTCAATTCTCCTCAACAGAGTAAATAAAAACTGTACAAGTACTATTTTGACTACAAAAATATGATTACCTAACAAATGTCTGATATATTTTCATGTTGTGTTTACTGCCACTGTATGAGGACTATTTTATGTCGACATCGGTTTCATCCAAAATTTGCCCAAAAGACTGCTTTCAACTTTTTGATGCATTATTGTATTAAAACTGAACATACTTCAATTTTTTTTAAATGATCAAAAATCAGTAGACTTCAGTTGTGACAGCATGTCGTGATACGAGACATTATATTTCATTAGCAAAGATATATTTACCACACCAAGCTTTCATATCATTTGGTTTTACTAGAGTGTAACTGAGGTACCAGGACGACAGTTGATTCACAATGGAGATCTAGCAGAACTGGATTTGGAGACATTTGTACAAGTACACAGAGTTCACATGTTCTTGTTGAATGACAGTCTGATGATTGCAACTTGGTTACCTAACAGGTAATGTGTTACCTTCATATTTATACCAAGTCAGGGGTGTCAGTAAGAGCCGGTAGCCAGTAAAATTACGCCTTACTTAATAACTTAAGCCTCATCAAATGGGTACATTTCTTGTATAAATGATCATAATTTAGGGCAGTACCCCACAGACCCCTGCCTACTTTTGATGATTTCCCTTCTAATACCAACAAGAGCCGTGGTCCAGTGGTTAGTGCGCTGGACTTGTAACCCGGAGATCCGGGTTCGATTCCCGGTCGCGGCAGGTCATACCCTTCCATGAAAATTTGATAAAAATATCGATTTTCCTCCTCATGTGGAGAAGTTGCCGGCTCCTTGTGGAAGGGTAAGTTAGTACTGGTTAGATTTCAGTCCAGGAAAAACTGGTTAGGTGAACCGGCTGCCATATATAACTGAAATATCGTTGAGAAACGGCGTTAAACCCGATGAAACAAACATCTAATACCAACAAGAAATATCTTTAAAAAAGATGGTCGGCGCAACTTGAAGTATGCAAATTTGTTGTAATCTGAAGGTTAAAATTTGTTGTACAACAAAAAAATGCCTAAATCATTTTTACCACATTGATTTTTTTACCAGACAAAAAAGATGGTCATACACATTAAGCAAAACTCTGGAATGTTTGCAATCACTTGTAGTTTTTATTTTGTTTATTGTAGAAGAGGACCAGTACGTTACAGGTTTCAGGGTCTTTATGAGCTGGACAATCTTGCCATTGTAAACATACGTGATGCTGGGCCAGTAAAGAATGCCTTCAAAGTGCTCATGTTCCCAGACTCCAAGATATACCAAGCTGATAGCGCTAAATCTAAGGTAAGCTCATTTTTGTCATTTGCTGCAAACTCCTTTGATTATAGATCACCCCGGGTATATCTCAGTATGACTGTCATTGATATAGTCAAATAGTGCAACATCTTTTTGTTGTCGGCCAGTTGTTAAACAGTGTCCTAGTGCATGTGAAATATAGGCAATATAATATAATACTGTGAGGTTAAAAGTATGGATAAATTACTTAAATGGTATCTTGTTGTCATATAAATACAAGTTGAACATTCAACTATGTAGGTTACAGACAAATACACAAAAATAGCAATTGATGTGAAATAATTATGTTTAAACTAAACTGGAAGGACACTAAATTCACCATATTTTTCCTACACAGAGACAATGGTTAGATATTTTAGAAGACACAAAGAAGAAGAAGCTGGCTAGAGATAAACAGAAGAGAGAGTCGGTGGCGAGACTTACAGAACAGCAAACAACAGCGGCTCAGAAAGTTTCCAGTGAGAAACAAGAGGAGACAAATCGTAAGCAATTCACTACATGTACTAACGTCATGTTATAGAATTTGTATTGAACTTATGCACAATTACAGATACAGTAAAACTTCAATAATAAGACCAACCCTTGGCACTCTTTTTATATATTTTAAAGCCTCAAACCTAATAAGATTGGCATCTAAACAATCAGCGTAATAATAAAGCATTATAACATTAACCATATTTTTAAAATATACTGTAAAACCTCAATAATAAGACCACCCTTGGTACCCTCGAAAACTGGTCTTCTTATCTTATATTGAGGTTTAATAAGAGCAAAACAGTTGTAATGCGCCTGAAAATTGTGGTCTTAATTTTGAGGTGGTCCTATTACTGAGCTGGTCTTTAAGTGAGGTTTTATTATATTAAGAGCTGAACATTTATTGATGGTTTAGGGTCAAATGGAGCCCCTGATGGTTCCTGGTAACCAGTCTGCTCCCAATGATTCATGTGTAATTAATTCAAAGAAAAATGCAGATAAATTGTCTTACATGTTCAATTGGCTTCAACATTTTTGTTCTCCAAAAGTATTTCAGTTGAGTCGTGAAGTTTACAGGAATGTTTACCAGTGTGTGAAGTTGTGCATCTGGGTATTGTTTCTGCTGGTTACAATCTTTTGCATTAGAAAACCTGGTTTTTCGTGGAATTTTCATGTTTCTTGTTTGTATTTTCAGCATTTGATGAAGGAGATGATGAGGATTCTTCTGAAGTTGCCATGGACACAGAGTTCCTGAATGCTGATTGGTTACAAGAATTACCAGAAGATTTAGATATGTGTATAGCACAGAGAGATTTTGTAGGGGCTGTGGATCTTGTTGAGAGAGGTAGAGTTTTGTTACATGCAAGCACGTCGAGGCTTGTACTACTTCTACTAATTTTTTTGGGTAAAAATATATAGAGGGAACCCATCAAATGTTTTATTAGGGCACCAATATTTATGTACTTGGCGTTTCTGAGACTGAAGTATTTTATTAATACAGTAAAACCTGACTTAAAGACCACCTCAATAATAAGACCACTTTAAAATTAAGAACTCAATTTTCGAGTCCATTTTCACTGTATTGCTCTTTATTCAACCTCTATGTTAAGACCAGTTTTCAAGGGTCCCAATGGTGGACTATTAAGTCAGGGTTCACTGTATATGATCAGTTTTACTTTACTAGTGAATGTAAAAATTCTAAGTGTAGTATTGATACATCCTTCTAAGTGAAAGTACATATTTTTAGATTTGCATGTCTATGATGCTGTATTTCATGAAGTGCTATCTCCTCATTGAAGATTTACATTTGTAGGGAACATTTTCTGTATCTGTAACCTGTTTTTATTTCAGTGAATGAATACCTCAAAGAATGTCACAAAACACCAGCTGTGAAAGAGTTCAGGTAGAGTTCTGGCCCCTTATTCACAAAAAATCTCAGATCCTCACACAAAGTCACGGAAATTATCATACATCCCAAAATATGAATAAAGTATTTCTCTATCTAAAATTTTCAAACTTAGGGCTGTTCAAGGAAATCTCCCACTGGGGTAGGAAAGACAGTCTAAGATAAGGGGACCACCAACAGGATTTAAATTGGATTTTGACCCACTACCAACAGATTTTGACCACCCTCCTACTAAGGTAATTAGTCATTCATACTGCTCCCAGGGAGATTTTCATGGTATAGCCCTTAATTAAATGTAAAAATCATTAATGTTAAATTTAAATTGATGATGCCCAATCATTTTGCATATTATTTTGTTTAAATTAAAGTTGTAATTTAAATGCAATGTTTCCATGAAATTGTTATAGAGCAAGAATTGATCATCGTGTCAAGTTACTGACAGAAGGACTGATGAGTGAGCTACAGGTGTCCCCTGAAAGGTCGTTACGTGGCGGTCCCCGAGCTGCAAGACGTGCTGTGGCCCAATTAATAAGACTTGGCAGATCAGCACAAGTAAGCTACCACGGACATTATTCACAAACATTTTAAGTCTGAAACCTCTTAACACTTTTGCCAATTTTTATTAAAATCTATATTATTGTAAAAAACGTAAGAGCAAAAAGAAAATTTAACATTTTAATATCTAAGAGTTTCAGACTTACAATGTTTATGAATAAGGCCCCAGGCTAACGTAACCAGTCTATATAAACAAACTGTGTGATGTACATAAGAATCTTCGTCAATATATGTTTTTATTTAATTCACTGCTTATAGTTAACTTTGTGAAGTGATTGGTATTTTTAAATGTATTCACTTATCTTGACTGTCTGGATTTTATATTGTTATTGATAATTTGTGCAAACTTCTTTTTGAGCAAATTGAAAGCTGTTATAATTTTCAGTCACTTCATTTTTTAAAAATCTTGTTCGCACTGAAGTGATATAATTCATCAGGGACTCGACCTAGGTGTCCATCTGGGGTCTTCCTCCACTGTAATAGCTTGAAGAGTCACTGCAGAACACCGGCTGGTCATGTGGCATAAAACCCTAATACATAATTCATCATAAGAACATCATTATTCAGTATCTGTAACATTATTATACAATGTTTATAGTCCTTTAATGACTGTTTCCCTTGTTCCAGGCGTGTGATTTATTTTTGAAGAACAGAAGTGCTATAATCAAGTATAATATAAGACAGTTAAAGTTTGAGGGTGCGACCAGTTTATACATTCGATGTCTGTGTGGAGTGTTCTTCACAAGTTTATCCGAGACGGGAAGAGAATTCCACAAAGCATTTCCTGAACATTATGGCTGCTTTTCAGGTATAAACATTTTGATTCAGGCTGCGGGCCCTACTTGTCCTACATTTCCTTCTTCCCTACGTTACTTGCTCCCTACTTTTCCGCTACTTTTTGTTGAAAGAGCCTAATTGTCCCTACTTTTTTCAAATCTGAGATGTTAACTCAAAATATTGTTTTCACCGCATGAACCGTGGAGGTCTAATCATGAAGAATGAACAGTTTGGTGAATTTTTACCTTTTTAGAATTTCAAAAGGAAAGAATCTTCCCTTCTATCCCTACTTTTAGGCAATAAAATCCCTACTTTTGCCCTACTTTATAAAAAAATGGAGTGGTCTTAAAAATTTCCAGAGTGTGTATTTTCAATTTGGATGTAGAAATAACACAACATTCCAGTTAGATATTTGGTATACAGTCACTTTGTGCAAGTTCATGACCTCATAAATATAGCAAAAATTAATCCTTTGCAAAAACGTTTGATTCTACAGTATCTAACAAATGTGTATTGTTATCTTACCCATTGATTGTCACCAGTACAAGTATACAGATACTACAGAAGAGATAAAGGGAGAGAACTTGTTACAATCTCCAGTGATCTTACCCTATTTGCATTTATTTTCAGCATTTATTGTGTGGACAAAGAGAGAAATGGGAAGTTTTATCAGTATATTCAAACGGCACGTGTTTGACAGTAAATCTAATCTACCCACTATTGCTGAATGTGTTTCTATTGCTTCCAAACACTGCGATGAGGTAAAACATTCTTGTAAAAGTCTTATATGCAGCAATATTTAACTGTATACAAAAATTAAGAAATGAAAATGATAACTTTTCTTTCCAAGAGTTTTATATGTTTACAAGGAAATAATTATGTTCGAAAATCCGCCTTGTAGTAAAGTGATTTATACTTTGTTGGTGCTATGCTGTGGTGTTGTAAAAGGAGGAGCATATAGCCTCCACTTCACCTGTCTGTGCAATAGTATGTGTATGCATCCGTCTGTCCTGCATTCATGTCCACGCTATTTCTCACCAACCACCAACTAGAATTCAATGAAACTTTCATGGAAGCTTTGCTACCAAGAGGAGGAGATGGGCATATTATAGACATGTTCCAGTTCAATGGTTTCTCATGTACTTATGGCCCTTTCTTCATGCTCATACTTCGGGGACTACCCATCAGTTCTACCCATATTCTTGTTATTGTCACACTTTGATGTAGAGAAGTTTTGTGCATTCAAATGATGTGTTTCTATTTATGGTGACATTAATAATAAGACCATCATTGGAACCCTTAGAACTGTTCTTCTTATTGAAGTGGTCTTAAAATTGAGGTTGAATGAGGAGCAATACAATGAAATTGTGTTCTTAATTTTGAGATGGTATTATTATTGAGGTGGTCTCGGAGTTAGTGTTTTACTGTATTTATTATACAAAACATTGTATTTATGTTGCAGTTGGCTGGTGGTGGATTGGATGTAGGTTTCTACTTAGATTCTACAATCTCAGAGAATCTGGAGAGAGTTATAGAAGAAGAACGGGACCAGATTATAGAAGGGGTCAAATACAGGGCTGTGGTAATGCACCAACAGAATATTAATTTGTTTTTGATTCCCCTACCAACAGATTTCTACTTCACCCCCAATCACCCCAAGGTCGTTTTAATCGGTCATTGTTCCTGCCCCTCAGGGAGGATTTCCTGGAATAGCCCTTACATACAAAATAAACTAATTGCAAATATTTTTGATTCTTTATTATTCATAAAACTGAATTTTGCAAAATGATGTTTGCTTTAGTTTAGTGGAAAACAATAGAGGATATGTTTTATACCCCATCATGTCATATTACCGTATGTATCTCCGTTGCTTTTCGAACAGCAGATTTTGCTGGAATGTATTTTGATTATAAAATCATCTTATGTAAAACACATTTGTTACAATAAAAATGTACTTAATGGAGTTGCTTATGTGAAGACATATTTACACATTTCTTGTTTGTGTTACAGGATGATTTATGGAGACCAATGAATCATGGAACAGAAACAGAATGCAATAAATTTGTAGAAGAGTTGGCGTGTGTTGGTCTAGATGTGAAGGATAGCGTATATAGTAAGTTTGTTCCAAATACATGTTTCACATATATCATTGTGTATTTGATGGCTATATTTACTCAGTATGTGGACACCATTCAATTGGCTTGAAAGATAAGTTCTGGCATGAAAGATCAGTTCTGGCATGAAAGATCAGTTCTGGCTTGAAAGATCAGTTCTGGCTTGAAAGATCAGTTCTGGCTTGAAAGATCAGTTCTGGCATGAAAGATCAGTTCTGGCTTGAAAGATCAGTTCTGGCTTGAAAGATCAGTTCTGGCATGAAAGATCAGTTCTGGCATGAAAGATCAGTTCTGGCATGAAAGATCAGTTCTGGCTTGAAAGATCAGTTCTGGCATGAAAGATCAGTTCTGGCATGAAAGATCAGTTCTGGCTTGAAAGATCAGTTCTGGCTTGAAAGATCAGTTCAGGCATAAAAGATCAGTTCTGGCTTGAAGATCAGTACAGGAACTGCATGTTGAAACAGGCACTAGAATATTAGCTGAATATAGAATCAAAGTGTTGAATACTTGTGTGAGTTGTAATGCGGCTAAATGCGTGGGCATATTGTGAAGAAAGTGTTATATTCTAAAATATGTTTATGATAGAGAGTTAGTTACGGTATAAGTTTGAATGAAACGATTGACATCAAGGATGAAAGTGAATTAAGAATCTAACAGAATAGAGAAATACTAGTTTCGTTTTTACCCCAGACATACCTCGTAGTGTAATTCCACACCCTTTCTTTGTTTTCAGATGTGTGTTTTATTTCATTAACAATGAACACAGCACAGTTCTGTAAGGCTTGCATCGTGATGGCACAGAGTCTGCTACTGATACATAAGATAGAAAGAGAAGCATTGATTACTGATACATTGGTGCAGATTTTCAAAGCACAAGTAAAACACTTAGAATCGTCATTGAAAAATGATCAATTCAAAACTGATGTAAGTATGAAAATCATGTTTAGGCTATCCTTAAAAAATGTTTCTTTGGAGTCATCCGACCGACTCATGAAAAACGCAGCAACTCAATTTATTTTTTCAGGTTCAGCAATTGAAAGATATTTTTCGGTCTTTTAGGTATTACAGTTCTAAACTAGAAAAACCTACCTACCTACCCACTGTTAATTTTCTGGGTTGCATGACTGCAAACAAGGATGACCTTATTATGCTCCACGATGGAGGATCGTATAGTCTCTGCTTCTTCTGTCCATGAGTTAGTACTTATCCTGCATTCATGTCCAGGCTATGTCTCATCAACCACTGATTAGAATTCAATGAAACTTAATGGGAAGCTTCACTAACAAGAGGTGAGCATATTGTCGGCATGTTCCGGTTCAATTTTGTTCACATACTTATAGCCCTGTCCTTGTATGCGTTCTTCGAGGGCATCCATTGGTTCTACCAATACTCTTGTGTTTTGTTTTGAAACTTCAGTTTAAGATTATCAATAAAGTAAAAGTAGATATACAATATTGTAAGACCACTATTACTGTTGACCATTTTATTTTTCAAGTACATTATTTTGCGAAATCAACAGATTATTTATTTTGTGAAGACTTTAATTTAGCACAGGAATTAATGGCTTTATGTAATTTTTTTGTTTTTCAGTTGAAATTTATCTTGAAGAATTCTCAGTACATACTGGAAGTATTGATGGCCAAGATTGAGCACATGTATAAATTACAGAATGTTCTGTTTCCACACCAACTTGTGACAGTGAACGGAGAATACAGAAGACTTAAGTCTATTGTTGCCAACATGGCAAAATAAACCACCCTGATTGTTTATTGGAGCTAAAACTTTATTTATCACATAACTTGCACTCCAGGAGTGGCATAAAGCAGTGACATAAATATCATATGTAACTAGTTACATAAATAGCCAGTGTGACGTCACTTATGACGTCATAAATGGCCAGTGTGACGTCACTTTAAATGACAGCATATTGTTTACAATTGTTCTGAATTTCGGCATTTATTAAAAATATTGTTTATTTAAAGATTTATGGTGTTATGTGATAAATAGAATCTTACATTCGTGCTTATTTGATATTGTTTTTATGAAACTCGTCGACTGAAACGAATATGACGTCATATTATTTCAGTCGACGAGTTTCATAAAAACAATAACAAATCAGCACTCATGTAAGATCCTCTATATATCAGTCTCTGAAATCTTACAGACGTTCTGCACTATTAATCTATACTTAGCGCCATTAAAACGCAACTATTTCACTTGGTTCCAAGCGCTAAACACGTTTTATTGTTACAAATGCGTGAATCATTCATCAAAAGGAAATCAAACTATGACCCTAGTATTCATATTTCATAACTGATTAAGTTTAGGAAATAATGTTCGAGAATTAAAATATAATTATTTCTTTATAATGTCACCAAGTTGATGCTAACAATTTTTAGTTACGTTATAAATGATGTGGAGTAAACATTCATTCATTCTTACAGATGTTGAACAGTAAAACATGAGTCTACACAATTATGTTTCCCTCAAATTTCCATTCAAATTATTTGTTGGTAAAAGTGTTTGTAATATAGTGCTTTGTGTTGCTTGTTATTAAGTTATCATAATTCTTTTATGCTTAGACCATTTTTATAAAATTGTTTGTTTGTGGTATGAGACGACACTGAAACTGACACTTTTGTGTGTAAAAAACTAAGTAAATACAAATTATAGGTCTAACTGTTTCAACCAACTTACCCACCACTAAGATGGATGGGGTTACCGCAAACGAACATTTCTAACACTGGCCTCGGTGATATTTCTATAGAATATAACTATGTATTGTATTTTGATACAATCACGGTAGAAACAAGGCTATAATGGGTTGTGCAATATTAAATACTTACCTTGTTCACAATATTTAATCAATCAATGTAACCATTGTATTATTTTTAAAAGATATGTTTAGTGTTACCCAATCAAAGGCCTACAATCAGTCTTGGCAATCGTCTAGGTAATCATATAAAAGTTCTTTATAAGACAGTTTCAAATTTTTGGTAAAATGAAATAAAATATCAAATGGCAGTGATGGTGGATTGATGTAAACTTGCAGATTATTTTGCTGCTTTTTCCAAAAAAAACAAGCTGGCCCTAATTTCACGAAAATACTCCAGTATGAAGTAACTGTCTTCAATATGTTTACCAATTGTTTCAGCATGTGCGATCAAAAGGTTTAAGTTTTGACTCCCATGAGAGAAAAAAAGGTAGTTGCTATGTTAATATGAAATTTTCTCCAGAATCTACAAGCAAATGAGCTTTAGAGATAAAATATACTTCGCTGAATACATAAGCATCTTATATCTGTCTTAAAAGATATTTATAAATAATTGAAGAGGAGAAATATTGTCAAATTGTGCTCTTTGATAGATTTATACTATAAATTTCTACTATCAAAACAGGTTTTAACAAAAAATCTATAGATGGCCAATTAAATTTGTTTTGAGTTTTTGCTTAGTTAAGTAAAAACTGGTTCCTGTGCCCAGAATGATAACGGATACTTACACTCGGTACCCAAATCACGGTGAGTGCCAAGTGTTAGTATCAGATATAATCCTAGATCTTGATAAACTGTATGTGCACTATTAAAGGTATTGCTTTTGTCAGAGTAATCATAAACGTATTGTCCTATTGTACGGCTGTATAAAAATATGTGATAGTAAGTACATATGTTGTCATTTTCTGAAAAGCAACACGGCTGTACTTACATCTGTTGTGTTACTGTCTTGTTTGTTTTCATTCAGTGAATATGTATAACAATCCTACCTATTTATTGTTAATCATCATGTATAGAGCATGTGTTGTATGTGTCAATACTATATGTCTTGCCAGGCTTCCATTTTATTCAGAGCATTTAAGGAAATGCTTCATGATAATGTTTATGTATTCACAAATAATTTATATATCAATAAACTGCTTTCAGAAAACGATTCTAGTTGTTATTGTATGCTAGTTCATCGAACTTCAATCTTCAAAGACTGATGTTTCCAACCACAACATTTTATTCATAATATCCAATCAATTTGTCTAAAATTGAGAGAAATGCGCTTTTCAATGTTCTGCCCTGGGGGGGGGGGGGGTAGCGGCGGGGATACTGGGGGATTTCTGTGTTAGACATAGATACATTTTCTACAGATATATTGGCTTACCTGAAGACGTGCAGATGATTCCCTTATATAACAACACTTTTCCGGCGATTTACAGTTAAATGCGGAAATACAAATTTCGTTTTTGAAATGAATCACGTGCTTGTTTATTCTGCTAATTACGTCTTTGTCTGTGATTGTATCTCTTATTTGTCTTAGCTTTAATGCGTTTCTAATGGGTTTTTTGTAGTAATGGAAACATGAATGTGTGAATTTTAAGATTCAAATTGTTAGAAATCGATATTCAGAGAATAAATGTAAAAAGGGAAAACAATATAGCATTGCTGGCAATCACAGAACGTTTTTATCAACCGCTTAATTACTTTCTGTGTTTTAATATGGCGCATCGACAGCTTACATCATTTAGCGCGCATTGGATATTGCGTCACATTAACCGATCACCAGACTTACCAGTCCTATAACCTGCTCTTAAAATGCCGAGTGTAGACAATATAGCTACCAGTACGACTTTAATGACTTTGGTTTGTCACCGACGTCATCAATAACACACGACTGGGAGTTACATATATCTCTGACGTCATCAGTAACACACGACTGGGAGTCACATATATCTCTGACGTCATCAGTAACACACGACTGGGGTCACATATATCTCTGACGTCATCAATAACACACGACTGGGAGTCACATATATCTCTTACGTCATCAATAACTCACGACTGGGAGTCACATATATCTCTGACGTCATCAATAACTCACCACTGGGAGTCACATATATCTCTGACGTCACCAATAACACACGTACGACTGGGAGTAACATATATCTCTGACGTCATCAGTAACACACGACTGGGAGCCACATATATCTCTGACGTTATTAGTAACACACCGCCGACATTGACATATTTCTGACGTCACCAATTGAATAACACACGACCGATATCATTAATGACACACTAATTACTATACTCGAACTAATGTTGATGAAGGTAGCAGTACCGGTTTATCAGTGCTTTATCAAATTACATTTTTAATTTCCCATCATATTTTATACAAATGATCACCATACATATATATTGTTTTATTATCTATCACATTATCAAGTTCGTCTGTCAAGAGTAAAATAATACCACTGTACGTATTACTCTAGTTTATTATTTCCGTTTTCGATTATTTTATCTGAATAACTAAACAAACAAATATGAATATAATACTTAGTAGATAACCTTTTATTATTATTATCAGAAAATGATCTGAAGAGGTATAGAGAATGGTAAAATCATATTTCACATTAAAAAAATGATACAAATTGCCCGGAATTCTCTTGTAATGTTACATACTGATTTGGAACGTATACAATTGATACATTGATTAGGCACAATGCTTATAGTCTGTATGATGCTATAGTAATGAACAATAGTATACGTTTACATGTACATGTATATCTGTTTATCTACATATTAACTGTAAAGGGCAATGTTGAAAATAAAAAAGAAACGATGAATTATTATCATTTCATGATATTACGCTCATTCGGCAAATCTGAATTGCTTATGTTTTCTAGCTGTCCTCCTAAACATGCTATCATGTCCACTTCCAAAGGAATTACATAATTCGTTATACAAATTATATGGTTATAAACATGTTAATATTCCTTAAGTTAAAACATATGTGAAAATGTGTTATCAGAATTTTGTCAGATATAACAAGACTCGGTAACGTATAGAGTGTGGCAAAATAGGGTCGTCCATATCCGAACCTAGATCAAAAGGGGTCCCAACAAGCGCCCGGGGTTAAAACGGATACTTCCACTCGGCACTCAAATCACAATATTTAGACTTATGAGTATGACAGCGACTCGAATTGAGTGTGAAAAATGAATGGTAATGTTAGTGCTGAATATTCTTTTTGGGCCATTTTCTTAGAGATTCGAGTGTAGTTTGAGGTCCGGGAGTAATTATAAAGTCTGAGTGGAGTGTGGCACTCAGACCCATCAATTTCTCGTATACGAGTATCTCATAATATCACCGAGTGCGTCGATGCTCCACTTTAGTGCAGAGAAGAAGAATCGTACTCATAAGAAGAAAGAAAATGGACCAAAATGAATCATGATGGAGCACTCAATATTTTCATGTATTTTCCACATTCACGTTTCCGCTATTATTCTCATAAGGCCTTGGTGTACATTTTGAGATTAATTATGACGTAAATTGCTGGAATCTCGCATTCAGTGATAGCGATTTTTAAAAAAGATAGAAGAGAAATGATATTTGTGAATATTACAAAAATACACAGCAGGAACTGTACTCCAATATTTCATACACAGTGTACACAGTAATAGTATACGTCTAGCACTTATTCAAAATTACAACATCAAAATATTGTTTCTCAGATAGTCAAACGCTTATCAAAATTGCATCTTCGTGTATGTTCTTTGCAATTTGCTCGGCATTAATTGCCCATATCAGTGATGTAGTATTCTGAAACGGATGTTCCAATCGTACTCACGGACTGCTTTCTATTGATTTGCGGTTTCGAATCGTCTGAGTCACCGAGATGACTTCCGGTTCTTGGAGACTGTTTTTCCGCCATTTGCATTTTTCCGTCACTTGAGTTAGCATCTCGTAAGGCAAACGAAAGATCAGTCTGGTTTCTTGTCAGAAAATTCTGAACGTTCCGCCTGAAGCGTGCCCCACTCAAGAAATACAGAATGAAATTAATGGTATGATTTAAATACATCAAAAGATTAACAACGGTCCAGATAATTTCTTGCGTCTCTGTGAACCCGGTATGAGCATCAACCCAATATGGCATCCCAATTAAGTATATACAAATCGGCGTGGTACAAAGGATAAATACCGCATTTACAGTCAATAACATCATTGCAATCGACGTACTTTTGTCGGAATTTTTCATTGCTGTTGTTGTGCGTATCGTAGACATAGTTTGTCTCATCTTTCGACTTTCCACCAATTTTCTAACTATCAACACTTCACCGACCGCTAGTATCACAGCTGGAATGGCAAAATAGAGAAACAAATCCATCCACGGATAAACAAACGTAAAGAATTCGCGATATTCCTGGTCTTTCATCGGGGCCCCACAAAACCTCTTATCACTGGTAAACGCATTCACGGTACTGTTTCCGTCATTTACGATTAGAGGCGGAAATGTAACGCTAGACCGGAGATTGAGACTAGTGCTTTGATCCCTTTCATCCGACTCAATATGGCTCGCATTTCCGGCATACGGTCCGTCAATTCCTGTGCCGTAAAGGAGATGAGAACTCCCTCCATATATAATCAACGACAATGCTGCGATGGTGACGAGGGCTGTTTTCTGAGTACAGAACACACGCACCTTGTACGGCCAAGCTGTGCTGATAATTCGTTCACAAGTTAAAGCCACCAGAAGCCAGGAAGAAAGCTGAGTCGAGGCGAATATCAAATACCTGGAATGTTACAAACGAGTTAATTGTTTAAATTTGACATATGCGTATATACAGTAAATTCTCACTTAAAGACCACTTCAATAAAAAAACTCTGAATAACTTATCTACAAAAATGAACCGATCCATTAATATTGGAATGAAAAATTTCTTTGTTTACATGGGCACGAATTATTATTGTGTTTATAACGCGGATAAATCGGTCGTTGGTGTTACTTTACGGGGACGGTTGTACATTGATTTGTGTTTGAAATCAAAAAACTCTTTCCATGGATAATTATTCCGCAAAATATTGATTAAACATATATTTTCTATTTCAATGCTCTTTTTAGTTTACATGTTCATAAAAATATAGGTATGTTATCTTTAAACGAACAACAGAGACAAGGGAGTGGTCAATGAAAGGTTTCATGTTATATCTATGCTCAGATCCAGCAATTTACGTCGAGGGGGACCAGCTCCTGATAAGGCAGCGGATCTAAGACAGCCTTTGAAATCCATATATGTTTACAATGCAATGTATTTTCTTGAAATGCAATACGTTGGTATTTGAAAAACAATAGCAAAAAGACCCTTAAATTGGGACCCCTCTCTTGATCTAGGATTAGATTATACATGTATGAAAAAGCATATTTTGCCACAATCTCGGGCGGGGAGAGTCCTGACCCACGGTCCCCTCTCTGGATCCATGCATGATAATGTTGCTATACAAACCAGTCTAATTTACATCCGAAGTCCCCTAACAGACGAATATCTACACCAGTCAGATGTATCAACCACCAGCGTAATAAACCTGAAAATATAAATGTACACGTGTTTAGATATTACCACGTGTGTCGTCTGAATAATCGATAAGTCGAGTTAAGAAATTGGAACTGTTTAAGATGTTTGGATTGTTTAAGTTGACGAAGCCCGTATGTTTAGTTCAGTTGATAGAGCACTCGATTATCAAACCGAATGCCGCGGGTTTGAAACCAGGGCGTGGCGTAGATTCTCCGTGTCAATTTAACAAAAATACAATTACATGTACTGTGAAATTCATTTACCCCCGCCTCTGATTCGCGGGGAAGGTTGTCAGTTGCTTGCGAGCAGACAGGTCGGTGCTGATTGGTAACACAGGAACATGGGTAAAGCTAAAAGCCCGCAGACCGCCGTACATAAATGAAACATCTTTAGAAAGCGGTGTAAAACTTCAACACAATAACTGATTACATGAACCAATAACAAGAAGAGCAGGAACATGAAGGTAATAAATCCACAATAAAATAAACCCGAAGACTTGTGATTAATGTTACAGTTAATTGATTTAATTATTTGCCGTCGATACTACTAAAAAATGATCCATTTTATGAGCCCAATTATGATATATAAAGATAACGATATGTACGTGTTCATTTTTTTGCGTCCAGTAAAAGCTGTTTTCAATCTCAACAATGCAAACTACTCGTGTACAATGCCAGGCGCTTCACACAATCGATCAGTTCAAAACATACTAATTATACATGTACATGTATACGGGGTTCTTTCTTGGGAAGAGACTGGATCTTTATAAAATGTATTCTCAAATTTGTTCACACATACGTGAGTTGCAAATATGCAGAGAAAATATAGTTACAGACATGTAATTCACTCATAAGTCTTTTCATACACGAAATAAAATAGACAAACAATAAGACTGTAATTATTTACATATACATGTAGTACCCTCTTTGAAATTATAGTTTCCTAAATAGGTTTTCAGTCATATATACATGTTGGCATAATTTGATGTTTCCATTTAAGTAGCATTTTTATAACAACAATATTTGCCACATATATCATGACCTTGTAAGAAATTTAGACAACTTTAGTGGGAGAAACAAGTCGTATTCCCAATATGACCTTCAAAATTGATTTGAAAATTATGCGTACATGTATTTTCTGTTATAAAGATTACACACATTCAAAGGATCGATTGTTTTATTTGTTAAGTCTTTGAAGAATTAGAATTTTGTATTACAGCAGGCAAAATGAATGGTGTAACTGTCGCTTTTTACAAAATACAGATGAATCTCACCATGCAGTAACTTGAATAAAGAAAAATTAGCGTTGATTTCAATTTAAATCTTTATTTATTCATTCTACCACTAACGATTCAAGCTTTTACTGATACTTTTCTGATTCAGACCCCTAGTAATTAATCTACTTGCAAAAATGAAATCGCCGGCTATTCATTGTCGCCGATTGTCGGCTCATCACTACCACGGACATATAAACCAGTCTGTGTCACTACTAAAAGGGCCTACAATATGAATTTTAAAAAAATGTAATGCTGGTGAATGACAGAGTATTATTCAACACTTACCGGAGTATAACACTATCAGATCGGAGAAAGCCAGTGCCGTGAGGTACATCGCTGTCGATGATTCTCTGGTACGAGGTCGCGTGAGTACGAGTATACACAGGACGTTACCCAGCGTTCCAACCAGTAGGAATATTGGTGACGTAATCTTCCATAACCAGCTTGCCACACTCGAACCAGACGCCATTTTGTTTCAAAAAATGTTATTACTTTTTACCCCTGATTTCGTTTACTGTAAATAAAGGGACGGTTTTCACAACATTTTTTTATAATAAAACTTTTTCAATTTGTATCAAACACGACAATAGGCCTATGTTTAATATAAAATGGTCAACTGATTATTATGATAACTTCCATTATACAAAAACTTAATGAATACAAACTGTAAAAGATGAAACACTTAGAATAAAGATCATATCCTCATTAGTAGGCCTACTATTAAAAGGTGGAAAGCCAATGTATTGATAGAATATTTCGGCTCAATAATTATGTATGATAAAACATCTAAATAGCTTTAAAACGTTGCTAAATTACACAAATAACTCGTTATTAAATAAATTGTGATTACGCTGTGTTCCATAAAGAATACACGAAACTCAACTTCAATATATGTATCAAATAATTTGTCACTACTCAAATGATTTAAAATCAAAAATTCGTCAATGAATCCAAAATCTTTATAATTGTTATGCTTTCTTCAAAGAAAACTAATAATTTAGTCATACATCCATGTATTTATTTTTGTCATTGACTAATGTCACCCTATTTCGGTGAATCATAGTTTCACGTCACAAACTGTTTATAAAACAATCATGTATATATATATTGCTTCAATCGAACAATTAGATTAAACATTCTATTGATCAATGAAATTTGTGTTGTTAAATCTAACCAAAACGTATTTCAATTTCTAATTGCGTCGTAACGAAAAAGTTTACCTTCAAAGTAAAGAGAACAGTCCTGTGTACAAAGTCAATAGAAGAGGCAGATGTTTCATCCAAAAGTAATGTTATTAGCATTCAGTCTGATTCACGAATGAAACAATCCGGAGTTAAAACAACTAGGATAGCAAACCGATATTGTTGTAATTACGAAAACAACTAAAGAAATCGCAGCTATGCCATGACGGACGGACGCTGTCTAATAGGAACTGTATGCCCAGTCGGAATTTTATCAGTATTTATTACGTTCCAGATGTAAGTTCATCAATCAGGTATGGAATCAATAAAACTGATGATAACCCTACTGACGCTGTAATATCAACCTCGATAGCCATTTTCCTCAATATACCGATTTGATAAAACTTATGTGACTGTCAGCATTTCAAACCGAGGCTGAACAAGATAGATAATGGCTACAATATACATGTACAGTTATCAGGAATTTTAGGCTTGGTCTCCACGTCCAATGTTTCTTTTTCTGGCCTACTTGAGAAGAAACTAGGCCCCATTCCCCTCTATGAAAAGTGTATTTTCCTCCGATTGTGTATCATATTCCCCTCTTGCACATTGTAAATACTTGTCTTTTACTCAGAAGAGCAGTAGCGTAGATCAGTTCCATAACATCTTATGTAATTTCTGTAATTTACATGTTTGACCTGATCTGTAATTTACATGTTTAAACTGATCTGTAATTTACATGTTTGTACCATTTAAAGTGATGATACTAATATATAATTTACATGTTTGTACTGATCTGTAATTTATATGTTTGTACCATTGAAAGTGTATAATACTGATCTTTAATCTATATGTTTGTACCACTGAAAGTGTATAATACTGATCTGTAATTTATATGTCTGTACCACTGAAAGTGTATAATACTGATCTGTAAGTTATATGTTTGTACCACTGAAAGTGTATAATACTGATCTGTAATTTATATGTCTGTACCACTGAAAGTGTATAATACTGATCTGTAATTTATATGTCTGTACCACTGAAAGTGTATAATACTGATCTGTAATTTATATGTATGTACCACTGAAAGTGTATAATACTGATCTGTAATTTATATGTCTGTACCACTGAAAGTGTATGCTACTGATCTGTAATTTATATGTCTGTACCACTGAAAGTGTATAATACTGATCTGTAATTTATATGTCTGTACCACTGAAAGTGTATGATTCTGATCTGTAATTTATATGTTTGTACCACTGAAAGTGTATAATACTGATCTGTAATTTATATGTTTGTACCACTGAAAGTGTATAATACTGATCTGTAATTTATATGTTTGTACCATTGAAAGTGTATGTTACTGATATGTAATCTATATGTTTGTACCACTGAAAATGTATGATACTGAGCAGCAAATTATGTTTGTACCATTGAACGTGTATGATACTGATCTGTAATTTATATGTCTGTACCATTGAAAGTGTATGCTACTGATCTGTTATTTATATGTTTGTAACACTGAAAGTGTATGATACTGATCTGTAATTTATATGTCTGTACCATTGAAAGTGTATGCTACTGAACTGTTATTTATATGTTTGTAACACTGAAAGTGTATGATACTGATCTGTAATTTATATGTTTTTAACACTGAAAGTGTATGGTACTGATCTGTAATTTATATGTCTGTACCATTGAAAGTATATGATACTGATCTGTAATTTATATGTTTGTAACACTGAAAGTGTATGATACTGATCTGTAAGTTATGTGTTTGTAGCACTGAAAGTGTATGATACTGATCTGTTATTTATATGTTTGTACCACTGAAAGTGTATGATACTGATCTGTAATTTATATGTCTGTACCACTGAAAGTGTATGATACTGATCTGTAATTTATGTCTGTACCATTGAAAGTGTATAATACTGATCTGTAATTTATATGTTTGTAACCCTGAAATGTATGATACTGATCTGTAATTTATATGTCTGTACCACTGAAAGTGTATGATACTGATCTGTAATTTATGTCTGTACCACTGAAATGTATGATACTGATCTGTAATTTATGTCTGTACCACTGAAAGTGTATGATTCTGATCTGTAATTTATGTCTGTACCACTGAAAGTGTATGATTCTGATCTGTAATTTATGTCTGTACCACTGAAAGTGTATGATTCTGATCTGTAATTTATGTCTGTACCACTGAAAGTGTATGATACTGATCTGTAATTTATATGTTTGTACCATTGAAAGTGTATAATACTGATCTGTAATTTATATGTTTGTACCATTGAAAGTGTATGATACTGATTTGTAATTTATATGTTTGTACAACTGAAAATGTATGATTCTGATCTGTAATTTATATGTTTACATTTAGCCCCGAGACAAAATTAGATATCCAAGTGTTTTTTCTCAATTTGTTTTGTATCTTAGTCCAATCACAAAATGTGTGCTTACAAACAGGCTTGTCTCTTTATCATGTGACGTAACCGACATAGGCAAATAAGCAGACATGACATACACCGGGATTGTGCAATTGAAACTCCCAAAAAGTTTAACAGATCAAATAAACATCCCAGTAGCATGCGTCTCGATTGTTTCCCCCTATGACGTTGAACCCACCCTGGTAATGTATTGATATGAAATGTCGCTTTTGTCAACAATGAGGTAACCATCAGTGCTGGTATCTAATTACCACATTGATAGTTAATGCAAGCTGTCCTTTGATAATTAAGTCCCTCCCCTTCACTAATTTTGAATTAAGCTCCGCCTCTCTAGATGTAGCACTAAAAACTTCAAAGAAAACTACCAAAACTTAACAATATCATTATCTATATTATTTGTGCAGATATACGCAAGACTCGAATCATCTGGATATTTGAAATATGATGTGTACATGAAATAAACACAATAACCAGCTACAGATTTAAAGTTTATTCTTACATGGTCTGATATAGTCCTGTACTTTAAGCAAAATATAATAAAAGAAATATGTAAAAACATAGAGACAAGTATACACATACATTTGTACATTAAATCAGATCTTGCATTGACTGTTTCAATTAACAATTTTATAATAATTGGCAATTAATCGAGAGCTAAAGGAACTTGTGAAATATTTGTAATTGCATATTTCCAGGACTGAAAGCAAAACAAATCAATTTGCTACTTTAATCATAAGCAGATTTAATCAAATTAAATAAGACCATATTGATACGAATGGGCCAAAATGACCCTATACTGCTCTCCGGACCTACACTTATCAATTTGAACATTTTGACAAATTTTCACCAGGTCAAATAATGAAAAACCTTGTAAACATTCTAGAAGCCACATTTTGCATACTCATTCTGAAAAATTGTCAGGAAGTTCTTCATGATAAATTCTTGGTCATACATGTGCATGAAGATTGGGTAAAAATGTGTCCTCTATTGTGTTCACTAAGTAGACAGACGACAGACAGACAGACAAAAACTGCTGATCACATATGGCGAGTTTTTTACAATGAGTAAAACAAGTTTCATCATTTGGCAGTAAATACATGTAGAATTTGAAGAAGGCACATGAACAAAATAACGCATGAATGAAAAATGCGAAGTTAAGAGTTGGAGTTCATCTGCATATCACATAGTGTAGTTCATGCTTGTTGCCAGACTTATGTTTGTAGAATAGCCTGTTATCTATGTTCCAAAAAATAACAAAGAACTGTTATACAACATAACTTATACATGTACATTCATCTGTTCCTGAGATAAATTTTCATTTACACAATTTCTTTTCCATAAAAATGTTACATGCAGAATGCAATAGCTATACATGTAGTAATGTAACTTTGATTGGTTTTTATTATATAAAATTTCAGACATACATCACTAAAACTAAATTTTGATTAAAGTACAGCAGATATCAACTAAGGAATTACAATTTATAATTGTAAATATATCGAGACTGTTAAGTGTACATAAAACTAATAAACAAGTCATGCACCTATCTATATTATGTATCCCCACCAGAGGGGTAGTCCACATACAGATTTTCCAACAGGCAGGATTTTGACATGATCAGCTAGACCAACACCCTGGAATATTTATGCCTAGAACATCTTGGACCTCGGCAATATCAACAAACCTTCACAAGGAATTTGATATATGATCACAATAATACTACACATCTACAATACAACCTTTCAACAGTGACCTCTTCTCAACAGTATCAATTTTCTCATAATAAAAATTGACTACAAATTTCACCTCAGTAAAGCAACTACCTATCAACAACAGTCACACTACGCTACAACAAGGAAATGATGCTCTAGAGAGGTTACGCTGCATATATTAATAAAGCTTACTAACAGTACAAGTATGTTTTTTGAAAACAGCATTGCACGAGAATTATGTAGGATCAAATGGCCAACTTCTACTTCGTATAGAAACAATACAGTCATGCATGGAAGACTGCCGGCAAGATATGTCACTACATGAAAAAGTCACAACCACAGACTTTCTTGGTAATAATACAATATTACATGAACCAGCATGAAGAATACTACACATTAAAATAATGCACTAAATAAACTAGAAATGTGTCCACAGGACATAGGTGCCCCTACATTTTCCAATCAAAGGCCCATAACTCTATTATCCCTTGGTGGAGAGGGACACGAAACCCCAGGTGAACAACTTCACATGCTGATATATATACATGTACCTACAAATTTGACGAATGTATGTCCAACAGTTCAAGACATGTGAATCGCACAAATTTTGTGGGATGGGCGGACTGACAGACAGACAAAGGTAAATCTAAGTGCTCCCCCCACACACAATTAAATGTTTTAACAGAATACCAGAAAATATCTCAAAATATCAGCTAAAAGTTAACCACAAGTGAAAACTAAATAGAAGGCCATCCTTAAAAAATTGTTTGTTTGCAGTAACTGTTACGCGACCCGGAATTTTAACAATGGGTAGGTAAGTAGGTTTTTTATTTCAGCGCTGCCATACTAACATGGTTTTGCCATTTGCATATCAGTGTTGTGTAAACCAATCAAATCTAATGTTAACCACCAAGGCAATTTCTCTTCAACCAAACAACGTTTGTTACCTTGATGCGGATTGGTTAACCTTTCGATTAAGGGTACGTTACCTTACCGAAAGTCACTGAATTTCGGTGAATTAACCAAAATTCTTGTTGGATGTGGAGTGACCCCCAGCCATCGTAACATGTCGGCATTTTGCACAACAAATCTTAATCTTCAAATTGCGCTGTTTAGTTTAGTGCTGTAATGGCTAAAAGACCAAAAAAAGGTTTTATCAATGAACCTGAAAAATGAAATAGAGTCGCTGCATTTTTATGCATCAGTCGTGTAACTGCTAACAAACTAATTTTTAAGGATGGCCTAAGATATATAAAGCAATATATTATGAATCGCTCACAAATTCTGTTAATTAGGAAAACTTATATATATATAAGTTTTCCTAATTAACAGAATTTGTGAGCGATTCATAATTTATAAAACATATAAAAATATTCAGAATACATGTACCAAGAAAGTAACAAAATGTCGACCATTCAAAAGAGGAAAAATATTACATGTATTAAAGATATGTCCAGAGAAAACAGTCATAGCCAGTCTGTAATAATCAGAAACGTTAGGAAACTGATTGGAATGTTTGCAGTAGCAGGGTTTATTTTGGGAAGATGACCCATACCCTTCAAATTGGGAATTTTTGCACCTCAATCTTAGTAATTGGGAAAAAAATCTAGAAATTACAGCAAAATTATAGGAATAAAACTTAAGGATGCAGCGATTAATTTATCAACAATTGCTATATTATAAACTGCATGAGAGAGAAAAGTCTCTAACTTTGTTTATTTTTGGCTTAATTGAACCAAAACATTTTCTTCAGATTTATTTGGAACTTTTACATTCAAATTAGGAAAAATGTATACTTTTTGTCATTGAGAATATAGTCCAATATTAAACGGCTAAAAAACACCTGAATATAAACCCTGATATGCCCTACTATACAAACTATTAGAAAAGAGAAAGAACACAAATACAAGTAAATAGAAGAGACAACGCTGCAATCATTGGTTGGGAAGACTTTTAAATGTCGCTCAAATGAGGGAGTCACTCAAGAGAGGTGTCGCTCTGGGAGGGAATAGAGTTCTAGGTTTATCACGGAATGTTAGGATCCGACCGCTCACAGCACTGTGTAGGTAAAACATCCCAGTTATATTCATACGAAAATCTGACTCTATGTTCCTTCTCACACAGTTTGTTCAATGTGTTCAAATTATTTTGTAAAGTCAGCAATTCTTGCGGCGTTTTCTTGTGTGTAATCAGATAACTGTTGTAACAACCCCGAGATTTAAACTCCGTGTCGAAATTGACGTCATGAATTCGGTGAATGTCTAACCCACTTAGCCAAGTTCCCAGAGAAACATCCTCGCTGTTGTAAATTTTCAACATGTCAGCATTTTTGACAACAAAAGACACTAAATCTTTAGAGATCACATATCCCCCACCAAGAGCGTACGGTAAATATCGATCACACAGAAAATAATCTTTCTCCGCCCATTTTCCAAGATGTTTCACATGGGCACGTCCATCGAAGAATCCCCAATATAATCTAGACTGTGGTTTTGATAACAGCTCGCTTAAAATTTTCTCAATTCTGACAAAGGAATCTTCATCTATCTTCAGTAAAAAGTTAAACTTTGCATGCAGATCCACCCATTTCAGGGTAGATAATAATTTCTTTGTAAGTATGCTATAAGATTCCTCAATATCATCTAACATTAACAAATCTCGATGAACTTTAAACTCCTGATGTAAATTTTCAAGAGAGTCATATGGCAGATTATTCTTTCCAACAACAAATTTAACAACAGCTCCTTGTGGCAGATGCTGGGCCCATGATTCCCTTATACTGTTTCTTACATCATGATGAGATGGTGCAGACATTACCACTATCAGTAAATTAGTCTGTACCATAATGTTCTGACTTGGTGAATTTAACATGGCACTATTTTCTCCTCCATCATGTTCACAGGGTACACGGCAAAATGTTAACATTACTATCAGTAAGATGAATCCACATGTTCCAATGAAAAGAATGGATGAGACACGCCTTCTCAAGCGAAGTATTACCAATCGAAGGCTCATTATTCACTGCTTATATCAGTAATGGGGCCAATTAGCAGCAGTTGGAGAATTGAACAATGAAATTATGCTCCATAAACTAAAGTTAAGATACACATGGATAAATGTCTTCTTTGGTTACATTTCCAAAGTAATGTAGAGGCTGGTTATAATCAAAATGTCGTAACAGTGTAGAACGTTATCCAAGTTTGATCTGTAAGAAAAATTAAATCAACATTTTAGAACAGGTAAAGCAAATACAAAAGGCAAGTTTTCTAGCCTATAATAATATTAGAACATTTAGAATATTAATCTATTTCAAACTTTAATAAAGGCCCCTAGAAGTTTGAGTATTAAGTAATTCACTCTTTTCCGATAGGTTTGATTGGATATTGAATCTAGGACCGTGATAACACTCTACAGCAAACTCTTCAGCATGGCAGAATATATAGGTCTTATCGTAACTAATTCAGGGCCCTCGATCCACCATCATTGATGCCGAATATTGCCACATTCCCCCACCAAAATAGCATCTTTTCCCCTCATTGAAAATCAGATTTTCCCCTCTGAGTCATATAAAAATGAAACTGGAATAGTACTATTTAACTTACAGGCAGAAATATCTGATACATTTCAGTGTTTTGTTTACCAATACATGCAACTATATGAGGAATATTGTATGTCTATACTTGTTTGACCTTGACCAGAAAGATTTCAGAAGTTTCTCCAGTTTGCCAAATATTCCCGGTACAAAGAACTGCGACCCAAAATAGAGTGAGGCCCTGATTACACAATCATTATATTTATCTCACTCTTCAATCTATAATTAATTAATAATTCCGACAAATTGTTCTAAGGGGTTGTGACCAGTAAGTTAAGAGCTGGTCCTATTCTTTCACCCAACCTAGATTCAAATTGCACTGTCTGGATGAAAACTAGAGCACTATAAAATGAAACTAATAGGTAAACAGAGTTCTTTTGGAATGTGTGACAAAGCGTACCATTGCACAAGCTTACCACGACGAAGCGTACCATTGCACAAGCTTACCACGACGAAGCGTACCATTGCACAAGCTTACCACGACGAAGCGTACCATTGCACAAGCTTACCACGACGAAGCGTACCATTGCACAAGCTTACCACGACGAAGCGTACCATTGCACAAGCTTACCACGACGAAGCGTACCTTTGCACAAGCTTACCACGACGAAGCGTACCATTGCACAAGCTTACCACGACGAAGCGTACCATTGCACAAGCTTACCACGACGAAGCGTACCATTGCACAAGCTTACCACGACGAAGCGTACCATTGCACAAGCTTACCACGACGAAGCGTACCATTGCACAAGCTTACCACGACGAAGCGTACCATTGCACAAGCTTACCACGACGAAGCGTACCATTGCACAAGCTTACCACAACGAAGCGTACCATTGCACAAGCTTACCACGACGAAGCGTACCAGTTTGTATGACAAAGCGAACCACCTATATATTATGTAGAGAATATGAATAATTTTCATGAATTGTTAGTAAGAGTTGGCAAACAGCAAATAAAAATGTTAATATTAAAGTTTTTCAGTACATGTTTTGATTATTTATTGCTTTATTATTAGATCGTAAATGAATGTTTATTTTGAAAAAAAGAAGAAAAAATCATACATATATTATAGACGTTTAATGTATGTATGCAAATATAGCATAATTGAATAAATTCCAGATATATGGTAGTTTATAGAAGATTAAATATTGAAATTAATTACCAGTTTGTAACGTTTGAGTAAAAGAAGCCAGTTAGGAAATCAATTACAATTAAAATAACATGACGTATCCGAGTATGACTATGAGGTGAGAAAATGTATTGTTCGACCGTAAATAGTTATATATAGATGGTACGCTTTGTCGTTAAATGGTACACTTTGGCAGTGGTACGCTTCGTCGTGCACCCATTCTTTTGAAGAAATACATCACAGTTTAATACAAATCCATAGAATCTGCCTTGAAATTTCTGACAGTACATCAATTTGATCATTAGTTAAAAAATCATAGAAAATACACTGTGTAAGATTTCTGTTACATTATGGGTTGGTTTTCTCCATACCGCAAGTGGAATCTTAGTAACATACCACTTATCCGGATATTAGTACTAACCGAATATTGATGTACTTTATCTTAATTATGAGACAAGACAATATTTTACGAATCTTGGTTACGTCATCTTGCGTTTGAATATTTAAAATGTCGATCTCACTGGAATACATATATTGAAAAAAAAATTGACAGTCAAGAATTATGCCCAACACAGCATGAAATAAACAATGACGTTTTGAGAGGGCTGCGGGACAACTCGACCCCTAACCAATTCGACCCCCTACCAAATCGACCCCTAAGTCAATTCGACCCCTAAGTCAATTCGACCCCTAATTTTGCTAAGTCAATTCGACCCCTCTGTATTGTTATTGGGTGTAGAGTAAAATATTATTTACTCAAAATAAATTATAATTATTACTTTGTGTAGCAATGTTTTAATGGATAAATGTAACACATGTAATTGCCGTTGTCTGACCCGATTGGGTTTGTGTTTGGTTGATTTATCCTTTGTGCTTCATTCGAGGTGTTAATTTCTTCTTTTATAAGTGTGTGTGTGTAATTGTCGAAAGATTTTAAGACTGAATCTCAGAGTTATGCTTTGAAATTTTCGAACGTGTAGAAAAAGTGTAGAGCGAGTAACAAGAACATTCGGATAAATTTCAAGTTTATGTCTGAGTTTCAGTCTTATATTCATTCAGAATATATTCTAAAAAGATAACAATCCGTTGGAAATGTGTATGTTTTATTGCAAATGAAAAATAAACAAACAGAAATTATAAAAAAACATAAATACAAGTTATATACATTATAATTCGATAACAAATTATAACAAAAACATTAACAAAAACATTAACAAAAACATTAACAAAAACATTAACAAAAACATTAACAAAAACATCAACAAAAACAACAACACATACACTACACTACACCTCATTACAATATACAACACTAAACACTATAAACTGATCCAATTTCCTTTAAAAAATCCTCGCATACGATGTCGTGATCGTCATATCGATCCCAGAGAGCATGGATACGAGCATCCATGCTCTCGTAAACCTGTCGCCTGTTTCTTCCAACAGTTTCATCCGCAACAAGCTGTACTTGTATCTTCACAAGCTTAGATTCCTGTAATAGTAACCTCAATAACACATACAATTGAAGGCTTCCCCTTCCAGCCTTAGCATTCAGTCTGCGATGCCATCCTGAAAAAAATACCAAGAAATTGTTCAAATACCAATGCAGTAACCAAGTCATTAAAATCAGGCAGGTGGGAAAAACCAATAGCCATTCCTATAAATGAACGAAAATGTCAAAAATGCAACATTTTGGAAGATGAATATCATTTTGTACTAGAATGTCAGTTATTCAAAGATTTAAGAAAAACATATATACCATCAGAATATCGGAATCGCCCAAATATGTTTAAATTTTTACAATTAATGCAAAATGAGAATGAAACTGTTTTGAAAAAATTAAGCCTGTTTACATACCATGCATTTAAGCTTAGAAATGAAATGTTGTATTTGAATTGATTGTCTTTTGTGTACGTTTTACTATTGTTCTTCTCCACAAAATAATGAATATGCTTTTTATCATGTTATTATATACATGTACTGTACCACTGTTCTGTCAGTATGCTTTGTATTGTCCTCATGGGCTATCAGCATTTTGGAAATTAAATTAAATATATCTATATCTATCTATGGAAATCCGTATAATAACGCGATCAAAAAACAATACTCACCGGTGTTGCATATTCGGTGCTGCCACTTGTCACACACATCACACGTTATTCCGCACGGGCTCACAACAATCAATACACAAATCCGCCATGTTAAGATAAAATAACACTTTTATTCAAGTAAAATTAATTAATCCTTTTGTATATAGGTAATTAAACTTTTAACATGAATTTGATTTAAATATAGCACAGCGTCCACATCCAATTATAAGGTCTCTGATATTAATTAGATTAACGTAAACTATAAAATATATGACCGTTTGGAATTGATGTTTATTTTATATACATAACGTACACCAAAGTCCAGTGAACAAATTGCAAAGTATTCATATTGATCAAATTCCTACAATTGTTTAAGAAAAACAACATCACAAACAATGCCATCATTATAGCAAACTGTCGCTAACATCCGTGTCTTTTAATTGCTAGAAACAAATTTAAAGCATCATAATTGGCAATTTACATAAAAATGCCATCATTAAGGCAAACTGTCGCTAACATCAAAAGCCCGTGTCTTTTGATTGCTGGATAAAGTTTTAACGCGTCATAATTTGCCAAATATTTTACAGAATAATCAATTTCTTGATTTCATTAAGTGGGCCAGTTAATTGATAATTAACGTGTTTGAAGCATACATTCTCATTACTTATATGTTTATGCATGCCGTACAATAGAGATGAAATAAAAAGTATATAACACCTGCAATACAACGGAATTGGTAGATTCAATTAGTTTATCAATGTACATTTAAAAGTCTAAATTTGTACAGTTATTATTTAATTTATTTAATTTAAAACACCAAAATGCCTTAAGAATACACAAAAACTAACACAAAAACTAACAGTTTTAATACTTTTATTTCGATTTTATATTACAACATATGTCATATTCGGCGTTTAAAATCACCAAAATGCCTTAAGAATATACACAAACTATCACAAAAACTAACAGTTTTAATACTTTTATTTCGATTTATATTACAACATATGTCATATTCGGCATAATTGACGTACATTAATTAAAATATTTTCATATCATCTGAGGGGTCGAATTGACATGCCGAAAAATCGGAAAGTAGGGGTCGAATTGGTTAGGGATCGAATTGACTTTGTTTATTTTCGGGGGTCGAATTGGTTAGGGGTCGAGTCATCTTGATACCTTTTGGGAATAGGTAGGGGTAAAACCATCACAACGCGGAAAAACGTAGCTGAAAACGAAGCTACCGCAGTTAACAAGAAGGATATCGCTCAGTGTACTTATCTGTCCATTTTCATGTTGCATAATTTAAATGAAAACATAAACAATTGGTCAATGTTACCATTCTTCAAGTTGCAAGCTTTTTTCCAGTAGTTACCCAGATCTGGGGGTATGTCAGTGTCTTAGCCATAGCCGTGGTAAAACTACTTCCTGATAACAAGGGAGCGGACTTTCAATTAGCTGACGATAAAGTAAGCTAGCCAACAATAGGCAGAGCCACGAAAAATAGTAGAAAATCGGTGCAAACTGTATTATATCCAACGAACAATTATACGTCATGGAATTCTATTGCGTCGCGCTGCCGATATATAAAATAAAAGATTTTAGCATTAATAGATAATAATGTGGCAGTTATTTAATAGATTCTATAAAAAGAAATTAAACAAAGAGACAAAATTTAAATCAATACACGGAGAAACAAATTAACGTCAGACTTTATACTATTTAAGGAAGCATAAGTTCCCCTATATTGTTTAAAACTCTATCAAGATTTAAATTGTCGTTGTCATTAAATGAAGATATGATGTATACATACAGGCATGAAATGACGTCAAAATAGGAACGGACGCTGGTAGAAAGAAGCTTGAAAGGAAGGGTTCAGTCACGGACCTATATAGGTCCGTGGTTCAGTTGACCAACTACAGTACGGGGAAACACCAACCTACGAAACACTTCGGACCGAGGTGGCACAAGGACAAATATCTATAGAAATGGGGAAGTAAGGTATATTGTCTAGCGGACAGTTAAAAACCATATATTACAAGGGCCAACAATGAAGGAAGGTACTGAATGGATGGAATTAACCATTGGACAAACTAAGACAGCCAGTGCCTAACTTGACTATTTCTTACATAAATATACACAATTAAGATACACAAATCTCAAGGAATTATGACTGTTTTGAGACTATCCCTAACGTCCGACCAAGGAATTGTGACGTCATGTCGGGGATTACATGTAGCCGTCGTTTGTATACGAACGTCCGTGTCATATTATTTACCAAGTATATACACGTTCCCACACAGCGCTTTGATTCCACTGCGGTAAGTTGTGATTTATATAAAGATATCCATGAGCGCCCGATGCTAAATGAAAGTACTATTTAAATAGAAATTTGTTTTATTACCAGTAATTGATAGACAATATCAACATAGAAATTAACTGCATGTACACTACTTTCACCCAGTTTGCAAAAGAAGATATATAAATGTACTATGACACCGTTTGCAATACGTAGCCAATGACATCATAGCTATTGACGGATAATTATTGTCGGCTACTGTCCAGCGGGTAGAGTCATTGTGCCCTATCATTGTCCGCCGAATTGTCTTTAAAATTCTATGATTATTTTCAGTGTTTAGTTTTCTTCTGCCTTTTTATCGTCATCTGGATGCTGTAAGGGTAACCAGGGTAAGTGTATACAAGTTTCAACGTCGACATTTTAGGACTAAGCAAACGAATATTATGCAGTCGGTATCGTTTCACTTTCAGTACGTAGCCATATCGAGGTTACGAAAGTCGTCAGTCGTGATGAGCGTGATGTCATACTGTTCAGATTACAGTAAGAAAATCCCATTTTATTTACACATATTTGAATCAGGATTGGCTTGGTATTTACCAGTGGTAATTCCCGGTATTTCCTGTACTGGGAAATACTCTTTAATGTAAGAAATTGGGAAATACTGGGAAATACTCAAATTTCAGCAAAATGTAGAACCATCAGAGAATCAAATCATTAAAATTCCGGCTTCATGTTTTACCGTCCATGAATCAGAAGTCGAATGTGTATAATATATCATAATTATGATAGTACATAATAAAAGCAATTATAATTTATATTGTGAAATGACTGTTATTGTTTAGAGTGGAGATTTGTGATTTTTGTGATTTTTTTTCACTCTTGACTATTATTGGATTTATTATATGTATGTACAACATTGTACTGTTACTTTGTTTGTAGCATGCTATTTAGTAAAGAAGTGCCTTGGGCTATGCTCTGTGTTTTGTGTCACTTAATAATCCATAAATAATCTGGTCTAGGGTTGTCAGACGTTTCACCCCCAAGTCGTTTCCACCCAAGACGTTTCACCCCCAAAATGGGAGTGAAATGTCTAAGTAATATTATCACATTGAAGACGTTTCACCCCCAATATAAATATTATAAATAAGATATATAATGTAAAATGATTATGATAAATATAATTAAATAAGTTAATGTTATTCATTTATTGTTAAATTCAAATCAGTTATGTTGTTCACACTTACACATTTTTACTTTATAAATTGATGAAAATTATTAAGTTTAACCATGAGTATTGAGGTACCTTACGGGGTAATGCAATTAATTTTCAGGCAATATAACGTGTGAGAGAAATAAATATATTTCGATATACAGCAAGTAATTCCCGATATATTTTAAAAGGAATACGTTTTAGTTACTGATATTATACAGGACTAAAACACTCTAAACAATTTTATGAACCAAAAAACAGCAAAAATGCACAGATCTAATTCTAAGATCTAGAGCTAAGCATCGAAACATAGCTTGTTTAGCTAAATTCTTATGAAAACACGGAGTTGCAGTATTATAAATTTGTTATACTGGTTGTTGACAGGGTATATGGGGGAATATAACCTGTCTGCGATTCATATATAACCCACGGCTAACGCCTCGGGTTATATGGCACACATACAGTTATATTCCCCCATATACCCTGTCAACAACCTGTATAACTAATAATATATATTGTAGTGTTTCATCTATGTGTATCAATAAAATATAATGTGTAATATGTTGTTTACTTTTTTTACTTGCATTTTTTTCTTAAAGTTAAAGTAATATGCGTCAAATGACTGTCGCAGCATTCTTACAAGTTCAAATGGTGTTGATTAAATCACACCTTCTAACAAAGTCAAAAGGTGTTGATTAAATCACACATTCTGACAAAGTCAAAATTAAATGATTAATAAATCATTGATCAGCTAAAGGGTTTCTAAACTATAAATTAACAATTTAATCATAATAAAACACCAAATTAATATGTAAGCACACAAACATAATTATATTAAAAAGTGGGGGTGAAACGTCTAGGGTCTATTAAATTTGGGGTGAAATGACTTGGGGGTGAAACGTCTTGGGGTGGAAACGACTTGGGGGTGAAACGTCTGGTATTCTGGTCTAGAGTGGGTATGGTGGTGACCAAACCTAGAGGTTTTGTCACAACAGTATTGCCCGGGAATTACAAGTATTTCCTGTCTTTTTGCCTACCCTGACTCAAATTTGAATAGATTGCCTCCTCAAATGCCTTATGTTTTATGGATTGTGTTGTTTTCCCGGAAGTCTGTGTGGAGAGACAATGTCCTATATATGTGGTGTTCCCTGTAGTAACTAATAATAATGAGTAATAAGTTGCTAAGAATACTCTCTCTTTTTTCATATCTTACTTTTAGGAAGATCCTGTACTTGAGTCAGATTGTCTGTGCTGTGAAATCATCTGAAACAGATTTTTAACATGTTTTGATTTAAAATAAATACATAAATAGCATAACTTCACTGGCTAAAATTTATACTTCAGTTGATTTTTAAGATGTCGGCGAAGCGTGTGAATACGACAGCTACAGCCAGGTTGCGGCAGGATTATCTGAGAATAAGGAAAGACCCAGTGCCCTATGTTAAAGCTGCGCCTATGCCAACAAATATATTGGAATGGTATGAATCTTTCTTTATTATTACTCTTACAAATTAACCTGATCCTTGTCACCTCTTTTAGCATTTGATTATCTAATTTTATCTTCATTTCTAGTCTGATTAACTTCAGCTCTCGCTGTATTGATGTACATGTTTAGACATATAATGAAACAAATCCACTAATGCAATGATTTCCATGGCTGCAATGAAAAATACTGATGATGCACGGTTCTTTCACAGAAAATTATATAGTCAGCATAATCCTTGTATAAATTATAATATAGTCAGCATAATCCTTGTATAAATTATAATATAGTCAGCATAATCCTTGTATAAATTATAATATAGTCAGCATAATCCTTGTATAAATTATAATATAGTCAGCATAATCCTTGTATAAATTATAATATAGTCAGCATAATCCTTGTATAAATTATAATATAGTCAGCATAATCCTTGTATAAATTATAATATAGTCAGCATAATCCTTGTATAAATTATAATATAGTCAGCATAATCCTTGTATAAATTATAATATAGTCAGCATAATCCTTGTATAAATTATAATATAGTCAGCATATATCCTTGTATAAATTATAATATAGTCAGCATAATCCTTGTATAAATTATAATATAGTCAGCATAATCCTTGTATAAATTATAATATAGTCAGCATAATCCTTGTATAAATTATAATATAGTCAGCATAATCCTTGTATAAATTATAATATAGTCAGCATAATCCTTGTATAAATTATAATATAGTCAGCATAATCCTTGTATAAATTATAATATAGTCAGCATAATCCTTGTATAAATTATAATATAGTCAGCATAATCCTTGTATAAATTATAATATAGTCAGCATAATCCTTGTATAAATTATAATATAGTCAGCATAATCCTTGTATAAATTATAATATAGTCAGCATAATCCTTGTATAAATTATAATATAGTCAGCATAATCCTTGTATAAATTATAATATAGTCAGCATAATCCTTGTATAAATTATAATATAGTCAGCATAATCCTTGTATAAATTATAATATAGTCAGCATAATCCTTGTATAAATTATAATATAGTCAGCATAATCCTTGTATAAATTATAATATAGTCAGCATAATCCTTGTATAAATTATAATATAGTCAGCATAATCCTTGTATAAATTATAATATAGTCAGCATAATCCTTGTATAAATTATAATATAGTCAGCATAATCCTTGTATAAATTATAATATAGTCAGCATAATCCTTGTATAAATTATAATATAGTCAGCATAATCCTTGTATAAATTATAATATAGTCAGCATAATCCTTGTATAAATTATAATATAGTCAGCATAATCCTTGTATAAATTATAATATAGTCAGCATAATCCTTGTATAAATTATAATATAGTCAGCATAATCCTTGTATAAATTATAATATAGTCAGCATAATCCTTGTATAAATTATAATATAGTCAGCATAATCCTTGTATAAATTATAATATAGTCAGCATAATCCTTGTATAAATTATAATATAGTCAGCATAATCCTTGTATAAATTATAATATAGTCAGCATAATCCTTGTATAAATTATAATATAGTCAGCATAATCCTTGTATAAATTATAATATAGTCAGCATAATCCTTGTATAAATTATAATATAGTCAGCATAATCCTTGTATAAATTATAATATAGTCAGCATAATCCTTGTATAAATTATAATATAGTCAGCATAATCCTTGTATAAATTATAATATAGTCAGCATAATCCTTGTATAAATTATAATATAGTCAGCATAATCCTTGTATAAATTATAATATAGTCAGCATAATCCTTGTATAAATTATAATATAGTCAGCATAATCCTTGTATAAATTATAATATAGTCAGCATAATCCTTGTATAAATTATAATATAGTCAGCATAATCCTTGTATAAATTATAATATAGTCAGCATATAATCCTTGTATAAATTATAATATAGTCAGCATAATCCTTGTATAAATTATAATATAGTCAGCATAATCCTTGTATAAATTATAATATAGTCAGCATAATCCTTGTATAAATTATAATATAGTCAGCATAATCCTTGTATAAATTATAATATAGTCAGCATAATCCTTGTATAAATTATAATATAGTCAGCATAATCCTTGTATAAATTATAATATAGTCAGCATAATCCTTGTATAAATTATAATATAGTCAGCATAATCCTTGTATAAATTATAATATAGTCAGCATAATCCTTGTATAAATTATAATATAGTCAGCATAATCCTTGTATAAATTATAATATAGTCAGCATAATCCTTGTATAAATTATAATATAGTCAGCATATAATCCTTGTATAAATTATAATATAGTCAGCATAATCCTTGTATAAATTATAATATAGTCAGCATATAATCCTTGTATAAATTATAATATAGTCAGCATAATCCTTGTATAAATTATAATATAGTCAGCATAATCCTTGTATAAATTATAATATAGTCAGCATAATCCTTGTATAAATTATAATATAGTCAGCATAATCCTTGTATAAATTATAATATAGTCAGCATAATCCTTGTATAAATTATAATATAGTCAGCATAATCCTTGTATAAATTATAATATAGTCAGCATATAATCCTTGTATAAATTATAATATAGTCAGCATAATCCTTGTATAAATTATAATATAGTCAGCATAATCCTTGTATAAATTATAATATAGTCAGCATAATCCTTGTATAAATTATAATATAGTCAGCATATAATCCTTGTATAAATTATAATATAGTCAGCATAATCCTTGTATAAATTATAATATAGTCAGCATATAATCCTTGTATAAATTATAATATAGTCAGCATAATCCTTGTATAAATTATAATATATTCAGGCATAAAGGTCAGTATCAGGTTAATATATTTGGACTATAGTTCTATACTGCTAAGTCTTGCATAATTTATACTATTATTGTTCCAATATAGTTCAAGGGAATTGTACTCGAGTTTCATTTTTATTTAATTACCCTTGATACTCAAACGGGTGAAAGAAATGTGTAAAATATCAATTGCCTTCCTACATAACCAAATAATATTCGGTGTTCGGATTTTATTAATTATTTATTTTATTAATTATTCAATTATTTGTAAATGTTCACTTAGTTTTGCTGTTTCACTTTCAGGCATTATGTTGTAGTTGGTCCAGAAAATAGTCCATATGAAGGTAAGGTAGACTGGTTAAAAATTAGGGGTGTCACGATACGTCTGAAGTATACCACGATATATTGCAATATGTACCACAATATATTGCTTCATTATTCTAAGCTATGAATGAAGATATTTAATTCAACTCCAGCTCAGGGCTATATAATTTGTTTTCAACGACATTTGTCCCGGACTGATGGAAATGTAAAATTTGACTTGTCTGACATAGGAACCTACTTGTCAGAGAATATTGGTCAATTAAGTAACATGTAGATATACACAACGATAGCTCCACAGCTAAAAATTAATAATCACAAGTATGTGTTTGTGGGATTCTAAGGTTTGACTTACAACTGAACAATTCGAGGGTTTGGCGCAACACTATTGTAACTCTATTTTTCAAACTTTTCAGGAAACTACAAAAACTGTCTAAAATGTACAGTTTTTATTAATTAAACCATGGGCTGCTAAATAGTAAGACTAAATATCTGTATTTATTCAGTGTTACCTGTATTTTAATTAAATACACATTAATTTCCAAGTATTTGAAAGATTTTGAGATACAATAGTATTGCACTCAAATTTATCAATATTTTGGGTAAAATCTTTGGTGCAAAACTATTGCATCTTGAGATACAATAGTTTTGCACTATTTTTTTTATCAAATTATACAAATAATGACATTTTCAAAATGTATTGTAACTGCAAATATGTAAACTATTCCTTTTTAAGTGAAGAGTGTATAATGAAAGTAACATTTAGATGTATAGTTGCAACAAATTCAACATTTTTTCCCTAATTACATCGAGGGGTGAAAGCTATACAGTTCTAAGTGACATTTTTTTACATTCTTTCTTGCATGAAACACCCTTCAATGATCATAGTTACACACCTACCATAAAAATATCAAGAACATAAACCTATATAATTTGATGTCAAACTGATTAAATTAGTCGTCCTAAAATCACATCATTCTGATTTCAGCAAAAAGATATGAATGCGAAAAAGTACCAAGTGAACAATTCTTGTTGAATATTTCATATTACAACCCTGGTACATGTATAATATGAGATACCCGGAACTTTGACATACTGGGTTTTCCATTCAAGTGTATGTACATTGTAGGTATATGGTTTAGGTTGACTGTTTTATCTATTAAGATCCAAACACAAATGATCTTGACTTCTAGTACAGCACAGATTTGAGTATTCATGTGATACATGATTTATTATGGTACCCACAGATTAGTGAAGTTCCAGAGTAGGTCTATCGCATGGCCTTCTTCATGACAACAACATGAATAACAATATGTATGTTAAAGAATGTTTTATTCAAAATCATCCATAGGTAAAGAACATGTAAAAAGAACTACATAATACACATTCATAATTATATTCAAATTGACCAATTTCAATCTGATATTCCAAATTCCACTATAACAGTAAATACAGGCTTTAGTGCATTCTGCTCGATATGGCATTTCATAGTTAATAATTGAAAACAATCTGAAACCCATGAGGCTTTACCCCACTCAGCTCTTGCAAGTAAAAATGAAACAACAAATTATTCATTCAGTGATGTACAATCCACTTTCATGTAAGTTAGTTATTATAAGTGGCCAAGTTCATGCTTTATGTTGAGGAAACAAACAGCCTAATAAAAGTGTGCCGGATTTGTGAACAAGTATGTCACAAAATATGACAAATACACTAATTACAATTAACGAAACAAGCAGCCTTGTGCTGAACCTGTGTAATTTATAGGTAGTTGATATACTTCAGGTTCAGATCCCCAAAGAAACAAGTTGTTCTAATGCAAGCACAGGCAACTGAATTAATTAAATACATTCCTGGGTTGCAAAAGATATATCAGTTTATCTGGACATTTCTTATGTTAAAATTTCATGAGGGAGGAGAATGAAGAATAAATGGTGGACACTTGGGATGACATTAGTTTTACAGAGAGAAACAAGATCCTTGTACTTCTCCCAGCTGATCTTGATTGGCTCACTCCTTAGCATTTCAAGAACAATATCTGGCATAACTTCACTATCATCCTTTGACCTTCTTATTCTCTTCATGAAATTTATTTCATACACAGGACCATCGTATTCATATTGAAAGACCATAGTATTCTGAAGCTCCTTAACCATTTTTAACGTTTTCACATGACTAATATATATTCTATTTCTATTAGAATCTAGATCAAAATTTTTTATTTTTGCCCCAACTTTTTTGAAGTCAAAGAAGTCCTTTTGACTCATTTCTTTTACGATATATGGCCGACTATGCCTTGCAGATCTAATAACAGCTGCCCATTGCCCTGGGGTGTATACAGAAATAAACCTACTTGCTGTCTCTATTGAAGCATGAATCGAGTCATTCTCATTTTGAGAATGACCCTTTTCAAGGTATTTATGTTCGATAGACATCAGGTCAAACTTTTTCATGGCAAACCACAGCATTGACGTGTAAAAACGATTCTTGTTTTGGCTAAAACAATTATCACTATAAAAAACAAATTTAGTTTTTCCAATAGCAGCCATCGATTTAATAAAATGGAATACGCAAGATGCTATCTCTGAAGCACCACGGCTTGCAACAGTTTCATCCCAAACGTAGCAACGACCGTTTGAAGATTCAAGATCATAAATTGAAAGATTATACGTGTTTAAACGCCTTTTATAATAAAGAGAAGACTCAAAACCCTTAGGTGTGAGTAGGACTTCTTCCAAGTCGAAACAGGCACAAACAAATTGCGGGTCTATTTTTGACTTGGCCTTGTCTTTATCTGCCAGTTTATTGATTCTGGCAGCATTTTTATTTCTTATATGTTGCTCATATTTAGAGCAAATGATAGCCCTGTCAGCAATAGATGCATTACTGTATTTTGTACAAAGATCACATTGATCTTTGATTGGCCTATGAAAGCCAATATTGAAATAATTATCAAATATTTGTCTATAATACGACAATTTTACAGTGTCAGTGTTATTCTCTGAAAATTTATCAACGTACAATAAGTACATTTTTCTCAAAGTAAGACCAGCAGAAAGGTACTCTTTCCTTGAGTCTTTTCTACAGTAGTGACTCGAAACAGTTGGAAAAGATTTAATATGTGATTTAACAAAGCTTTTACTTTCTTCTGAAATACAAGTTGGTCGGTTAGAGTGCGTACCACGTTTGTCTGTATGACAAATTCCAATTGCATTGATTTTTTTCATTGCTGTCTGAATCATTTGATCTGAAATGTTCAGAGTATTTAAGAAGAAGGTTTTGCAGATTCTTACAATTGCTTCGTCTAAAGGTAGCGTCCATTTAAAACTTTTGGACCTCCTACTATTGTGTTTGGTAGTTTTACACTTAGTTTCTGAGCATAAAACATGCTTGAGAAGAAATTGCCTCTGACGGGTAACATCATTGAGCCCCCAATAAGAATGAAATATTTTCTCTCTAGTTTCATAAGAAAATACACTGGCACATTTAAATTTACAATTATTACCACAAGGTGGTCTGATTTGCCTAGGTTGACATACTTTTCCACGAACTGACACATAGGTCTCCCCTCCATTCCTTTTAATTTTTCTCACATTTCTCTCCCATTTTCTTTCGTTTCTTACACGCTTTCTTCCTCTACACATACGACTATCATCAATACCCTGACCTGTGCCACTCACTCCATCCCCATCAATACCCTGACCTGTGCCACTCACCCCACCCCCATCAATACCCTGACCTGTGCCACTCACTCCATCCCCATCAATACCCTGACCTGTGCCACTCACTCCATCCCCATCAATACCCTGACCTGTGCCACTCACTCCACCCCCATCAATACCCTGACCTATGCCACTCACTCCATCCCCATTAATACCCTGACCTATGCCACTCACTCCATCCCCATTAATACCCTGACCTATGCCACTCACTCCATCCCCATTAATACCCTGACCTGTGCCACTCACTCCATCCCCATCAATACCCTGACCTGTGCCACTCACTCCATCCCCATCAATACCCTGACCTATGCCACTCACTCCACCCCCATCAATACCCTGACCTATGCCACTCACTCCACCCCCATCAATACCCTGACCTGTGCCACTCACCCCACCCCCATCAATACCCTGACCTGTGCCACTCACTCCATCCCCATCAATACCCTGACCTATGCCACTCACTCCATCCCCATCAATACCCTGACCTATGCCACTCACTCCATCCCCATTAATACCCTGACCTATGCCACTCACTCCATCCCCATTAATACCCTGACCTGTGCCACTCACTCCATCCCCATCAATACCCTGACCTGTGCCACTCACTCCATCCCCATCAATACCCTGACCTGTGCCACTCACTCCACCCCCATCAATACCCTGACCTATGCCACTCACTCCATCCCCATCAATACCCTGACCTGTGCCACTCACAATTTTACAGTTTGGCTTTTTCTTACTACGTTTTGAGCATGAAACATCAATATCACTATAACATGATGAATAATCAGAATTGTCCAGTATTTTCTGTTCATAATTTGTGAATAAAAACTCAGAGCCTGAGCTACATCCATACAATGAGTCATCAGTATAGGTGTCATTTTCCATACATGGTACACTGTTATTCGCTAACTTTGTTTTTTGTTTTAATTCTGACAAAGGAATATTGTCAGTATCACTGTCTAGTGACTTAATGCTCATGTCAGAATCATTTTCAATGTTTTTTATTTCCTCTTCCAACATATATAACTTGCATACTTCATCACCCTCACTGAAGTCTGAAAATCCTTCAAATTCACTTTCTGAAGTTTCAGTGACGCAGGAAACATGTGTGACTTCGAACGGTCTGTCACTGTCTGTATTAAATAGTGTGAGAGACAGGTTTTTTACAAAATTGCATAAATGTTCCATATCTACATGGAAGGTGGTAACGGCAGTACCATCTGAACATGACATGCCCTCCTGATCTCGACTATGTGGATCAAACACACAAAATCCATAATTTCTTTTCATGATTGCCACAGTATAACACTCTAACGTAAAAAAACAGAAGTTGTCTAGACACTTCAAACTGTCGTATAAAGTGACGAAAGGGGGATCTGAATCAGCTCTGTAAATTGAGCCACTGAAGGTTTTTTCTACCCTAAACATATCAGAGGGTAAATCAGAGATTAGCAAATTCTTCTGTATTCCTAACGCACAGTACATAGAGTCTCCATTATATAGAATAGTGTCCAGGTCTCTGGTGTTCCACTCTTCTGGGACCTTGGTGCATGAATACACCATGGCAGACAAACTATTAGCTGTACATTGACGTCCGGCACCGCCATATTTAATGTTACCCTGGTGGCAGGACGCCTTCACTGTTAACAACCTATAAAAGAATGTTTTTCAGTATTATTTAGTCTTTTTTCATTAAACTGTTATATTATTATAATCCATTGTCATATGGATAAAGACGTTTGAATAAAAACAATATTCTATAGTATGTTGAGACATCTTTTGCTTAAATGTTAAGTTTTAAAATGGTTTTGATAATGAACTTGGATAATAAAGCAAAACAGGTGTTACATTTATTTTATTGTTTGTGACCATGTTTGTTGTTATTGAATGAAACAAGCAGTCAATAACTATTGCTGTTTGACAATAATCAAAATTGAAATAACTTTCAGTGTAATATATAGTATGTGGGGGGGGGGGTCATGAAATTCAGTGTACTAGGTCCTAACCTACAGCATACTGTTACTGACTGACCTTACCCCCTGGACGTTTTTCCCTCAAAAATGTTTAAATATGCTCATATTTTACGGTAAGGCTAATCTTTATGAACAGACATACATGTATGGTATGATAACATTGAGAAAAAAATAAATCCCCATCCCTCCCCACCTTTACCCCACCCACCTTTAATGTAAGCATTTGTTTTTGATAAAGCAATATCTTCAAATGTAGAAACTTAATCAAATCAAATTTAATTCTAATCTAAAATTCAGAGAAAATGAAAGAATTGTGCATAACAAGTTTTAACAAACTTACCTTTTAGCCATCAAATATTTAAATTTTGCCACCACAAAAACTCTGTGTTTACCATGCTGTATTTTGAAGGTCATCAAGGTTACTTTGATAAAAATAATTTAAGTTCTTTTTTATTTACTTTTTTCATTAAAACTTTTACTTATATGTCAAAAAATACATAATTTGATTAATATAAGTAAAAAATTCAATACAATATTTAAAAAAAACAATCATTTTTTGATGTAATACTGTTGTAACTCATTATACAATAGTTTTGTACTAAAATTGCACGTTGAAATGCTCAGATTTTTTGTGCAACACTATTGTATCTTGAGTTACAATAGTGTTGGACTGAAATTGCCTGTTGAAATGCTCAGATTTTTTGTGCAACACTATTGTATCTTGAGTTACAATAGTGCTGTACTGAAATTGCAAGTTGAAATGTTCAGATTTGTTGTGCAACACTATTGTATCTTGAGTTACAATAGTGTTGTACTGAAATTGCATGTTGAATGCTCCGATTTTTTGTGCAAAACTATTGTATCTTGAGTTACAATAGTGTTGCAAGAAAAAATACAATGATTTCAGATACAATAATGTAGCACTAAGGCTATATAAATGGAATGGTTAATGATATAGCAATGATATTTCATGACAAAATGCAGCTTGTAAAATTACATAGGATTTTAGAAAAAAGTATTTTTGCCAAAAATTGCAGTTACAATAGTGTTGCGCCAAACCCTCGAATTGCTGATGTAGGTAAGCTTTAAAAACAAACTTGTAAGGGACTAACTTCAACTCAACTGTTTGTAGCTGATTCAGCATTTGACTAGTCTTGGACGTCGGGCTAGTGGATTTCGAGAGCCCTACAGCTCATTAAATGTGCTGCGAAAATAAATATGCATAAGCTGAAACAAAAAAAATATCAATCACATTTCAATATTTGATTAGAAATTAAATATGGCGTTTTCACAACTTAACGTAGTAAGCAAAAAATTAAGCAGTTACAATTTTGGTTTTAGACTTTGATGACAAGATAATTTCATATTTTCTAGCAGACAGCTAAAAAATGGTATGTAATTGTGCATTTCCTATCAGGGTACAGTTTAGCTGCATATTGCAATGTACCTGTAGTTGTAGATATACAGATATATTGTGACACACCTATTACATATTGATGTTATAAGTTTAATGTGAACATTTTAGATTGTAGTAGGCATATATGTATTGAATTTGTATCCAGAGTACTGTTCATTTAATTTTATTATAATTAATTCTGGGTTAAAGTTTTGAAATCATGGCAGATTATTTCAGATACGGAGTGATAAAGTCTTGGCTAACAAATAGTTTTATCGTTTATGTATAATTGATTACTGGTATTTATTACTACATGTATGATAATACTTTGTTCACAGTGTTGTCAATGATTGTGTCATCAACCGTTTGTAGAAAAAGAGAATGCTCTGTAGTGTCAGTTATATACATGCATAGCTTATACAAATTAACCTGATCCTGACCTTAGTGCTAAAAAGTTAAATATACTACATGGCTATTACGCAGAATATATCAATGTCCACTAGCAAGTTGTGCATTGTTAGCGTCTATACATCATCTGAGAAAATATGAACCTATGTTGATATAGTATACCATGTGTATATTTGTCATACTTAACATGTAGAAAGCCGAAGATAAATATAGACAAGTAGTCAACTGTTAAATTATGTTGATAGAGGTCAAGATGATCAGGTTAATATTTGCAAGCTATCGGGTATATTTTGTATGTACAGAATATTGTTGTCTATTTTCAGGTGGTACATATCATGGAAAGCTGGTATTTCCAAGGGAATTCCCCTTCAAACCACCAAGTATATACATGATCACTCCTAATGGCAGATTTAAATTGAACACCAGGTAAAATGTCCATATATCTTTATAATGTATACTGTAATGTATTTGTTTTATGCCTAGCTTTTTGTGTTGAAGTACCTGGTTTCATCTTGGAATTTACCATTATTTGATGTTGTTTGATCTAAGTTTTTGACATTTTTATTTACCCCTTACCTTTCTGCTTGGGGATTTATTTTACATGCAAACTGACTTCAGAGCTCCAGAATAGACATTTGAATGGGTTAGTTCACTTTAAAAGATTGGAAATATGCATTAAAAATTATTTCCGTTTTTCGTAAAACAAATAAAAAAATAACGATGCATTCCAGTCGAAATTCAGAAAACTTTATACAATGCTTTTTTACATTAACAAGCTGATAGTTTTACTAACCAGATAAAAAAAATCGAGACTATACTATAATATTCATAATATATGTACATATTTGCCCTTATCTAAATATTGCATGAACATTTATGAATTACATGTATGCTGTTAATAATTATTTCATTTTTGAAACGATCTAAAACTAGTAAAAGATTAATATAAGTTTCTACTTGTCCACGGACAAGATAAACGGAAAATACACTTGTCCGGGCACCAAAATGACCAAATGGGACAAGTCGGGCGTTGGAATTTCACGCGCCTTCATCAAGATTACAATGAACAGAAAATTGAACGTATGTGTAATACTTTGTATGTTTATACATAGGTTATGTTTGAGTATCAGTGATTTCCACCCAGATACATGGAATCCTGCGTGGTCTGTATCAACTATTCTTACTGGAATGCTGAGTTTCATGGTAACAAATTATCTACTTCTTTCTCATTTTGTATTTATCTCTTCACAGGGTTTATTTCCAGCTCTTTTATAGCCGTTATTCAGCTATATTCCCAATGACAAAAAGTATATATTTTTCCCAGTTTGAATGTAAACATTCCCAATAAATCTGAAGAAAAGATTTTGGTTCAGTTAAGCTAAAAAAGAAATTGATTAAGTTAGAGACTTTTCTCTCACAGGCAGTTTATATATTTAACAGTTGTTGATTAATTAATCCCTTCATCTTTTAATTTTATTCCTAAAATTTTGACTTTATCCTAATTTCTTAGATTAACACGCAAACATTCCCAATTTGAAGGGTATGGGTCATCGTCCCAAAATAGCCAAAATAAACCCTGCTTCACTGTTACCAACATGATCGAAATAGATATGCACCATTTGTTAACAGTGAATGGAGATTTTTGTGACACAAAAAGTTTGCTTGTCTGAAACTCTGAACCAAGTCTATTTCCTCATTCAGCATGTCATATTAAAGCATCATAAAACCGTGTCATTACAACATGCAGTAGTTTGTCTGAACAAATCCCGCTATTATGTAATTTGCTGCTAATTGACAAATTTATATTACAGCTGGAGAAAACGCCAACATTAGGAAGTCTAGAAACATCAGATTATACTGTAAGTAAATGTTGTGTGTTGAAGGTTGTACATGTAGTATGGTTCAGATGCTATATTTGTAAAAATCTAAATCAGTCTTAAGTAACTACCTGTACGCATATGCCTGAAGTGAAGAAGAAAAACATATTTTCAACATTAACAAATATAAGTAGAGTTTTTATTGTGGAAAGTGTTGTTAGTGACATACTAGTGGCAAAACATCTTCTTCTACATTTATCTAGCCACTAAAAATGAGATTTTATTTATTCACTGCAATGCGAAAGTCAGTTTATATTGATTTTAGTAGTGATCTTGTATGGTAATATAATTTTAAATATCCCTACATTTAAATGTGTGGAACATTTCATGTAAATATCTGTCTTCATGCTGGTTTGACATTCATTTTGACCCCAAATCATTGTAGAAAAGTTTTCTCCCCCTGTTATTCGTTGTTTTCATATCCTCTCCCAATTGTGTTACAGAAACGACAGCTGGCTGCACAGAGTAATGCATTCAATCTGAACGATAAGGTATTCTGTGAGTTATTTCCTGATGATGCCGAGGTATGTCAGTTTTATTTTTACGCATTCTAATTATTTGATTCTGAATGCAACTATTAAATCACTCCTATTGGCATGTGTATCCGGGATGTTCATATTCAGTCCCATTCTCCCACCAAAATAGTATCTTTTTTCCCTGATTCAAATTCCATTTTCCCCTCGGAAAAATACTATTTTAGATAGAAGTAATTTCATTTACACCCCTTTCCAGTATATTAAATGGTCCGTATCAAGGCCATCATGTGGGGCCATGATCATGTTTCAGTTTTACATAGATTGTAAAATATTTCTTACAGGTTACACTTATCTCCGTAGATGACTGGTTCCAGGAACCAGTACTTTTGATAAATTCATAGAGTGTGAGATCCTTATCATACCCCACTCGATATGGGGCTCAGGGTTTTACCCCTCTCACCAGTACATATTGCATTTAGTCCCTACGAATGTTTCGTTTGACAATGGAACCAAGCTGAATTTTCTTGATCATATACAAGTCTTCTGTTTTGAAGTGTGTTAATATTTCCTCTGTACAAGATAGTCCCTTATAATTTAAGGGAAATCATTGCTTTGAATTAGATAATTGGGCAAGGGTAGAACACACCTGGTTCCTGAGCTGTAGGTCATGTGTTTGAATGGCATTGTTGGTGAAGTTGAACAACAAAATTCTTGTTCCCTTAATTAATTATAAGTATCAGAAAGTTACCAGTTGTGAACGTGTTTCACAATATATGCAAATTGAATTAGTTCAAACTTTTCCCTAATTATTATTTGAACTACTTTTTTATCTCATTAGCACATACGAGAAGATATCAGGAAGAGAGAAGAAGAGATGATTGAATCAACGAAACTAGCTGTGCAAGGTACCAATCAGTCAAGTTCTAATCGTGCTGCTAACGGAGGTGACGACAGAAATCAAGGACTAATTGGAAGTGCACTATCAAATGTTTTAGTGATTGTTGGTCTTGCAGTATTTGCGTATACTGTAAAATATGTACTGAGAACTATTGTGGAATAGAACAGCATCTGGTTACTCCAGGAGAGATCTGACAACATTGTAATACTTGGGGGATATTGTGAGAAACTTCTTGTATCTTAGCAACCTTTGATCTATTGCTATAGAAATTCACATAGCATGTTGAATTTGTTGGCAAAAATGATTAATATTTGTACTGAACACGCCTGAACAGTGTGTAAAAAAATGTTCCCGTTGCAAAATAATTTTTTTGTGTAAATTTGAAAAATATACTGTTTTTGTTTCTCAATTTTATTTTCTCAAGTGCACTTGTTAATAACTCCTGTACCGTTTTTTGGCAAATCTCACGATATCCTTTTTGCATATGTTTTGTATTCAAGCCTTTTAATGCAATTCAACTAAGTACAAAACTGCATGTTAATTCACAGTAATCAAAGCAAAAACAAAATCGGTACAAATTTTGTCATCTCAGTCAGACTTCACTCCCATGGTGTGTATAAATCATGGTACTAATTTCGATACTTGCTTCATTTGACATGATTATCATATTTTCATATGGATCTAAATATATGTTAAAATTGGATTTATTTTTTTCTTCAAAAAAACTTGTTGTCAGTATGTTATGGCAAGAATTGTGATAGTAAAAGTTATGTAAATATGTTGTGGCATTTGTTTTTTGTGTTATTGAATAATTTAAGTAAATTCTTTATTTTCCATCAGAGGAAAATATGATTCAACTTTCAGTACGTTGCTTTGACTTTACTCATTCTTCTGTCTATTGAATTCTTTTCTTACATATTCCTACTTTCTTTAGATGGTCTTACACATTTTTGTTATTAATTAACTATTAACGAGGAGTACTGCTCTCTTTTTTTGTTAGAACTGTAAAGTGAATGTAAAATCTTCTTTTACCCTGTCCCTGTAGATATCATGGTTCAAAGCTTTGTTGAAGATGATATTTTAATGGCATCAGGCAGGTTTTATTATTATAACAATTGACAACTTAAGTAATGTTGATTATTTTGTAGTTTAGTTTAATTTTTTTTTTTTTTTATTTGAGATGTTGTCATGTATTGTGTTTGCTCTTGTTATAATTCTCGTTTTGTTCTTAAGGTTTGGTTATCCGATACAGGCCTCTTAGTGAAACCTTTAAAACTTGTAATAACCTTTCATTTTTGGAAAATCATTTAAAAATCCTTTATTTTTTCATAAAAAAAATCTCTGAAAAATCTGTAATTCCGTATCTTATCTAAATTGTGAACTAGGACAAATATGTTTCTTTTACTAATTAATTGCAGTATAACTGTATAGTACTAAAACACATCATTTTCTCATTCACTACATTTGAATTTCTGTGATCATTTCTTTATATGTAACATGTGAAGTCAGTGTTTAAGGTGTGAATATTTTGTTTTCTTGTTGTTGTTAAAATTAAAATATCTGAAATTTCTTCAACAGTTCCAAGGAATAATTTTCTGGACAAAATCAATAAAATTCGAAGCATATTTTGTAAGTTAATCATAATCGAGTTCTTGTCATCAACATTTATTGAAAGGTTTTCATGATTTTCCATTTTCAAAGCATTCTTTTCTGTGTTCATGTTACTGAATGCTGGATATTTATATTTATTCTCATTCAGAATGGACAGTAAATCATCCAATGAATGTAACACGCCATAAGAAACGCAACTAAAAAATGTCCTCGTCAGCACAGTACCTTTATAAAGAAATAATTATATTTCATATCTCAGACATAATTTCCTAAACTTAATAAATCATGAAATATGTATACTAGTGTCATAGTTTGATTTCTTTTTGATGGATTATTTACCCTTTGTAACAATAAAACACGACTAACACTTGGAACAAAACTGAAGACTAAGTGAAATAGTTGCGTTTTTAATGGCGTTAAGTATATATATTGCTAATTTAGGGACTTCTGGATCAAAGTGTGACAAAATATGCAGGGCGTCAAGTTTGTTATATTTTCCTTTTTTTTCCCGTATTTCAGGATCAATCCTATTTTTTCCTATAAATTGTTAATCAATTCCTATATTACGAATATACAATTCATGTATAATCTTACATACAAATGTGCACTTTTTGTTTCCCAAATTAATTGCATACAAAAATGGGTTTGCATATTTTCTAAAAGAAATATTTGTTCTTGCAAAAGGAATTTGCATTATGAGGAAGTAATGGCTCTTAATTTTTGACTCGGAGACAAATTGTAGTCAGTTCATATAAGTTCTGTTTTAATTTGTTCCTGTTTTATGTGGAAACTTATTCCTAATATTTTACTCAAAGGCAAGAATGTTGGGTGGAGGAGGTGGTTTATTAGTTTGGTTGTTCTCTTTCTTATAATCCTAAGAATTCCTATTTTTAAGTTTTGAAATTCCTATATTTTTTAGGATGCAACCTATATTTCTGCCCCCAAAAATCACTTAACACCCTGAATATGTTATATAACATGTACAAACATATGTGTACCACAGTTGATGTTATTTTATTGTGTATATGTATTTTATTGCAATTATATGTGCACAGTATTATTGTAATATATATATAAGCAGTTACTGTAAAACCTCCATGGATTCTTTTAACCTTGTCAGTGTTTAAATTGAATTCTTCAGTACACTTTCACTGTGCAATAATGTATAAAATCATATTTTATTGTGCTTGAAAAAATGTTACATTTCATTGGCATAGTCACAGATTACTTTTTCAGACCAAATATGTTGTGAGTTTACAGGTGAATAGATTTTCCTTTGATATGCACTAATAGTAACCTGGGGTAGCATTCTTGTGTTTGAACCCAATTCAATGGTCAGTATGGTACTGAGTCTGCAATAATATTTGGTTTGGAGAGAGGCTGAGAACAAGTATATTAAGTTTCACTGTAATTTTATTGAAACTCATATTTGACCTAAGCTGTCATACTGGAATTAATGTTTTTACATTTATCTTACTATTAATTTGTGGTCTTGCATTTGACCTAAGCTGTCATACTGGAATTAATGTTTTTACATTTATCTTACTATTAATTTGTGGTCTTGCAAATAGATTGAAAGACAACCATGTTGTTAAAGTATGCAAAACAAGAACTTTAGTATTAGGTTATCTAGTCCGTCTGCTGGTTTTCTTGATGTCCTCAGAGTCAGGATTGAAAGCGTTCTTCTAATAATGTTCTATAATGTACACCAGTACAGTAAAACTCCAATCATAAGACTACCATTGGGACCCTTGAAAACTGGTCTTCTTATTGAGGTGGTCTTAATATTGAGATTGAATAAAGAGCAAAACGGTGAATGTGGACTTGAAAATTGTGTTCTTAATTTTTTAGTTTGTCTTTAAGCAAGGTTTTACTGTATGTGGGATGAACGTTGCTCGGTTTATAAGATGCGTGCAGCACTGTTGATTAATATTAAGGGCATAGAGGGTATTTAATACCAATTTCTTCATTTTTTGTCTCAAGGCATTCTCATCCTTAGCTTAACTGGAAGTGCTCTCATTCCAGTATGATTTCATTGTTCTGATAGTAAAAATTAGGATCTGGGGACTTATACACTAACATTATAAGTCTGAGTTTTAAAATGTTAAATGTTCTTTTTGCCTCTACATTATTATAACAATATAGATTTTAATAAAAATTGGTAAAAGTGTACAGAGGGTAACAACAGTTATTCTGACAGATAGCATTTCATTTTTTTATATTTAATGAAAATAAAATGCTGGTTAATATATAAGTAATGCAAATTTATAGTCTGAATTTCAGACCTTAAGTGTTTGTGAATAATGCACCCCAGGATATCTAGTTCTGTACTAAGCTGTATCGCCATGGAGATGTTTACATACTATGTGTATATATTGCTGTAAAACTCTTTGAGTGTGGATGTAATTATTGCAATATTCAGCCTGTTGATAATTGCATTATTGTTTGCTTATTTAACATAGATTGTTGTAGTACTTTGATTGTACAAATATGTATATTTTGTTGACAAAATGTTGGATTAAATGTGTGCTTCAAGGACCATATATACTTGCTTCTCTTTTGTGATTTAAGCAGTAGGGTGATTAAGGCTGCAACGTTTAACTGAAGTTCGATTAATTTCGATTCTCTTTTATCACAGTTTGGTAGCTCCTGCCTTACGAATATTGGGTTTGGTACGTCAGATGATATTTTTTATTCCTGAAGATATATTGTAGAGAAGTTTAGACTCATTATCTTTTAGTTACACAGCTTTTGGAACTGTTTACTTCTATTACAGGACATGAAGTTCTATTTGTAGTCATTACAAGGCATTAAGCTATCGGTTATTGAGACTTTTATGTATTTCATATATTTATGTAAACGAACCGAATAACGGTAAACTGAATGGATTGTAATCGAAACCAAGAGTCACCTGTATTGTTGCTTCCCTAATGGTAATAATTGTGTTACATGCATGAAAATTTCAGGAAACATGCAGAAGTTGTAGTAAGAGATGTTATTTTCAATTTCGGAAGGAATTCACACGCTACATGTAAAGGGAAGTTATCTACAAAGCAGAATGGTCTTTTGAGCCCTCTCAGTGTTATGTGAGTTATGAAGCTCTTACAAATCTACAAAGCAGAATGGTCTTTTGAGCCCTCTCGGTGTTATGTGAGTTATGAAGCTCTTACAAATCTACAAAGCAGAATGGTCTTTTGAGCCCTCTCAGTGTTATGTGAGTTATGAAGCTCTTACAAATCTACAAAGCAGAATGGTCTTTTGAGCCCTCTCAGTGTTATGTGAGTTATGAGGCTTTACAAATCTACAAAGCAGAATGGTCTTTTGAGCCCTCTCGGTGTTATGCGAGTTATGAAGCTCTTACAAATCTACAAAGCAGAATGGTCTTTTGAGCCCTCTCGGTGTTATGTGAGTTATGAAGCTCTTACAAATCTACAAAGCAGAATGGTCTTTTGAGCCCTCTCGGTGTTATGTGAGTTATGAAGCTCTTACAAAACTCCCAATAGCTGACACTTGGTGCTTCCTTTTTGTGTTGTGTGTTGGGAGTTTTACACAGTTTTTCAACCATATTTTTGTAACGTATGGCAGTCGGTTGACCTATCCATTGTGTCTGGGCTATCAACCATCATTATCCTGTTCTATTGCAGGCAACTGACGACTTCCCCATGTGAATCAGCGATTAAAGACAATGCAACTTTGAATGTGCAGTCTGACCTCGTTTATTTGAATTCAACGGGTCCGAAATTATCATTTCAAATAATACATGCTTTTGAATAACACATTTCAATCAGTGTATGTAAGAAGATATATCAGGACCTGATATTTATTACGGATGATACCCTGTATTCGGAGAAAAAGTTGTCAAAATAAACAAGGTTCCACTGCTTTACCGTCGGTTACATTGTCTGGGAGATCATGTACATCATCTGAGATTACAACTTCTACCTCCAGATTGGATGAATAATGCTCTGCTAAATGTTCTAACCAGATGGACCAAATGTTTCCTTAAAGTATATATACCATCAACTAAAGTCATTTTAACCACAATTGTAATAAATATTCTATGATAAAATACAATTTCATGATGAATGTTTGAAGAAGTGTTCTTGAAAAGTCGCGGAGTATTAAAAATATGGTCAAAGAGAAATAAATTAATAGTATTATAGTAACATTACAAAGCCTAACAGTTTTAATGCGGTTTTGGAATTGCATCTTTGTAAAGTTTTCAACTGTAGTGAAAATATTTAATATTCACTTAAGATGCTTCTGTAATACGGGCCCAGTTCTTATGGAAAATTAATGGCTTTCAGTACCATCACCATAACAACAAAATGCAGAATATTTCCGACTTTATTGTCATTTATTGACATAATTGAGTAACATATATATATCAATAACACAACATTTTTTATGATGTAATTTGTCATTTATCTGCAATATGTTAAATGCTTCTGTGATCTTAACACAAAATAGGTTACCATGGCAACCAACAATATAAGTTTCATAATCCTGCCCACCATATCATTTTGACAATGATTTCAATAATACTTCTATTAAGATACTAATAAGAAACATTGTTTTCAATGGTTTGAATGAAAAGGAATGTATTTAAATATATAGTTATTTATCTGCTTAGGAGTGTATATTTTTTAAGAAAAAGGAAACAACATGAATATCTTGTGTCGAAATAGCAACAAATTTCAGTAAAATTAGGTGCAAGTGGTTGTGCAAAAGTATCAAACAAATCCTAAAATCCAGACATCTCAACCTAACCAAACACAACAATAAAAATCCAGCGATGGATATCCAATATTTTCCAATAATGAAATGAAAATTGGACAAATATGGTTGCTATGGTAACCAAAATTTTAAAAAAGGATAAAAACAAAAATATTATTACACAAAAAAATAAATATAAAAACAGTAAATTGCAATATAATCCCTTTCAGTTAACTACAAAGTATTTCCTAATGTCAAATTGTACAAGTTTACAAAAAAATAATCATAAAATGCACAGCACATATCAGACAATCAAATTTTATCAAAAGTTTACTAGATTTTCTAAAAGTTACAACAACTAGCAAATTCAGATACATGTGATAAAAAATACAAAGTAAACATTTTAAAGTAAGACTTCAATAGTCGGTGTACCTTAGCATCCAGAACTGTAACACATAAAAAGGTTTATAAGGTTGCTATGACAACCATTACCTAAACCACTGTTAATAGTGATAAAATTTTCACAATTTTTTTAGAAAAAATTATTCAGTGTATTGCCAGATGTAGTATACATTTACCCATGTTCTATTAGAAAGTAATAGTAAACATTTAATAGACTAAAGTTAACTTTGTAGAGTAAAATCACCTCAAATGCATATACCTCGCAGCTTTTCCAGAAATAAATCAACACTGGTCAATTCCAGACAACTGAAAAATTCAGCTCAATATCATTTATAGTGTGAATGAGACATTTTAAAATCTCAATAATCACTGCAGATTGGAACATACAGAAAACAACAAAAGTGAAACATACACTAATAGTCAAATTTCAGAATACTGTATAGCAGGTTATATTGGTGTGGTTTCAATTTGGCGCTATGGGCTGTCAAGGTCTAATCCCCCAAAAAGTGTAACTAAAATTAATGAAACCTTCATGATGAAACCCATTTCATATATCAACATTCACATACGCAATTCCTGGTCTTGTTGACTTGTTGATGTCAATCTGAAATTAATTAAACCAAGATTAAAGAATCATAATATGTTCTGTACATGGATTACACAGACATATAACTACACATAACAAGAAATATCTTGAAAAAACATGGTCGGCGCAATTTGAAGGTTAAGATTTGTTGTGCAACATAAAATAATGCCGATATGTTACGATGGCTGGTCACTCCAAATCCAAATTTGATTTCGGTAAATTCACCAAAGGAAATGTACCCTTTATTGAAATGTTAACCAATCCGCATCAAGGTTACAAATGTTGTTTGGTTGAAGAGAAATTGCCTTGGTGGTATGTAAGATTTGATTGGTGTTTACACAACATCAATATGCATATAGCACAACCATGTTAGGTAACAGCTTCGCCAAATAAACGAACGCCTAATGTATAACCAAATAATGACAAACTACAAACAGAAGTTAATTGCAAGTGTGTATTTGGCAATTGATTTCTTCATTATGAAGGTATCTGTAGTTGGTGTTCATTCTCGCAAACTTGTTAAAAAGAAAAAAAGAGAAAGGCAGCCAAATTCAAAGTAATAAACATGTCAAAAAGAAAAATTGATAATCTGTCAATAAATGGTATAATTATGACTCAATCGAATCTGAAATTATGGTATTTATTCAAACTTTGCAATGGTTTGAAGTATTCAATGAAGACCAATCAAAGAACACCACTGGCTTCTCTGAATCATCTGCTAGCTGTGGGACCTTGTGACCCTTACGAGATGATACTACAACAGTATTGGCGATATCTCCCATGCTCTCAACATTACAATGCTTTCCATCGAACCTGTATGCATCATAAAAGTATCATAAACTACTTGAACAGAGCCACTTCATTATGTAGCAAGTACTGATTACTGTTCAGTCACATAACTAAATCCATACTATAGATTTTAAGGTCATTGAGATAATTAAATGTTCACACAACAAAAATTCATCACCTTTACAAAATGACAGAAAAAGATGTAATAATTATGTAATACCCAACATTGTTTTGGTTTCATTTAGGGCTATTAGATGCTTATAAATCAGGGTAAACTGTATAGAAAGTGTTTAAAGAAATTCACATTTGCTTAATATTACCTTCCATAAATCGATGTGTAAGTCAGGACTGAATTTGGTGCGACAGACCTCCATTAAACTAAACACAAGTTCTTCATGCATACAGCACGTAACACGCCTCATTCCATATGTATGTTTATTCAACACATTATTGTTTAGCAAACATTAATTAATGGAAAGTAATTTCATGAAGTAAATGAAAATCTGAAGTAAATTTTAAAATCAATCTATTGGGATTACCAGTTATTACAGAAATGCTATATGAAAATATACAGTTTAAGCGCTGTCTAATGTAAATGCATCATAAATATTGTGCAAGCTTCCATATTTATGAGGACTGTAGAAATAAAATTCACCCTGTAACTGTGTTGTTCCTGTTTTGCCCACTGCAGTTGTCCATATGTAACGTTACCAGGCTTCTCACCATAGCCATGGTGTCCAAATTGGTGATGCAGCACAGATATCACACTATTTGCTCTTTTTCTTACACTTGCATACTGCTCATCCACCAGGTAGAAAATGTGAGACCCTATGAAATATATTTACATGTTTAATGTAAACTAAGAAAGTAAAACAAATTAAACAATCAGGTTTTCAACTGCCATCACAGTAAGAGATATAACCAAACTTTGAAACTGATCACCATTTCAAAATCATTTAATTAAAAATTGTGAAGGTGAATAATATTCTATACATTTTTTGTTGCAGTGGCACCCTGTGACAATTGTCCAACGTAAGATGTTCAGATTACCTTTTGTTCAAAGTGCAACTGCTTTAGCCTAATCTGTTATCATGTACATTTATTACTATACTATACTTACTTAATAATATATAGATATAATGTATTTAGCAATGTACCTGATGCTTTATACCAAACTCCAAAGCACTGGCACTTCCTTGGCATCTTGAAAAAGTGGGGTCCAACCTGTTTTGCATAATGAGGGAAGAGCAGTTGCTGGGCATAGTCAAAACTGTAATGTAGTTGGATATCTGTGCTGCATGATGCTTGAACTCACAAAAGAACAAACAAGACATATCCCTTGATGTACCTGTATTGTCCAAATAAACAATATAAGAGCAAAATTCATGGCAATACACAATTAAGGTCAGTTTTCCCTTTACCAGAACATCATTACTGACCATTGAAAGGGCATGGTGCAAGTGTTTGCATGAAATGTGTCCTCTGCCAATTGCTCTTTTCAGGGGTTTCAGTTTCAAAGTACAGATCTTCTACAAGATCATTTTCATAATCATCATTGTCAAAATTATCATCATCAATAACACAATCATCCCTATCATGAATACCTTCCTATCGGCATCAAAATCAACGTTGCCAGAGTACAACAGTTTTCTGGTAACTGGTTCACAGACTCTAGGTTCATCAACAAAATCTGGAACAAAAACTAATGGCTTATTTCCTCATAAAAGATCGAACCGACAGTGCTTCCAAACGAAAACTGACTAGAGATTGTTTTCAAACTAACCAGGGTTAAACCTATTTTAAAATGTTAGTTTAGATGACAGATGTAAAAACGCTTCCAGGCAACGTATGTCAGTCCGACATTTTGTTGTTTCTGGACAAGAAAATCATCGTCTACATTGCCAAGAAATTCCACAATAATTTCTTGCAACAACACAATTTACATTCGCATTAGTATGATAAATATAAAGAGCATTTACCTACATACACGGTGCTATTTTAGACTTGGCAGTGTTGGTAAAACGGACAAGATGGCAATGCACAGAACCCCAGATATGGTGCTATTAAAGAATAGGACATGGTGGTGCAGGGCAATCACGCCAGGTGGCATTGCACAGAATACCCATATAGATACGATGCAAACAGGGAGTTGGGAAGGGTCGTGCAGGGCAGGCTGGGAGTCGGACATAGTCGAGCAGGGCAATTAGGGACTTGGGCATAGATGAGCGGAAAGAAACGCAAATCACCACACTCCCCCCTGTCCTATTCTGAGGTTAGAACTCCAGGGGTTAGAAATTGCACAGACACTACCGATGTGCTTCGGAAATTATTGGTGGGCACCCACGCTGGTTCACGGATCCTATCGGTCTACCTGGGGATCCTACGCGGATCTGACCCTGGTTTCAGGATGATCACTGTTCGACAGCAAGATCCCATGCAGCCTGGCTTCCTGGGTTTCTTACCAGTACTAACCAACGATTCCTGGGGTCAAACCAGTACTGTACGCTATGGAAAGTGTCCGCTATGAAGTCAGACCTCTCGGCATGGGACTCGTGGGGCAGTCAGGGACACGGACATGGTCTTGCAGGTTAATCAGTCAGGGACTTGGACATGGCTGTGCAGGGCAGCCAGGGTAATAAGTCAGGGACTCCGACATGGTTGCAGGGTTGTGAGGGACTCGGGCATAGTTGTGCAGGGCAATTAGAGACTTGGGCATGGTTGTGCAGGGCAGTCTGGTACTCGGACACGGTTGTGCTGGGCAGTCAGGGACTCGGACTTGGTTGCAGGACAGTCAGGGACTCGGACATGGTCTTGCAGGGTAATCAGTCAGGGACTCGGACATGGTTGCAGGGCAGTCAGGGACTCGGGACGGTTGTGCAGGGCAGTCAGGGACTCGGACATGGTCGTGCAGGGCAATTAGGGACTTGGGCATAGTTGTGCAGGGCAATTAGAGACTTGGGCATGGTTGTGCAGGGCAGTCGGGGACTCGGACACGGTTGTGCAGGGCAGTCAGGGACTTGGACAAGGTTGTGCAGGGCAGTCAGGGACTCAGGATAATGCATGATACAGGAGATGCCCCAGTTCCAGAAGCACCCCTGGTTCTTTTACGTGCTCAATGTAAAGCATGATACACGGGACCTCGGTTTATAGTCTCGTCCGAAAGACTGGCTGCAGGGCAGTCAGGGACTCAAGCATGGTCGGGCAAGGTAATCAGTCAGGGACTCGGACTTGGTTGCAGGGCAGCCAGGGACTCGGGCATGGTCGTGCAGGGCAGTCAGGGACTCGGACATGGTCTTGCAGGGTAATCAGTCAGGGACTCGGACATGGTTGCAGGGCAGTCAGGGATTCGGGGACGGTTGTGCAGGGCAGTCAGGGACTCGGACATGGTCGTGCAGGGCAATTAGGGACTCGGGCATAGTTGTGCAGGGCAGTTGGGGACTTGGACACGGTTGTGCAGGGCAGTCAGGGACTCGGACAAGGTTGTGCAGGGCAGTCAGGGACTCGGACAAGGTTGTGCAGGGCAGTCAGGGACTCAGACTCAGAATGATGCATGATACAGGAGATGCCCCAGTTCCAGAAGCACCCCTGGTTCTTTTACGTGCTCAATGTAAAGCATGATACACGGGACCTCGGTTTATAGTCTCGTCCGAAAGACTGGTTGCAGGGCAGTCAGGGACTCGGGCATGGTCGGGCAGGGTACTCAGTCAGGGACTCGTACTTGGTTGCAGGGCAGCCAGGGACTCGGGCATGGTCGTGCAGGGCAGTCAGGGACTCGGACATGGTCTTGCAGGGTAATCAGTCAGGGACTCAGACATGGTTGCAGGGCAGTCAGGGACTCGGGGACGGTTGTGCAGGGCAGTCAGGGACTCGGACATGGTCGTGCAGGGCAATTAGGGACTCGGGCATAGTTGTGCAGGGCAATTAGAGACTTGGGCATGGTTGTGCAGGGCAGTTGGGGACTCGGACACGGTTGTGCAGGGCAGTCAGGGACTCGGACAAGGTTGTGCAGGGCAGTCAGGGACTCAGACTCAGGATGATGCATGATACAGGAGATGCCCCAGTTCCAGAAGCACCCCTGGTTCTTTTACGTGCTCAATGTAAAGCATGATACACGGGACCTCGGTTTATAGTCTCGTCCGAAAGACTGGTTGCAGGGCAGTCAGGGACTCGGGCAGGGTACTCAGTCAGGGACTCGTACTTGGTTGCAGGGCAGCCAGGGACTCGGGCATGGTCGTGCAGGGCAGTCAGGGACTCAGACATGGTCTTGCAGGGTAATCAGTCAGGACTCAGACATGGTTGCAGGGCAGTCAGGGACTCGGGGACGGTTGTGCAGGGCAGTCAGGGACTCGGACATGGTCGTGCAGGGCAATTAGGGACTCGGGCATAGTTGTGCAGGGCAATTAGAGACTTGGGCATGGTTGTGCAGGGCAGTCGGGGACTCGGACACGGTTGTGCAGGGCAGTCAGGGACTCGGACAAGGTTGTGCAGGGCAGTCAGGGACTCAGACTCAGGATAATGCATGATACAGGAGATGCCCCAGTTCCAGAACCACCCCTGGTTCTTTTACGTGCTCAATGTAAAGCATGATACACGGGACCTCGGTTTATAGTCTCGTCTGAAAGACTGGTTGCAGGGCAGTCAGGGACTCTGGCATGGTCGGGCAGGGTAATCAGTCAGGGACTCGGACTTGGTTGCAGGGCAGCCAGGGACTCGGGCATGGTCGTGCAGGGCAGTCAGGGACTCGGACATGGTCTTGCAGGGTAATCAGTCAGGGACTCGGACATGGTTGCAGGGCAGTCAGGGACTCGGGGACAGTTGTGCAGGGCAGTCAGGGACTCGGACATGGTCGTGCAGGGCAATTAGGGACTCGGGCATAGTTGTGCAGGGCAATTAGAGACTTGGGCATGGTTGTGCAGGGCAGTCGGGGACTCGGACACGGTTGTGCAGGGCAGTCAGGGACTCGGACAAGGTTGTGCAGGGCAGTCAGGGACTCAGACTCAGGATAATGCTTGATACAGGAGATGCCCCAGTTCCAGAAGCACCCCTGGTTCTTTTACGTGCTCAATGTAAAGCATGAAACACGGGACCTCGGTTTATAGTCTCGCGCGAAAGACTGGTTGCAGGGCAGTCAGGGACTCGGACATGGTGGTGCAGGGCAGTCAGGGACTCGGACACGGTTGTGCAGGGCAGTCAGGGACTCGGACACGGCTGTCCGGGGCGGTCAGGGACTCGTACATGGTCGTGCAGGGCAAATAGGGACTCGGACATAGTCGTGCAGGGCAATTAGGGACTAGGGCATGGTTGTGCAGGGCAGTCTGGACTCGGACAAGGTTGTGCAGGGCAGTCAGGGACTCGGACATAGTTGTGCCGGGCAGTAAGGGACTCGGACATGGTTGTGCAGGGCAATTTGGGACTTGGGCATAGTCGTGCAGGGATATTATGGACTCGGACAAGTCGGGGACTTGGGCATGGTCAGTTATGTAGAGGCTATGCTCGGTCCAAACATACAATTCAGTACAATGAAAGTACTCACCAACAATACACGCTGCTCTCAGGTCTGTATAAACTTGTAGTTGAACTCGGGTGCTTGGATGATGTGTTTTCACTTTGTGTACTCTGTGACGACTGCACTCTAGCCCGGATCTGGAGAGTCGTCAAGTGTAGCTAACCCCAGATTGGTTCTGTAGCAGAATTGGCGTATTGCAGGGAAAGAGACCCAAATCCCCACACTCCCCCTGCCTATTCTGAGGTTTAAACTCCAGGGGTTAGAAATTGCACAGACACTACCGATGTGCTTCGGAAATTATTGGTGGGCACCCACGCTGGTTCACGGATCCTATCGGTCTACCTGGGGATCCTACGCGGATCTGACCCTGGTTTCAGGATGATCACTGTTCGACAGCAAGATCCCATGCAGCCTGGCTTCCTGGGTTTCTTACCAGTACTAACCAACGATTCCTGGGGTCAAACCAGTACTGTACGCTATGGAAAGTGTCCGCTATGAAGTCAGACCTCTCGGCATGGGACTCGTGGGGCAGTCAGGGACACGGACATGGTCTTGCAGGTTAATCAGTCAGGGACTTGGACATGGCTGTGCAGGGCAGCCAGGGTAATTAGTCAGGGACTCCGACATGGTTGCAGGGTTGTGAGGGACTCGGGCATAGTTGTGCAGGGCAATTAGAGACTTGGGCATGGTTGTGCAGGGCAGTCTGGTACTCGGACACGGTTGTGCTGGGCACTCAGGGACTCAGACTTGGTTGCAGGGCAGCCAGGGACTCGGGCATGGTCGTGCAGGACAGTCAGGGACTCGGACATGGTCTTGCAGGGTAATCAGTCAGGGACTCGGACATGGTTGCAGGGCAGTCAGGGACTCGGGACGGTTGTGCAGGGCAGTCAGGGACTCAGACATGGTCGTGCAGGGCAATTAGGGACTCGGGCATAGTTGTGCAGGGCAATTAGAGACTTGGGCATGGTTGTGCAGGGCAGTCGGGGACTCGGACACGGTTGTGCAGGGCAGTCAGGGACTTGGACAAGGTTGTGCAGGGCAGTCAGGGACTCAGGATAATGCATGATACAGGAGATGCCCCAGTTCCAGAAGCACCCCTGGTTCTTTTACGTGCTCAATGTAAAGCATGATACACGGGACCTCGGTTTATAGTCTCGTCCGAAAGACTGGCTGCAGGGCAGTCAGGGACTCGGGCATGGTCGGGCAAGGTAATCAGTCAGGGACTCGGACTTGGTTGCAGGGCAGCCAGGGACTCGGGCATGGTCGTGCAGGGCAGTCAGGGACTCGGACATGGTCTTGCAGGGTAATCAGTCAGGGACTCGGACATGGTTGCAGGGCAGTCAGGGATTCGGGGACGGTTGTGCAGGGCAGTCAGGGACTCGGACATGGTCGTGCAGGGCAATTAGGGACTCGGGCATAGTTGTGCAGGGCAATTAGAGACTTGGGCATGGTTGTGCAAGGCAGTCGGGGACTCGGACACGGTGTGCAGGGCAGTCAGGGACTCGGACAAGGTTGTGCAGGGCAGTCAGGGACTCAGACTCAGGATAATGCATGATACAGGAGATGCACCAGTTCCAGAAGCACGCCTGGTTCTTTTACGTGCTAAATGTAAAGCATGATACACGGGACCTCGGTTTATAGTCTCGTCCGAAAGACTTGTTGCAGGGCAGTCAGGGACTCTGGCATGGTCGGGCAGGGTAATCAGTCAGGGACTCGGACTTGGTTGCAGGGCAGCCAGGGACTCGGGCATGGTCGTGCAGCGCAGTCAGGGACTCGGACATGGTCTTGCAGGGTAATCAGTCAGGGACTCGGACATGGTTGCAGAGCAGTCAGGGACTCGGGGACAGTTGTGCAGGGCAGTCAGGGACTCGGACATGGTCGTGCAGGGCAATTAGGGACTCGGACATGGTCTTGCAGGGTAATCAGTCAGGGACTCGGACATGGTTGCAGGGCAGTCAGGGACTCGGGGACGGTTGTACAGGGCAGTCAGGGACATGGTCGTGCAGGGCAATTAGGGACTCAAGCATAGTTGTGCAGGGCAATTAGAGACTTGGGCATGGTTGTGCAGGGCAGTCAGGGACTCGGACTTGGTTGCAGGGCAGCCAGGGACTCGGGCATGGTCGTGCAGGGCAGTCAGGGACTTGGACATGGTCTTGCAGGGTAATCAGTCAGGGACTCGGACATGGTTGCAGGGCAGTCAGGGACTCGGGGACAGTTGTGCAGGGCAGTCAGGGACTCGGACATGGTCGTGCAGGGCAATTAGGGACTCGGGCATAGTTGTGCAGGGCAATTAGAGACTTGGGCATGGTTGTGCAGGGCAGTTGGGGACTCGGACACGGTTGTGCAGGGCAGTCAGGGACTCGGACAAGGTTGTGCAGGGCAGTCAGGGACTCAGACTCAGGATGATGCATGATACAGGAGATGCCCCAGTTCCAGAAGCACCCCTGGTTCTTTTACGTGCTCAATGTAAAGCATGATACAGGGGACCTCGGTTTATAGTCTCGTCCGAAAGACTGGTTGCAGGGCAGTCAGGGACTCGGGCATGGTCGGGCAGGGTACTCAGTCAGGGACTCGTACTTGGTTGCAGGGCAGCCAGGGACTCGGGCATGGTCGTGCAGGGCAGTCAGTGCCTCGGACATGGTCTTGCAGGGTAATCAGTCAGGACTCAGACATGGTTGCAGGGCAGTCAGGGACTCGGGGACGGTTGTGCAGGGCAGTCAGGGACTCGGACATGGTCGTGCAGGGCAATTAGGGACTCGGGCATAGTTGTGCAGGGCAATTAGAGACTTGGGCATGGTTGTGCAGGGCAGTCGGGGACTCGGACACGGTTGTGCAGGGCAGTCAGGGACTCGGACAAGGTTGTGCAGGGCAGTCAGGGACTCAGACTCAGGATAATGCATGATACAGGAGATGCCCCAGTTCCAGAACCACCCCTGGTTCTTTTACGTGCTCAATGTAAAGCATGATACACGGGACCTCGGTTTATAGTCTTGTCTGAAAGACTGGTTGCAGGGCAGTCAGGGACTCTGGCATGGTCGGGCAGGGTAATCAGTCAGGGACTCGGACTTGGTTGCAGGGCAGCCAGGGACTCGGGCATGGTCGTGCAGGGCAGTCAGGGACTCGGACATGGTCTTGCAGGGTAATCAGTCAGGGACTCGGACATGGTTGCAGGGCAGTCAGGGACTCGGGGACAGTTGTGCAGGGCAGTCAGGGACTCGGACATGGTCGTGCAGGGCAATTAGGGACTCGGGCATAGTTGTGCAGGGCAATTAGAGACTTGGGCATGGTTGTGCAGGGGAGGCAGGGACTCGGACACGGTTGTGCAGGGCAGTCAGGGACACGGACAAGGTTGTGCAGGGCAGTCAGGGACTCAGACTCAGGATAATGCATGATACAGGAGATGCCCCAGTTCCAGAAGCACCCCTGGTTCTTTTACGTGATCAATGTAAAGCATGATACACGGGACCTCGGTTTATAGTCTCGTCCGAAAGACTGGTTGCAGGGCAGTCAGGGACTCAGACATGGTCAGGCAGGGTAATCAGTCAGGGACTCGGACTTGGTTGCAGGGCAGCCAGGGACTCGGGCATGGTTGTGCAGGACAGTCAGGGACTCGGACATGGTCTTGCAGGGTAATCAGTCAGGGATTTGGACATGGTTGCAGGGCAGTCAGGGACTCGGGGACGGTTGTGCAGGGCAGTCAGGGACTCAGGCATGGTCGTGCAGGGCAATTAGGGACTCGGGCATAGTCGTGCAGGGCAATTAGAGACTTGGGCATGGTTGTGCAGGGCAGTTGGGGACTCGGACACGGTTGTGCAGGGCAGTCAGGGACTCGGACAAGGTTGTGCAGGGCAGTCAGGGACTCAGACTCAGGATGATGCATGATACAGGAGATGCCCTCAGGAATTGGCGTATTGCACGGAAAGAGACCCAAATCCCCACACTCCCCCTGTCCTATTCTGAGGTTTGAACTCCAGGGGTTAGAAATTGCACAGACACTACCGATGTGCTTTGGAAATTATTGGTGGGCACCCACGCTGGTTCACGGATCCTATCGGTCTACCTGGGGATCCTACGCAGATCTGACCCTGGTTTCAGGATGATCACTGTTCGACAGCAAGATCCCATGCAGCCTGGCTTCCTGGGTTTCTTACCAGTACTAACCAACGATTCCTGGGGTCAAACCAGTACTGTACGCTATGGAAAGTGTCCGCTATGAAGTCAGACCTCTCGGCATGGGACTCGTGGGGCAGTCAGGGACACGGACATGGTCTTGCAGGGTAATCAGTCAGGGACTTGGACATGGCTGTGCAGGGCAGCCAGGGTAATCAGTCAGGGACTCTGACATGGTTGCAGGGTAGTGAGGGACTCGGGCATAGTTGTCAGGGACTCAGACTCAGGATAATGCATGATACAGGAGATGCCCCAGTTCCAGAAGCACCCCTGGTTCTTTTACGTGCTCAATGTAAAGCATGATACACGGGACCTCGGTTTATAGTCTCGTCCGAAAGACTGGTTGCAGGGCAGTCAGGGACTCGGGCATGGTCGGGCAGGGTAATCAGTCAGGGACTCAGACTTGGTTGCAGGGCAGTCAGGGACTCGGACATGGTCGTGCAGGGCAATTAGGGACTTGGGCATAGTTGTGCAGGGCAATTAGAGACTTGGGCATGGTTGTGCAGGGCAGTCGGGGACTCGGACACGGTTGTGCAGGGCAGTCAGGGACTCGGATAAGGTTGTGCAGGGCAGTCAGGGACTCAGACTCAGGATAATGCATGATACAGGAGATGCCCCAGTTCCAGAAGCACCCCTGGTTCTTTTACGTGCTCAATGTAAAGCATGATACACGGGACCTTGGTTTATAGTCTCGTCCGAAAGACTGGTTGCAGGGCAGTCAGGGACTCGGACATGGTCGGGCAGGGTAATCAGTCAGGGACTCGGACTTGGTTGCAGGGCAGCCAGGGACTCGGGCATGGTAGTGCAGGACAGTCAGGGACTCGGACATGGTCTTGCAGGGTAATCAGTCAGGGACTCGGACATGGTTGCAGGGCAGTCAGGGATGGTTGTGCAGGGCAGTCAGGGACTCGGACATGGTCGTGCAGGGCAATTAGGGACTCGGGCATAGTTGTGCAGGGCAATTAGAGACTTGGCCATGGTTGTGCAGGGCAGTCGGGGACTCGGACACGGTTGTGCAGGGTAGTCAGGGACTCGGACAAGGTTATGCAGGGCAGTCAGGGACTCAGACTCAGGATAATGCATGATACAGGAGATGCCCCAGTTCCAGAAGCACCCCTGGTTCTTTTATGTGCTCAATGTAAAGCATGATACACGGGACCTCGGTTTATGGCTTAATTTGTACGGGAGGACTGACGGACAGACAAGGGTAATTCTGATTGCACCCATCCCTCACTTGGTTGGGCACAAAAAGTAAACACACTCTTGTTCAATGAATTTGCTAAAAAATAGCTCCAACAATTTTTCTTTACAGTATAAACAACGAAGGGCCATCATTCTTAAACAGTGTGACAAATAATAAAATGCACATCTTGTCATTATAGTTACAGTTCTCATGAAGTTTTGTTGAATTCCATACAATGACTGCTGAGAAATAGCGCAGACAAAAATTCACATGCAAATTCAACGAAAGTAAAATTCTGAAAAAGTATTGATGTGTTGAGGGCATTATAATATACACATCTCCTCATGGTAAGAAATATTCACTCAAACTTTAGCAGAATTAAAAAAACATAAAATGAATATAAACTGTTATATATAAAATATAAGTGCTTTCCTCAAAATTCACATGCATATTCAACAAAAGTATTATTCTGAAAAATCATTGAGCCAGAACTGTTGAGGACATTATTATATACACATCTCCTTTCCGTTGCTTTCCAGTTTTTCGGTGCTTTCCGGTGACTCTATGCACCTCAAAAATTCACATGTAAATTCAACAAAAGCATAATGAGCCAGAACTGTTGAGAACATTATATGATACACATCTCCTCATGGTAAGAAATATTCACTCAAGGTTTGGCAGAATTCAAATTTGTTGTTTCAACCAACAAAGGGCCCCAACTCAGTGTCAAGTCACTGAACTGGAATCTCATGTCAGCATTCACATTTTCTTATGGTAATGAAGTTTCTGTGAATATTTGTTGAATTTCAATTAGTGGTTGCCAAGAGATATTGCTTACAAGAATATATGCAAAATCAAACACAGGGCTGTGAATCCATAAAATATTGAACTGCAACCAGGCAATAATATGCTTAAATTGCTTAGCTAGTTGGTTATTTGAAACAAAAACATACATCTCCCCATAGCAGTTTCTGAGTAGTTTTAATACTGATACAGTGACCTTTACCTTGAAACATGTCTGTTGAAACATGCGCCCTGCACACCATCTCCATATCATGAACATGCGTGCAAAGTTATTTTAAAATCCTTCAAGGGGTTCAAGAGATATGGAGTGGACACCAAAAATTAATTTGACCTTTGACCTTAAGTCTGATCATGGCCCTCAACTGAGCCAGTACACATGTGTGTTCTGCATATTGTCTCAATATGGTGAACATTTGTGGCTAGTTATTTCAAAATCATTCAAGCGGTTCGAAAGTTACAGACCTGGGCAGAAAGTTGGGATACATAATTCCTTGTTGTCAAGAAGCTTCTTGTGGAGTTTCATAAAATTACAAACAGTTTCACAAAAACAGAAAAGCTGACGGACGAATTGCGACACATACAGATTAAGTGGTCACTATTTGCTTCCACTCGATGAGCATTATAAACTGATTAAATCACACCTAAATGAAAGAAAATCTTACTTTAATTCCGACGATTCAAACAGCTCTAGGTCGTTCAGTTCTAAGCTGTCGTCTGCCCATCATGGCAACAAGACTCCTGGTCAGTTTTCTCTCGCCAACCTACGGAAATTGGAAAATAATATTAATATTGGGCAATAAGAATATAAAACGCACCAGTAATTGGGAGTAATTTTGTTGACTGTACGACTCTATAGTCTATTGCTTTTTTCTATTAAAAATGTCTTTCAAATGAACTCTGTACACAGACTTCTGTGCATCAGTTGAATTTTGTTTTCGTATAAAAAAATAAAATTATTATTATCTATACTGGTAATACAATTATTTATCACGGACATATAAATCATGGCAGATATGATTTCCCATGCAATGTAATTCATGATAAAGATAATGCGTTTTTCTCTTATTTTATTTGTCTTACGCCCGCATTAAATGCTTTTAAATAACATAAACATTGCGACAAGTAACTCATTTTGTTAGAAAACACACAATTAAAATCATTTTTTTTTAAATTCTCACCTCACAAAAGATGCGCCTTGCCTCTTTCGACTACAAGCACCAACTGACTCAGGTAGAAACGATATCGTCTGCTGCTACAAGTTAGAATCGCGCTTCAGCGTTCCTTGGGGCGACCAAAAGGGAAAACACAATAAATATTACACAATTAAATAAGTTTTTTTACTTTTCCGTATTTGTGTCGTATGAATATGGCGTAAAATATTCATTATTAATTTCATTTTGACTTCTGATGTTGTTTTTATTGTTTCAATAGCAGTTACAATAATTCAATTATGCAAGCCAACCCCCTTCGATCCTCTTTGAGAAAGTGCTGGTGCGTGCAGTAGAAATGATGACACCGGACGAAATTAACCAGTGAGAGACAGGTCCTTGACAGATCGATGACAATGAAATGTACAAGTTATTCTAAAAATAACCCGAGTGTTTAATTCCCGCGCAACTTAAGATATAAGAAGAAATGAGTTATGTATATATTATAATTAAAGAAAATTACAATGCCCTTGAGAATCTATACTGAAAAGATGAAATAATACTGATGAGGCCCTATAGTAATATTATGTTGTAGGTTTTTCCATAACAAGTTACAGTTGAACCACTATTATAAAAGGTAGTTATGATTTAGAAATGTACATGGAGCAGTATCCACTTGCGGATCCAGGGGGGCGGTCGGCGCACCCAATCAAATTCCACAACCTTATATGTATATCTGAGTATAGCTTGATATGAAAAATACAGCTATAAGATTTTCCAACAAGCGATTCTGATTTATTGTAACATAATTTTATCTGTAATGATGATGTTTTACGCATTTTGGTATTTTGTCCAATAACTCAAAAACAAATAATAAAACACAACCATTCCCGTTTTATAAGGCTTAATCATGAGCAAAACCAAACACTTACGCCCCCTATTAGGCTAATCCTGGAATAGCCCCTTGTACCGGGATAGTTCCCCCTTGATACCGGGCAGTCCCCCTTGATACTGGACAGTTCCCCCTTGATATCGGGCAGTCCCCCTTGATACCGGACAGTCCCCCTTGATACCGGGCATTCCCCCTTGATACCGGGCAGTCCCCCTTGATACCGGGTAGTCCCCCCTTGATACCTGGCAGTCCCCCTTGATATCGGGCAGTCCCCCCTTTATACCGGGCAGTCCCCCTTGATACCGGGCAATCCCCCCTTTTGATACCGGGCAGTACCCCCTTGATATCGGGCAGTCCCCCCTTAATACCGGGAAGTCCCCCTTGATACCGGGCAGTCCCCCCTTGATACCGGGCAGTCCCCCCTTGATACTGGGCAGTCCCCCCTTGATACCGGGAAGTCGGCCCCCTTGATACCGGGACAGTCCCCCTTAGAACAGGGGCAGTCCCCTTGATACCGGAGCAGTTTTCTAGCTTTGAGCAGTTATCCAGATATGAGCAGGGATTTTGTCAATATTACAGACGAATTGTACGCATTGGCGTAGCTGCGAGAATGCCCGGATACGCGCATGTATTGAGAATTGTACTAATATTGTCTCATTGAATGTTCTACAACCAGCATTCAAAATTCACAACAACATCCCATTTACTGTGTAATCCCGACTATATACGCCCGTCAGAAAAATGACTTGATGTCTACGTGTATATTTTGCATCCACGTAATTACATGTGATATTGCATACGTTAAATACTATGGCTGAATTTGCAAAACGAAGGGTAGTAAGTTAGAACATTGTGCTAAAAACAACCGCAAACAAATGATTACAAAATAATATGAGCTCGGGCCGTATTCACAAACAGTTTACAAACGTTTTAATTTCTAGCCTTTTCATTAAATCCAAACAAATGAATTTCTGTCTGAATATCTGTTACCCACTTCACACTGTTTGTATGTATGCATTGACTGTCTTTGTTGTATTTGCGTTTATTTATCGTCGCCACCGGTTTCCCATATGGGCGACGCCTCCAGAAGAATGTTAGGATAATGCATGATACAGGAGATGCCCCAGTTCCAGAAGCACCCCTGGTTCTTTTACGTGCTCGATGTAAAGCATCATACACGGGACCTCGGTTTTTAAAGTCTCGTCCGAAAGACTGTTAGTACGGTCAGTGATGGAACGGGGAATCGAACCAGCGATCCCTGGATAACAAGTCCAGCGCGTTACCACTGGACCACGGATCCGCTACTATTGACTGTATTTGTGCTGTTTTGTGTAATATAACCAAAGGCACGTACGTGCCGAGTATGTTAATAAAGATATATATATATATATACTGTTGTCAATTGTTATTAAAATCGTTGTTGTTGTAACAACGTTGCAGAAAAATGAACATGTAACATTTTAAAAACTAAGTCTGATTTTCAGCCTTATGAATTTTATAGATAAGGCCCCAGACATTTTTACATATACATGTATAAAAAGTGTATAGTAGGGTCATGATCTGTTCAGGCACCATAACATTGACAAATTGGTTGGATCAGTCCATGTCAAATTGTAGGTTAGATCAATGATCACAATCTTGGTGCTTGTTCGGTTCTGAAATGGAACATATAAATGCAAAAATATGTAATACCAGCAAGTTTATTACAAAGTATAATGGATACGTGTCAGAATCTCAACGCAGACTGTCCGGATTCGAATTATTATTTTTTTTAGCTCGAAAGCAGCATTCTGTTCACGAAATATTCGTCGGTGTATCATAGAAAACTGGATAAATATATGTGTAAACTTAAAGCTATTTTGGCTGAAAAGTTGGAAAAGCGTATCTTTCTGTCTTTGCAAGGCTTAGAAATTATTTCCAAAGTTCATATAAGCATTACCAATTATGATAATACGGCAGGTGATAATGAAGACAATTGCGCTGGTGGTTTTAATAAGCCTACCACAGACACTGCTGAAGAGCAATGATAAACTTTATAGAGATCCGTAACAGTATTTTGCAACTTAATTTATTCGATATTGCTATGCTTATGCCATTGTTTGGATTGTTCAAAATAAAAGGAAGATACGTATGCCGATAAAAGAAAATAATACGACTGGTATTAAATTTTACCAAATGATTAGCGTACAACAGGATAAATGACGCAAATGTTCACTAGAAGTGAATAAAAATAAATCACATATGTGAGGCTCGAACCTGTGACCTCTACAGTGCAGAGTGAATGCATATCTCATTCAGCTACAAAGGCACATACATAGATACGAAATTGAATACTTGAATTGTTCATGTTTCGGTAAATTTATACAACACATCATTATACTTTACCATCAGATGTTAGCCCAACTATACATATATGCAAAGAGGTATTCAGTTATTACACCAAATTCTTCATGTATCGACGCAACTTTTTTCTAATGTCGCATTCGTTCTTTTTTAGGTTTCGAGACAAAGGGTATTTCGACCTAAAATGCGGTTTCCGTGATGTTTCCATAACAACGCATGTGACTGTAATCATGTAACGGGACACCAAATAGAATCAATCAGACAATAAAGATAGAAAATAAACAACGCAATATCTGTTGACAGGAGGTTTATATAAATCTGTATATCATTTATTATAAGTCCAACATGTGTTACTACAGTACAGAGAATTATAAGAATGATACCAGAATCCTGATTATTTAGTATTTTTAGCCAATATTTGAATGCTCTTTATTTACATATCACTGACAGGGGGTATCGACCAAGTTCTCCTAACATTGCAGCATTGAATGTTTGAGTACGGACTCCTATATGCGTTCGCAAAATTTGAGATGTAGTTTATCAATTTGCTTGTAAGAGCAAGCTCCCCATATTTCACAACTGTAAAGAAGTATAGGTACAACTAGTGAATCAAATAACGACAATTTCGTTTTGATATCTAGACTAACCCTACTGAATACATATAAAATGTGATTATATGCTTTAAGAGCTTGTTCTTGTAATGCTTTAGCCGCATATATTAAGTTACCAGTGTAGTAAAATTTAATTCCAAGATAACAGAAACTATTTACAACTTCAACTAATTTTTGGTTAATAAACCATCTAAAAACATTATTACTCTTTTTGCTTTCAAAAATACATATTTTTTTTTTTTTTTTATGTTCATATTTAATCCCCACTTACGTGAGTATTGGTATACATTATTCAGTTGATTTTGTAGACTATTAGGATCTGTGGTAAAAAGAACAATATCATCAGCAAATAATAGCATGTATATAGACAATAAATTAATATCATCATCAGTAAGGTTGTTGCGGTCAATTATTGTGTCAATATCGTTTATAAACAAGATAAATAGTAATATATATATATATATTATTGAAGAGTTGTACGAGAAAAGGAGCAATGAAACTATTTGCATCTATGAAAAAAACTGCTACATTTTTGGTTAAATCACAACTTTTGTTTCTATGAAGACTAGCAATTGTTTTGGTAATTTCGCTGAGGGTAAAAGGCGCATCTAATCATTTATATATGCAAACGGTTTTCGCGATTTAAATTGGACTCATTTTTGTAATATTTTCTCGCGCTAGAGAATCTGCTCGGAAAACACGGCGCCCCCTAACTATTTTTAAATTTTAAACCGTTTGCATATATGAAAACTAGATAGGATAACCTTTCTACTGATATACATTTTGAATATATTTAATGATTAATAAAAAAGTTAATAGTGGGCGCCGTGTTTTTCCAGCACAAAAATATCTGAGAAAAAAAATCTGAACAAATACCCATTTTTAAATAGGTATACATATATTAATACCCAATGGATTTTTATTGCTTGGATATATTCTAAAACTATAGAATAATACCTTTAAATCGATACTTTAATCATCAAGATCTGATGAAAAAAACAAAAAAGTTAATAGGGGGCGCCGTGTTTTCAATCTTATTTTCAGTAAACTCTTGGTAGGCTTGAGTTATTAAGTAACATAATAAGTGGTCAACTAGATAAGATTCGTGTTACCACTTAAATCTAGTGTTATACATCATTAAAAGGTAAGAGGTGGCAGTTCTGGGCACTTTCAAGCCTGTTTCTAGTTGCATGATATTTATCTTACCGAAAATTTATCACAACAATTTGCGAACCCTATCATGCTAACTGGTGGCAGTAATATGCCACCATAGAAACTGGCTGTTTCGTCTGTATTTCTTTTGAAAGATCTAAATTGTATTTAAAATATTAATGCCATTTATAGGACATTAACGGCTCTATGGTTTAACACGATCAGTAGCGTCTCTGGAAAGGAGCGACGCAGCTCGGATAAACCGTTTTCACTCCACTCGTACTATATTCCATACAGTGATTCGACATGAAACGGTTGAATGGCGCAGAATAATAACATTGGCACTTGGCCTTTGTTGTGTAGTCCAAAGTCCCGTGAACTGTAATAACCCAATACGATAACCTACGTTCAAGCATGTGATGGTGGAAAGTGTCAACTACTGATAGATATTGTATTAATAGAGCAACTTGTCATTTGTTCAGAGACAGACGATATTAGTGGACGTGAGAATGGATTCACTGCGCATTAGTTTAGCGATTTTCTGCATTTGTCTTTCAACCGGGTAAGTACATACGCTAATTACGGCATTGACTAATTGGTGACCATAATGTATACGATTTTGCACCAGATTCAATGCTCAGTTTGTATTCAGCGATTTTGCAAGATATTTTATGTTGAATTCAGCTTTTGGTGGTGTAATATTCTACTTTCGGTTTGTTTTGAAGGGCGAATGGCATTGTTATGTAGAGTAAATACTGCAAGGATATTTATGATAGAAATGTCTGACTTCAATAATCATGAACTGCCGTATTTCTATGACACTGACCAGGTTAAAGTCCATGACGATGGCTTGCTTGTGATCTATGACACTGGCCTGACTTAAGTACACGCGTGGTCTTCAGCAGGTGATCTATGACAGAGATGTAAATGTTGTCATGACAATGGCATGCCTGTGGTCAATGACTCTGGCCTGACTATAAACCTTAAGGATGGCTTCATTGTGGTCTAAGACACTGATCTGACTTAAAGTCATCAACACTGGCCTGACAATGGGCCATGAGACTGGCTTGCTTGTGGTCCATGACACTGGCCTGACGATGGACCATGACAGTGACTTGCTTGTGTTCCATGACACTGGCCTGACGATGGACCATGACAATGACTTGCTTGTTTTCCATGACACTAGCCTGACAATGGACAATGACTTGCTTGTGTTCCATGACACTGGCCTGACGATGGACCATGACAATGACTTGCTTGTGTTCCATGACACTGGCCTGACAATGGACCATGATACTGGCTTGCTGGTGGTCCATGACACTGGCCTGACGATGGACCATGACAATGACTTGCTTGTGTTCCATGACACTGGCCTGACGATGGACCATGACAGTGACTTGCTTGTAGTCCATGACACTGGCCTGATGATGGACCATGACAATGACTTGCTTGTGTTCCATGATACTGGCCTGATGATGGACTATGACAGTGGCTTGCTTGTGTTCCATGATACTGGCCTGACGATGGACCATGACAATGACTTGCTTGTGGACCATGACACTGGCCTGACGATGGACCATGACAATGACTTGCTTGTGGTCCATGACACTGGCCTGAGGATGGACCATGGCAATGACTTGCTTGTGTTCCATGACACTGGCCTGACTATGGACCATGACAATGACTTGCTTGTGGACCATGACACTGGCCTGACTTTAGTCCGTGGCAATGACTTGCTTGATGACCATGACACTGGCTTGACAATAGGCAATGACAATGGCTTGCTTGTGGACCGTGACACTGGCTTGATAATGGACCATGACAATGGCTTGCTTGTGGACCGTGACACTGGCTTAACTATAGTCCGTGACTATGGCATGCTTGTGGACCGTGACACTGGCTTGACAATGGGCAATGACAATGGCTTGCTTGTAGACCATGACACTGGCCTGACTATAGTCTGACTATGGCTTGCTTGTGGACCGTGACACTGGCTTGACGATGAGCAATGACAATGGCTGCTTGTGAATCGCTACACTGGCTTGATGATGGACCATGACAACGGCATGCTTGCGGACCATGACTCTGGACGATGGACCATGACACTGGCTTGATAATGGACCATGACCATGACTTGCTTGTGGTTCATGACACTGATCTGACTATAGTTTGGGATTATGGTTTGCTTGTGGACCATGACACTGACCTGACTACAGTTGCTTGTTATCTATGACACAGGTCTGACTACAGCTGCTTGTTGTCTGTGACACAGGTCTGACTACAGTTGCTTGTTGTCTGTGACACAGGACTGACTACAGATGCTTGTTGCCTGTGACACAGGACTGACTACAGTTGCTTGTTGTCTGTGACACAGGACTGACTACAGGTGCTTGTTGTCTGTGACACAGGTCTGACTACAGATGCTTGTTGTCTGTGACACAGGTCTGGCTACCGTTCACAACAATGTCTTGCTTGTGGTCAATGACACTGACCTGACTACAGTTGCTTGTTATCTATGACACAGGTCTGACTACAGCTGCTTGTTGTCTGTGACACAGGTCTGACTACAGTTGCTTGTTGTCTGTGACACAGGACTGACTACAGATGCTTGTTGCCTGTGACACAGGTCTGAGTACAGTTGCTTGTTGTCTGTGACACAGGTCTGACTACAGATGCTTGTTGTCTGTGACACAGGTCTGGCTACCGTTCACAACAATGTCTTGCTTGTGGTCAATGACACTGACCTGACTACAGTTGCTTGTTTTCTATGACACTGACCTGACTACAGTTGCTTGTTGTCTGTGACACAGGTCTGACTACAGATGCTTGTTGTCTGTGACACAGGTCTGGCTACCGTTCACAACAATGTCTTGCTTGTGGTCCATGACACTGACCTGACTTTAGTCCGTGGCAATGACTTGCTTGATGACCATGACACTGGCTTGACAATAGGCAATGACAATGGCTTGCTTGTGGACCGTGACACTGGCTTGATGATGGACCATGACAATGGCTTGCTTGTGGACCGTGACACTGGCTTAACTATAGTCCGTGACTATGGCATGCTTGTGGACCGTGACACTGGCTTGACAATGGGCAATGACAATGGCTTGCTTGTAGACCATGACACTGGCCTGACTATAGTCTGACTATGGCTTGCTTGTGGACCGTGACACTGGCTTGACGATGAGCAATGACAATGGCTGCTTGTGAATCGCTACACTGGCTTGATGATGGACCATGACAACGGCATGCTTGCGGACCATGACTCTGGACGATGGACCATGACACTGGCTTGATAATGGACCATGACCATGACTTGCTTGTGGTTCATGACACTGATCTGACTATAGTTTGGGATTATGGTTTGCTTGTGGACCATGACACTGACCTGACTACAGTTGCTTGTTATCTATGACACAGGTCTGACTACAGCTGCTTGTTGTCTGTGACACAGGTCTGACTACAGTTGCTTGTTGTCTGTGACACAGGACTGACTACAGATGCTTGTTGCCTGTGACACAGGACTGACTACAGTTGCTTGTTGTCTGTGACACAGGACTGACTACAGTTGCTTGTTGTCTGTGACACAGGTCTGACTACAGTTGCTTGTTGTCTGTGACACAGGTCTGGCTACAGATGCTTGTTGTCTGTGACACAGGTCTGGCTACAGATGCTTGTTGTCTGTGACACAGGTCTGGCTACAGATGCTTGTTGTCTATGACACAGGTCTGACTACAGTTGCTTGTTGTCTGTGACACAGGTCTGGCTACAGTTGCTTGTTGTCTGTGACACAGGTCTGGCTACAGATGCTTGTTGTCTGTGACACAGGTCTGGCTACCGTTCACAACAATGTCTTGCTTGTGGTCAATGACACTGACCTGACTACAGTTGCTTGTTATCTATGACACAGGTCTGACTACAGTTGCTTGTTGTCTGTGACACAGGTCTGACTACAGATGCTTGTTGTCTGTGACACAGGTCTGGCTACCGTTCACAACAATGTCTTTCTTGTGGTCAATGACACTGACCTGACTACAGTTGCTTGTTATCTATGACACAGGTCTGACTACAGTTGCTTGTTTTCTATGACACTGACCTGACTACAGTTGCTTGTTGTCTGTGACACAGGTCTGACTACAGATGCTTGTTGTCTGTGACACAGGTCTGGCTACCGTTCACAACAATGTCTTGCTTGTGGTCAATGACACTGACCTGACTACAGTTGCTTGTTATCTATGACACAGGTCTGACTACAGCTGCTTGTTGTCTGTGACACAGGTCTGAGTACAGTTGCTTGTTGTCTGTGACACAGGACTGACTACAGATGCTTGTTGCCTGTGACACAGGTCTGAGTACAGTTGCTTGTTGTCTGTGACACAGGTCTGACTACAGATGCTTGTTGTCTGCGACACAGGTCTGGCTACCGTTCACAACAATTTCTTGCTTGTGGTCAATGACACTGACCTGACTACAGTTGCTTGTTATCTATGACACAGGTCTGACTACAGTTGCTTGTTGTCTGTGACACAGGTCTGGCTACCGTTCACAACAATGTCTTGCTTGTGGTCAATGACACTGACCTGACTACAGTTGCTTGTTATCTATGACACAGGTCTGACTACAGTTGCTTGTTGTCTGTGACACAGGTGTGGCTACCGTTCACAACAATGTCTTGCTTGTGGTCCATGACACTGACCTGACTGCAGTCTACGAAGATGGCTTGTTTCTGGTCGTTGACAGCATATTAAAATTTATGACTTTAAAATATTAATAAATAAAACATAATTATCTACCTACCAACCCAATTCAATTTTGCTTGGTAGGTTTATACCAAACACATTTTTTTATCAGAATGTCCTGACAGTGAAGTGCATTTTTGGCAGTGACCTTGGCCTGTCTTTTGTCCATTTATGATATCAAGAATGATGACAGTTTGTACTGTCACTTTGAGCTATTGAACTAATTATAAACTGATAACTGAGTTAAAATATAGATAGCGCTCATTTGCATAGATTGAAATTCACTGAGTTAAAAAAACACACACACAATTTACCAACTCAGTGTTTTTCTTGTTTTTTTGAAGATGCATGAAATAAATTGATGCGTTTTATTGATTGAATGACTTTGTATTGTCCATATCAAGGTCAAATATTGATCATATTAACCCAGTATCACTGATATAACCACAACCAATACACACATGAAATCAGATCATATGTCAAGCATGAAATGCTTAGCATGATCCAAAATATGATGTCAAGGAATTTTGTTACATCTTGAAAATCTTGGTGTTAACTTTTAAGTTTTCAAAGCCAAATCTTTCTATTGTCAGAAGAAACAGTTGTTTTTTGGCTAGTTTAATTCTGTTTCAGTTTTAAAGAGAAATTTCTTGCTAAAACCTGTTCATGTATTTGAAATATTAACATACGGTAACATCCCCTGGCACCAGAATAATGCACTACAAGTAAAGGGAAAGTATTCTTTTAGAGATGTAACACATATTCCTGGACAGCACATTTAGGATATTAGGCTACCACACAACACTTGGATTCCACTGCCTTTACATTCATACGAAGGTGTTCAAATAAGCTACCTAGGAGGAGAGTAAATGCTTGTGCATAAAAATTGTGTTTCTTTTTGTACTGTGTGTACAATATACATCTTGTTCAAACTGAACTGCAGTAGAATTTGATATTTTTAACATCTGTTGTAAATTTCAGATTAGGAGAATATCATGAAGAGGACATGGCAGTACGAGAACTTGCTCAGTAAGTATACCTAGAGATATTCAGCATGAGTTTGTGATTATAATATGTATTATTATTCTTCCATGACTGTTTTAATACCAGCAGGGTATCTTAGATGAAATTGGTGTGAAGGCCTAGTTTTAGGGGGTCCCCTGGAAAACTTTTGTAGCTAGATCATCAGAGATGTGTTTTGGTGTATATTTTGTTGCGGTAAATATGCTTACAATAACATCAAAAACATACATTAAATATCTTACTGCAGTTTCGGCCATTTTTTTTTTTTTTTTTTCGACAAGTGTAGACTGCGGCCTTCACAGCCTACGGGAATCTACGCCTTTGAATACTTACATGATTGGACATAGAGCAGTTGCGTACATATCATTGATAGATATAGCCTTCATGTCTGCATAGAAAGGCAGTGTACCATTGTTTGTATTTCATGGTACATGTATCATCATGCAACAGAAGAAAACGTATGAAGTGTTGTATCATACAACAAATATATGTACATGTATAAGTTGTTTGTTTCTAAGTTATAAGTTGTTTGTATTTAATGGTTGTAAACAAATTATGAGGTAGTCAGCCAATGAAAACATGTTTAAGAAAGTTTTGACCAGTAAACATACCTGATAGTGCGTTCAATGACTGTATCAGAACGGTGTAAGTTGGAGGCATGCGATGGGAGGGGGTTTGATCACAAACTTCACAATCCCTAAATTTGGGCCGAGTACTGGTTGGCAGCCTGGAAGCAGTCATAGAGACTGATTAATATTAGTTGTAAGAAATTGTTTCTCAATTGATGTAAAATAAATGAGTTTAAACTAACTACATGATTGTATTCGTTTGTTGTTTTTTTTCATCAGGTTTTATGCCGTTTTTTAACATTTTTTCGGTCATATAATTATGTTGGCCAGTTGACAAAACCAGTTTTCCTGGAATTAATTATCAACCAGTTGTAACTTGCTCTTCCACAAGAAACTGACAACTTCTCTACATGTGGAGGACATGATCATAGCCAATGTTGCAGAAGAACATAACCTGCCCAAGCAAGGAATCCAATCCGGAACTGTCGGTTGACAGTCTAGCACTCTACCAGGTTGACAGTCTAGCACTCTACCAGGGTGACAGTCTAGCACTCTACCAGGGTGACAGTCTAGCACTCTACCAGGGTGACAGTCTAGCACTCTACCAGGGTGACAGTCTAGCACTCTACCAGGTTGACAGTCTAGCACTCTACCAGGGTGACAGTCTAGCACTCTACCAGGGTGACAGTCTAGCACTCTACCAGGGTGACAGTCTAGCACTCTACCAGGTTGACAGTCTAGCACTCTACCAGGGTGACAGTCTAGCACTCTACCAGGGTGACAGTCTAGCACTCTACCAGGGTGACAGCACTCTACCAGGGTGACAGTCTAGCACTCTACCAGGGTGACAGTCTAGCACTGACCTAGCTGAGCGGGCACAACTACATGTATTCATATACTAAACTGAGCAATCAGCAAGCTGTGATAGGTTTCTCTTACTTATAATTTCGTATTTACATACCAGTATGGTCATCATATATTATATCTACTAGCCCGTTAGATCTCCTAACACCATCTACTGTATGTTTACTGCCGGTAATAATCAAATATTTCATTCCTTGGAACAATAAATGCCTGCCCCAGCTTTAACACAAAATGGTTGATAATCTATAAAATGATTTATTTTGGCATATTCTGTTTCTTTGTAATGACTTATATTTTTAATTAATGTAATTTCAGTCGATGGAGAAAAGCATATAATGTTGTGTACAAATCTCAAGTTCAGGCAGATGAAAAATACCAAACCTTCAGGGAAAATGTAAAACATATCAACTGGTTGAACAAAGTGCATGGGTTTGTATTTATTTGTTATACACATTCTATGAGCACTTGTCTTCTGGAGTAAAATGTAAGGTTTGGGTTACAAGAAACCTACAATTACAGTCGAACCTCGTTCATTTAAATTCATCGGATCTGAAATTTTATTTTGAATAATACATAGTTTTGAATAGCCCATTTCAATTCAACATGCCTAAGACGATTATGGTGGCATGCTTGTGCCACCAATTAACTACATAAATAACTAGAAAATTATGTGGTTATCACGTTAAAGAAACTAGTTAACTACATAATATCATGATAATTATGTGGTTAACTAGATAAGTATCGTGATAAATTTTCATACCAGATTAAATATCTTGACATGAAAAATTGTCTGATAGTGCCCACAACTGCCACCACTTTCCCACTTAACCCCCTAGGTTTTCAGAACAGACAATCTATTTTGAATAGTGTTAAGTTGTTAACGAGATAAGTATCTAGTTAACAGAATGTTGACAAATAAACGAGGTCCGACTGTATTTAAGCTTGACTAAAGATAGTTTGGTGGTTTTATTTTGCATCTAAATGACAGACATGCTATTTATGGGTTGTTACTGTCATGCATGGTAATTATGTTTCGAAGTTGGTGAAATGACGGACATTAAGATGTATTTCTTTGTGTAAGATTGCTTCAGTTGACAGAAATTTCACCGATTTGAAAATTTGAATTCTGACATCATTTCGTCAGATTTCTTTAATCAGGTGTCCATGTTTTATTATTATCATTTGATTATCAAAGGATAAACTGTCAACTTTTAAATTTATAATCTTTTTATCTGACAAATAAGTGTGTATTCACGATAAATAAATGAATTGCATATTTATGTATAATTCCCATTAAAAATCTGTCATATTATAATATATGGCTGTAGTATTATATCATAAAATGTGACAGATGGTTTGACATTTGGTGTATAGCATGGATTTTATTTTTAGATTAATTTTAGATGGATGTGTTAGTAAAACCTCAATAATAACACCACCCTTGGGACCCGTGAAAACTGGTCTTTATATTGAGGTATAATAAAGAGCAAAACAGTATAAATGGACTTGACAATTGTGTTCTTAATTTTGAGGTGGTCTTCTTATTGAGGTGGTCTTTAAGTCAGGTTTGACTGTACTCGGGTTTCATTGCCATAATATGTTATAGTTTCATATCCTTAAGAGATAAAGGTTTAACAAAATATTGTTTTGTAATAATCTCTGCATCAAATATAATTTTTATGTTAAGTCTGTATAATCCAGTACACACCATTTATAGTGTATCTTGCTTGTCAGTTCTCATTGTCTAACTATGTATTATTTTCAGTGGTAAAACAGAATTTGCATTGAACAAATTTGCTGACATGAGTCCTGAGGAATTCCAGGCTAGAATATTGATGCCAAAACGCCAGCCCCCTGTGTTTGAGCCGTCGAGGTATGTAAATCATCCAACTGTTTATATTGTTCTAGTATTGTCACCGTTTGATCATTAGCAAAAATGGTGATGTGTGATTTCATTTGTCACTAAATGATTCTCAAATATTGAGTAACATATTGGTAATATTGTTTGTTTGTTCTTATTACTTGTCATATAAATGTTGTTTTTGAAAACTTTTGTATCTTTTGTGATCCAATATTGTTCAACGCTCATGACAATAATTTTTAGCACATAAATGTTTGTAATGCTGTTCTTTGTTTATTATTTTGTGACATAACATCATTCTCAGTGTTATTTTAAGGCCCAGTAAGCCCTACTGATCCTTGGTATGCATTTAGATATGTCCTTAATTTCCTTTCAGATACCTCAAGAGTTCAGGAGTAAGATACAGTGATTTGCCTGAAACCTTTGATTGGACCGGACAAGGGCGTGTAACTGCTGTCAAAGATCAAGGTATTCAAAGTTTTGACAATTTCTAGCTTCGTAAAATAAATCTTCTACCCAATTGTACTATATTGGCATACTTAAATTAAGAAAATGACGGACGTTGAAACTTATGAATTATGGACCTTGAAATAGTGATAAAGTGGGGGGGACGCCTGTTTCCTGTTCACACATAGTAAAGATAAAGAAGCATTCTTTAATGTCGCATATGATCAACAAGTAACATGAGCAACAAAGCTTTTGTGTGACCAACAAGGTATCCACTAACAGATACTTACCTGGGCTTATTTATCTCCTAAAACTACCCTTTATATACCGAGTGCCTAACAAGGGAGCTATCGGTATCATTTTTCACGTCTTTGGAAGGACGAGGCCAGGGATCGAACCCACGACCTCCCGCACTCAAAGCTGACACTCTTCCAACTGAGCTCATGAGACGGTGATATTTAGTTTGTAATAATTCTGTAATAGAACTGCTGCAAAATGGAACATGAATATGGCATTTTGTGAATAAATTGTGATTGTCATAAAAGATTTACAGCAAAGATAACATAATTCCTGGAGTTCCGTGTTTCAGTATACTGTTTTGGTTATGATTTTTTGTATATTTAACGGTTTTATAACATATTGTTCTGGTTAATAAGAAAAGCATCATTTGTCAACAAAAGATGTAAGAACGTGTTTCACAAACAGTGTATGTAAGTTGAAACTGTATATGTCATAAGTATGTGTATTCTTTCAGGTGATGTTGGTACTTGCTGGGCATTTAGGTAAGTAACACTTCCCAATTGGTTTGTGTTTCCAATACATAGAATAACTAAATACTTATTGAAATGGAATTCGAATAATGGTTCAAAATTGTAAAAAACTTTATTCATACAGTTTCAAATCTATGAAAAAGATGCATTAATATAAAATAGATGTGTTAAAATGCAGGTCCACTGCTAAAAATGCATGTCCACTGGTAAAAATACATGTCCACTGGTAAAAAAGGATAGTGTTTTTACCGCCGACAATCGGTGGCATTAGAATACTTGTTGGCCTGAGTTTTGCGATTGTGATAGACGAACACATTTTTCAGAAAATTATTAGTAAAAACTTGAAACTTTACTGGTGATATTAATATCTTGAAAAGTGTAAAATTTACAAGATTAAGTTTTGATCCTTTATAACGGTTACATGTCGGATATATTCCTATGTATTGTTATAAGCAGCACATACACCATGTATGCTTGCTGAAAGTTACACTTCTAAATCATCAAAGTACATAACCGATTGTCCAATTATGTTGATTATGCGCATCGTTGGGTTATCTGATTATGCCAGTTAATCGATTAGCCCATCTCTAGTTTCCACCTTACCAAATAATAGTTGAAATTTTGAGCATTGAATGTGCAAATGTGAAAAAACTGCCTGGTAACTAGTCCCCTAGTCAGTTGATATTTTACCATTTTCATGTTCATTTATCTTGTTGTGGATGTGATGATGTTTTTATCATTTGTTCAATGCAATACTCCAGTCAGTTCTTTATGACTTTAACAGTGATTTTGAATGGTACTATATCTGTAAATGCTGTAATAAACTATAATTCCGATTTTATTTGATACACAAAAACAGTGAAATATTTCTTTGAAGTGCCATCTTCTTAATTCTACAAACCAGTAACTCAATTTTTGATGATATTGAGATATTGGTGCCTTGTTTTTTGTCTCGATGAGCTATTTACAGCCATTATTCTCACTTGTATATTAAAAACTTACATAAGTAGGGTAAGTCTCGATTCCTCACTTTCGTTTTTATGCAAAACTTAGGATCTGATTTTCTCAAAATGACCATAAATGAGGTACTGGTTCGTATAGTTTAAGTAACGATATACTGTTTATCCTTTAACGATTGCAACAAACATTTCAGACACAATGCCTGGCTCTAGGTTGGGGAATTAGACCCTAAAAAGACAAATTGCCTAATTCCTCTGGGTTAGCCAGCTGCTTCCCCAGGGGCAAATACTTATACTTGCATAGTTGCTACGAATATTTTTGTACATTTTCAGCACAGTGGAAAACATAGAAGGACAATGGATTCAGCTTGGTCAGCCGAAGACAAACTTGTCCGTGGAACAAATTGTTGAATGTGACTCCACAGCTGATTTACCACATAACAATACCAACGCTGACTGTGGAATATTTGGTGGCTGGCCTTACCTGGCTTATCAATATGTTATGAAAGCTGTAAGAGACATACTGTGAAACCTCGTTTTTAAGACAACCATTGGTTCTAAAGAAAGTTGGTCTTAGATATGTGGTGGTCTGATTATTCAGTTAAAATATGAAAGAACAATTAAAAACTGGTCCATGAAAATACGGTCTTATTTGTGTAGTGGTCTCAATTTCATTCATATACATGTTTATCTATGTTGAAACAGATGTCGTGTGCTTAAACATATACATGTATATTGGAATAAACTAGCTTCTAGGAGTAAAAACCAATTAGGCCAATCATAGAGTGATTACATTTTCATAAGATATATCCAGACTGTTGCCATAGTGTCTTCATATTCTGGTTGCAACTAATACTCCTCTCTTTATAAGCACATTAAATTTTTGAGTGTGTCTTTTGCATTTCTAAGTAAAGAAGAAATTTCACTATGTTCATTAAGTGCTTGGTTTTTATCAACTCGGTTTCATCCACAAGAGATTGTGACAAGTTCTCTTCCCTTTTATATACCTTCTATAGTATATGTATATTTAGACCACACTTACTGAAATGCATCCAAATCAGCACCACTATTTCAACCGTCTTTATCATTTGCTTGGTACAAGTGGGATAGACAATCTCATCGCTACCACTCGTCTAAATATTGTATAGGCAGTGCCTTTCGTTGTCTATCCTATTTATAGAAGTATAGAAGCGGAGATAACTCATGACAATCTCCTGTGGTCTCCTCTGCAAGTCATCTGTAAATCATATTTGGTTGTACAGCTGAATATTTACTGGTAAATCTATGTTCCAGGGTGGATTACAGACATGGGAGGATTACTGGTACTGCAGTGGTTTGGGTGGAAAACCAGGAACCTGTGAGATATGTCCACCCGGGGGCTATAACTGGACACGATGTGGACCGCCTGTACCATATTGTAATATGACCCAGAGTTGTGCAGCTAAAATCAATCCAAATAAATTTGTACCCAGACTGAAGGTCATTGACTGGAAGGCAATCAGCCAGGTATAGTGTTAATTTTACAATTTGATCCATTGAAAATAGTCTGTGACATTTAGTAGGATAGGTAGGATTTGAACACACAACCCCCTATCAACAATACTTGCTACAGTAAAACCTCCATAATGTGACCACAATTGGGACCCTTGAGAACTGGTCTTATAATTGAGGTGGTCGTCATATTGAGGTTGAATAATACGCAAATTTATACAATTTGAAACATTTAAAAATATCTGCTCAAAACATGTAGATCTAATACAGTAAAACCTCAAAAATGTGACCACCATTGGGACACTTGAAAACTGGTCTTATTGTCGAGGTGGTTTTGATATTGAGGTTGAATTAAGTGCAAAACAGTGAAAATGGATCTGAAAATGTGTTCTCAATTTTGAAGTAGTCTCAATATTGAGGTTGTCTTTAAGTGAGGTTTTACTGTATTTTAAAATGGACCAAAAAAGAATATTTGGCACTCATTTTCATGCATTTTTCACACTCAATTTCCACTATTGGACTAATGAGAGAAAATTTTGTGATTTGAAATGAAAGCGCTGAGATTGTGCATTATAATCCTGGGCCAAGGTTGGTATTAAATCCTGATAGAATGTCATTTTATCAGACCACGCTCACTGGAATCTGTCCAATCAGCGGCCTATATTTCAACCTTCTATATCATATATACAACAGTATGAAATTCATGTGGTCTAAGTAGGATAGACAGACTTGTGGCAGTCTTTAGACAATGCCACGAGTCTGTCTATCCTAAACATATTGTTCTTGTATACAGTTGTATTGTAATTCTTATTGCAGAATGAGACCGAAATGGCGGAACAATTAATGAATATCGGACCTCTGTCGATTGCGCTAGATGCTACGATGTTACAGTTCTACCATAAAGGCGTATTTGATCCTCTGTTCTGCAGTAAAACTAGTCTAGACCATGGTTTGTACTTACCGTATTTAGTTGATCTGAGCTATGTCCCTCTTTAAAGGTAGATAGTCTGATTTTCTATTAAAATACGCTGCGTAATAATTTTGAAAAAATGGCATGTTAATGCCTTCACACAGACATACTCTAAAACATTGCATTGTAACTTTTATTAAAAATTTCCTGGAACTGCAAAACATGAATCTGATACAGGTAGTTCCTATTCTGGCGCTAAATCTGTGCATAGGTCAATTTAGAGAATACAGGTATCGGACATTGTCTCAGTAGTTTTGGTAAACATGTAAGAAAAATGACAATGCAGTGTTGTAGAGTACATCTGTATAAAGTAAATCACCACCACTTTTTTCATATTTATCACTAAGTATATTTTGTCAAAAATGTAAGACTTTGTCGCTTTAAAGGTATATTGGGCCTATTTTTGTGACAACGTATCTTTTGTCAGAAATATGAGAGAATTAGTGGTAATTGCCTTCATACAGATGTTCTCAGCAACACTGAATCGTCATTTTCCTTAAATGTTTTGCAAAACCACAAATATAAGCATCCAATACCAGTATTTTCTCTCCTGACCTAAGCGCTGATTAAACACTAACATGGAAAATTCTGTTATCAGTCTCATGTTTTGCTGTTTCAGAAAACTTTTAAAAAATGTTACAATGATTTAGAGAATGTCTGTATGTAAGCATTCTTATGGCTTTTTCTCAAAATTATTACTTAGAATATTTTGACTGTCTACCTTTAAACGTTCTGTAAAATTAGTACATGTACTTGGCATATTTTGATAGAAAATAAGAATCTACCTTTAAACCTGCTATAAAATTAGAATAAAATTGATTCATGAAAAACTTATATGATTATAAAAGTATATGGCCGTTTATTATTGTGTTGTAAATGTCGGCACATTTCTACATATACGTTGTCACTACTTGAACCTGAGTAGTTGTTAATTTGATTGCAAAGATGAAATATTCTTGAGTTTGCTAATGTATGTTTGAAGTTTAATCTGATGACAACTGTCGGGTATATTTTCAGCGGTTCTGCTGGTTGGTTTCGGAACAGAGAAAGATTTGTTTAGCACAAAGCCCTACTGGAAAGTGAAGAACTCTTGGGGAGATTCCTGGGGGGAGAACGGTTACTTCCGAATGTTGCGTGGTTCAGGAACCTGTGGAATGAACACCCAGGTGACGACAGCGGTGCTACAAAAACCGTAGTTGTACGAGACTGTGAAAATATACTTGTTTTATTATTGAGACTTTTCTTTTGTATGTGGTGCAACCTCTCCTTAGCATCATTTGGACCTTTGACAACTGGTCTTGTTATTGAGGTGGTGTTAATATCGAGGATGAATTTAGAGCTAAACAGTAAAAATGGACTTAAAAATTATGTTATTAATTTGAGGTGGTTTTATTATTGAGGTTTTACTGTATATTTTTACTATTGGAAAAATTGATGTTGTTGTGGTGAGGTTGTTGCTCAAGAGAGGGTCACTCTGTTGATAATAAGAAATTTCATTGTTTATTTTGATTTCTTTCCTTGAATTTTCATATACAATAAAACTATGCAAATGTTGTTAAAAAATCTTGTTATCTTGATGATAGTTTGTTGCAGGAATGTTTGAGTTGATTGCTGTTATAAAGTATACTTTCATAATCAAAAGCTCAAATATGAATAATTAGGCCAATGTTTTTATGTAAGTTGCTTTACAGATTTTTCTATAAAAATAAATTGGTAGGTCAAAAAAATAAAAAAATATTTTTCAAAATTTCTCAAGATATCAACTTATATAAAAACATCAGCTTTATATAAAAATCCTGTCATTTAGTCAAGTGTATCTTTTGTATATAGCAACAATAATTCATTAGAAAATGTTCACGTGTTTTGCTTGTACCAGTTGCTAGTTCTGTGGATTGTATAATGGTCAGCTTTTCTTTACGCTGATCTCATAGAAAAATTAGATTTATCGAATTTGCTCAGTGTTTTATTACATGATCATTTCAGCTGTTCCTTTGATTATCAAAACATTCAAATATGAAATATTTGTTACATTTCCACAGAAACAGGAACTTTTTTGTTGTTTCTTTGTGTTTATTCTTTTCTCAAATTATGTCATAAATATTTTTCATAAACTGTGATAATTAGATAAAATGGTTAACCAAAATTTTGTAGCATTATAAATAGGACTAGCCTGTAGTTAAATTGTATACATCGCTTCTGATGAGCTCAATGTGAATTTATGATTATGTATGTGTGACAATAAAAAAACATGCTAAATCTATTGAGTGTTGTGTTTTATCTTGTTCAGGTATGCTAGGAAATTATAATTCATCATACATTAAAATTATTGCACCTGTTTGAAATTGAAACTAGACAACTTGATCAGGAGGGTAACACTAGTCTATAAGATTGTCACGAGTTCTCTCCCTTTATCCCTGTTATAGTATTACAATTGTATCTACTCAGTGGTGTTCATCAGAGCTTGGAATACAAACTTTGTTTACTTATGCTAATGATTGCTGAGGTGTTCCAAGTGATATTATTATATACATATACTAAAGAGGGCGAAGGGAGAGAACTCTAGAAAGGATAAAGGGAGAGAACTCTAGAAGTGATAAAGGGAGATAATTCTAGAAGTGATAAAGGGAAAGAAATAGCGACAACCTCCTGTGGTCTATGCAGAGTTCTAGTGAGAGATTTCCTCGTTCAATGACAGCAGTACAAACATGAAGTCTTTGTTGTTTACAATCATGCATTTTGTATTGGTAATGTATTCTAGGACCCCAGAGTGTATATTCATACTTTTTATTAAATGTTTAGGCACTCCTGATTTATGTACAATGTGCAAACATAGGTAAATCAGTGTCTATATGTGAACTTAGTTTTTGCACGAATTAATTCATTTTAAAATTGAAGATTTACAAATATTGACTGAAATGGTGACCGTAGCATAAAATTTATTCATAGAAATATATTTGCTAATAAATATTCTGTTGCGATTTTAAACACAATTTCACTGTAAACTTAATGAGAAAAACACCAAATATGTGTATTATGAAATTATTATTCCTGTATCTTCTATAATTTACACCATTTCTTAGAAAATTTAATTCCCTACAACTTTTACATTTATGAAAAAATGATTACGGTAAACCAATACTTTACATGTTGAAGTATATGGGTGTCAATCACCAATTATTTCCCAAAAACCTGTATGGAGATGGTATACACAATCTAACTAGAATCTTATCAGGAGACTGTAGGTAAATGGATTAGGGGTCTATGGAGAGTAAAGGGTTATTAAATTCGACAACAACAGTTTTGAGTATTTTTATTGATGGCAATTATGCCTAGATCTAAATGAACATAATAAACAAATTGTAAAGTATGAAATACATGTAGCAGGATATATCTCACTATGAAATCAAGTACAAATGTATCTGTATGCAATGTACTATTATGATACAATGATTACAAATGAAATCATGTTAAAGCTTTAAAAAATTTATGATGATAGGTGCCATCTATATTTGCAACATTAAGCATTATACATGTAATACACGGAAGTTTGGCACTAACTTCGACAAGTATACAATTCCCACGGTTAGTATACTGATACCGAATTTTTGAGACAAATCCCTGTGAAAGATTTGGTTTTAAACTTACTTTTTTTACAGCAATTGTGAAGCAAGATATAAGATCAATTATTTTTGACAATCACCTCATATCAGAACTAGCACCAAATAGAAGGATTGTGAGGGTTCCAGATCAGTCTCACCCAATGTGGAATTCAAACTCATGACCTTCAGATGAGGAGTGTGGCACCCTATCCCTAGACCACTTTGCCTCCCTTGATGCTATACACAATGATCCTAATGAAATGGTGATAAAACTAAAATGAATTGATTGAGCATTTTTCTTCAGCTAGTTTTCTTAACACTGAGCAATATCGTAGGAAAATTCAGGCACTTTTCACCAGACAACAAATACTTTATATATACTTCATGCACGCAACCTTTTATGAGACTTGTGAGACCACATATATCTTGCATCATTCATACTAGCATAATTTTAACTAACTTACTAATTTTCAACAGAAAAGGTCCTCAATAGTTGAAGTTTTTACTCAAAACAGAGACAAGAGCATAACAACCAGGGAGTTCAAAATTTGAACAACAAAATACAAAAAAAGGTCCTCTTAAGCTGATTCATGCCTATTTTGAAATAATATACAAATGTATACTGTAAAAGGTTTTTTTTCTGCGGGCTCCACATTCTGTGGATTTTTAAAAAATATTAAACATTTTCAACTATTATTTTATTTCTACATGTTTAACCCTTTATGAATTAAATTGGGAAGTTTAAGATTGGATTCTAGTGGGTTAACAAGCCTTATCTCCAAGGAAAATTAATAGACGCAGTCCCATAGAAAAAAACCCCCAGAGAATTTCATATATTATGAGTTTATCGCTCGCTAACATTTTTTGTACCAATACCAATATTTAATACATTCATCCATTGATTTAGACAAAGACTCGAAATATAGAAAGCCGTAATCAACATTACTGGCACTAAACGACACCGGTAACTTACAGGTTTTTATCTGGGAGTGTCACAACAGGCAAACTAAATTTCTCGTTCAGAACACCTTGGCGATTATTAGCATAAATGACTCTCTTTTCCAAGCTCTGCCAGATACAGCTGAGTAGTTACGATTGTAAATTTGCTGTGTATTTCAAATCTGAGAACTTATTGTGGTTTGCAGAATTCACAGAAATTAAGCTCTTGCAGAAAAAACCACTTTCACGGTAAATTTACGGTCCTCATAAAGTGTATGTATGCTTACCATCTTCAAGTATTGTTCAATGTTTACTCAGTTTCGCACTTTCCCTTTGATATAGAAGATATTACATGTTGATTTAGTATGTGATTTAATCGAGCATTTTTCTGGTCAATCCAATGATAAACCATACTGAGACCAAATAAAATAATATGCGAGGCTTCGGTATCCTCACCTGTCCTCATTTTCCATCCCAACCCTAATTTATCATGAATTCTGAAGAACAACTGTTTTACAGCATCAGACAATTTCTACAATGACTTTAACCCCCTTGAATGAAGGAAAACAACCGATATCTGTACATTTAGCCTAGAAAATAAATGTACATGTAAATAATAATCATATCCCAATGTCAAACGACTCTCCATTTCAATTACTATTTTTTTTTTCAAGACAACACTCGACCCACTTGTCCAAACCTCCATACAATAACTTGCTGTGCCATACATAGTATTTACACCATTAAAAGTTACGAGTACTCTGACATCGAGTATTGATTTTGCTTCGAGTTCAAAATATAACTCAAAACAATGATATTCGTTTTATAAATTTAAATTAATTTCATTCTTAGAGCAACACCACATATTACCCTCGCATAAATTACAAGGTTAAAGAAAAATGAACATTCAGTAGTATTTATATTGTTTTATTCAAATACTTGTAACTTTTAATGAGTGTAAACTGACTACTTAACACGACATAATTATGCATAGTACATTGTATACACATCAACATTTAGCATTCAAAGTAAACATTTTATGCTAAACTAAACACAAAATGATACATGTATCAGTAATAAATGTACACTCAATCAGGGGCATAGCTGCACCATTTTTCAGTATACAAATAACTCTATGGGGGAATCCAGGGGCACACCTCCCCATAGAAACTTTTGAAATTCTATATTGGTGCAGCTTCTGGGCCATTTTTAAATGTTTTAATGTGTTTAATCGAAAAATCAAATAAAAAGTCCAGCTGACTTTGTCATGTTGAAACCTTGAAAGCTCATACCCTGACCCTCAGGCGCTTAGGGGTATGTGGATATCGCTAGCTGTGCCCCTAACGGTGTATATGTATCATTCATATATCTTCATGGCATGTCATCATATAAATTGTTCACTTACAACTAATTCATTAACTAATTATAACTTATAAAATTTACAAATACAATATATAAAATATCAAATCAGCATGCATACATAAAAATAAAGGTAATTCCGAATGGAATCATAAATATAAAAAAGTTTCACCAAATATTCACTCTTAATTGATAATTTAAGCTTTTTAAGACAAAATTTCAATTTAGAGTGAATATTTAATTAAAATATTTTAACATGCATAAAATTGCATCATTCATAAAAAGTAGTATCGACCAGAATAATATTTCCAAACAACTTTACATTATTAGTTACTGCATTTCTCAGAGAAATAAATCTTTATAAAAATACCTTGATAATGTTTTTAAATATATTTTTGAATCTGCTAAATTTTACATCAATTTTGTCTTGATGAAATAACATCAATTACAAATAAAAAATAAAATCACTCCATCAAATTGAGCGATGAAAAAACATTGATCAAATCAAATTGCACGAAGTTACAAATTAGAACACAGCTGATTTCAAGCTAAACAGTTTTAAGAAAATTCATCCTTACTTCTCAGACAAAGAACACAATTCTCAACTTGATACAAAACATTACTGGCTCATCACCAAAACAATTCAATTCATTTTTATCAAGAAGTCTCTATGACATTCAATTTGAATTCTCATAAATAAACTATTTTACCTCAAAATACAGTTCAGTTAATTTCAACAAAGGCAATATCACCTGTTTGTTTTAACTCTCTCCAAGGTCACCGATAAAACCCCAGTATTAAGCATGTTTGTTCATTTATAAGTGATATTCATTACAAAAAAAACATTACTCATCAAAACGAAGTACTGAAAGGCTATGATAATATATCACCTATTGACCACCATAACGTTGTATTATTGTCATAAATTCCCAACAAAACAAAGATATAAGGACCATTATAGTTACATACCACAACATGTATAAAGTGGACGGTTTTATGTATACAAATAATGAATAGAACTACAGTATACACAAGGTTGTATGAAACCCTGAACAGCACATATCGGGCGAGTACATGTAGTACAATAGTCACAACCTTCACAAACATCACTTGATAATGGACATTGAGAACAGAGACAGCTACCTATTGAAAACACAGACCCTTTTTAAATGATTATTTTATTCTACAGCAAACTCCCGGAAACCAGATTCTGAAAACTCGAATCCTTTTCTAAGTCCCATATTTTCCTCATAATTATTATATGCATTAAAATTTCTAAATACCGGGCACTCGCAGACATTGATATATGATATTCTAGCCCCCAAAAAAACCCAGAAAATATAGTGTCAAACTGTGTACCATCAAGTAAGGGATTGGGGCCACAACGAATGTGTTACGTGTTAAAAGGTGTCATTTTCTACTGTTTACACTTAAATGGTTGCAAATGTAATTTTTAAAGGCAACTGGACAGGGTCTGGTTTTCCGGGAATTTACTATAATAGCTCTAGTTTTTTTCGTAAAGCAAACTATGTTAACCGTACTTCTCCGAAATGTTACCAGAACAATGTGAACATCTAAAATATAAAATCAAAAGATAAAAAGAAACAAATTGGCGATACACTTTTAAAATGTCAGTGATTGAAGAGGTCCCTGTATTTTGTAAAGGGAGACCACTGCGTAGGAGACTGGTATCTTACATACATATACAGTAGAACTTCGAAACTTCAAGCTTTGGCTCAAATACAGTGAATACCTCGCACAGGTTCTTAAGTCCCGGAGAAATCCCATTTTATTTCTACTATCTTACAGAAGATCACTCGAATGGAGATCTATAGGTCAAACACCATTGATTGACATGCATTCAATACGACAACATAAACAACACAGACATGCCATGCTTTCAGAATGCTCAGTGCGTTTGTACCGGGCACGGTCAGTTCGTACACATGCATGTACATATACCCTAGATGCCTCGAACAATAGATGGCTAGAAATAATTGCCAGATTCAATGGAAGTTCGAGATTTCAATATTCTACTGTATACAGTGTCAACCTAGTATTGTTTCAATCAAGTTGCCTCATACTACATTCTCCAATAAAAAGAATAAAAATACATGTTGTGTATAAAACACTCTCAATATTGTACAATTCCAAAGCAGTTTTACAGCAGGCGCTGTGCAATATGACACAGGTAGTGTATAGCTGTGTGTCAGTATACCTGTTACCAACCCTTAACCAAATCAGGCCAGAACAATAAGTACATAATAATGATCACAGATATATCTAGCATCAACTTAATGCCACAATAATATTATGTCAATTACCACCACTGAATTTAGTGCTGGCACACTGCGTTGAGGTGTAGCTTCACCACTGAATTTAGTGCTGGCACACTGTGTGAGGTGTAGCTTTACCACTGAATTTAGTGCTGGCACACTGTGTGAGGTGTAGCTTTACCACTGAATTTAGTGCTGGCACACTGTGTGAGGTGTAGCTTTACCACTGAATTTAGTGCTGGCACACTGCGTTGAGGTGTAGCTTCACCACTGAATTTAGTGCTGGCACACTGTGTGAGGTGTAGCTTCACCACTGAATTTAGTGCTGGCACACTGTGTGAGGTGTAGCTTCACCACTGAATTTAGTGCTGGCACACTGTGTGAGGTGTAGCTTCACCACTGAATTTAGTGCTGGCACACTGTGTGAGGTGTAGCTTCACCACTGAATTTAGTGCTGGCACACTGTGTGAGGTGTAGCTTCACCACTGAATTTAGTGCTGGCACACTGTGTGAGGTGTAGCTATACCACTGAATTTAGTGCTGGCACACTGTGTGAGGTGAAGCTTCACCACTGAATTTAGTGCTGGCACACTGCGTTGAGGTGTAGCTTCACCACTGAATTTAGTGCTGGCACACTGTGTGAGGTGTAGCTTCACCAATGAATTGAGTGTTATTGCTCTATTTGTTAGCATTTATGTATATATGAGCATTTACAATAAAAAAGTATGTTTGTTTACAATCAAAACGATTATTTTATAAAGTAGGCTATTTATATGACTAAACAGTATAGTAAGTAAAATATAAACATGCATTCAATGTATAAAATACATAAAACAATACCATATTTAAAAATCATAATATTACAGTAAATGTGAAAACAAATAGCAGCAATGTCAATATGAACATTTTTAAAGCATGATAAAAACTGTACATATATATAAAGTTGCAATTAGTTACAAGTATCTCAGATAATTAGGTACAAAGTCTCATCAATGAGGGTCACACAAATAAAACTGTAAATAAAACAGGAAGAAATAATATCAATTACCATCTTACTTAAGCATATCCCTGATACGTATTCAAATGTGTTAACTGCTCTAGAGTTTATCAAAAAAGAAGAAATAAACTACAACAAAGAATCCTTTTCTAAATGATAAAGTCATCATGATATGATGTATTTTTTCTGCATTTGAGGAAATTATCATATCGCAAAACTAAGTGTTCGTGTCATAGATGGATTTATGTCCTTCACATGTTTGTAAGGAGATGTGCAACATAAGAATGTATGTTCATTGCTTGCATTTATCTTATGAAATCAAAGAACGTGACTTACAGCGGTGTTTGTTGCACAACCATTGATGAGCACTGCCCTGCTGTCATGAATTATCCTTCACGTTAAACACATAACATTCCAACAACATGTATCTGTTTATGAAAGCATAACAAAGCTTACAAATGCTGTTAACAAAATACTTAAATAAGATGCTACAACACTTCTAGCTGAGCTGATGATCGGGAAACATAAATCTCGAGCGCAGTAACATTCTTGCCCTGAGAATGACTCAACTTCTAGTTCCCTGGACAGAAAATTAAGTCGGCCCTGTATGAAATACCTCGATTCCTGGTTTCCGTGTCGACTAGTTCTCAGATAGCAACGGTTTTCAATTCTAGCATCCGTACTCTCACAATTTCTCACATGAATATTCAGATTCACTGAAAATGAAAGACAAAATACACTAGACACATTGATATCATGTACCATGTCTATTCAGATCTAAAAGAATTGGTTCACCATGTTTGAATACAATTTTCAAATCAAGCCATGAGTCAAAAGCTTGCAAAAAATAAGAACAAATTTTTAATAATTTAAATTCTCGCGCTCATCCGAGTATATCTGTATATATCTGTGTATATTTGTGTACATCTGTGTATATCTATGTATATGTGTGTATAACTGTGTACATCTCCATATATATTTGTACATCTGTCTATATATGTGTACATCTGTGTATATGTGTGTACATCTGTGAATATCTGTGTAAATCTGTGTATATCTGTGTACATATATCTATACCTGTGTACATCTTATAATCTATATCTGTGTACATATATCTATACCTGTGTACATCTTATAATCTATACCTGTGTACATCCTTGTACATTTGTGTAGATCTGTGTATATCTGAATGATTTTTGTTGATTTAAAATACTACATAACACCACAATAAAATGCATAATATAAAGGCAACTTTTTAGCATTGTATTGATTTTTTTGTTATTATCAACAAGACTAGATAAAGTTAAACACAGTCATAAATACAAATAGGTCAAACAAAAGAAATGTGTGGTTTGGTATCTTTCGAAACAAAATCCATGTAGGAATGTGAGCTGTATTTATTGAAGACTGGAAAAACACATTATTGGCCCAGTGCGTGATATTGTCACTCATACATATTAGCCAGTTTTTTTCTGCTAATGCAAACATACCATTATAGCAAATTTGATTTAACCTTTGTACCTGTGTTAAAGGTCACAGTCGTCACTATAGCAATGTCTTATATCTGTACAAATGTGATGTTAATGTACTTAGTCTACTCATAAATCAAACTCATAAATAACATTAATTGATACAAGTTTGGTTGACAATTATACACCTAAAATTAGCCACAACACGAATTCAGCCATGCACAAAGAGTAACAGATGTCGCATTATAATCAAGCCCAGAGCTATTTGCTATATTAACACAGATATTTAATAAACTAACACAACCTGTCATAGAACAACATTCAAAGACTAGAAAATAGACAAATTGTTGGTTAAATAAGCTGCACATCATACATACAATATGGAAAAAAATGTTAGCAGTAGTGCAAGCTGTAAACTCAGTACAATACAGGTACAGTCAAACCTGTCTGTAAAGACCGCCCATGGGAACAGCAAAATGTGGTCTTTGTTTACAGGTGGTCTCTATATTAACAGATTAAATATCATTGAAAATGGTCTGATGGGAGGTAAAATTAGTGGTCCTTGCAGACAGGTTTTGCAATAGTGGTCTTTGTTCGCAGATGTCTTTAACACAGGTTTGACTGTATCACTATACAGGCTGTCAACTCACCTCTTTACAAAAAGTAGGGATAAAGAAGTGCTTTTTTTTAAAACGAGGGCATAAGTAGGGATTTTATTGCCTAAAAGTAGGGATGGGGGGGCTGATTCCTTACAATTGGAATATCAAAAATGGTAAACATTCACCATGCTGTACATTCTCACTGATGAGACCTCTGTGTTTCATGCAGGTGAAATAAATATTTTGAGTTAACAGCTCAGATTTTAAATTAAAGTGGGGTTAGTAGGGCTCTTTCAAGAAAAAGTAGGGAGCAAGTAAAAAAGTAGGGCCCACTTGACAGCCTGACTATATGATAATGTAGTGCAGCAAAGTAAGCGAACGTAGTACTCCCTCAAAGAGTAGAACATGGAACATGGCAAGCTCTATGGCTGGCCTTGCATTTTTGGAAGGTGATTTATTATCAATACTCATGGTCCTATGCCACCACCCTGCTCTCCTCTTAGAATTAGCCCCATCACACACACTCACGCTCCATCGATATATAGTTCCAAGACAGTCTACAGTCAGACTAGAAAACCTTCTGAACTGTTTTTGAGATTCAGTTTAAACCATTTGCAAATGTTTGGCAATGTTCATTACTGAATGATCTATTAGCTAACAATGTTCACATCCATTGAATGCATTCAGCAGGTTAAGTGTGCAAAGATATCTGTGTTGTCCAATTAAGTTGTTAACGATGCAAACATGTGAGTCTACTGCAAGTTGTTACTAGACATGGGCTTGCCTTTTTACTTTGTACATTTTTTTTCCATGTACCATTAAATAACAATAATAATAACTCAGAAACATTTACTCCTACAACAAATACTGTGACATACTGCCATACTGTTCACATTATAAATGATGCTGAGAATAACTATAAACTGTCTTAATATTCACAACAATTCCATACATAACCAGTCATAGTTAATTACAACAGGAGAAATGTTACATATTTTACAAGTATTACAAGGAGACTGACGAAGAGCAAAAAGACAAAAATAATTCAATAAACTGAATTCGCAAGCACTTACTTTTGGCATTATAGCCTGGCAAACTAATTGAGGCGTTGCCATAGATATAATGACATTTCTCGACAGCTGAGTTGCCTTTACATATTGTCTCTCCAACATCATAATTTGTTAAACCAACACCAAGACTTTGCTGCTGCTGGGCCTGTGTTTGTTGGTTATAATTAAAGAGATCCCTGTAAAAAGACAAATATATAGTTACTTATTCATTATTCTACCATTAAAATATAATTATTCTACCATAAATATATAATAATTCTACCATTAAAATATAATATTCTACCATTAAAATATAATTATTTCACCGTAAAAATGTTTTATTCTACCATTAAAATGTAATCATTCTACCATTAAGATGTAATTATTCTACCATTAAATGTTTTATTCTACCATTGAAATGTATTATTCTACCATTAAAATTAATTATTCTACCATTAAAACATAATATTCTACCATTAACATATAATTATTCTACCATTAAAATACAATTATTCACCATTAAAATGTAATATATTTATCATTAAAATAAATTTATTCTTGCATCAAAATACAATTATTCTACCATTTAAGTGTAATATTCTACCATTAAAATATAATTATTCAACCACTTAAACAGAGTTATTCGTTAAAACTCTGTGTAAGTACTATTCACTCACAGAGAAAATGTCATTTGTAAGTCAAAGCTACAAATATCTCTAGAAAAACATTTCCTAATATTCTATTACATTCTTAATCCTCTTTGATATGAAGGGTCCATTTAAGGCTTGTATCACCATTCAAAGGTTAAATCTTAATACAGGGGATGAATGTCAACTTTCAAACCATAATTTAAGATATACAAATTCACTAATTCCCAGTCCAGCCTTTACAACGTGCAAATTCAAACCAATCAGCATCCATTTTACAAACAAATTTCGGCTGTCAAAAATTTGCTTTATGAAAAAAAAAGGGACAAACTCAATGTAAGCAACGTGTTTCCTATAATTTTTATACTTCTTCAGGTAAACATTACGTTTGGTGTAAATTTGCTTTGACATTTAACTTAAGATTTGATTGGCACTGTCACTCACTTTTGTAGCAAAAGCATGAAAATATGTTCTTTGTTTAGAAGTGGCCATCAAGTGAAGATTTAATGTAAATAAATGAAGCAGTCACCTATCCAATGGATTTTCTTGTGCACATGCTGGGTTATACTTAGATCTCAATATACGATAGATGTTCTCAGCTCCGTCAAAATTGTATAACGGTGTCCACGATATGTGCGTACATTCTATGCAGCGAAGTGCAGCTTCCACTGAAATACGAATATATGTTGTTTATATAAGTCACATAATCAAGGTCATAAAGTGACCAGCTATCAGGGTGGAGGAATTACCCCAGACTTAGTACCCTGGATAGAACCTCTGACCTTGTGTAAGTCATACAATCAATCAAGGTCATATAGTGACTATTGCAGGTATCAGGGTGGAGGAATTACCCTGGACTAGTACCCTGGACTAGTACCCTGGATAGAACCTCTGACCTTCTGTAAGTCAGATGAACAGTTTCCTTACAAACAAATCATGCATGGATCCAGCAATTTATGTTAGGGGGGTCAGGGGTAAGAGCTCCTGGTAAGGCAGCAGATCTAAGTCAGCCTTCAGAGTCCCTAGATGTTTGCAATGCAATATGTTTTCTAGTAATGTAATACACTTATTTAGGACAACAACACTGAGGTCCTTGAAGTTGAGACCACTTCTTGATCTAGGATTAGATACGGACAACCCCATTTTGCTAAAATCCAGCACCCCACCCCCATCTGGATCTGCGCATGCAAATTCTACAGGTGGAATTTTGAACCTGAAGCGCTAAGTGACAATTGATTGGAAGTCAGTGACTATAACCAATAAACCACAGAGACCCTTAGAAATACCAGTTTACATTTCAAACCCATCTTTGTGCCATACAACTTGTTTTTAATGGCCAGTTGTAATATATGACAAAATGTCCTAAACCAAAAACCTAAATGCATTTTTAAATATTCAATACCAAACTGAACTGTATTCCCACATTTTCTAAATCCTTAGATTTCACAATCACGTTTGTAAAATAACTTTCAGTACGATCAAAAACAAGTAAAAAAGTTTTGAAATGTTTTTAAAATATATGTTAATAAGCTACTAAATCTATTGAAATGGCAAAAAATATTTCTTTCACATTTTCCTCAATGACAAGTAGGAATATTTATTGAAACATTTTTATTCAGCAAGCATTAAAGTCATACAATCATCTGTATTGATTGATTGAATAGAATTTTATGATAAATTATTAAATGTTAGATTTATTACAGTTTCAGCCATTGTGTACACAGAATTTGTAACCAGTGTAACATCGTGTGGCAAAGAGTGACTCTATACAAGCCAGATATCAAAATTCCAAAAGATCTCAAGATTTTCGCATGTCAAGTACGATGTACTGGTATTTAATTTCTGGTAGAATGGCACTTATGCAACGAAATGGGCTATTGACAATGGTGCTTGTATGTTTATGTATAGTTTAACTGTACACTATGAATACGGGTTCTCGAAACATTGACATAATCCTAAAAGTTACACTTCAGTCATTTACTACTGGTATTTCCCCCAACTATAACTGGTACATACAAACATGATTTATATACTATACAGTCATACTGTAGATACTATAAGATTATGATTTCACTTTATGCTTTAAGATAAATATTAATTTCTCCTTTTTCCTTGTACAATTCCTTGGCCTACTGTAATATTTGTGTCCCCCATATTGTACGTGGCCAACTAGCTTTCTTAGCTTGTCCTTTAATATATTCCCTCAGCTACATCCCTTCTATACCCCTCTGTGCATCTTTAATTCTCCATGGCTGTTTTGATAATCAACAAAAGCCAGTCAATACCTAACTTTCCCTTTCCTACAGATCTTTTACCAGGATCTGTGTGGGGAGGCAAAGACTTGTAATTGTGGTGTTCCCAGTAAGTTGAGTAACAACCTAATACTTCTTTTATATAAAGATTTTGGAGGCGATCAAAAGAGGGGAGAGAACTACAAGAGATTGTCACAAGTTGTCTCTCCTCCCATAGTCCTGCAATGGTATATGTACTACATTAACATATATACTATAGAGGGGAGAGAACTACAAGAGATTGTCACAAGTTGTCTCTACTCCCATAGTCCTGCAATGGTATATGTACTACATTAACATATATACTATAGAGGGGAGAGAACTACAAGAGAGTGTCACAAGTTGTCTCCCCTTCTATATTCTTTCTATAGTATATGTGTATTTAAAACATACATACACATATACTATAAAAGGGAGAGAACTCTTGAAAATATCCTGTGTTAAGAGCTATAAGATGCATGTAAGCAAGATGCATGGAAAATGGATAGAAGAATATCAATTCAGGGAATTTTAGAAAAAGCTATTAATTTTTTATTTGAACTTATGTATAAGTATACACAGATCACACAAATGAGACGGGTGCTTGTTGTCATTGTGTCGGTAAATACATATTCCATACATACCAATATCATTACATAGTACTATAAAATATTCTTGAACAGAGAATGTCAATATCCTGTCAATAGTATTGTGGTGACAACTAACTCTGAATGGCCGAAGGGGTCAGTGACTGGTCAGTTCATTCAATTAATTAAGTGTCATTCACCTGTCAACCACACACATATATCTGCCATGATAATTGTTTAAAAATACTGGTAATGCGATAATATATAACATAATAATTTTATAGTAGTATAAGTTTGCAATAAAACAGTATTAAACTTGTGACTATTACAAAATATCCAGAAAATACTTCAAATTACATGATATATAAACTTGCTAACGTTTGACAATGCCACTCAGCTGTCTAACCTATACCTAGATAATACCGGGCATTGCTTTACATACAAGAATTCTATGTCTCATATGGTGTTGTAGTATTTCACACAGACAAGGACCTGGGATGGGGAAAATAGGATCAAGTTGATATAAACTCCACTTCAGTATAAAAAATGATAATATACCTATATTGATTACAATGTATATTAATTACAGGGTTAACACGATGAACCCTTTGTAATAATTTACATACAGAAAAACCTAAATAATGTGAGTACCCTTGGGACTCTTGAAAACAAAACTGGTCTTCTTATTGAGATGGTCTTATTATAAAGGTTGATTAAAGAGTAAAACAATGAAAATGGATTTGAAAATTGTGTTCTTAATTTTGAGGTGGTCTTATTATTGAGGTTGTCTTAAAGTGAGGGGTTACTGTATACAGTATATCAATGTCAAGGGTTTGCAAACACCTTATATGGTATTATTCCACACATTGATCAGCGGACAGAGGTCCAATGTACTCTAGATGTTAGATATCAATTACATGTAATCATGTACACGTGTACAGTAAAACCTCGCTTAAAGACTGCCTCAATAATAATACCATCTCGAAATTAAGACCACAATTTTCAAGTCCAGTTTTTTGCTCTTAATTCAACCTCATCATTAAGACCCCCTCAACAAGATCAGTTTTCAAGAGTTCCAATCGTGGTCTTATTATTTGTGTTTTCCTGTATACATAATTATGTAATACAATTATATAATATAATAATACATCTATACCGGGTTGCATATTTCAAAAATATATATTTTTTCCATTTTGTGTAATTAAAGTAAAGAATGTTGGTGTTTTATCAACCGGATCATATAGTTTCCATCCCACTCCTTTCTGTGTTACTGCGCACATTGCATGAGCTGATCATGAGGGAGGTGGGAGGTTTGACTCCCCCTCTCCAGAGATTTTGGCTAAATATGGTTGACCATATCTTATCCTAGATCAAGAGGAGGTCATTAACGGGAATCGGAAACCCCCGATGTAAATTTGCTGGATCCGCGCATGCATTGTTATTTGTATGTGACTCATTCTCAAAATAGTACTGAATTTTATACAGTATATGTACATGAAGCAATTTTGAAATGTTGTCATCTCACATTTCAACATAAACACTTAGTAAATACAACATTCTCAGTCAGTCAGTTATATATATATATGTAGTATTATTTCCACAGTAAATAACTTAACGCCGTCGGAATGTATATAAACTTAACTCAGGTAACTGAAAATAACTCATATACGATACTATTGTATACATGCCCAAATATAGATAACACAGATAACACATCATGTTAGACAACACTTTATGAACAACACTTTATGAATATCTATCATAATTTCATATTACTGTTGATAAAAATTAAAGTTTACATAAGTATACTAAATATACTCCAAAACACCGCGTGTTTTATAACTAAATCATAATAATTTAAATGACGCGTTTCAAACAACGCAAATTAAAAATTTATTTTATTTCCTACCTCGTGAGAGTCCAACAGCCAGCAACAACGTCCAAATACACAATTTAACATCCATTTTGTTGAAAGTAATACCGGTTGATTTTATTTTCGTCTGTTGATGATGTTGGTATGATTTCAGTCAGTTAAACGGCTATATACAGTTATATACCACGAGTGACCCACTTTGTCAGTTCACAGGTATTTTCGTGTATATATACGCTTGTAAGTCGTCACTACTTGTGATCTAATGCGTCTCTAAAGCTCTATATAAGGCCATCCTTAAAGAATAAACCGTTTGCGGATACACGACCCGGAATTTTAACAATACCTATAAGCAGTCTTTTTAAGTTTAGTACTGTAATGGCTGAAAGATCGAAAACAAAATTCATCAATGAACCGGAGAACATAAATTGAGTCGCGGCTTTTTTCATGAGTCGGTCGCGTAACTGTAAACAAGCCATTTTTTTAAGGATCATGGCCTAATTTAAAATAGGTAATATAGAGCTATAAAATTGTATGTTACTTCAGAGACAAATTGTTTTTCAGATTGGATCCTTTTGGGGTTTGTAGTCTAATTATTTTACAAATAATCGATTTTTCGGATTTTCCTACAGGAAAAATATTAGACTGCGTCGCACTTCGTTGTGTAATCATGCATGCACGTTGAATGTTATTGTTTACGTTCGGCTAATCTCGCGCATGCGCAAAATATTTTAGAAGTTTAAAAACACAGCTTACTTCGAAATGAACATGACAGGTTTGTTTTCTTAAGTTACAAATGTCAACGCGTCTACCGTTTCGTAATTTGTACAGCTTAATACTTGTAATCTATACCAGTATAGATATTATTACAAACGGTCATTTACGGTCTCAGGTGATATAAGGTTAAGGCGTCACACTGCATTTGATTATGTCACTGTATTGAACATATTATGCGTACAAATGAACGATGTTTTCGCCGAGAATATTTCGGATCATTATTCTGAATAATGAACATTTTTAGCTCACTTGAGCACAAAGTTCCTAAAGGGTGAGCTATTGTGATCGCAAGTTGTGTCCGTTAATCTCGTGAACGATTTATTCAAATGACATCTCCTCCTAAACCACCGGGCCAATTTCAACCAAAATCCACAGGAATATTCTTTGGGTGGGTCCTTTTCTGGATTCCTTCAAATAAAATGGTCACGTGCAGAACTATGGTTGCTATGGCAACCAAGAAGAACAACTTTGAAAATATGTCTTGGGTTACCCTCTTCTGAATTCCTTCAAGACATGTTGACTCGGTTTAAAAAGACCATCATGGGGTATGATCGCAGGAGAGCGATGTAGGGCTATCATGGCCGGCCTTTTTGTGTGGCAATAATAGTTGCTTCGTATTTATTATTACATTGTTGACTGCACTTAGAAATGATGTTGTAATCTTATAGAACACTAGTACTGATATTGTACATTTAATCAGGAACACACTATAAACGGTACCTGATTTGTTCAGACATTTGTTCATGCGTTTCAAATGTTGAATAAAATTCATCAAATGAACTCTGTAACAACTCGATATTGTATATTATTTAGACATATTTAATGTGTATGATGAATGGTGTTTGAGCCATTCAGTTACGGCTAACAGTTGCTTACGTTACGGACAAGTTTTGTTTTGTATCCCTGACCCACCATATCGCATTCACTGCATACGGGGAACCAAATTTCAAACGTTAGCCGCAAACATCTATATTGAACGCAGGGCTGTAATGTGGTTTTGAGTTTTTAATCTCCATCAAAACTAGTACTATTTCTGTGTTTCATTACTCATTGGTTACGATGGTTAAGTTTCTTAGAGATTAATCGAAATACAATGTTTTTACAAACACAGAAACATTACCTTGTCGTTTAACTTTTCAATATATTTTCATCATTTAAGACATTCTAGGGAACTAACATGACCTTGCCAGCTAAAGGAGACAGTTAAAACTTTGGGGTGGGGTGGAGAATCAGTGCGTTTCCACTGCTTTGATTGAGCTTTTTTCTCAGGTTCGGCGTAATGACCCCATATTTCATCAACAGTGATAATAAAGTTTGAGAACTCCTTCATGTTTAAAACGACTCAAGTGGTATTTTGCTATAGTCACACTGGATGCCTTTGTTCTTCAGTCAACTGTCTCGGCACTCACCTAGCACCGACCTTGCTCATACCAATGTGTTCGTGTACAATTGTGTGCGCTGATGTTTTTGTAAAGCTAAGTTTTTACTGGCTACCTCCTGATCTTGCATGTCAAAAACCTCCACATTTACAGCCACTGATTGGGTAATTGCCTCGTTGGCATGGGCCTATCACAAACGCTAGTTCTATCTTCACGAAACTGAGAAACCCAGCTGTCAAATGTTCATGATTATCTGGCTAAATGTATGCAGAAATATGCCACCATACATTGTACATATATACAGTACGTCATTAAAAATGCAACTAATATTGTCCGCCTCAACTCAGTGACATTATAAAGAAATACATGTAATTATGTTTTAATTCTCAAACATAATTTCCTAAACTTAATCAATTATGAAATACATGTATGAATACTAGGACCATAGTTTGATATCTTGTTTATGAATGATTTACACTTTTGTATCAATAAAACGAGTTTGATACTTGGAACAAAATGAAGGACAAATGAAATAGTTGCGTTATTAATGGTATCTCCTAGGGGTGTTGTTTTAATTGCAAGGTAAGTAAATTTTGCATTGATTGTTTGCATTGAATACTTTTTTTCTGGAATTAAATTAATTTGAATATAAAAGAAAAAATGATTTGCACAACACAAACTTTATTTGAAAGGCATAAATTATCAAATTGTTGAATAAAATAAATAACAAACATAAAAAATGCGAAAACCCACCATCATACTGTTGAAGTAAAACTTCACATCCTATGTCCCCGTGGTGGAAATATCAGAAATGTGCAAATGAAGAATAAAAACAGTATAAAGAACAACAAGAGCTAAACAGAAACAATAAAATAAACTTCAATAAGAAAAAAGATGACAGTAAAATGTTCAAAATAAAGAAACTTTAGAGGATAGTCGCAAAAGAATATGACGGAGATACAAGAGAGAATAAGTTGCTACATGGAATGCCACATACATAAGACAATGCGTAGATCCACACAGACCTCCGGGAAAACAACAGTCCATAAAACATCAGGATTTTGAGGAGGTGCAGGGGTAAATACGCAAGGGAACAGTGGCACAAGGAATTACCAGGCCGACCATAAGGGATAACTAATTTTCACAATTTTAAGCTTAAGAGTTACCATGTTAACGATATAAAACTCGCAACTTTTTAAGTTCTTGTCATTGGATACAGCCACTGTCAGCATAACACAGTTATGATCTGTCTTTATACACAAACTACACACTAATACAAGATCAGGGTGATATAAGCAGTAGTTACAGTAATACGGCTTCTTCTATCAGCAATAAGCATATTTTACGGTACATTGTACATGTTTAAGTTATAGCAAATATACAGGTACTATTGAAAAAGTAAATGGTTGCATCCTAAATGAAAAAATAACTGTACGACATTTTAGAATTCACTGGCAGTGTTTTCATTACGACACAAAATGGCTTCGACGGTATAGAGCAATAATACTAATAGGAAACAAGCTGTTCAGTATTCGGGTACACAGGAGTACCGCTAGCAAGAGCAGTTATACTGCTACTATTGTTGTTACAGCTACTACTGCCTACTTAACACTGATTTACTGCGTTGAAATGTCTAAGCAGACAAGGCGATGTCCAATGTTGCATAGCTTCTGTCTTTATTGACCACGTGAATGGGTAAGAATGGACGGTTCGTTTTCACGCAGTGGTTCTGTAAAGTAAAATTAAAACAACAATATAATTTGCACATCATTTTCACCCTAACGTAACGTAGTGGCCGAGTACCATAGAAAAAGTACATACATGATCGTCTTTGATTACAAATTCTCAGCAAATTATTTACGAGATATACAGTGTAACCTCACCTAAAGACCACCTCAATAATAAGACCACCTCAATAATAAGACCACCTCAATAATAAGACCACCTCAAAATTTAGAACACAATTTTCAAGTCCGTTTTGCTCTTTATTCATCCTCACTATTAAAGACCACCTCAATAAAAAAGACCAGTTTCAAGGGTCCCGAATGTGGTCTTATTATTGAGGTTTTACTGTACTATCAATTATGAATGTAACTCACTTATCTAGTATTTTCTAGACTTGTTTGTTCATATAAAATTCCAGGAACACTAAATCCCATGAATTCTTCCTGTATTTCAAAGAAATCCCAGCCATCAACGTATTCATCAACTCTGCATTGTGAATGCATGTACAGAGCGCTTGGTGCAGCTACATTACCGGCGCTGTCATCAGCTGTGTTTTCCTGCAGTGATTTATCGAATCAACTTTTTGACACTGTTGAAAACAACTCTCGTCTTCACTAATGTCACTATAGTAAGAGGCTGTGAATGACACTTTCTTCGCTCGATGACTCCAACGTTTAAAACGTGATTCACCGAGTCCATGAATCTTTTGCAGATGGCGAGTGAGATACGATCTTTTAATGAAACGTTCGTGGCACTTGGCTTCGTCACACTTAAAAAAGTCAATATTTGAGTTATGTCTCTTATTTATGTGCCGCTTCGTGTTACTTTTGGAACTGAATCATTTACCACAAGTGTCACATAAAGTTTGTCACTCAAATGCTCAAAATCCTCTAAATAACGAGGTCTTTAAAGGCACGTCCTGTTCAAATTAAATATGAATTATTTCTATCACCTACTACACCCGTTTGTGTAGAATTTATAGAACGGAATTCCATTTGATCCAACTCCTCCGGTTGATCGATGTTTCATTCTTCATTAACTCTGCTGAAATCCGAATTTGATTTGCATTATCCTTTTCACTGTTCATCCCGTATGGAATATCATCACTTAAGACGTCAGAAGTTGAAGGTTGGCCGTTAGATGTCACAAAATCTTGCCGACTCATTTGCTGTGCACTTGGGGGCGAAACTCTTGGTAATGCGTAATATCGTTTTAAGTTGTCTCCATGAACGACTACACATGTGGAGATGTCTCAGAATGACACATTTTAAAAAGCACATCGCACAATTAGATAATCCATGGGCCTGTCCAATGACGAACAAGTTTTTCTTTTACTCCAAGAACTGTCTTTTGGTAACCTTACACTGAATCACCAATAATGTTTTTGAATTATTTTACCCGAAAGTTGTCATGTTACATCTGATAAGCCATATCACAATTAAGACTTGAACATGTTTTAGACAACCGATCCGGTATACATTCATCCTGTTGTTGACTTACACTTAACACAGTCTTATCGTCCTGTAAATCTGAATCACAAACTTCTTCGACGAGTTCCAGCAGACCTATAACTGTTCCTTTTGAAACATTTAATAACGAATTTTCTAGTTAAAGCACTAAAGCAGTAACGTTATCACAATTTACAAACAGTCTAGCCACCAGTCAATGAGGATCTCAACAAACTTGCTATTGGGCATTAAAGTTCAATGTTTGCGCGTTGAATCACGACTTCCTTTAGACTGAACAAAGATTTCATTCCCTGACGGTATTCAGTTGATTCAGTTGTCACCACTTGATTCCATTTTCACATCTAAGTCACTTTTCAGATTAATCCAAAACATTCGCTCCTTGTAGTCAAAGTTGCACTGAAAATATTGGAGGGTGCAATGTTAGATAAATATAAAGGCTGAAAATTGCTGTATGGTTATTATTTCTATTTGTGTTTTAAATATATGTTAAATTTCCCTTTCCCCTGTGCACCTGTGCAATTATTTCACTTCATATTTTGTTATTTTCTCCACGGTTTCGGCCTATTGTTGCCAGCATTTTGACTTGTCCTGTGATCTTTTCCATCCATTAATCATCCCTATTTATCCTCTTTGATTCTCCTAGTTATCCCTTATGGTCGGTCGGTCCATTCCTTGCGCCCCTGTTCCCTTACATATGTACCATTGAGCCTCATCAAGTGCCTTATGAGTTCTTTGTGGAGAGGCAGTGTCTTATGTATGTGATGTTCCCTGTAGCAACTCATTTTCTCTCATTAAGATGAGGTCTATGATGCAGGAGTAATACTAGAGGCGGGCATGGGACCTGGATGCTAGCTGTATCTTCAAAAGTGGATCGGAATGATGACCTTTTCAAAAGCATCCTTAACATGTGCCGTGCATTCCTTCAGGATTTCACAACATATGTGTTGTGCAAGAGCTCTATGATAGAAATCTGCCATTCACCAGTAAGAACAATCGCAATGTAAAGACACATACTAGTATGCGACTAGGAATTTCACATCCACAGTTTTACGGTGAAGTGATACTGGTAGATAGTATTACCTGACTTTGTCAATCAAACGCATCAAAACTATTACAACGGTTATACTTCTAGACACCGGACGCTTGGTACAATCCTCAAACAGTTGTTTGAATATTAAAGTACACTATACAAACAATCATACCACAGCCTTCATTTCCTGGCCTCGGGATAATAACGTTTACTTACACTCAACGCTCAAATCACAAAATTTATTCTTGTTAGTCTGATATTATTTTTTGGGGGGGGGGGACTATATGTATGAGATATTCGAGTAATTATTTGGTTTGGGTGCCACACTCCACAGTTAGACTTATTAATTACTCCAAGAAAATGCACCACAAAGAATATTCAGCATTATCATACATTTTAACTCACAGTATAAGCCATGTCAGACTATTAGAGTAAAGTTTGAGTTTTGAGTGCTGAGCGTAAGTATCCGTTATCATCTCGGACCCGGAGCTCAGCTATAAGATAAAGTTGTCCAAATCTGTCGTTTTACAAATTTTGTACTAAACTGAAACTTTTGAAAGTACATGTTATTAGAAGTGCACACTCTAAACTCAGATTAGATTTGTTTCCCATGGAAGAAATGAAAACCCTTCAATAGGAAGTGCCACAACTCTAAATTATATATACATTTCCCGTATATTAATCAGTACAAAGGAAATGAATAATAAGCGTAATAATAATTACATGCATTGAGTGTGGAGGAAGACATACCGATATTGGTCATATATTACTATTTAAAAATTACAAAAGCGACTTGATCAATCAAATACACGGTGTCACAATGTTCGTAATAATTATTATGAACTGTATTTTGGTGGAAGCGATTTTTACTCTGAATGTCGCAAGACGTCTAAATGTTGTTGACTTATCAGATACGCAGGAAAGAAGACGATTCCCGACAGGTGGGAATTTGACACACCGAATGATTCCGTGTCCCGGTAAATATGGACCAGTTGATCATCAGCTCTCACAGTCGGACGGAATATGTTAAATGCATACAATATCCCGACCTCGCTGTCAGTGAATGGTACTTCTCCATTGTCTTTTTTAAATGTTTTGATTCAATACTCAAGATAATATTATCCAATACAGCATTAATTCGAAAACGCTAGCTCGTTATCACTGCGGGCAGGACAATACCCACTGATTATAAGTTTGTATCTACACATACGTACATAAGACAACTCCTCTCCACACAGACCTCCGGGAAAACAACAGTCCATAAAACATAAGGCATTTGAGGAGGTGCAAGGGTAAATTCGTAAGGGAACAGTGGCGCAATGAATGGCCTGGCCGACCATACGGGATAACTAGGAGAATCAAAGAGGACAAACAGGGAATGGATGGAATACATCACAGGACAAGTCAAGACAACTGGCAACATCCGGCCGAAAGTGGGGAGGAAATAACATGAACACTATATAAAGCGAAAGAACCGCGCTGGGGGAAGGTTCCACAAACGTACATGAATTATTCGCCCCGTACTTCGCCTGTAGTTAACCGTAATCAACTATATAAGTTAATTTTACACGAAAATGACATGACGTCGCTGTGTGGTAGTGGTTAGCATAACGGACCGGCAAACCCTAGACCCGGGTTCGAATCCCGGTAGTGTGCCATTGACCGATGTTTCGTGTTCCTCAAAACATGACTTTATTACATGTACTTCATGGTCATATTAGTGATTTTATTGACTACCCCTTACGAAATACCGAAAACTTCAACATTCCTATCATCTGATTGACATTGAGTAAAAAATATTTGATACCTTCCGCAATAAGAGTTAGTCTATGGAATAACTTAGAATTAGACCTTAGATTAAAACCGACTTTACCTTCTAATGTTAAAAATTACATATTGTATATATGTGCCTTCATATTATTATGCTGGTGATAGAAAATGTAACATATGGAGAAGGCTTTAATATGTTGTGATAACTTGTGACCAATCGCTTAGTACAACATTATTACATATAACTTTTATTAAACTAAAACTGGAACCCTGTTGTTCAACTATTCATTTCCTATTAGGTAATGCCCGCCTTCCGTGGTGATTAATGTATTAATAATAGCAATTACTGATATTTTGGAAACATGCTTGTTATGAAACTTAATAATCAACCACCGGCTTTTACAATCATTTATTTAATTGTTTTAGGAAACATTACATCACCACGTACGAGTTATCGCAATTAGTCACATACAGCTTAGAGCTAAGTATTTAAGTTCTGACACAATCTGTGAGTATTGTCCTGCCGCAGTGACAACGAGCTGGCGTATTCGAATGAAAGCTGCATTGGATTATGTTCTCCGGTTAACTGTTCTGAGCAGCATGTTTTCTAACAATTTGAATTTTTTACGGAGATACTTTTTGAGATGAATTCTGGAATTCTGAAGAGAAATGTTATTAATTAGAGAACTCTTCGTTAGCCCATTTGGTTAATAAATGTTGTAAAATTCAGGACTACAGGTGCGATATACTTTCTATTTGCGATAATTCGAATGGTCATAGGACTACATTTTTTTGAAAATTTATTAATCGTATCCAAAGTCTGCATAGAGTCCACAAAATCAAGATATATTCATAATATGTGAATAAGACAGGATTGTTGACCGAACCGGCTCGTATATTTGAGTTTTATCGTCATTCCATGCCAATCCGCTGTATTGTTAAAGACATGTGATACAAATGAAATATAGATTTAAATTGATTGAAACTTGAATATTGAATAAAGAAACAATGAAAAAAACAATGAAGAAGTTACATTCATTGACAGCGGTCTCACTGATCGGGATATTGTATGTGATTAATATGATCCGTCCGACTGTGGGAGCTGATGATGAGCACTACTACTCAAGTGGTGACATCTCAACACCTGAACGCACAAGTCTAGCAGATATTTTGGGCGAGAATTCCAATTTTTCTTATAATGTGATATTGGAACGATATGACAATTTTTCTTATAATGAGATATGGGAACGAAATGACAATATTTCTTATAATGAGATATGGGAACGAAATGAAATTGAAGAATCGAAGAATTGTTCAGAATTAAGCAAATGTAACACAAGAGAGCATGTACATATGTGTTCCTGTGACGATCTGTGTGGAGTTTTAAATGATTGTTGCCCACATGCCGACAATGTGACGACTCTAGCCATGTCCTTGGACCAATTTGCTTGCTCAAATGTGGACGGATTTGGTACAGTTATGCTTCTGTCAAAATGTGCAGCTGATTGGGAGAATAATGCCACGAAGTTGCTATGTGAACATTATTCGCGTCCTGAAGATACTTTTTCTTGGGTTCCAGTGTCACATAAGACGGTAAAGGGACTTGTTTACAGAAATATGTACTGTGCTCTCTGCAACAACGTTCAGAATTACCACTATTGGAAGGCAATTCGTGAGTGTTATACGTCTGACCGAACTAATGCCGGCATAAACCGTCCAGATTGCCAATTATTATGTGACAGACCAGATGAATATAATTCATATCGTGATTGTTCATTACATTTAACTGGCATAATATCCTACTGTCCCGCAGACTACAACATTACCAGTATCAAACAAAAATGTGAACAGGGTAGCACTTTATTGGTGTTTGCAGACGATTTGAATTTAAAATTCAAAAACAAGTTTTGCGCTCTATGTAATGGTCATACAGAAAGGTTAACATGTGATTCGTTAGAACTTATAGAGTTCGTGGACTTTCGTGGAGGTTTTGCTATGGAAGATTTATACAGTTACCGAATGTTGGTAGATTTCAACGAAAAAATATTTGAAGAAACGAAACTGGGTGGTACTCAAAATCTTGAAACGTCAAAATTTAACAACTGTAATGATGATGAATTGTATGATCCCTTGTCTGGGTTCTGTAGAGGTATACTATGTCCCTACAACACACAGCCATCGGAAGGCAAATGTACACCGAAACCATCGCTACTTGGATCACATTTCAATGCGGAAAATGTTAGTGTAGTAGCAGAACAATGCACTATTAGTAAAGTAAATCCGAGCGAATTTGAATATCGAAATGATACAATGCAAATTGTTTTTCGACAGATAATTTACAATATCACCGAGTACATTAGAAATGGAAGCGATATTTTCTTGTGTATAAATATTAGTGTTTCGGTGTCACATGGACGACACTTATCACCAAGTGATAATTCTGAGCGATTCGTGTCTTTTGTTGGACTTATAATATCGGTTGTTTCATTGTCAATTACCATTGGTGTTTATCTCAAGTTCCCCGAGCTTTTAAACATCCCAGGCAAAAATTTAGTATGTCTTTGCATTTCGCTAATACTGTCGCAGTTGTTATTTTTACTGTCACCATTTGCATCTGGGACTGCGTTGGTGTGTAAAGTGATGGCAGTGTGTATGCATTATTTCTTCTTGACTGTTTTATGTTGGATAAATGTTATTGCGTATGATATCTTCAAGACATTTTCAAAGACGAGGAGAGTCAGTAATGGACACAACCAATCTTCAAAGAAGTTCTATATTTACAGCATCTATAGTTGGTGTATTCCTCTCGTAATTGTTTTTGTCGCTTTGCTGCTTGACTTCGCTGTTTCGGATGAAACACTTACTGCCTTCCAGCCATATTATGGTCAAGGTGCGTGCTGGATTTCTTCACGAAATGCTTTGTTGTTGTTCTTTGTAGGGCCTTTGGCATTGTTTAAGTGTTTCGACTTCACAATGTATGTCTGTATAGTGTATTTCATCACAAAAACTAAATCACAAGGTGTCATGGCAACAAACCAAGAAAAGAATAGTACATTTCACATACATTTTAAGCTATCGGTTATAATGGGTTTGACTTGGATACTCGCATTTATCGCTAACTTCAGTGGAAACACTATTGTTTGGTATTTGTTCGTAATATTTAACACATTACAAGGGTTATTTATTTCATACAGTTTCCTTTATACTAAGAGGGTAAAAAAATTGATTAAAGCCAGGTATAACCAGAGACAGACGTCGTCAAACTCTTATAACATTAGTCGGTCTGATAACACTGTATCTTTATCTTTAGGTCACATTGAACAATCTAAAACTAAAGTGTTGAATAATTAGTAGGCATATATGAGAATACATTGTTTTTCCTTTGTTAACGTATAGGGCGTTTCATGATATCGGTCCTTCTTTCGCATGTCTAGAATTTCTGTATAAAGCATTATAAACTATATTAAGTTAATTCTTTTTGTCAGACAGAATTTCTGTTTTATAATAATAGTATTGTGTGATTAGCAGGATTGAAAATGGAAATGTTCAGCACATGTATAGTCTCTTTTAGTTTTCTTGAATTATTTTATCTTTCAGTCACATTGGACAATCTAAAAATGCAGTGATGAATAATTAATCGGCATATATGAGAAGAGGTTGTCTTTTCCTTGTGAAACATATTGTTGTGTATAGTAGTATTGAAATGGGATATATGTTGCACTCTACACTTCACCAGTTTTTATTAATATCTATACTTTTACAACAACATAGGAGCAAAAAAAGTGCATTTAATATTTTAAAGTCTACGTCTCGGTTTCAGTCTTAAATTGTTTAGGAATAAGGCCCCATTTCATTTGTTGAAAGTAGCAGGAACATTGGAGAAGGCACACATGCATATGCACTGAAATGGCTACCATAGTACTAGTACAAGTATTATAATGTAATTATTTATACATTGGTTCAATGCTTCAGTCGTTAGCTTGTTAATGTATAACCATTACATGAAGATGCTACGATTCGATCAAAAACGACTAGCGACAGGTTGATTCCTAACTTCAAGCTCCAATTTGTTTTTACTAAATTTATAGTCGATGACGTCCTTTATAAAAAGATCTGACCAAAAACAAATGACACTTACCTTTTCAACATTTCACGTCCGCCATCTTGAAAATACCGCGGTTTGGAGGCGTACAGAGTTTCCATACAATGAAAAATTATTAAGTAGCTGATAGAAGTCTTGTCCGAATTTTTACTATTGTTGACTGTGCTTGGGTCACAAGTGTAAATTACCGTAACACATTTTTACTGAAAAATGTATCTGAAAGTTATAGTAGATTGGCCATACTAATTTGATCTGTAGTGTGTAGTGTGCAATTTCGATTCATTGTGCCAGTCAAATATAAAGAGTTCAAAATCTACTCCATCCTTTAAGGCAAGCTATAAAACAATTCAATTAAATAAGCAATGTATCGTTACATTGCAGTAATCTGTTTATTATAAAATGCACTATTGGCATTGGCATTATTGGCTGTTGTTGCTAAGTGATATGATTTGTTTATGCTTTATGAATTACTGGTGGGTCTGTCAGTACGTTTGTTGTTAACTGTTATTATGGTATGTCTGTAATGTTTATGTGCTTGTTTGTGATTAAATGTTTTGTTCGTGAAGGTCATATATGCAAATAAGTTACAATGTATATAGTTTTGATTTGCATTACTGTACATGTCTTATATGTCACCTTCGGTGAATAAATTAAGTTATTATCATTATCATTACATATGTATTATTATTATTATTATAACATTGATTTTCAGATATTCGTTTAAGTAGTTGCTTAACAAATCCTTGCGGTACAAAGTTTGGGTAATAATGACATGAACAATGCCCAAATCGTGTTGTGTAATTACGAAGAAAATACACATGTACCTTATATGCTACGTACTTGTAGGTGAGAGTTTCTGAAGTACTTGCTACAACAGCAAATACTTGATAGAATAGAGATCAGCGTAGTGACCATGGTTACTTATTCCTGTAGAAAATACAACAGTGTTGGGCATAAATCCTATTGAACAACATATGATGTCAAGAATTTCATGCAAGATGAATGCCTGTCTATTTACCCCACCCGGTTAATTTTAGTTGGTAGAACGCTCGACTGTCAGCCGGCTGATCCGGGTTCGATTCCCGGGTTTGGCAGGTAATGCTTTTCTATGACATTGGCTACGTTCATGAACTTCATGTGTGGAGAAGTTGTCAGTTGTTTGCGGAAGAGTTAGTTAGTCCTGGTTGATAATTAAATCAAAGAAAACGGGTTAGGTCAACTGGCCGCCATATATGACTGAAAAGTTGTGGGAAAATGGCGTAAAAAATCGGGAAGAAAACAAACAAACTTTGCACCAACTTCTATAATTTCTATTTCATTAGTACGTTTTAGTACCTAATTATTCTTATACACTATAAGCCAATAACTATTTTATATCACATTTATTTCGTTATTTGAATATAAAACCACATACATGTAATAGTGAACAAAATATAAGACGCATGTACTGTAATAATGTACAGATAAAAAACAAGATACTCGTGTATGGGTTGTATCAATATCATCCCGTTGCATATTCCACCTTACATCTGCTATATATTCGTCCCAGCTTGCTCATAGAATAAAAATATACTTTTCTTGTACCCTAATAAATACAGTGTATATAAAAATAAAACAATATTTTGCTTGTACCCTCTTAAACAATCATATATATGCATGCATACTCACAGGGGTTTCATTTGATCAGGGAGTTGATCCTTCGACTCCTTGAATTTCCAGAAAGCAACATTTGACCCTCTGGATTCTAGTTGAAGGGTCAATTTTTCAAAATGACCATTGCGATTCAGCACCTAGTGGAACCCCTGCACTCGTAACAATTTATTGTACTCTCATAAACAAGATCATGTAAAAGTACTTTTCTCATGCACTCATAATCAGTATAATTTGAATAACATTTTCTTGTACCCCCGTAAACAAGATTATATAAAAATATTTTCTTGAACCCTCATGAACAAAACACAGTGGATCTGAATTTATGTAGTTTGATGATATGTGTTTATAAGTTGTTCAAAGAGTTATGACACAATACGACTAGCACAGTACAAACTACAAACCTTTAGTTTCCTAACGACGGGTACACTACAAACTACAAACCTTTAGTTTCCTAACGACTGGTACACTACAAACTACAAACCTTTAGTTTCCTAACGACGGGTACACTACAAACTACAAACCTTTAGTTTCCTAACGACTGGTACACTACAAACTACAAACCTTTAGTTTCCTAACGACGGATACACTACAAACTACAAACCTTTAGTTTCCTAACGACGGGTACACTACAAACTACAAACCTTTAGTTTCCTAACGACGGGTACACTACAAGCTAAAACCTTTAGTTTCCTAACGACTGGTACACTACAAACTACAAACCTTTAGTTTCCTAACGACGGGTACACTACAAACTAAAACCTTTAGTTTCCTAACGACTGGTACACTACAAACTACAAACCTTTAGTTTCCTAACGACGGGTACACTACAAACTACAAACCTATAGTTTCCTAACGACGGGTACACTACAAACTACAAACCTTTAGTTTCCTAACGACGGGTACACTACAAACTACAAAACCATAGTTTCCTAACGACTGATACACTACAAACTACAAACCTTTAGTTTCCTAACGACTGATACAGTACAAACTACAAACCTATATAGTTTCCTAAAGACTAGTACAGTACAAACTACAAACCTATAGATTTCTAAAGAATCTATTCAAGGACAGTTTTCTCTATAGCTCATTTGCCTGTAGAAACTAGTGAGTATTTTGTATAAACAGAACAAATACATATCTTTCTTACGTGGACTTCACTTCCAAAGCTTTCGATTGCACATGCTCAAACAATTGATAAATGAATTTAAGACAGTTACTGACATCATACTTAGTCTGCAAACATAGTATCGTCCTATGGGCTGAAAGTTTGCTGGTTCTAAGCGCAGTTCGATTCTTCCAACCGCCAAGGGAAGTAACTGTGAGGAATTTGACATTTTATGTCACTCAGTCACCCACTTGGTTATATTGAAACAAGAAATATACTGATGCCTCATTTAGAAACAAGAAATATCTTGAAAAAAGATGGTCGGCGCAATTTGAAGGTTAAGATGTTATGTGCAACATAAAAAATACCGAGATGTTACGATTGCTGGTCACTCCAGATCCAAAATGGATGACGGTAAGGTAATGTACCCCCTATCGAAAGGTTAACCAATCCGCGTCAAGGTTACAAACGCTGTTCGGTTGAAAAGAAATTGCCTTGGTGGTTAACGTAAGATTTAATTGCTTTACACAACACTGATATGCAAATAGCACAACCATGTGAGTACGTCTGCGTCAAAAAATGACCTGACAAACATGGTGATGACGAATGTTCGAACGCAATTTTACACAGAACATAAAACAATTTCTCCGACTACTGACAATTCAGCTTGCACAACAAGAGTGTCATAGTCTTTTTCAGTGTAATTATATTTAGCCATGACATCGTTTACCTTCTTTAACACTTCTGTGTTCTCACCATGGTCGATATGTATGTTCATTCGATGATAGAATAATCCACAACCATACATGCCTTTAATTCTGCAATATATAACACATACATGTAATATGTTAAATAACCTTAGACTTCACGATTAACAGTACTTAACGGAGCTCTACCGACTGGGCCAACTGAGCGGGCTTCAATGATGTAACTTTCGCAATGAATGAACCGACTCTTTATAGTTGTATTCAAATGAACAAAACGAGTGTTTGTGAAGTTATGACAACATTCAGTGCACTGCCAAGCATGCGATATCGCCCCAGTGGCTAAATGGTGTAGTGTCCGTCTCGGATACGAGAGGTCATGGGTTCAATCGCTGGTCGCAACATATCGGTCTTAAATAGGGTACTGGTAGTTTCCATAACTACGCTCGGTATTTTAAGGGTTGGAGATGGCTGACCAGGTGATATTTTAATGTGCGTGGTATCATGTCGCGTGCTACATGTAGGCACTATTTCCATAGTGCTTTATAACGGTAATTTGTACTAATTACTAAAAACGAATATTTATAAAAAAAATATTTATAACCTTCAATACATGTATATGCGTGCACTGTCTCTAAAATATAACATACCTCAGTAATTCGTGCTGTAGCTTTGGATTAATTTCTAGTTTGTCAAATTGCTGCCGTAATTCTTTGCCATTGTTTGTTTTGCACAAGCTCAGTAAACCTTCCACTTCGTATATCAACTTATCTAATATTGTTGTACAGTTTACTCTAGCACTTTCTTCTCTTCTGTTTCTTACATCTTTGAGTAATTTTACCATTCTCTCGATAATTTTAGCCACTTTAACTTCGAACTGATACTGAATACACTCTCGTAGCTCCTCTAAACCCCGGTTTGCATCGCTTAAGAGGTCACCACTGAGTTCAACAGTATCGTCTATTTCAATTGGGAATGCAGAAGCTTGTGCGATATCGTGTCCTAACTCATCAGTATCGGGTTTGATTCTTTTTACATTCGGCATCCTTATTGGAGAATGAAAACGGCTTTTAGGGGATGAGGATTTGGGTGAATGTGTCGATGAAGATCCGCTATCTACTGATAGTCCAGGTGGAGTCGGTTGAATGGAAGGTGGTTGTGTTTGTCTCCAGGGCGATGATGGTTGATCACTGAACGAGTGTGGTTGCTTACTTGGTGACGGTGTTCTGTTACGAGGTGGTTGGGGACGTCTCCTAGGCGACGGTGGTCCATTGTTAGGTGACGATGGTTGATTACTGAGCAAGTGTGGTTGCCTCCTAGGCGACGATGTTTGTATACTAAGCGATTGGAGACTTCTCCTAGGCGACGGTGGTCCAGTTCTAGATGACGATGGTTGATTACCAGATGACCTTTGTTGATTACTTGGCGATTGTGGATGGTTCTGGGGTGTTTGTAATGTGTCAGATAATGTGGAATCGACGTCTCCATGATACATTGCAACAAACTGTTTCTTTGTCTCAAGATCTGCCATCCATTCTAATTTGTGAAATGAAGTTGTCTCCCTGTCCGCGACCACAGTTATGATCGCATGACTTAACAATGAAGGACTGATATTACCCAGATCCTGAAATGTAGTTGAAAGAAATATTTATCATAATGAATAAATTATAGTTCCTACGAGAGAAATTATGAATTGTGAATGCCACCGATGTTTCGTTGTAGGAAGAGTTTAATCTTATTTATGTTACATCGACTGTGAAACAAGTTCTTACAACTTATACTAATCACTCTCGATGACTGCTTCCTGGCTACCAACCAGAACCAAATTTCGGAATTGAGACGTTCGTGGTCAAACCCTGCTCATCGCGAGGCTCGAACTCACGACGTTCGGATCAGATGTCAGGCGCTCTACCCCTCGACCACTGCGACTGGGAGAAGAATTTAATGATTGTATACATGCATCATCGTAGATAATGGCCTCACATTGTCCATATAAGTTTATTTACAAAGCAAATTTGTTACTACATGTATATTTACTTAATGCTCAATAACACTATAATATATTTTACATGCATATTTGAGCCGCACCGTACTCACCTGAGGACAACACAGCACAACTGGGACCACAAGCACCTCCGACTGTAATGGATTCCTGGTGTGTTTTGACTTGTTACAGCTTTTCATATTTTGCTGATCAATAGCAAGCTTTTCTGGTGACAAATATTTACACAGAGTCTTATTCGTAAACATAACGTGAATATTCAATTCTTCAGTTTTCACTAAGTTCTCTATTTCTTGGCATTCTTCGGTGTCAGACCTCAGCTTCTTGATGCCTTGACTAGGTTGATTAAATTCAAATTCTGAAACGAATATAAAACGAAGTTCATGAAATATTGGAATGGTCCAGAAATAAATATATATATTTTTATATACATATATATAATGTACATGTATACGTGTATATATGTGTACACCGTTTTAACATGTAGACTTACATGATATAAATTTTATCTTTATCAGAACGTTGTAGGGCAATCCATACACATTATATAAAGATAATTTTGAATTAACACATTTATCAGCTAAAATCAACTCATATGATACAATTGTATTTGTACGTGGATATATTTCTTATTGAGGTGGTCTTAATATTGAGTTTGAATATAGTGCAAAATAATGAAAATGGACTTGAAAATTGTATTTTTAATTTTGAGTTGGTCTTAATGTAATTGAGATGGTCTTTATGTGAAGTGTTACTGTAGCCTACTTCTTTTATTACATACTCCGGATAAAGTAAGAATTCGTCAATTTATCGATGTAGCGTCCATGTTCATGTTCAAGTCGATATGTCGATACAAAATTTCCAATTAATGAGTTATATTAATGTTATAGTCGACAAATAGTAATTACAAACACGAGTACAAAAATGTCCAATATTGTAAGAAATAATTGTGATTTATAGCAAATCCTTTAAAAAAACTCGATTCTTCGGAAATATTGAAATTCCAATGGCTCATCAAAGACAGTATATACATACATATTATATTTTTACATACATTTAATACGCATAATATCGCTTTAATTAAGAGCTATAATAATCAATAATATGTCTTTCTATTCTAAACAAGTCTATATATAATTATATATATATGCTCTTTTATTCATAATTAAGCAAGTATACTTAGGTAGACCGGATTTTTTAAATACTTTCCGTTACAAATATATGTAGTTATGCATTCTCACCTAGAATTCTGTTCATCCGCGGAATAATATTCCTTATTCTAGACTTCAAGAAACGTATTCGCGGAAAGCACCTTTCATTCATCTCCAAGGTTTCATCTTCAAATTTAGGTGAACCCATAGCCATATCACCGATATATATTTGTTTAATATAAATATGATTCTCTATCTAACACTTTGCAAACAAAACTAAATATGTTTATATTAATAAATCCGACATTAAAGACATGCAGAACCGACTATTTCTAAGTTAACGCACAAATTTTTGCGTCATTAACAAATCAACCGCGTTTACAAGCGTGCAACTATGACAGTAACGAACAATAACTCTCTGTACGCAGATATTTATATTTTCTAAGTTTCTATTTTTAGAAGCATACTGGGTTTTTCCCCTACAATCGTTTTAGTTGCGTTTACTTCTGGGAAAATTCCCAAAACCACTAAAATGGCTGGACGGGAAGGCGATAATTGGTATTTTCTTTCTATTTTAGTTTCGCTGCACGCGTAAACATAATAACAAACTTGTGCGTTTGTTCAGGATCTAAAAATAGATATATGCAATTAGCATTAGGACGGCGTTATGTTTAAGCTTATCCCCGTTCCCCGCAGGGATGAAAACTGGGAAATGACAGATGATAAAAATTAGCCACTTGTTAAGTCGAATGAGAAACTCATTAAATTTTGAAGCTTCCCAAATCCCAAAGCTTTTTAATAATTTTCCTTCCTACACATGTACAGTAAAACCTCAATAATAAAACCACACTGACACTTGCGACCCTTGAAAACTGGTCTTCTTATTGAGGTGGTCCTAATATTGAGAATGAATTATAAGCAACAAATTAAAAATGGACTAGAAAAAAGTGTGTTCTTAATTTTGAGGTGGTCCTATTACTGAGGTGGTCTTTAAGTGAGGTTTTACTGTATACTAAATTTCTTAGATTTGTATTCCATGTCATTTGTCTCACAGGGGCTTGCCCCATTTGCTTCATCAATATGCGCATCAAATTGAAAAAGGCTATTCGAAACCATGTATTATTCGAAGTGAAATTTCGGACCCAATGAATTTGCATGAATGTGGTCCGACTGTATTGTATTATTACGCATAGGGTGATGTATTTTTATCACCCAGGGTAGATTAATTCACAAAGTAGATGTGTCAATCGCTTGTGTTTTGTCTTGGAAATAAAGCTCCAAGCTAGTTTGGCTGGTCTAGGAAATACACACCAAAAACTATTCTAAGTATATTTTTGGTGATTTGTTTTGCATTTTACTGTACAATGCCCTCATGAGATCGTCACGAGTTCTCCCCTTCTGTATTCCTTCTATAGTATATATGTATAGAAAGTATGTAGAAGGGGAGAGTGAGTCATGACAATCTCCTGTGATAATACATACATTGTATATACTCCATGCCGTTAATAACGCAACTAAAAATTGTCCGCTAAGCACTGTGACTTTATAAAGAAATATTTATATTTTAACTCTCAAACATAATTTCCTAAACTTAATCAATTATTAAATATGAATGCTAGGGCCATAGTTTAAGTTATTTTTGAAGAACGATTTACTCATTTGTAACAATAAATCGCAAAAAAATGAAGGCTCATGTGATATAGTTGCGTTTTTTATGGCATTCAGTATACATGTATTTGACTTGTATGTATGAACCGATTAACTTCTATCCTACTTTCTATGAGATCAATGTCTACATCTACCACATTCCCCATCAATACTCATCTTACATCTGATATTTAATACAACCGTGATATGAGAGAATTGATGAATTATACCAAATGAGCTCGAATTTGTTTTTTCCTGGTTATTAAAGTCTTTGTTTGAAATGACAAATTTGAAAGTGGCTCGATTATGTAGAGTGTGATTTTGTGATGAAGGAAATATTCCTTTAGCTGGCTGATCATTCTACAGGGTTTATATTGTTGCATATTGTCATAGTCATTCAGAAGTTTAAGGAATATGGCACAACTCTATTTTGTTTACATTTTCCAAAGCTTCTTCAGCAAGCAATGTCCCTTTAAGTGAAGAATACCCTGAACTGTTGTGTGCTAGTCCATGACCTTGAACAGACCCTACTCTCACACGCCTTCTCGCTTTAAACTACTCTAGCATTCAGGGATCCCTTGATTTCCCAAAACCAAACCACTGCATGTCTAAGGTATTTTCTATTTTTAGAAATGCACGGGTTTTACCTAGAGACAACACAAATATATACAACAAAACATCTATAATAAGACCACCGAAGAGATTGAATAAAGAGCAAATTTTAAACAACGAAAATGGACTTGAAAATGGTGTTCTTAATTTTGAGGTGGTCATAAGTGAGTTTTTACTGTGTATGATTTCATAATGCCTTCTTTAATACCATATTGCATTCTTTAAGTCTCTCATTAATAAAACAAGACTAATTTTGATGCAAAGCATCAAAACGGCGGCACAAGTTTTAGGAAGCATGATATTGAAGATTTATTATTTTGTTTATCAATAAATAAGAAAGTATGATCATCACCAAGCCATAATTCTGGTAAGAATCATCCACAATTCATGACAATTGCCTAAATAGTCTTGGTACCAATCAATCATTTGTAGTTGTTTCGCGGGAAAATGCTGGTGCATCGATTTACACGAAACGAAGAAAAAAAACGATTACACGAAACGTAGATAGAACGAAACGGATCTAAAAATATACATGATTATAACTTCTAGTTTTACAGATCTAAAAGAACTATTGGGATATCAAAAGGGAAAAATATCCACTAAAAATGTCAAAACAACGTAATTAAAAGTTCAGTTCAACCATCAGCATTTGATCTCGAATGTACTGAATCCGTTTTACTGCCAATGCGTTATTTGAACAACAAATGCTATGACGTTTTCAACGACAATTTTCATTGGCTGAATTTTGTTTACATATTACCATCAGTACATAACTTATATGGGTCAAGTTAAGGCAATGTATATTGCATAGTTTGGTCACTGTATTTATATTTGTACATTATAAACTGCATTCATGAACTTATTAATATGGATTAACATTTTTTGTTTAACAATTTGCTTTTTTATAAGTACAATTTCAATTTGCGTGCACAGCATTAGGAACCATTTCCTGAACTTTGATGATGAATTGAGCGTAGTTGTGAAACGAAGCTATGTAATACACGATGCCTAACCGTTTTCGTGACTAGCTGTTGTAAATTCTTATAAGCATACGTAAAACATTTTTTAAAGCTTTTTATTAACGGTAAAAATACATTTTAAATATTTTGACATTTTTTTATTATCAATTAGTACACTTTTTTTATCTGTATAATTAGAATCACGTTTTGTAAGAACAATTTAAAAAAGCATAATACCAATGGCTTCTCCCATTTCGATTATGCAACTCCATGTACCTAGATTAAAAATTATTCAAATAGACGACGGCCTGAAGGCCGCCGTCAATTAAACACCGACTCATAGCTTCTTCCTGAACAACGAAATCAAACCATGCATTTCAATTCCAGATTTTCTATTTTTAGAAACGTACAGGTTTTACCCAGAGATAACACAAATATACACCGGTACATACAATGTATGGATTTCTTGGAAAAACAACTGCATTTGCTGTCAATAGCAAACTGTAATTCTTCCATATGAAAATCTTAAAGCATCATACTTATTTATGGGAATCCAACCTTCAGAACAATTAAGAATACCTCAAGGTCATCATTACACCATTCTACCAATTTCTGCAATGTATGTTAGTGGGACGAACATACTTAGCAACAATAACTGACTTGACAGTGTATGCAAGCTCTCAATTATTCCTCAAGTCTAAACTTCAAGCTCTGCAATAATCCTTGGAAACAGTCATGTACAAATACATTAACACATGTAACTATACAAAATTAGATTCATAAATTATGGTATACGCTTTAGCATCACATTGCTATCATGGTCAACCGGATCTGATGGTCTACTCGAAGTACTGCCATATACATGGTCTCAAGAAATAGTACATGTAAAGTCCTCGGATTGTATTATATATACTTTAACGCCATTAAAAATGCAACCAAAAAGTGTGAATATAGCTGAAGTGACATTACAAAGGCAAAAATATTCTTTATTTCTCAAACATAATTTCATAAAATTAATCAACAATGAAATAAGAAAAACAATTGGTCTGGAGTTTAATAAAGGTTTGATTAAAAATTATCACACTAGATTACTGTAACACGCGTTTGACAGTTAGTACGACAAAAAGACGCCTAGTTCAAATCGTTGCGTTTTTAATGGCGTCAAGTATATTTGATGAGTATAATAATGGCTGACTTGTCAGGGATATATCAGTTGTAGTGTCTTGATATAAACGGCTTTCCTGGATTATTTGTATCTTTTTTGGCAAATGAGTTTACCAGAATAGTCGCGTATTTACTCCTTATAGCGCCTCCCAGGACCTTCAGTCCTTTGATTTTTCTTATCTGATGACAATAGCTGTATTAGAAATGTTATTAAAACAATGTAGTCTTATTCACTAACATTTAAGACTGAAACTGAAACTTAGACTAGACGAGTAAATGAAACCTTTACGTCACCGCAGGAAATTAATAGTCATCATCTCTAATACAAAGTAACAAAAACTGAACAAGAAACAGAAACTGAACAAGAAACTAAAAAATTTTCGGCTACACTTCATTTTTGGAAGTACATGACAACTAATACAGAAGAAATATTTGGAAAACCAACTACATGACTGTATTCAAGAGGAAATTACATCTATATTACTGTATATAGCTTCTAAAAATAGACCTGGGCCCAGCTTCATAACATATACAATAAAACCTCAATAATAAGACCAACCTCGAACCCTTGAAAACTGGTCTTCTTATTGAGGTGGTCTTAATATTGAGGTTGAATAAAGAGAAAAACAGTCAAAATGGACTTGAAGAATGTGGTCTTAATATTGAGGTGGTCTTAATATTGAGGTGGTTTTTAGGTGAGGTTTAACTGTACTTACACTCGGCACTAAAATCATGCAATTAGGCTTATTGGTCTGATAATGGAAATGTAAACTAGAAAGCGTCCATAGGACACAGATTAAAGTAATAAAACAGTTTTAAACTAGAAATGTGATCATAGGACACAGATGCCCCAACTTGCAGCCTTTGTCCCAAAAGCAAATGCTATTATTATAGTTTGTGAATGGATATCAAAATTACTAAGTGAACAAATGTACCGATTATGGTGATAAGTCAAGGGCCATAACTTTGCAATTACTGGGCGTATCCATACATGAAACCCCAGGTGCACAACTATACAGGTTGGTGAACATTCCTGTAAAGTCTTATGACTCTGGCTCATATTTTTTGGAGATATGAGTGACGCAAGATTGCATACTCTGTAGGCTATGTTTGAACTAAGTCGAGCTAAACATACTACAAACGTATGTTGTTTGTTTGGTTACTACAATGTAAATCAAGTGTATAGTTCCAAAGTTCTGTTTCTTAATAATTGCTTTTGAATTTGAATTAAGATCAAATTCTTGGACTGTAAATATACAGTGAAATCAATAAATGTATTTAAAGAAAACTGTAGAATTTTTATTTTCCCTCTTTTAGTTCATCTAGTTCTATGGCACTTAAAAAAATAGTTCAACATCTAAGTGTTACCGGCATAACATACTCAATACTGGTAGTCTTTACTACCAATTAAATTTAATGGTTAAACAATGGATAATGATTTGTACTTGCTGTAAACCTGGAAGTGTTGAATACCGAACAACTGCAGTGCTTTCAGCGCTTTGACCAATTATAGGAATTATTTGCAGCATTTTCAGTAGAACGATACAATAACAACAGGCTTCACACAATCATTGGATATTTCTCTTTAATCTTACTGAATGCTAGTCTAGAGACAATTGTACGTATATTCCACATTGCATATAGAAATTTCTTTTGTTTCCCAAAACCATAATACAAACGTCTCCATACGAATATTTTCTATCTTGACCTACGTGCCAAGCTTAGCACTAGCAGAGGAGCACATATATTCGACTTGCAGTTCGAGGAAATGTTCAAAGTTATAATGCAATGCTTGAGTATGTCTGTATGAAGGCATTAATATGCCATTAATTTGATCTACTGTAAATAAAGGCATCCACAACATAAATTCAGTATATTTCTTATATTGCTGCACCATCCATATAGGGGAGCAAATTTTGATTAGACAGCATTTGATGTTTTCAGTCAGATAATCTGTGACAAGTCACAGCGCTTATCTCCCCTAGTGGCACTTGAATCTTTGTAAAGGGACACAACTGTGTAGGAGATATGTGGTACTGATATCATTACTATCGTCCGTAATTCCTACTTTTCCTTATAAGTGCAGCAATTAATGGCTGAAATTTAGTAGTTTTATCACCATTACTGTTGAGAAAAACTAGATGTGTCCATATGGGCTTTCTAGTTGGAAAAAGGGCCATAACTCCTCAAATAGTTGGTGGAGAGTAACCAAAATCGAACTAGACCTGAATTTTATCACTCTATGCTTTTTTCTCCAATATGAACTGAATCCATTCAAACTTTCAAGAACTATTGATTTGAAACTAACTTTTTCACACAGGCAGACAGGGGTAACACTTTTTGTCCCTTTGTCATTCTTTGAATGGTGGAAGTGTATATTTCTGTGATAAAAAGATATAAAATCCTTTGTAAAACACATTGTACATTTTATTTATTTCAGTGTCAAAATGTTTTCATAAATGAATATAATATCAAGACATGTAATGTTAAATGGTAATTCAGTGTAGTTCACCAATCTGTTAAAGAAAAACATGGGCATAATCTGACAAGCCAGAACAATCCAACAACTTTAAAACTGTAATAGCCTTTAAACCTTAAACACATCGTGTGCTTTAATTATAAGTAAGGTGTTGATATCATAACATGAAATTATGTTACTGCGAAAAACTGGCTTTCTCCAGTTGTGGCAATTGTAAGCGTGTTGATTTAATTCCTAGAATTATAACAATCACAAACTAGTTGGTGCTATGAAAACACATATTTCATTTGTAAACAATTCTAGCTTTACCAGTAGCTAGTGAGAATCACAAATTACATGAACTTGTCGTCTTCAATATTCATTAATAGCCTTTATATGCTTAAACTCAACAGAAATTTGCAATTCAAAGAGATTCTGTTGAAAATAATAATAATATAAGAAAATTACATTATGAATGACAGCAGCACAAAATAATGAAATGTTCACCAAGAAGATGACGGAACAATGTTTAAGTCATTTGTGGGTAACACTTTTTGCTCAGTTGTAGGTCATGTAGCGTGGTGTAGAACTGAACTTGGCATATGCTTTTATGACTTTGTTAACGGCTTCTAAAAAGTCTTTCTCGGTCGCCATTTTTCGCCGGGCACGAATAGCAAACATGCCTGCTTCAGTACAAACACTGCGAATTTCAGCACCTGAAGAAGTCAGAAACCTGTGATAATCACAAAGCATACATCAAACAACATAACAAGTTGATTCAGAAATACAAGCAACAAGTCAGACACACGGTCATTTTTAATCAACTACTGAGAGTCTATCCAGCATTTCAATTCATCAAGATGTCTGTGACTACGCTTATGGACACAATATCAATCAATGAAAGTCTTCCGTCATCTATGATATATGAAATAGATGTTAGATAAAAGCCACATCCGTCCATCAATGACTGGAACATCTCTGAACTTACCCTAAATTTTAAACCCTGGAAATGATTTTCCCCACACATTAAAAACTCAGAATTTTGGGAATACCAAGATGACTTATATCTCTGCTACTAAGTTTAGATCATTTGAACAATGTCAATAATGGTATTCACTTATCAGAATTAAGCAATCAATTGTAAATTATTTCTGATAAAAAACAAATTCACAATCAAATGTAAGAGATAAACTTTTAAGTTACATACCAGTGCTGTTGGGACAGAGTCTAGCCAATAGTTCATATCTTATATCTTTCTCAACACTCATGGATCTAGCATGGATCTTAAATATATGAGCTCGACCCTGAAAATCAAAAATATAAATATATATCATGTTGCAGTGAACCCAATAACAAATATGTGGAGTCAGCTCTAATAACCAGCTCTACCAAGACCAGGTTTAAACAGAACAAATTACACGATAAGAGTGACATAGCTACACAGAAGCATTGTGCATATCTGATCAAGCATATTAACCTCATATAAATTAGTGTCACTCAGTTAATAAGAAATTCTAAATAATGACATGGCCATACAATGCATCAGCAATTAAATGCTACACAGATGAATTTCGAAAATTTCCTTGGATACGAGAGAGTTATTGTTTTATGTGTACCAACCTCTAAGTCAGGCAAACCAAATTCGATTTTCCTGTCAAGACGACCAGGCCTCATTAGTGCAGGATCCAGAGTATCTGGTCTGTTTGTGGCCATCAGTACTTTGATGTTACCTCTGGGATCAAACCCATCCAGCTGATTGATCAGTTCCAACATAGTTCTCTGTACTTCATTGTCACCACCTGCACCATCATCAAATCTCGCACCTATAACATACAACATTCTTATATATCACGGTTCATAAGCATCTGTAAAACTAGCATAATTCTGTATGTGAATACAACATTAAATTACAGTCGCACCCAATTTATTCCATCTTCTATTTAAATACCTGGTATGATCCGATATAAATCTCTGGTCCTAATCTCTTTCCTCTAGACTTCTAAAAAAAATGTGGATTATAAGAAATTCAGTTTTTGAACACTTGGTTTAATTTGATATGATCAGCTCCTCCTCCCCCCAATCATAATAATGCATATTTTCACAACTGCCATTTGAATTAATCTAATGTTCAATGAGATGTTTTGTTCAAGTGATAAAATCTTGTTACTAATTGGTATAAAAAGAATCACAATTTTGGTTGATTATTGCCGTGTCCATTTTTTAGAAATGAATTTGAACACTGTTACACACAAGATTTTAGCAGAGACATTTTGTGATTAGCACAAATTGTGACAGGTGGGGGTGACATTTTTGTAGCGACTATCAGATAATATAGACGACAACGATAAATTTGACCTTGTTTGTTTCATCAATACCATAAAATTACAATGTGTACTGCGTTTTGTAATGAACTGATCTGATTTTTGATTCATTGCATGGATTCCTTATACGATAAATATGTGCTTTAATATGTAATAAATGATAAAACAAACTTGTTGAATAGGGTAAATATCTTGACCTCGTGGATAAATTTGTTGACAAAGATGCTTCTTGTTGTTTATTTTATCACATCATGATTCAAGACTGTGTGCATCTCATATTGTGTTCTGTATGTATTTATTATTTATCAAAATGCCATTCATTTATATGCAAATACTAATTGAAAAAGATATCATGAAATAATTTTTTTTGTTTGTTTCATTTTATTTACCATACTCTTACATACTTTCACATAACAACATGAATGGTAGTTCCCTTGGGATACAGTATATATCTACTTAGGTACGTCAAACTGAAATGGGCAATTTGAACAATGGTGAAGGGGCATAAAAAACCACAACACTAACCTCCAACTGCATCAATTTCATCGAAGAAAATTATACAAGCTTTCTTGTTCCTGGCCATTTCAAACAGTTCTCGGACCATTCTAGCTCCCTGAAACACAATGGTTTATCATGAATAATATATCTAAAGATCGATATACTATGGATCTAGATATGAACTCAGAAGAGACGTAATTAATATAGCTGCAACAAACGACAATTAATGCCATTAAAGTGGCATTTAGAAACAGTACACATACAACCACTGATAAATTTATACACTCCAAAATACTTATAAAGACATTCTATATATTAAAATGAAAATGACCAACATTTTTTCTTTAAAAAAAATGAAATTTAAACAATTGAGACAAATTCCGCTGAACTCCTGTGAAACAAGGAGTCATCAGGACAAGGAAAACCCTGTGATAATGCTGATAAATAATCAATTGAAAGGCACAAGTGTCTGTATTTAATACAGTACAGTAAAACCTCAATAATAAGACCACCATTGGGGGCCCTTGAAACTGGATTTTTTATTGAGGTGGTCTTAATATTGAGGTTGAATAAAGAACAAAACAGAGAATATGGACGTGAAAATTGTGTTCTTAATTTCGTGGTGGTCTTATTATTGAGGTGGTATTTATGTGGGGTTTTAATGTATCTTAAACTGAACAAATTTTGCCTAGGACAAAACATAAAAGAGAGAAATTTCCTTGGAACAATCATACACATGTATGTAGAGAGAAATTTCCTTGGAACAATCATACACATGTATGTAGAGTTAATATCAGAACAACGGTAGGACTGTTTTCAACAGGTTCCAGAAATGTGTATTGCACATACCAGAAAATCTAACTTTCTATAAGTGTATAAGTCGCCCCCATGACATCCTAATGAAACCAGGTTACCAACAAATTAAATCAGTTAAAGATACCAACACCAGCATTTGAGATATTGAAGTAACAGTGTTTGTCACACATGGATAAAACAACAATATCGTTGAGACTTTCAGAACTATTTGATAAAAGCCATAAAGTATGTATTTCTAAAAACAAAGATAAACCTAGACATGGTCTTTGATGAATGCTTTCAAGAAGTATAGCTAAAATCTCAAGTTATTTTACCTCTCCAACATATTTCTGTACAAGTTCTGATCCAATCACACGGATGAAGCAAGCATCAGTTCTGTTAGCTACAGCTCGAGCACAAAGTGTTTTTCCAGTACCTGGTGGTCCAAATAACAACACCCCCTTTGGTGGTTCAATACCAAGATTCACAAACTTTTCAGGCTGTAAGAAAAAGTAATAATTTCACATAACTAGTAACACAATAATACCACATCCATTCCTCATGTTTTAATACATTGAAATATAAATCGCCTAAATATGTAGCACTTCATTCTGACCCATACTGCAAGGTATTAAACCCTTTATTTCATGAACTACTATACAATAACATATGCTTATAAAGATTATGACCATTTCAAAAAACAATAGGAGCATACAGAAACCAGTAAGAAAAGTGTCTCACTGACTGTGTACACACAGAACACAAAGGCAACTAAATGCAACAAATAATCTTGAAACATGCTTTTTGAAGCATGCTTCATCTAGTGGAAAGATTTCTCGCAGCCTGAAATTATAGTTATTATTCATGGGCTTTGGGCTAGTGGGAAACCTTAATGACTGAGTAAACACATAAAAATAAATAAAATGAATTAAATAGCTTACAGCAATAATAATGATTTCAGGTGACACAACTAAAATGCATTTTAAACCAGTCCTAAATGGTAAATGATCCTAAATTAATATATTAAATCTAAACAAATATTTTACATGTAGTAAAGGTGTTTCAACAACTTCTCTGAGCTTCTCAATTTGTTCCTTACAACCACCAACATCACTGTATGTTACGTCAGGCTTCTCTTCTACTTGCATCATAGTAACAGATGGATCAATCTTTGGTGGCAATGGAATATGTATCTGATATTTGTTTCTGTCCACTCTGTTAAAGAAATAGCAGGTAATATTGAGTTTTCATGACAAAATGCATCCTTATATTGAATAAACAAGATGGCCAAGATGACACCGGTCATAGGCTCATCTAAGTCACCAAGCATACATAAGAATAGATTGTAAGCAAAGTGTATTTATAAATTGACTGTGACCTAGTTTTTGACACAAGATGACCCATTTTCATTCTTGACCTACATTTCAAGTAAGTGTTCATTGAAATATGCCAAATGTATGACCATTTCTGTTTGAGTAGTTAACTTTCAGAAGTTAAGCTCTGTTTGTAAAACTGTAGTTTATTGTTGTTGTAGTTATAACAGCCAACAAATCAATGGTTTAAGAGTATTTGAAAATATTCAACCTACATAATTATTTATCAAAAAATTCCAAATTTTGTGAAAAACGACGCGAAAATTCCAAACTCAAACCCCCGAAATACAGAAAAAACAGCCATGTTACCTACTTATTGTCCAGAGGTGACCCAGTTTCTATATTGACCTAAATTTCATTTAGACAAGCATGTTGACCAAGTCACATACAGATAAAGTAAAAAAAGGTGCCCTGGAGTGTTAACAATGTTTTTCTATAATTGGACAGAAATGGTTATGAATTCCAAGAACAGATATTTTCTAAAAACATTAACTTGATTAAGACTAAAGTGCAGTTTCTATCCCTAAATTTCAGGGAAAATGGAAAGTAATGATCCTTACCCTACTCTCATGCCTTCCTCTATGTCTGTTGGGGCCACCTGATCCCCTAAATCCACCACAAACTTAGCAAACTGTTTGACGTTGATGATATATTTGGGGTCATCCGTGTCAGCATTTATTATCTTAGTACATCTGGCAACTTGTAAAGGTTGTTCACCTGTAAAACATCATACAGACAATATTATAAGTCAAAAACAGTGTTTTATTGTTTATGAGAATGAACAGCTCTACAGGATGACAGGGGGAACAAGAATGAAAGGCCAGGGGCCTTATTCACAAACAACTTAAGACTGAAACTTAGACTTTAAAATATTTAATGTTCTTCTTGCTCCTACATTGTTGTAACATTGTAAATTTTGATAAGACTTTGCAAAAGTGTAGAGTGGGTAACAACAATAATTAAACATTTTTTTATTCAATTTCTCATTAGATTTAATGAAAACGAAATGCTGGTCAATTTAATTATTGCGAATTTAAAGTCTAAGCCTGAGATTCAGTGTTTACTCGTTTGAGAATAAGGCGCCTGAAACAGTACTTAGTTGAAGTTCAGTCAATGAGGGATCAGTAATTGTTGGTACAGACCTTATACAAAGTAAAACTTTTTAAAACTGAAACATGAGTAATGTCCTTTCCGCGGATCTGGTAGACTTTATTAGATATTCGTGAAATTCACTAAAATATCAATGACAGGTCTAAGCAACTCACTTTGAAGTGTTTGTTTGTCAGCTGCCAAGTCCCACAAGGCTGGTGGCCCCAGACCAGTGTCTGACTCCTTTATACCAGCCAATTCATTGACTTTCTTCAAACCATTCTGAATGTCTTCCTCCACCTGCTTGATAGATTTACTGTACTGACCCACACCCTAAAATGTATGCAATATCTTTAAACATTAAGGAAAAACTTACAATAAACAAATGTAAAAATTGTACATAGAGCAAGTGTTTAATACAATGTAGTTCTAAACGTAAGGTAATGAAGAATGATGCCTTAATTGTCATGCATGTTGTTGTGGGTGTTTAGCATCATTTTCAGCAGTATTTCAGTTATGTTCAGCAGTCAGCTGATATACCCTGTCTTCCTCGGTTACTAACCAGTCCCACGATGTTCATCCATAAACAACTGTCAACTTCCCAACATGAATCCAAGGTAGAAGACAAATTACTTTGGATGTCAACAACCTTCAACCAAATTGTCACCAGAGAACACACATTTTACACCCCTCCCTTGAACAGACAACCTCTAGATTGGCCATTGAGTGCTCTATAGAGTCATAGCTTGAGCTAACTCAACTGGCAATTTACTTACAATATGTACATTATAAGCTGTTTATCATGTTAAATGGAATTTGAAGAATTAAAGTATTTTGACAAGTAACGAGTCTGCACTGTTATAACCAGGGGTTCTATTTGACCCTTGAGTTGACCCTTTGACCGCCGGAATTCTCAGGATTCTGGCTGAAGGGTCAACTTTTCTCTCTATTAATATAGGTCTTTCGACTATAAAATGGTAAAATTCGGTCAAAAATAGTCAAAATGACCCTTGTGATTGAGCACTTAATGAAACCCCTAGTTTAGTTGGTTCAGTATAAGGGTGTCCAATGTGGTGCTGGAAACCCATCACCTCCTCAGCAACAGTACAGTGCTCTACTAACTGAGGTAACCCATCACCTCCTCAGCAACAGTACAGTGCTCTACTTACTGAGGTAACCCATCACCTCCTCAGCAACAGTACAGTGCTCTACTAACTGAGTAAACCCATCACCTCCTCAGCAACAGTACAGTGCTCTACTAACTGAGGAAACCCATCACCTCCTCAGCAACAGTACAGTGCTCTACTAACTGAGGAAACCTATCATCTCCTCAGCAACAGTACAGTGCTCTACTAACTGAGGAAACCCATCACCTCCTCAGCAACAGTACAGTGCTCTACTAACTGAGGAAACCTATCACCTCCTCAGCAACAGTACAGTGCTCTACAAACTGAGGTAACCAGATGACTGACTAATGCCAAGCCATTACGATATTCTGATTTTTACTCAGCAAGTTGGCTTGTTGGTAAGTTGTACATGGGGAAAAACCTGTCAAGCACAGACTGTTGGCATTTAAGAACAACCCATTTACACAGCTGGTATAGTAAAAATCATTCTTTTGCTGTAGGCTATTTCCAAATACTTACATATGTTTTTAGCAAGGCTATGTCACCCTCATCCAGAGCTGAAATGTGAATAATGAAGTATTAATTAAATCAAAATTATATCAAGAATCGCACATTAAGAACTTTAATACAGTAATAATAAAATCAAATTAGGCAAAAGCACACCATGTGGGGTTTCTAGTAAACTCGTCCCAACTTTGCTCAACATGTATCTTAGTTAACTCGTACCTACATTTTTAAAACCGTTAGTATTTAGAGTTATTCTTTTTAAAATTAAGTTTTACTGTATTTTCCTGTATTCTTTGAACAGTATAACTATACTGGTAATGTTTGTCAGTACTTATTATGCGGCAGCTAGTATACCAGTAGGTCAACACCTACCTTCGGTAAAACATGTCATATTCAAGTCATATAAACAATTATTAATAGAGTTAATCTGGTTAAAAGTAAGATTTTCCTGTTTTGTTTTGTTAGACTCAATTATGATCAGTGTAAGCATGTCAAACTTTCCAAGTAACGTTTATCATTACTTAATAGACGGCAGATAACGCCTGTAGGTCAACTCGTACCTTTGTAATTCAAGTCATAGTCTAATCATACAAAATGCACAAAATATTTAATTAATCTTATTGCAAATGACAATACTAAATGATATCTGACAAAAAATATAACATGCATTAGTATACAGTTTAAAGTAACAAAACAGTTTTAAACTAGAAATGTGATCATAGGACACAGATGCCCCCACTTGCAGCCTTTGTCACAATTTTAAGCAAATGCTATTATTCTGCTCATAGTTTGTGAATGGGTTTCAAAATTACCAAGTGAACAACTGTACTGATTTATATGGTGATATGGGCCATTTTGCACTTACTCAGCATAACCATACATGAAATCCCAGGTGCACAACTATACAGGTTGGTGAACTTTCCTGTAAAGTCTTATGACTGTGACTAAATTACTTTTGGAGACATGTGCAACACAAGATTGCATACCCTGTAGGCTAAATTTTAACTAAGTTAAGGGCCATAACTTTGCACCCATGGTGCACAACTACACATGCTGGTGAACATTCCTGTGAAGTGTTATGACTCTGGCTCCTATACTTTTGGAGATATGAGTGACACAAGATTGCATACTCTGTAGGCTATATTTTAAGTAAGTCAAGGGCCATAACTTTGCACTTACTGGGCACAGCCAAACATGAAACCCCAGGTGCACAACTACACATGCTGGTGAACATTCCTGTAAATTTTTGTGACTCTGGCTCATAGACTTTTGGAGATATGAATGGCGCAAGATTTTGTGACGGACGGAAGGACGGATAGACAAGGGCAAATATATATGCCCCCCCCCTTTCAGAGTGGGGGCATAACAATTGAGAGGTACGAGTTGACCAAATCAGGTAAGTGTTGACTTCGGAAGGGACGTGTTGACCAAAGAGAAGGTACATGTTGACCAAAGAGAAGGTACGTGTTGACCAAAGATAAGGTACAAGTTGACCAAAACAGGTATGTGTTGACCAACGTACGAGTTAACCAGTTACCCCATATGGGGCTTGAACCTTAGACACCCTAAACATTAGTACAGTGCTCTACTGAGCTAACTGGGCATCTGTCTAACCTCGCACCACTACACTGCTCCCCTTTCCAGCAATTAGGATCTACGAACAATCATCAAACACCACTGACATAACGTTTAAGCCAATTTAACTTTTAAGGGAAACCCTTTTAAGAAGTGCGAACTAAGCACCCCAACGCATTAACACTAGTATGGGTTCTACCGATTGAGATAACCAAGCACCATCCAACCCACATCCATACAAATATTTTTTAATAATTGTCGTTGGAAGAAACTGACGGAGACTACAATGTAGTAGGGCTTAATAAAATCATTTTCAAGCATACCCCACCCACTGCGATTTGCATTTGCTGAAATGAGTAAGCACAAAATAATACATAGAATTTCTAAAGGTTTAAGACTGCTCACACCTTGAATAGGTTTGTCTTCTTTATCTTCATTATCCTTGACCTTTCTTTGGTCTGAACCTAAATGGTCCGGCATCGTATCAACAATAAACGAGAATGAAAAAAGTAGAACACAAGTAAGCCGTCACCGGTACGCGAGTGCACTAAACGCCGTAACCGGTATCGTCCCGTATTGCCTAATATATTGGATTTACCTGCCCCTACTACACACTACGTATGGAACAATATAATATGTTTTTTCCGGAACGGTCTTTTGGGCGTTGTGTATGGTGGTTTTGAATCCAATAATTCGACATTTGTTTGATTATAAAGGATAGCAATCGTTCAGAGAACTTCACTTCATGAAATACTGATAAAAGAGAGAGAAAAAGTTGCTACAGAAAATACCACATACATGTATAAGACAGTGCCTATCCACACAGACCTCCGGGAAACAACAATCCATATAACGTAACGCATTTAATGAGGCTCTAGAGTACAGGGGTACAAGGAATGGCCTTACCGACCATAAGGGATAACTAGAAGAATCAAAGAGGACAAACGGGGGGGGGGGGTTTAATGGGTGGAATATATCACAGGACAAGTCAAGACAGCAGTTACATAATTGTTGCATTTTAAAAAAATGTTCGTTAGTTCGTCCCGTTCAGGGTATGCATTTTTTCAGTACAGTTCATATAAAGTTTGTTTAATTCTGAAACTGTGCAATAAAATACAATGGTCGATTCTAGAGCGTTTTGATTTTCTTTTTTCACTATTGCTTTGCCAGTTGTTGTTGTTGTTGTCAGAGGGGAGATATGTAAATGCTACATAAATTGGATGAAGTAGAGCATCATTCTATTTCTGAATAACGTTTATAATATTAAAAATGATTGAAATATGTAAAAAGTCGCCACATTTCGACCTTTAGTCGCAACATTTTACCCTGTTTTTCTACATTACGCATTTTAGGCACTTGCTAAAATTCTCTACATTTTGCTCCCTTAATCGACGTATTTTGCTACATTTAGCCTCATTTTGCGGGCAAAATGTAATATTTCAACGTTTATAATATTGAAAATTATTGAAACTTTCATGATATGCAAAAAGTCGCACATTCATTCTACGTTAGTCAAATTACAGTTTTTACCTGTCCCACGCTTATAATTTTGAAAATAAGACATTGGTATCCGTGCTTTGTGTGTATAATGGAAGACCGTAATGAGATGATACACGGATACCACTTTTTTACACAATATATAAGCTTATTTGATAATTGCAGCATCACAAATAGCTCATTTTTCCTGTCCCTCAGATAGATGTGTATGCTGTAAGCTCTGCTGCAAAGTATTTATAGGCAATACTACCATTACGTACATTTTCTAAAATGATGGAACTAAGGTGAAGTTTGATTTTTTTTCTTACTTTTCCCTTGTTTGACGTGATATTTTTGAAATGTGAATGAAAGTCCTTTGTCCCGATTTACAGAGTAAGATACCTTATGCAACTTCAGCTGTAGGAATGAAGACCAAACGTAATTAGTTGGAAGTACATTTTAGTTTCAAAATATACCTAAAACATAGCCAAATATAGATCAGAAGTTGTTTGAATGTAGACAGCATACTTTTCAGACAATGTTCAATATTCCGTCTGAAAGTGGAAACCCCACGAATACGGTTTATGCACGAATGCAACTGTATGTATCTAACAGGGGCAGTATAAACGGTATTTATAATACGCCACTCATGCTTCCTTAACGTCTGGCAGAACAATAATTTCAAAAAGACAATCATTTCAGAATACAAATGTACAGTGTGATTTCATAAAACGCACATAAGACACGTTATAATAAGATACGTTATACAGATAAAATAATCGATTATTGCACAACGATAAGCCAAGTACAGTGACGTATGTGCATTTACATACTTTGCTCACATCTTCTGGAAACACGAGGCATGGCTGTCACGTGTCTTTAATTACAAATTTATTCAGCGGGAATGTTTGAAGAAATCTGAAGTTGTATCTCAAAAGAATGTAAGTGTAAATCGAGTATTTACAGATTTTCAGGTTGCTATTATCGTTTATATATCAGTTATTAGTAGAGCTTTCATGTAAAGTTTTTACTGGTGGTGTATATAAGCAAATCGTGTACGCATGGCCATTGAAAACGTCTTTTGATTACATAACGTATTTTGTGGAACTTTCTCAGATCAATGTGTACACAGGTACTTATTTTGTATTAAAGTAAACACCAAATTTAGGTTTTCTGATGTAAACATAAATAAACCATGCAGCATTCTGAAATTGTTTCTATCTGATGTATGTCAGAAACCGCATTAGTAATAGTATACGTATCTTATGAAAATGAGTTATTTCACTTAACGACAGTATATTAGATGTAAACCACACAGGTGTCATATTAATAGCAGAGTACTTACATGTATAACTAATGTTAATTCCATAAAACATGATGACAACATGGAGAGAAAGGCAAAATCAGTACCGAGAGAGGAAGAAGAAACCTGGCCCTGTGTTCACAAATAATTAGTTTACAGGATCGAGATCGAATACAGTTTATTTCAAAATTTTAATAAATTATTGTGCAGAATCAAATATTCCACCATAATAAAAGAAATCGAATTCCAATCTCAATCTTATTTGTTTAGAAAAAAGATAATAAATAACTAATAAGATAAGACAAAATCTTGAAATTGATCTTGATTTGATCTAGATCAGATTCAGTCTACAGTATAATTGATTAATTTCTCAACAATCAGGTAAAGCTTCAAATTTTTTCACAATCTCAGTAAGAAGATAATAAGGTGTTTCATGAAAAGAAACACTTATTCACTTTCAATCAGTGTATTACCAAAATGGCAAACATTTTGCACGATCAAATTGATCCAAATTAGTTGATCCTTTGTGAACACGGGGTCTGGATATCTGAAGAGAAAAAGAGCTAAAAAGTACAGTAAATCAATCGATTCATTATTTAGAAGGGACAAAACCACAAAATAGAGAGAGAGAAATAAACTTTATGAATAAAATTCAGAGACAGTCAAAGGTTAAAGGAAAAGGCAGCAAGTATAACAACTGAAGAACCTGAAAAATCAGAAAATGTGTCCTCTCCCTCAGCTAGCAGGAACAATACTTTTGAAAACCCACGATTAACTAGAACAACCAAATATATAGCATTGTCGGGTAGCTCCATTTGCCTTGTACAGTCATTTATGGCATTGTCGGGTACCTACCCCGGCTTTGCACAGTCATCTATGGCATTGTCATGTACCTACACCCCCTACAGTCATTTATGGCATTGTCCGGTATTCTACCCACACCTTGTACTCATATATAGCACTGTCGGGTACCTAAACTCGCTTTGTGATCGAGTCATTTATAGCATTGACGGGTACCTACCCTCACCTTTTCCGGCTTGTATAGAATTGCAGACTAGCTGTGTAAAAGTATACGTCAGTATTTTTGTAATTGGTGATGGAACCTACTACATTGTCTATGTGCGCATGTTTATACCAGTTTGTTTGATAATGTATCCAATACGAGCATTTCATAGGAATGTCATTTAACTATGGAATGTCGTTAAAGTTTTTGGATTCTAATTTAAACCAGTTTTTTTTAGAAATTAATCATCTGATGAAGTTTGTTAGTGACATGTACACATATATTCTGCATTGCATAAGATACGTTACATTTGTGTGGAGTTGTTGTGGAGCATATACATTGTTGTTTGTGTCAATGATAAACACATTGCGCAAACGTTGCTATTTTAAATTTTATAATCTACGTGGAAAAAAGGCTTCTGTCAATTTTCGTCAATCGTATTTGTTTATTTTTTTATTATTTATTGCATAAATGAAACATATTTGATAAAGTTGTTCATTAACCATTTTGATATACATTAGGCCTACTCTTTTCATAAACCGAAAAAAAGAGACATGTATGCAGATTTTGAATTTCACAATTGGTGTTTTCTTCTATAAATATTTATGTAATAGGCCTACAATAGCATAATATTTGCTAAAAGTCACTAATTATGCCTCTTAATCGCAACATTTTGTACATTTTGCTACATTTTGCCACATTTTGATACATTTTGCTACATTACGCGTATTTGGGGGTATTAGCAATTTTATTCTGGTTCCCTGCCTCAATGTCGTAATAGTATTATACGAAGAAAGTAAAGGCAGAGAACCAGACTATATCAGCCAAGCGTTTGGAAAATCGAGATTTTTGTGGTTGTTTACGAAAATTATTTGCCGCAGTCACGTAGTCAATTCTTGACGATTTACAACTAAGTAAGAATATATATGCGATATTTCATTTGTTAGTTTATCTTGGAATGGAAATAAGAGTTATGCTATTTTTGATTTCAACAAAATCCTACTTTGTTAATTTTTAGAATGTGATAAATGAAAGTGGGTGGGGTAACATGATAAACTTAAGTAGCCAAGAGCTTAAATGAATTAGAGATAACTGATTTCCTGGATGTGCTTTGTAACAAGAATTTTAGAAAAGTCCAGGACTTGATTATTTGTTCTTGAAGTAGTGACAAGATAATTAAGTCTAGATAGCGCTTACTTTAATCGACACACAAATTATGCATGTACTTTTAAATAACCACTTTAGAATGGAGAAAGACGAGAATCAATCTGAAGGAGGTAATCAACCACAACAACATGCACATGATGGCTTCATATCTAGCGGAGACGAGCTTGAGCAAGAGCAGCCTGAAGAGAATGCTGAAGAAGCTGTTGAGTTAGTGGTTGTCGACCCTAATGCTATGGTATAGTAAAACCGTTTTTTTTCTTAAAAACCCTAAAAAACCGGTCCCACTAAAAAGTGCGACGAGGTGAGACGAACCGCCACGAAGTCATTACATTTTTTTTAGTTTTGAATAGTTTAAAAAAATCGTCGTAAAAATCCAACTTTCGCAAAAACATGGCGGCGCTCTGTACAGATAACATTGGTGTGATAATCACAATTTGCAATTGTCACAACAATGTTATCTGTATAGAGCGCCGCCATGTTTTTGCGAAGTTGGCTTTTTACGCTGTCATAATGTTTTTTTTAAACTATTCAAAACTAAAAAAAAATGCAATATATCGGTAGAAATAGTATATATGAACATATATAAGTATGTTTTCATTCATTTATAATCATAAATCATGCATAAAAGGTATTTTTTTGCTTCGTCGCACTTCGTGACTTCGTGGCGGTTCGTCTCACCTCGTCCACTTTTTAGTGGGACCCCTAAAAAACCTGTAATTCACTATACAAACCTTTAGATTTTTTCACTCAGTTTCACCCCGTGCGAATGCCTCAACCACTTGGCAGTATTTCACACTGAAAGGATGCTGTTTTCATTGAGGCATTGAAATGTATGGTTTTTTGATTACTTCAATACTTGGCTGGCACAATTTTACCAGGTGGGGAACATGTATGATAAGTAACCGGCCTTGATCTAACACAGTATTCTGTTTGTGTAAATGACATTTTACCCAGAGTTGACTGTATAAAACATGTCTTTACCAGAATGTAACATCGGTATTTCTCAACCAATTCATTACAGGATGTGGATTTCAACCATGGAAGAATAGCTCGAATTGAAAATTTGGAGAATCTAACTCAGGTTGAAGTAGGTATTATTATTTTCATTGTTTGTCTTTATTCAGGTTTTCAACATATAATTTAAACTAGATATTAAAAACAGCAAAGCCTGTTTCAATGCAAAAACAACTAAAGTAAAACTTCAAAAAAGATGACCACCCTTTGGACCCTTGCAAACTAGTGTTTATATCGAGATGGTCTTAATATTGATGCTGAATAACAAGCAGAACATTTTAGTTTAGTGTCTGTATGATGTATGTACATAGCTTCAACATGTAACCATGTGATGGTGGCCAAGTGTTTTCGCTTTCTGTTTACAGTAAAACCTAAATAATAAGACCATCTTTAGGACCCTTGAGCACTGATCTTCTTATTGAGGTGGTCTTAATACATGTATTGAGGTTAAATAAAGAGCAAAACAGTGGAAATGGACTTGAAAATTGTGTTCTTAATTTTGAGACTGTCCTATTATTGACTTGGTCTTGAAGTGAGGTTTTACTGTATAAAAAAGTAAGATTGTAATTTTGTTGAAGTTTTTTTCCATCTTATTTTTTAATATTGTATGCATTACCATTGCCTTGATATTTCTTTCTCTAAAATGACTCTGCTAGTTTTCTGTATTTTCTGTGTATTTTTAAGTCAGCCGGGTTATGGTCCAATTTAAACTCACATGAGAAATTATTGCATTAAATGTATGCTAAATTCATTATCATTCAGAATTTGTGTCTAAGACAAAACCTTATTGTCAGAATAGAAGGTTTATCAACACTGACAACATTGGTGGAATTGGATCTCTACGATAATCAGCTGACAAAAATTGAAAATCTGGAATCTCTTGTTAACTTACAGTAAGTAAGATTGTAATGAATTATAAGCTTGGTAATTCAGTGATGTCCTGTATCTTTCATGCTGCATCCACACTGTATTCTGAGAAAAGGCTACTTAGGCCACTACTTTTATATAAATTGGTTTACAAAACCGGCGGGTCTAATTTTCCAAAAAGTAGAAGAAAAAAAAATCAAATGTTCTGCTTTCACTTTTGCTTTAGCATAGCCTTAAAGCAATACAAATGTCTGGCTGAGCAATATTAAATGTATCTTTGAAAAAAGTGTAGTATATATACATGTTTTCTAGTCAATTTCATTGACAAACAATAAATTACATGAAATAAACCAGTCAGCATACAGGAAATTTCATTCAACTGAAACCGCATTGGTAAAAGTTCAGAACGACATTCTCGATTCCCTAGACACAGGTGATGTCACAGTACTCGTGATGCTGGACCTGTCGGCTGCATTTGACACCATTGACCATAACTTCCTTCTTCAAAGACTCAAATTTGATTTTGGAGTTGCTGATAAACCTCGTCAATGGATCGCATTTTACCTAACAGACCGCTACCAAATGGTATGCATTGACGGCAAACTCTCTGAACCGGTCCTTATGAAATTCAGTGTTCCTCAAGGATCGGTACTGGGCCCAAAATTCTACACGATGTACACTAAGCCTGTCAGGTCTATCTGTAAAAAACATGGTCTAAACCACCATTGTGCAGATGATTCCCAACTCTATCTATCGTTTAAACCAGCTGACCAAGCATCAAAGGCAGTCACAATCACGCGAGTTGAACAATGCCTAAAAGAAATCATCTCATGGATGAATTCAAACATGTTAAAATTGAATGCAGACACAACTGAATTAATTCTTTTTTCAAGTCAAAAACACTCCAAACTTGTTGAAAATCTAGAACTGGAAATTGGCAGTTCGAGCATAAAACCATCAAAAACTGTTTGAAACCTTGGTGTTACGCTTGATTCGAACATGCACATGGACCAGCACGTTAATTCGGTGACTCGAACATGCTATGGCCAGATACGACAGATTGGTCACATTCGGCCATATTTGACAACTGATGCCACCAAGACTCTTATAAACTCGCTTGTGACATCACGGTTGGATTACTGCAATGCTCTCTTGTATGGCGTGCCAAAATCAACAATGAGCAAACTGCAAACTGTTCAAAACACAGCTGCATGTCTCATTACGAAAACAACCCGTTTTGAACACATAACACCAATCCTTAAAGATCTTCACTGGCTTCAAATACAAGATAGAATTAAATACAAAATTATCCTTCAAACTTTCAAGACCTTGCATGGGCAGTCGCCGGTTTACATGAGAGACTTAGTTAAGGTTTACGTGCCAATTAGAAACCTGAGATCAGCAAATGCAGCAACCACCCTTGTGCCACAAAAATGTCGACTGGTCTCTTACGGTGATAGGAGTTTCAAAGTTGCTGCCGCAAAACTATGGAATTCTCTCCCGGGCAATCTCAGAATAGATTCATCACTTAATTCATTCAAAAGAGCTCTCAAAACACACCTTTTCAAAACTTCCTACAACGAATAGATAATATATATATATTTGTTTTTCATGTTGATGACATTCTTATTCTATTTTTTATGCTTATTTTATTCGCATGTAGCATTTTAAGACTTTTTATGTGTGTGTGTGTTTTACAACATTTGAGTTTCACTTGAATTGGTTTAATATGTTAAAATTTGTCATTTTTGTGATTCCACATATCTGCGATATGTCACATGTTTAATTGTAAAGCGCCCTTGAACGTATATTTTTTATGAAAAGGGCGCTCAACAAATCTGGTATAATAATAATAATAATAATGTTCTCAAAGTATGTTTTATATGCACAGTATGTAAGATCTAAACAGTGTGTTTAATTAGAACTATGAAACTTTGTGTGTATTAATACATGTTTAAAAATTTCAAGTAAATGATATAAATTTTCAATGCTGTAAGTCATTTTCTCTGATTTTCACCCTTTTAGAGTATGTTTTGTGACTTTTTTCCTCTTTTTTTTTTTCGACCACCCGGTGTACATTTTCCCCAAAAATTCTTGTAAACCAAAAAATAAAAAAGGAGTGGCCTTAGCTGTTGTATAAGTAGATAATTTTGCGGGTCAAAAAAGTCACAAAGCAGTTTTTTCATTGTCATATGGTGAAAATGATTTTGGAACACTGAAATTGTTGCATATAATAGTATGTTAAAATTCTTTAAAGAAAAAGGAAATTACTCTGGCTGATATTTTGTAATTTTTTTAGATTGGCAGAATTCACAAACATTTGCAAGCATTTAGGCGATATTGGGTGAAAGTAATTACCTTAAAGGTGTTTAAATCACTAGGTAAATTAAGTCAATTGGGCTAATCAGCTGCTTGTGGGTCCCGCGGATGCACACTGGGGCCCGTATTCACAAACGGTTTAAGACTGAATCTTAGACTTATATAAATCTTGTTGCACATGAACTACGGGTATATAACATAAAAACATATAAAATATTGCATTGCAGAAGTTTGGATTTGTCGTTCAATCGTCTCACAAAGATAGAGAATTTAGATACGTTGGTGAATCTTAAGAAGTTATTTTTGATTCACAACAAGTTCAGCAAGATTGAGAATCTGGATCATCTTGTTAATCTAGAAATGTTGGAATTAGGATCCAACAGAGTCAGGGTAAGCTGTAGATGTTATTTCTCATAATTTTACCGTCTTTGCTTTACTTTTTCTGAACACTAGCCCATTCAGGCAAGTCACTCTGTAAAACAACCACATTGTAAGCAATTTTATTGACCTAAGTACAAAAAGTCTTCAATATTGCCAAGACACGATCCTGTCGTCCTCACGGCGGCTGCACTTCCGGCCGATCTCATCCATGTCAATCCATCAAATTAGATGGTTAAATTAACCTTGATTTTGCTCTTTATTTTTTACAGAAATCTCAGTAAAAAAACTTTCTTGCTGAATTGCAATCTTTATTTTCAATGAGGCTTGCAAGGAGGCCTGTGAATAAATTGATAAATTTCTTATAAATCTAACAAGTAACTTTTTCTCACAGGTAATAGAAAACATATCAACCCTTACAAAACTCACCAGTTTGTTTATTGGTAAGAACAAGATAGCAAAGCTGCAAGGATTGGAGACACTTGTTAATCTACGCACTCTGAGCATACAGGTCAGGCATTTATTTAATTTTCTGTTGACATTTCATAAAGTGTTAATTGATTCAGCCCTTTTTTATGGCAAACTTGAGGCCGATATTGGGTCCAATTCCCCAAAGAAAGAAGTACATGTATATATTTTCCCCTACTTAGAAAGAAAATTCCCCTTCAGTAAAGTTATTTAAATTTAGGAATAAAAATACCCAAATTTGGTGATTCGTGATGAGAATTTCCCCTATCAAAAGGACCCGTCATACTTCCCCTAAAACTGATAAAAATGGCTGTTATTATAGTTTAACCCCTATTTAAAGGGCCAGTCATTTCTGACTTATGAGACACCTACATGTACTTTCTGAGCACATATACTTCCCAATTCCTATCCTTTATTGCCAGGCACCAGGCAGGTAGGCACAAGGTAACCATTATTAAACTAGCCGGCAGCTCACCAACCGGTCATATCATAACGGACCCCTACAGGGATTTGAACATTCGACCTTCCGCTCCTAAGGCAGATGCCTTAACCACTCGGCCAAGGGAGTGTCATCATGGGGATGTTATCCCTGTAACCATCTGTCTTTAAAAAATGGGTGTCAATAATAGCCGGGAGCCGGTAAAATTACCAAGTAACTTAAGCATCATCACATGGCTACTTTTCTTGTGTGAATGCTTATAATTAAGGGGAGAACTCCCAGATCTCCGCCTACTTTCAGCAATTGTCTTGCTATCTAAAGAATTAATGACAGCCCTATCCAAGTGTTTGGCTTTGTTGAAGTCATTATAGAAGTCCAGTGTGGAATTGGTTGTTATTATGACACCGTGATCCAATATAGGAAACAGTTTAGGACTATCCCCAGTATGCATCAATTAAATCTAACAGCTTGTGTGATTTGCAAATTCTGTCAAGAAATTTTGGAGTGGAAGCCCCAGTTTTAAGCTTTCCAACTTTAGATTAATTCCAACTCATATGATGATTGCGGTGAAATTACTTTGGTATCTATTGGAAAGCTTTTCTAGTTTAAGTTAATATATCGAGGGGTGAAAGCGAAAAGGTTCTAACTGACATTATTTCCAAAACTCACTTTTTTATATATTTGTTACACTGATGTCCATATGCATCTTATGTCAAAATATCTTGGATCTGGTTTGTTTATAAAAAGGTGAAATGAAAATTTGTCCAAAGGTTCTAAGTGAAATTTGATTTTTTTTTAAAAAGCGAAAAGGTTCTAACTGCAATCGGCAGTTAGAACCTTTTCGCTTTTCAGATATTGGGGTTTAAAAAAGTTCTAACTGCATTAAAAAAAATAAAAATAAGGTTAAATATTGTAAATGATGCCCTTTTTATATTAGATTACATTAGTTATAATAATGTAATACTATCAGATTTGATAAGTTGATTATGTAAGGTTTAATTACTTAGAACTGTTTCGCAGTTAAATTTACGCATTTAAATACCGATTTATTAAATGGGAAACAGTTCTAAGTGCACAAGATCATTGATAATCATGCACTGTCATACACTGTCCTTGTGGATTATGGTGTCACACAAGGTATTATGAAGGTTATAAACTGTTCTACATACATCAGTGTTTTTTTGGGGCCTTTTTGGGGCCGAAATTCGGACCCATTCCCCTCACTCAGTTAAAATTCCCCTCCTACAGCTTTTTTTTTAAATTGGAGATATGTTGCCAGTATTGTTGATATTTTTAGTCAGAAAGATAGAAACATTGACCTGTAATGAAACTAACCAATCTGTTGCATATTTACATGTTTACATCACTGCAACAAAGAAGTGTAGTGAATATAGACATAGAAATGTATACTTTAAATGCACATTATTTTCACCCTATTTTCCCCTTTCAATGCTATTTTCCCCTATTTAAAGGCCCCGCCACCATTCCCCTAGAAGTGAAAAGAAACACTGTACATGTACATGCCATTGGTGGTAAAAGTTTTGAGGTATTCACGAATACAGAACTGATAGCTATTTGTTTTTCCAATATTCTACAGTTTATTTCTAGGTTAGATATTAGTTTTTATACACAATCTTTGATGACTATTATGCTCAAATATTATCAAAATAATAATAATAATAATATCAGTAATTTATATTTACAAATATATCTAAAGGACAATTATAATCAGCCATGCCATTGTACTAGTATTTCATTTCGGTAGATCTAGAATCTATCTTAGGATAATTTCCTAAAAATAATGAAAACATCAAATTATTGTTTAACATTTTTTTTTTAAAGAAACAAATTCTCTATTGAATTTTAATGCTGCTTTAAATGAAAATTCAGTAGAACTAGTTTATCACAACAGTTATCTTGTGTGTGTCCCTCTGTCAATAAGTTTGTAAAATGTCAAGCGACATGATCAGGCCAGCCCTTTTTCCTCAGCAAGCTAATAACTATGGGTGACAATGACGTTGCTGGGGATGTTAGTATGGGTGACAATGAAGTTTCTTGGGATGTTAGTGAAGGTATGGCTATGGGTGACAATGAGGATTCTGGGGATGTTAGTGAAGGTATGGCTATGGGTGACAATGAGGATTCTGGGGATGTTAGTGAAGGTAGGGCTATGGGTGACAATGAGGTTTCAGGGGATGTTAGTGAAGGTAGGGCTATGGTTGACAATGAAGTTTCTGGGTGTGTTAGTGAAGGTAGGGGTATAGGTGGCAGTGAAGTTTCTGGGGATGTTAATGCAGGTAGGGCTATGGGTGACAATGAGGATTCTGGGGATGTTAGTGAAGGTAGGGCTATGGGTGACAATGAGGTTTCAGGGGATGTTAGTGAAGGTAGGGCTATGGGTGACAATGAGGATTCTGGGGATGTTAGTGAAGGTAGGGCTATGGGTGACAATGAAGTTTCAGGGGATGTTAGTGAAGGTAGGGCTATGGGTGACAATGAGGTTTCAGGGGATGTTAGTGAAGGTAGGGCTATGGGTGACAATGAAGTTTCTGGGGATGTTAGTGAAGGTAGGGCTATGGGTGACAATGAGGATTCAGGGGATGGTAGGGCTATGGGTGACAATGAGGTTTCAGGGGATGTTAGTGAAGGTAGGGCTATGGGTGACAATGAGGATTCAGGGGATGTTAGTGCAGGTAGGGCTATGGGTGACAATGCGGTTTCAGGGGATGTTAGTGCAGGTAAGGCTATGGGTGACAATGAGGTTTCAGGGGATGTTAGTGAATGTAGGGCTATGTGTGGCAATGAGGTTTCAGTGGATGTTAGTGCAGGTAGGGCTATGGGTGACAATGAGGTTTCAGGTGATGTTAGTGCAGGTAGGGCTTCTGACCATTACTTTACCGTACACAGAATACTATAGCAAATTGTTAAATAATAGCTGAAGTTACTGTTAATCTCTATTGTATGTTTTAAAAACAATTCATTCTATTGCGGACAAATAAACTAAGGTAGCACAATCAAATCACATCGACTATAGTCTGATTTTTGCACTGTATGGGAATTGCCGAGATGTCATGATTGAAGGTAGAGTTCAAGGTCACGCTAGAAGTAAATTTATTTACTGAGCACTCGTGGGATGCAATTCTCACTATTATACTGAGATGAATGGAAAGAATACATAAACTGACTACCATAACGGATTTCATATAAACTTGGAAAACATTTTTCTAAGATGATATTGTTCGCTTTTGTCGTCTCGATACATATGGCGTTCTAAGACACGGACCATAACTTTGCACTTACTGGGCGTAACTATACATGAAACCCCAGGTGCACAACTACAAAGGCTGGTGAACATTCCTGCAAAGTTTTATGACTCTGGCTTTTGGAGATATGAGTGACACAAGATTTTGTGATGGATGGACAGACGGACAAGGGCAAATCTATGTGCCCCCCTTCAGAGTGGGGGCATAAAAATGCTGAAAACCTGCATACAACCTGATGAAACTAAACGAAGACAGGTTTTATGGAACGCATATCTTTTTGGCTAAACTCATGATCAGGCAAATACCAGACCTGAACAGTATGCAGTATGCAGACACTACCCTATTCAGCGTATTGTAAACAATTCCGCGTTTTTAACTGGATGACAAGCAGGCAAACTCGGATTGTGAAACGAAAACAAACATTGTTGTCACTTTCAACGGGTATTACATGTAGGGCATGGGACGATACAGGCATCACACAATACTATATGAATCGATAAAATTACATGCTGATGTGATATTTTCTGATATGATACATACATTCAAATACAAAAAAAAGAATGTACATGTGGTAAAACTAGCAATTAGTTTGAGCCATCTATTGTTCAAGGCATCTATGGTATTCATGTAGATGTACCAACTGACCATTCCCGGTACGAGTGTACTATGCATTATGGTTAAGGTAATACATTTCGGGTCGAATTTATATCAATTTTGAGACTTTGATGGACTCGGCACACGGAAATTTATAAAAGTGATTGTTGTTTTAGAATTTATTTACTCTGCAATTCAATAGATAATAAACAAAAGTCCATTTGGTGTTCATTTAATAGATTTATTAAGTGATTTGTTTGTCACATAAGTTCTTGTTTATAGTACAACAGGCAAGTAATTAGTAGCGAATGCAATGTGTCCCCAATTTCACCCTCAACAAACAAAAGGATTTCAACTGATCAATCAAAGGTGCTAAGTACTGTATTGTTCAACCTATATATGGAAAAAAAGGAATGAAATGGTAGCTAGGGACCACAAACATGTTCGAGTGTTGGACCTATCTCTGTTCGAGAGACCTACTGCTAAATACTATGAAATAAGAAGTGATTACGCCGGGACTTAAGAATCTGTTTGAGGTATCTACTGTGTTCGAGCCAAAACTGTTCGAGGTTTCGAAGTTCTACTGTAATTATAATTTTTATAGCCATTTTGTTTCCAAAATTTATTACTAATTAAATTTAATTTATTGAAGTATTTTCTTATCCCTACTGTATTCCCTCCCAGAATGACACCTCTCATGAGGCACTCCCTCCTTTGAGCAACTTTTAAAATTCCTCCCATGCAATTTTAACGTAAAATTCCCTTTCAGGATCGACAACTGTTGACAACAAAGTTTTCTTCATCAACCTTTTATTGATCAAACTGATTGCTGTTCTAGTACACACTATTGGTTACTCGAAACAAATCAACCAATAAGAAATCATTCACAAATGATAACGGTTCTATATAAAGTTTGTGCTGAATAACAGAACTGTTTAAAACTATTTTGTTGCACCATTCGACCATCTTATATCGATATGCTGAGCTTATGTACTGATACATGTTGGCGACAGCATATATCAGTACAGCATCAATAATCACCTCATCCCTAATTACATGTGGCTATTTAAAATCAAATCTCAACAGTGTAGGCTGCCGTCCGCATACTGGTTAAATAGAACAAATTCTTCTTGCCTTAACTGTACAACATTTTGAGCCAAACTGCGTATGCGCAGTGTGATGTTAACAATCATTCAATGAAAATATGTTCACCAGCCTGTGTAGTTGTGCCCAGTAAGTACAAAGTTATGGCCCTTGACTTAGTTAAAATATAGCCTACAGAGTATGTAATATTGTGTCACTCATATCTCCAAACGTGTATGAGCCAGAGTCATAAAACTTTACAGGAATGTTCACCAGCCAGTGTAGTTGTGCACCAGGGGTTTCATTTTTGGCTGTTCAATCTGACATGTTTGTTGACTCAGACCCCTGAAATTCTAAGTTTATTGCCCTCCACTGACCACTTAGCAAATGTCTGATAAGGGATCTGTTACTCAATCTTTAACGGTATACCTCAGCTCAGAATTGAGCTGTTTCTGATAGTAATTCTCAGCTCAGAATTGAGCTGTTTCTGGTGGTAATTCGTAGGACTGATCTTGTTATGTCCGGTCATTTTCATAATGTTTTGTTTTTGAACAAAAGAACATTTCTCAATACAACTTCAAGTTAGAGTCTTGATATAGTCAAACTGTTGTACTTCTAATATGTATAATGTATTTTTTGTGATATGATATTATGGACTGTAACATATTATTACCAAATGAATTCTAAAGACATTGAAGTCTGTGTTTCTTAATAGTGTTTCTGTACACTTTATCTAACACTGAAATGATGTCAAGTTTGACTTACTTTTAATTATGAATCTTATGAGAGAGAATACTTCAAATTCATTGTTTTCTTGTGACTGCAGACATTTTTTAAAATTTCTTATTGCCCTATCCTTTAATTACTATCATCCCATATTTAAGGACAGTTGTAGCACCTGATTTTTTACACCATTCTAGTGTGTCAAAAGAAAATTATGTTGAAACAATTGCTAATTTTGAAACAATGCTCTGCTTAGGTGCGATCAATAATCAACAAATCTGAAAACAATTCACATACAGTGCACAATATTTTTTTAGACATAATTAATGCAAATAATTAAGTCTATATTGCTTTAGATCCAGCATTTATATACACGTAAAAGATGTTTATTCAAACCAGATAAACAGTATTCATTTTTGAACTTTTTATTATTTCCCTTAATTTCCACTCAACCAAAAATAAAATTTGATAAAATGGATAATTAAGAAAGCTCTTAGAACTGTTTCGCATTTTAAACAGGAAAACAAAAACAAAGTGTCAATGCGAAAAAGTTCTATCTGACAGTTTGTTATTTTTCTTACTTAATAATTAGATAATGACAAGTAATAGCATTTTATAAAATAAGTTACCAAATCAAGGTACTTTATATCTATAAAAATGTCACTTAGAACCATTTCGCTTTAAAAATAAAAATCAAATATTGAAAATTTTAAGTGCGAAACAGTTCCAAGTAACATTTAAGCAATTATCTTGTCTAATTAGTAACTAATAGAATTTTCATCAATAATGGAAAGTTCCTAAAGCATTTTTAAGTGAAACCCCAAAGTATTGTGGAATTTTGCTGTTTTTTATACATTTGAAACAGTTTTATGCTTCTCGTGTAAAATTTTGTAAAATGCACTTAGAACCTTTTCGCTTTCACCCCTCGATATATTCACTTGTCACAAGATTGTTGTCACAGCAAATAAAGTGATTTTATTCATAAGCTATTCTGTTCTTTATTACAGACCAATAGAATTACAAAACTAGAAGGTTTGGATACTTTGGTCAATCTTGATGATATGTACATTAGTGACAATGGTATAGAGAATATAGAGGGACTGGAAAATAATGTAAGTAACATGGAAACTTTCAGATATATTACTGGTCAAAATTATCAACATCTGACTAGAATGTGAAATTGAATAAATATTAAATTATCGATATTGACCCATTTAATGATACAAGTTACATTTTGTCTTATTTTGAAGATATGTTGTACGGTATTGGAGTATAGTTTGAATGTACCTAAAGGGATGAAAGCCAAACAAGTTTTTCTGTTTCTTTATTAATACAAGTGTAGATAGTCTAGTTTTGCTTTCATCGCTTGATGTCCAGGATTATGTGATAATTTGCTGTCTTCTATTGTCTGTGTATTTGTATTTTATGTATTTCTTACAGACTAACTTGACCACACTTGATTTAGCTAACAACAGAATATCAAAGATTGAAAATCTCGAACATTTGTGTGAACTGCAGGAATTATGGGTAAGTGTCACTGAGAATATACTTGTTTGTAATGAGACTTTGTGTCACATAAATTGTCAGGGTCATTTAATGATTATTCTGTTCTCCTGGGGCCTTGTTCTAAAACTGAAACTCGGACAAAGACTTCAAATTTGAAAAAGTTAAATTTACTAGCATTTCGTTTTCATTATATCTGTACGGATGATATTTTGTCAGTTTATTTGTTGTTGGAGACTCTACACTTTTGCCAAGTTTTGTCAAAATATGTTCTGTTATAACAATCTGGGGGCAAAATTACATTTTAAAGTCTAAGTCAGGGTTTCAGACTTAAAAGTTTTGCCAATTAGACCCGGGGTTCTGTATCCTGGATCAGGATGGGATTCTAAAATGCAGCAGTAGGTGCAAGTGAGCGTATATTTTTGCATTAATTTTACAGTCAATGACTTGAATAGTCCCTTACATATCTGAATGTACAGCAGTTCAATTCTTGTTTTTAATTCAGAGAGTATGTAGAAAATACATACACTTTTGAAAGATCTGGATATTTGTTGATTGATTTCAAGTCTCTGCTTCTATCTGGTCCAGATTGTTTCCAGGTGTGGCAAAAATTCTGAAGAAAATTGAAAGTGTTTGATACGAAGAACCATAGTTGCATAACGGCTATTTTAGTGAAATCATGGGTCAGACATTGCAGATTCAAAGTTTGCATGGTTTTGTGACCTATGCAAAAGAAATGTATGGATCCAATACTAAGCTAATAAAAGCCACATGTATAAGCATCTTATATCAATCTTGGTTGAGCCGGTACATGCACACAACTGAAATACTGTTCATATTTATTCGGAAAAAAATAATATCAAAAAATTATGCTCAATTGTGTTTCTTTGACTGGTTTTCGATTGTACATAATTAACCTACTGTTGATTAAATTACAGAACCCAAGGATTGGTAGATTAACCAGTGAATAATTATCTAATGAAACATACATGTATATCATTGACCTTGTTTTATAATATAATCTCTTTGCTCCTTACAGTTCAATGATAATAAAGTTGAGTCTTGGAAAGAAATTGAATCATTGGTACCTTTGAAGAAATTAGAGACACTTTATTTGGAAAGAAATCCAATCTACTATGATTCTGGCAGTCCGATGAAGTTTGATCCAAGTTACCGAAGAAAAATCAAATTAACGTTACCATGGATAAAGCAGATAGATGCCACCATGGCACAAAGCATGAGCTAAATATGCTGACAGTTTGTCACCCTCTTGTACATGTAGAAAGTCTTCTGTTGACTGAAGATTTGACATTTAGATGTTAAACATACTATAGTAAACATACATGTTATTATAAGCGCACCTTTTTGATGTTCAATATACGAAGATGTTAGTCGTCTGGGAATTCTGGTAATTAATATGCTGGAAAAAAATGTATTTGTGTTCGCAAATTTAGAGTATGCTTAGATGGTTATGGACGGAAATAGCTTTTTTATCCAACATCCATTTCATAAATGACTTGTAACAAGGCCTTTCATTGGATGATATCATAAGCTTACCAAAGGACATCTTGACAAATCAAAATGCTTGATAGACTCTCGGTAATCAATTGCAAATCACTGAAGAAATGGAGAATAAATTTATCAGCCGTGAATTGTAGTGAATGGCTAACAGAATCTTTAACAGAGATTATGAAATAGGTGACATTGAAAAATACATTCCTGGTTTTGACCCTAGGGATACTTACATCTCTGAATGTATTTTTGCATATCAAAGTGTGAGACTAAAAGTATGTTCTGAATAAGTATCATTAAATTAATCTTCATATTGATATTGTTACCTGTCAGATATAATCTCTTCTTGCATCTGATCTAGAAATGATATTATTGATTGAAAATTAAGTGGTGCATTTCTTCTTTGTTGAGTATAATTATAATCTATGTTAAGAAAGAGATAGGATAGTGGATTTTTTGTGGTGTCATTGTTTAAAGATAGGGTTTTTACCAGTTGGGACTGTTAATGAAAAAATCGTAGCCAATTGTGCTTCACTAGTTCAGGAATACCTATATTGTTGTATTGTATAAGTAATGGTCTGATTAAAGCATGCAGACTTTGTGGAATTGACTTTTAGAGATGTATTCATGTTGATTTTATCTTTGTTGTTGAAGTTTAACACCATCAAGAAATGAAAGGTTCTCCCAGGGTTAAGATTTTCCAAGATTTTTACTTTTTGTCATAACTGTGTGAACAAGGCTATGAATATTTTTAAATATTGAAAATGATTCCGTATGTCTGGTAAATATTGTCTGTGGGTAGAAGTTCAATGTGTATTGCAGGATTATTAGTGTCACTAATTTTTGGAGAAGCAGGAAAATCACCAAATTTAGGGGGGGAGTCCAGGGATAATCTTCTTAATTATGATCCTTCATACAAGAAAAGTAGCTGGGTAATGATGCTTAAGTTGATGGGTAATTTTAGTGGCTCCCAGCTCTTATTGACACCCCTGGGTGTTGTGGTAGGTGTATAAGTCATTAATATAATTTTCATAATATGGAAAATTATTGATTTTTTTTATATTGTTTAAATAAATAATTTCAACCTGGCTTTTTTTCTAGGATTAGGAACAATCCTATTTATGTGTTTTAGGTGTCTATGGTAAAACCATGTAATTATTACTTCTAGTTCGATTTGCTCTGCATGCGCAATGAAATTAATTAAAATCCTTTATAGTCAAAAATGCTTTGTTATAAATTTTAAATGAATTCCAATATTTAATGTTGTGATGAAAGTTCCATTATAAGTTTATATAAATTTTTATCGAAAGTTTCACCATGTAGAAAATGTTTTTCTACTTGTCTTCATGCCTACAAATACTCCATGTTGGCATTTCTGATGTGACTGGACATAAAAATGGTGGCAGATTATTGCAGTGTTTGTCGTTATGAATATTGTGTTATATAATGATTCCAGGTACAGTTTCAATTTCTTTAATATTATTGTTGTTAGTATTTTTTGGTGTTGTGAGTTTGTTGTTGGAAGTTTTATAATGTTTTATCATATAAGGAGTTTAATATATTAGCTCTTACAATTTGAAAGATAACCTGAGATGTACACATCATATTGTTGTCTTCTGACAGAGCAGTATTGCGGGGAGAGTGACTTAGTTATCATTTTTTTAGTGCTAGCTCTATTTTCGTCTATTGATCAAACTTTTATTGCAAAAATGTTGATGATATTTGTGCCATAATAATGGAAGTTTTGATTTTATCATTACAGTGCTTGTTACTTTTTTCCCTGAAGTTTGTTGAAAATATTTATTTTTGATTTGGTAGCTGTGATAGTGCAGTGGTACCAGGAATTGTGTTGTGTTGCTCTTTACATTTGGAAGTTGAATACTCATTTCCAAGTTTCTTGACTGTCAGTTCTACTATATGTTATGTATATGGTAGGTCTACAAATTGTATTTGACACATTCATGAATCTGTCGGCCTGAGCACAGAGAGCGAGTATTGATATTCAATAATCACAATATTACAAGAACAGTATCGTTTTATGTATTTAGGTACATGTATTGTGGACTTTTATATTCATGATCCGGGTATTTGGGACTCAGTGCTAGACTGCTGTATGTATTGATGAGATCATTCAGTTGCAATAGTATTGCTCTTAACCCTAGTGAGGCCAGTTTAGTAAAATAATTTTCTTTTCTCATTAGAATATTTTTTTCATCATTAGCAAGCTTACTCTCCTAGATTTACTTGATATTATTACTTATTTACTGGTCGGTTCATTATGGTACTATGATCATGTGTTTAAATGATGTATCAATGTTAATCCTGAAAAATCAGAATCATGCCGAGAGTTCCCTTTCAAGCATGGAGAGACATTTCTTCGCATTATTTCCAGAACCCCATATAGGGTCATGGAATTGCTTTTTATTTGAGTTATGTGCATTCCTGAACAATATATGAAAGTACAAATAGAAAGATTGGAAAGACTGTTTCAACAATACCAAATACCGGTTCTCTAAACCGCTAAAAATTAAGTTAAAGAGTTCTGGAAATAAGATGGCGATTTGTAGATGTCTATTAATGCAGTGTTCAATGCAATAAAAATCTCGAAGCTGTGTTTCACAGATGGTAATAAAAATCATAATCTAAAATTGTTATTGTGAATCATTCAATTTCTATAAAGAGACAATTATTGAATCATTGTGATTGTAATGTATGAAATGTATGGTCTTGGTTTGTCTTGTGATGTAGTTAATAAAAAAAACTAATTAGACATGTAAATGTTGTCGGATCTAGAAGCCCAGTATACATGTTTAATTTTATTTTGATAGACTCTCAGATGTTTATAAAAATCAATATATTAGCAGTTTACATTAAATGAAATGCTCTTTTATTCAAAAACTTATTACGATATTTCTTCTCTTGATATTTTGCATATTTTCAGTACTTTCAAATGCATGCCTAATAAAAATGACTACTCGCCCTTTTTTCAAAAGGTGCAATTGTACCATTGTATGGAAATAAACCATATTTAGTGCTTCGATGATTTCTTACTTTACTCTCCCGTTTTATTGTGTTTAGTTTTGTTGGTTTTTAGTCTCTCAAGAGTAAAATTAGTGTTTTCTTTTGCCAATTGATCGTCTAGATTTTGTATATTTTTCTAATAAAAGTTTAGACTTTGTGTTTCTTCTGTTGTTCACTCTTCTGCATCCCATGTATGTGGTATACTAAATATACTCGACATGCTCGTCTCTATTCTGCATCCCATGTATATGGTGTAATAAATATACTCGTCTCTCTTCTTAAACACTAGTTTACAAAAACACGATTTTAGTATTATCTGGTAGCGTTTTACATGTATTACATTTGGCTGTAGGTGATGTGCTTAAGACATGAAGATAACACAATGTTGGACAAAATTAACATAAGAGTTATGTCATTTTTTGATGAAGTTTGTAAATTATGAATGAACATAAACAATTCTTCCCCTTGTCCCCTTAAATTCTCCATTGTTGTTTGTGATAGTCAGTCAGACAATTCCTTGCTTCCCTATTCCCATAGATATTTGCCTGCACACCTCAATCCCTAATGTCTGGTATGCTGATGTTTCTCTTCTGTGTGGGGAGGCATTGTCTGGTGTATGTGGCATTCCCTTTTACATCTTAATCTTCCTTTCAGTCATATGAAGATGGTGACTTCTTGCAATGGATCTAGTTTTGCCAAAATGTGATGTCATGTAATACACTCACAGCATGATACTACATTAGGTAAAATGAACATAATTTCAAGCCAAACATCCCTGGCAGTACCCTGGTAATGCAGAGTGTAGACGAAGGAGCTACCATACTTATTTGATGTCATTGGTATACAGCCGGGGATCAAACCTGCAACTACCCTCACCTGAGGATGCTCTACCACTGATCCACAGGCAGGTTAAGAAATTATGAATGGAATATGTGCATAGTTGCATTACTTAATCATGGGAGGGCATTATTTAAGGCTTCAGCATTAGCTTTCATAATTGGGGAAACCAAGAATTCGGTAGCTAAATGCTTTCATTGTTGACAAGCACATATAAACACAAGGGTAGAAACAATATATTTTAAATGTCATAGCAATAAGAGATAACATCAAATTTTATTTACAGAAATATCTCTATCAATTATACAATAATTAACAATGTTAATTGCATTCATCTGCATCAAAGGGTTTACAAAAATGATAATACAGCATGCAGTATTTATACCAAAACTAACGACGTTGTTACATCAATAACAAATACAATACAGGAGACAAAACAGTGATTTCAATAAATAAATGAATTTTATAAAAGTAATACAAATTTATGGCTTACTTGTTCTCTGCACAAGCGCATGGACCCGGAGCCTTATTCACAAACAATTAAAGATTAAACCTCAGACTTTGACTTTAAATTTACAAGTTGAATAAAACAAATTTTTGTTCTCATAAAATCTGAACAAATGAAATTGTGTTGCATTATTATTGTTACCCCCTCGACATTTTGTGCTAAGTTTGATCAAAATTTATAAAGTGACAACAATGTAGGAGCAAAAAGAACATTTAAGATTTTAAAGTCTAAGACTGAGTATTCCAGCTATAGAGCATTATATTCACCTTGATTAAACATAACCCATGTTAAAACGGAAAGGGATTTGTCTTTTAACATAAATTCATTTAAATCTATGTTTAATTTGCTTCGTTTGAAAAATTCCGACCTATCTACCCTATTTTTTTGGGCATGAAACCTGAAACAAAAATATTTTTTTAGGCCTGAACAAAATGTGATAATTTTTCTTCAAATTTTCTCCAGCATATTTGATGAACAAGAATACAAAACATGAACAGCAAAATATTGCAAAAGAATAACATTACTCGACTATTCGATAGAGCCTGTCACAATGATGTTGTCATTGACATATATATGTTTCAAATTCGGAATATATTATTCTTTACCGGTATGGGATAAAGTCTGTATAAAAATTTCACAGTCAGTTACACAGGATCATAAAACTCAAAAACAGAGGGACTTGTGGAATAAGGGCCATAACTTTCATTATATTCAAGGAAGAGTTATCTATCTTAGTTATTGTTGTAAGTTTTATGACTGGGAAGCCTTATGTGAGGTTTCAATCCAACAGTTTTGAATTAAATGCATGCATATGGCATTGACAGTAACTTTCATGCCAAACTTGAACCATGGTGAGAGGCAGACACCAGAGTGAGTAGAGATGCTCACAGTATTCTTCAACTAGTCGAGCTGAATCGAGTAACTGACCATTGCAAATGGAACATGTCTTAGTATAGTAACTTATAGTCATTTTAATTCAGCAGAAAATCTGTTTTCTACAGAAATGTAAATTTTATCAGAAAACTGTGGTTATTACCATGAGAAAAAGGGCTGAAAGTTTACAAAATGTATTCAAAGCACGGCTATGGGGTAATGAATGCGAGCAAATAACTTAAATGTCACATAATACTAATACATTTATGATGCAGCTATCAATGTTTTGTGAAGGCGGGGGTGTTGGATTTTGAAAGGGACTGATTCCAAACTCTCCAAGTAAGATCACCAGTCAGGACGTAGACTTGGTCAGAATTACTTTTGCATTGAAGGGCCATAATGAGACACCAAGTGCCGGATATTAAACAAGCATGTATGTCATAGGGGATTACAGAATATCTCCAATTTCCAGGACTCCCTTCTCAATGGGTGCAATTTAGACAGCAAATTATTCCGTATGCCTAACTCACCTGGGCGTGCCTGCCACATTCATGGTGGGACAAAAACATTGATAGGTGCATCACTTCTTCAACTTCAATCATGATCACTTAAAATAATTTCTTCACCATCCAATAATAGCTTATCTAACACGTTCTACTGATACCATGTACACATTATACAATTCAGCACTCGGACATCTTGATACTCTCATAGCAACATTAACAACAATTAACTGATCTATTTGCTTGTGGAAATAATAAAGTATTAACATTATATATAAATAACACTATGACAGAGCATATCAAGTGTATGAGTTTTGGCAAATGGATTCACCTTAAGTAAGGTCATTGTCTCTGGTCTATTTATTTCAGCAATAAGCTTGACTCCATTGTCAGCCAATCGGAATGCATAAACCTTAAAAATTTTGGCAAATCTTTAGTTTGTGATAATTCAGAAAAAAACACTCCTGATCTCTAAACAACGAATTGCCCTGTAAGCTTATCATCTGAGACATGGTTATCCCTTTCAATAAATAAACTTAATCCTTTATCTCTAATTCCAAGATTAGATCATATATAATAAGATCATTACAGACAAATGCTACAGGAGTGCTAAAGGAATAGTAACAAATGCTGAACAAACTTCCATTCAGTTGGACCAGGCTCATTTTTCAAGCAACACCAAAAGTCTACATTTTTCAAGGGTCACGTATCTGTAGCTTTCATAGTGATGTCATAACCTAATGATTGCAGAGACAAACATGAGTCAAAGCATGTAGCACTATGGATGAAATGTTTCATCACGATGAGAGATTACTGAAAATCACACAAAAGCTTGACAATCTGTTATGAATACCATCAGGGTCACACAGCAGCTTGAAATTGTGTCACACAAACATTACAGTATGAAGTATGGTTCTTCTCGTTGTGTCTTCAAATACCTGAATTATCTCATCTATTTCGTTATCAATATCATCACATCTGGCCAGCTGTAATGTACAAGATAAGTCACAGTTCAACATAAATGATAATATCAGTCATAAAAACAAAGGTTAAACTGAAACACCAATAAGAAACCACATGGTAACGTTTGCAAGGAATAAAATGTTGTGACACGTGTTGATTTTGAATCAATGCATACAGGCAAGCCTATATGGTAAAAAAGACAGGGGATGATCAATGTTTTGCCCCAGGGGGATACATGGGACTTAAGACAACAGACGATTACCAACAGTTTGGAATATGACACGCTGAATGATCCCAGATCCCGGGAAATAGACTTTGGCAGGATTCCTAATAGATCTTGGAAGTGGGGAATAAGCATCTCCGACTGTGGGGATTTAAAAAAATACTTGGCTCTCTGGTGGGGAATTAGAAATAAAACAAAAACAAATTGTCTTATTCCCCTGGGTCAGTCCCTCCCCCTCCTGGAGCATAATATTGATACATGTAGGTGCATAACGTACAGTGGTTATTAAATCTCTTATCATCAGTGCACCAATCGTAGCCTCTTCATGATTATCCTGTATATCTATGTTGATTATATGCATGGGATGATTCTCGGATTTCTCACGAGATTCTAAGTCTGAAATAACAAATAAAACTGTTTTACATACACTATCAGTTAGAGTAGGTTAACTAACAACTATATTCAAATGAAATACAAATGTACTGTCAAAAAGGTGTTAAGCCCCTATGTATCCATACATGATCTTGGTAGAAGGAAACAAATGCTTATGCTGACATGAAGTCTATGTAAACAAGTTCAGATACACAGACACGGTTTGTTTAAGTATTTTAAAGAAGGCAGAGTATAATTCACTGGTAGGTTTTAACTACATTGTATTTTGTAGACACAGATATGGACTTTGCAAAGAATAACCATGTTTTAGCATAAACCTACAGGTAATTTTGTGACGGCATTCATTGCGTACCTTCTATTCATTTTATCATTTAATATCAAATGTAAGAACACAGCCGAAACATCATAATCTTTTATTAGCACATCTACTTTTTTTCGTTGGTTTCAAATCAAACCAAAGTGCTTAGTATTCGACATCCAATTTTGTGTCCAATCTCTGCAAAATGAAGAGTATGCAAAGCCATTTCTAAAATTCTTCCCAATATATATACAAGAATACAGTCATGCTTTGTTGATGGAAATGTTTTAATTTGAATGCACAGGGTCCAAACATACATGGTTTCGAATTGTCAATTTCAATTTGACTGGCGCAAGAAGATACATGGGGACCCAATATTTATTTCGGATGATACCGAGTATTTAGATAGAGGGTTGTGAAATAAACAAGGTCCGAGTGTAATGTATAAAAATAAGTAAATTTCTACCTTCGATAATTTGGTCATAGACCCTTTCCTCACAAGACACAACTATTTCAAATACATCTCGACATGCCTGAAATCTCTCTGGTTTTGGTTTAATTCGACGATTTCTGTCCAACATATGTAGAATACCATTTTGTTTATATCTGATTTCTGTGGTTAAGGATCTTGATGAGATTGTGAATGTGATAAATGGTATAATTCATAGTCACAATGAAAGAAAATCAGAAAAAAAGGGATACCTGGTACTTATACAACTTTCAAGGTTTACAGCATAATAAACTTATATGAGGTGTACCATGACAAAACTTGTATTAGTAACAAAAAGTCCATTTTCAGGTTTTTACATTTTCTAACAGATATATTTTTCAACTTTCTTTAATATCAAAAGTATTAAAATCGGATGTCTACTTTTCTATTTATAGCAATTCCAATATTAAGAACAAGATGCAAAAGTAAGAAAAAAACATCTTCAGCGCTTAGTTTGTGAACTTTGAGCAACGTCACTAATACAGATTTTTGTCATGGCTGCGCTCATATAGATAACTAGCAATAATTGTCACAGATTGTTTCTGTTCAAATTGAACTAACAGATCAATACAACGCTGGCAAAATGGTGAATACATAATATACGCTCCCCAATCCAAACCAAAAATCTGAAATGTAAAATTATACATACTTGTATTATAGACAATTCTAGGTTAAAATCACAACAATAGATGCACAATATATAGCTTAACTACTGCTGATTCAAAACTAGTTGAGAATACCATTGATGTATACGCAATGTCTATTGGTCAATATTTTGCAAAACATGTTTTCATTGGCCGTTTGTTTACAAATGATTTCAAGTAAATAAAAGTATACTTAAATTCCTCTTGAGGTTATTTTTAGTAAATAGAATTACTTTTGTATTGTATAGTTCAAAATATGCATATATAGACATAAGAAACAATTATAGGGCTATACTGACAGCTGAACACTGCATATTGGTATACAGTCTGCATATTGTCACACCTTATAATGAACTTGTACACACATCAAATGTTTCTATGTGCCAGAGATATCGGTTCTTTAACATGAAGAATGTAAATTTTGTTCATAGCATTTGCTCACAAACCTTTGATTCTCTCTTTGGAGTCCAAATATGGGTCAAAGTTCAGTACTGCACAATATAATTTCATGACAATTGTCATCCAACCCAGACATGTTCGGTAAAATCTCAATATAACCAACGTTCATATAATCAGCCAACATTTGTGCAGTGGGTTAAAAATGAAACAAGAGGCCCATGAAGGCCTGACGCTCTACTGGCTACGCAGTGCACATGGACCTTTGATAAGCATTTTTCTGGACAAGACATTTTACAAAAATATTCCCTATATATGATTCTAAGGAAAACATGTGTCCAGGGCACGGTGGGTTTTGACCCCAGAGGCATAATTTGAGAAATCTTGGTAGGAGACCAATCAACAATGCTACATACAAAATATCAAAACCCGGGGTCATGCGACTTAGGAGAAAATTTTCCCACGCAAATCTATAAAAAACATGCGACCCCCAGGGTGGGACAATTTTGACCCCAGGGGCATAATCTGAACAACCTTGGTAGGGGATCAGTAGACAATGCTGTATACCAAATATCAAAACCCTGGGTCTTCTGGTTCTGGACATGCAGATATTTAAAAATATTTCCTATAAAAGTTCTATTTAAAATTATCCACGGAAAGTCTTACAACTTCAAAAACTTAAGTCATCATTTGTACACAAAATGTCCCCGTAAAGTAACACGCCGACAATTGATATTGACACAACAATATTTAATGCCCATGTGAAAGAACTGACAACCTCTTATCCAAATATTTAATGACCTGGACATTTTTGGAGACAATTTAAGGTGTTCAAAGTTTTTGTTCTTAAATTGTATTTAACCAAACAATATGTACTAAATTACGTTTAAAAATACATGTAATTATGCCGATTTTGTGGAGATGTAGATGTGCTTATCTACCATCTTTATAACACCAATGGTACTATATATGTGCAAGTGTCGAGATATACAAACTTGGAAACTTTTAACTAGCTCACCAAACTTTCTCATCAAGGAAGTCAGTTTGTATGTGCACATTAGTAATGTTGGGAGACTGTGTAGCTACTTCAGTCCAATCCTAAATCTTCACAGTTTACAGTAAAACCTCAATAATAAGACCATCCATGAAAACTGGTCTTGTTATTGAGGTGGTCTTACTATTGAGGTTTAATAAAGAATAAAACAGTGAAAATGAACTTGAAAATTGTGTTCTTAATTTTGAGGTGGTCCTATATGATAAAATAAAAAATAACCAAAATTTGACATATGAATCATTCATAGACTGAATAATGATGATACTCTCTAATACTATTTGGCATCAATGCTATTTGAGTTTGTAATGCCTTTTTATTGTACATAGTATGTCCTGGTTCATAACCAAAGAATTTAGAAAAGGCTAGTGTTGTTTAAATTAGCTTGCATTGTTAGTCTTACATGCAAAAAATGTCTATTCCATGTAAATGTTTTAGGTTCAGTAATTGGCGTCATGTAATTATATATTAATGATAATATGATATTAATGATTATGTGATTGAATTAGTACTTATTGGCTTTAGAAACAATATCGAATTTCGGATGTTCTAAATTAGTCACATTCTGATTCTTAAGGGGAAGCAACTCAATTCAAATATGTTCATATTATTATAGCGAGCATGTATTTCAGTGTAAATTACTAAAAAGTTACCTCAATAATAAGACCATCTCAAAATTAAGAACACTTTTCCAGTCCATTTTTACTATTTTGCTCTTTATTCAACCTCAATATTAAGACCACCTCAATAACAATACCAGTTTTTCAAGTGTCCCGAGGGTGGTCTTATTATTGAGGTTTTACTGTAGTTTCCTTTCGTTAAATGTATCACATCATTCCCTATCAGATAGAAAAGGAAAAAGGAATAGATGCAAAACCAATAATTGTAATAAACTTTGATACATTAATAGCCAAAAACACTGAAAATAAAACCCACTCAACTCGGTAATGTCAACAATCTACAAGATCAGTTTGGTACCAAAGATTTTGATTGGAATACAGTCACAAGTTGAGACGTCTAGACAACTTTTGTAGCACATGAGCAGAAAGCACATAATCAATGTGTACCTTATTCTTCAGAAGACAAATATACAAACAATTTCGCTAATAAACTACTTACAAAGAAAATACTACGATTTTTGACTACTAGAACTACATAACATTTCGTCAAATATCAGGTATTAAGTACATACCTTTAGTCACACGCATTGCATGTGTCACACAAAATTTTGACTTGAATCACGCTCACACGCTTAGTTCTCAAAGACACGCATTTTCAAAAATCTAATAGGATTTAAATTTTTCAACTTTTAAACAAAACGAATTGATCCCCAAAGTTGCACCCCTACTAGCTCTAGAAAAATGTGTTGCTCATCAACAACCAGGATGTGCTGTGCACAAAACGCTGTTTTACTGGAGCACCGTGTCCGACAGTCAAAATCGGACTTACCGGTATGTCCAGGTTTAACCTTTCCCACTAGCTATCAGGAAAAGCTGTTTAATCTATTAAAATGAAATATTTTAGAAGCTTCCCACCGGGAGCCTCAGTGGCAACCTGTCCCACTACTTGAAAATATCACATGCCTGGCTCAATCTGACCCTTGACACCTATGCAAGTACAAGAACTGTTCATAAAACACAATATATGCCCCTTGATAACCTGTTACAGGTAGAGGGTAGTAAAGCACTGACCTTAATCACGAGGCCCTCTACAGACCGCAGAAAGCGACCGTTAGTTTGACAAATTGTTTTCATTTCCAAGGTCAATGTGACCTAGACCCCTTTTACACCGACCCCAAAAACAAAATAGCGATGAGCTACTGGCCATTGGCAACCATTATATGAAGTTCTACAGCCTTAAGTATCTTCAGTTTTTACCAGAAACCATTTCCAGTCAGTGTTACCTTGACCCACACAATCATCCTGTGAAGCCGTTGGCTCAAGTGTATCCGAATTAATAATCAGATATCATTTTCTATGTCAGGGTCACCAAAATGAGGAGCATCTACAGACTACTGACCATCATTTCATTACTTTGACGGCCACGGGTTCCATTATTCTCCATTATAACAGAAACTTTTTTTCAGATTCAAGGTCACAATGACTGACCTTGAACCCCCAGAATTCATAGGAGTCATCAACTGACCAGGTGCAATCAAGCGAAGTCTGACAGCTGTACATCAAAGCATTCTCCAATTATTGATTAGAATCAGTCTTAAGGCTTTGACCTAAAACAATACGAGTCATCTGCTGACCATTCATTCTATGGAGTTGTAACCAATATGGCTCCCAGAAGTGTTCTGTTGTTATTGATATGAAACCAAATGAAACCTAACGATATGAGCAAATAATGTGGCACAACTTAGACGAGCATAATGAAATACTCAACATACAATGACATTTCTAGATAGACTGCAAAAAAATCCTATCATATTTCACACCCAAGCTTAAAAATGATCAACTATAGTACTGGCGCAAAGAAACAACAACAGCTAACTTAATGTCAAAGTGAATCCATAAGAAAGAAGCATTTTTTGTGCATAATTTCTTAAAATTCTGTATGATTCAATGGTCACAGATCTTGCCACTGAGCAAATCATCAGTGATATGACACAGAAGATATTTTAATATCGTCATAAAATTAATTGGAGATAAAACTAGATGACTCAGCAAGACTTATTCATGAAAACTGAGGTTTAACTGTAATACAGACACAGCTTAGTGATATAAGACTTGTCTACAAGCATCTACAACGAGACATTCTAACGTTACTGCACCAACAAGCTACCAACTTAAAACTAATCCTACACAGAATGATCATCGACAAACTACATTCATACAGTTTGTTATGTAGTGAATTTGTTCCACTATGAACATACATACGACACTTACTCCTACAACCTAACTCCACAGGTACTTGAAATACACTATTTTACTGTTCTATATGGTCTATTTACTATAATATTCTTATAGACCATATAGAACAGTAGAACTTTAAAACAGTTCGTTTCATGTACCTGTGCATAACTCTACAATAAGCAATTCCATTTGATCAGCAACATTTACTTCCTTTTGTAGCGCAGCATTCAACTAACATTTCGTAATAATTCAGTATCCAGACCACAAATTTGAAACTTATAGGAAGTATCCTCCCCTTGCATGTGGCCTTCCTTGCTTTGCCCTTTTTTCACTTGATATTCTTTTCAATTAAAGGAAATATCGGACCTTAATTGACATTAAACAGTTCTAATCAAAATTAGGCAAATTGAATAATGAAGAGAGCAGATGGTTATCACTTAATGAAAATAAAAGCATCTGAGCAACGGTGTATCGTCCATATCCTATATAGTATTTAGACTCCAGTCCATGAGGACAATTCAGAGAAAGCAAGTCACATGACACTATGATTCTAGATTTGTCAAGCGTGGCTTTGATGGTGCCCTATTTGGTTACTACATTTGTAATCTGAAATGAAAATATCCAGCTGTTTCGATTCCTCTTCCAGAATTATTCCGTACACTTTCAGGTTACTTCTACAACCGTGTAGCCATCTCATGTAATCAAGGGATGCCCAACAAAGCCATTTAAATAAATGTACATTATGCTTTGCTGCAAATATTGTTGTGTAGAAATCCTGTCACAATTTTGCAGCAAACATGTGCTGCGGTCACAAATAATTCAGTAGTACAAGACTGATGCACAGACAATACATCCTGAATAAGGGATATCGCAGGTCAGATAATCAATGATCAGAATCCCCAGTTGTCTCTTGGTAAAATCACCAGCAGGTTGTTTAACTTCTTGCTTCTCCATTCCATTCGTCAAAACTCGATTTTACATGCAAAAGCTAAGAGAAACATTTTCATTTGAGATATTTTGTAGTCAACCAGTTAAAGTAAATGTAATAACTGAATATTGTCATCCCTAACCGGAGTTGACAAAAAGTTCAGCTCTGGTCTTCAAAAATCTATCTGTAAGAGTAATTTCTTGCCAGTTTTTAGCCATCAAATTGTCAACAAACATGAAAATCGGCAGTATTAACCAGTCATTGCAGTATTCATACCATTGGCTATAGCAGTGAATAAGGTTTCTCCATGAATCAATGTGTACACTTCTCGCGAGATATTTCACTTATATCCTTCTAATGAAAAAAATAAACAGTTCCGACTTGCACAAGCCATCGATTCATACAATGGTCTTCTTCAAGTCTTTTCTCATATAGCCCCAGAATTCTGCAGACCTCAAGAACTTGTCCTCCAGAATGTGAATATAATTTCCTAATTAATCGAGCTGCTTCAGTATAAAATAGGACATCAGAATGACGATGCTTCATATCCAGTCTGCTTACAATATCCCTCCGTCATCTTCTGTTGCTATGGTTTGTAATTTTACATCACAGTACATGGTTTACAGACAGAACCAATGTACTTATTTAGTTGTATTGCTTTACCTTTCAAGCTTGTACTAGGGCTGTGCAACAATCCTCATCTGTGATTGGACTGCAATTCACAACTATATCCTTGTAATGGAAAAATTCAACAGTTCCAGCTTCCACAAGCCATCCATTCATACAGGGGTCTTCTTCAAGTCCACTCACATATGCCAGGAACTCCACAGATTTCAAGGCAGGATGTGCATATAATGTCCTAATTAATCGAGCAGCTTCAGTATAAGAAAGGACACCACCATAACGATGCTTCATATCCAGTCTGGTTACAATATTCTTCAGCGTTATATTCTGTTGCTATGGTTTGTTGTTCGATCTACATGGAACGTGACATCACAATACATGGTTTATAAAACTGAACCCATGTACTTATTTAGTTACATTGCTTTACCTTTCAAGCTTGAAGCAGGGCAGTGCAACAACTCTAATCCTCATCTTTGATTGGTCTGCAATTCATAACTATTGTAGATGTTTCAGTTAGTTAACGAATCATAGTGATTTTAGAAGGAACCACACCAAAAATGAAAGTCACATGCACTTATTTCAAACTGAAACAGCACAGAATCAAAGTTTACACAATAAGTCAAGCAAATACAGATGTACAATGCACCGATTGTTTAAACTTCTTCAGTGCAAGATGTCTGCTTCAAAATAAGTCATTCCCAAATGAAAACAGCAAAGATCCTAGCATACATTCTTCAAATCATCGAGTTCTGGCATCATTTTCAACTGGTCTGGGGAAATCCTTTTGCCATGGTATTACCTCATTTTTTAAAGTTGGCATGCGTTCAGATACATCCAATGTACTTATCCACGACAGCCTCTGTAATCGACAGTGGATTTTTCTTGCATAAAATAACTTTCTCCATCGTTTTGTCTTAATTTAAATAAATTCCAAGTCAGACAAAAATTAGAATATGTTCCTGATCTAATGGAGTGTATAAAGTGAGAAATAGGATGAAAATTGTTACGAATTTTTAAATTGGAATACTCCCCTACACTGCTCAATCTACACTATTTTACACAGCATAATTCAAGTTCCAATGAACAAATTCTACGCTAGCTATACTTAGGTTACCAATCAGATATATGTATTCCAAATTCTTCATACCAACCCGACCTAGACCAAAACAAGCTCAATCGACATTTCCAGATCAGGGTCTAAAACTTAAGATAGGGCTCTTAGCTCAAATCTCGTATTTAAATAGTCTCAGGCTTATTTATCAAAATATTATGAAATTGGTAGTACATAATACAGTAGGGGATGTAATTAACTTGAATAACTTAAATATTAACTAAAACATACCAATAACCAACAAATAAAACTGAAAAAATATGAGCATGAAAATTAAATTTAAGCAGGGACATCTTAATCTTTATACCCCCATGCCAAGGCCTCTACACACCACATTTCATGATACACTTACCAAAACGTTCAAGTGTGCAGGTATCAATATGACCGTATCTCAGTCAAAATTAGTCTGATCTTGCCGAAATTCTCAACAAATTTAGCATAGACACCTGGCATACTGTCAAATCTATTTTTGATGCTATAAACCTACAGATTAAACAACTAATATCAATAAATGCGACGATGCAACACAAATCAATACTACAGGTCCCAAGAATTATGCTCTACATTTAACCAATGGGCAAAATTTATACAGAAATGATAATCAATAACAAAGTTACACATTAAAAAGTCCACACTTGTAAGTTTTGTTAAGTGTATGCCTTCGAAACAGTCATTTTGCGAGATGAAACTATCCCTTAACCTACACATCTGAAATAAATACACTACACAGCAGCTTTAGATACACCACTAACTGCTCTACAGCCAACACAGACCTGGCTTCAGCAACAAACAATAAAAAAAACAAGTTGACCCATGAATTTGCAGGTTAAAAGGAGTATAGAAGGAAAATTAAAAGCCAAAGAGTGGGTGCAAACAAAAATACACAGAATCGAACAAGAACAATTCTCTTTGTAAGTCAACTCAAGATGTACAGCAAAAAACTCCACATTAAGATGACAGAGTGGCACTTCCACAAACTATTTCTCATCACACAGAATAAATTCAGAAAAAAACTAACTAGAATCTGATGACCAGAACTTATCATAATGGACATATAGTCATGATGGCATCCCTACAGATACAACCAAACATGAACCATGACAAGACCTTGAATGTGAAATGTTGATTTTGTATTAATCATTGCATTTTGTGTTAGATATAGCATATATATGGATATACAGGAACAACGTATCCAGGCAACGGACAATGAATGATCACAATTGCTTAAGAGGACAATCAATGCCCGAATAAGCTCATAGTCATATAATTATATGTAAACAAAGAAGACAAAATCCGTTGAGTCTGCATGTCCATTCACAAACCCTTCTGCTTGCTTGTCTGTTCTCCCTTGAAATCATTCCACAACAGTAAATATTCCATCATTATATTCATGTGCACTAATACAGGGTGATGCTTGATCTACAATACACAAATCAGAGCATGACCCCAAAAGGGGCTTCAACAGAAAACAAAACTTAACAATCAAATAATCTGCACAGACGATAAGATTCTTTTTTAGTATTTCTATTAGACATTATCGACCATTCAATAAATTGATAAATCAAAATGTAATGTGATGCTAATCATGCCATGTAAAAAATTCCTTAAGTCGTGTCTAAAAACACCAATATGTGACTTTTTAATTGGGTTAGAGCAAGAAATCAGAATGAATGTTTAGTTGACAAAATTATACAAGTAAGTAGATGAGCAACTTTAATTGAAACGTTAGTTATGAGAACATTCGTAAGACAAAAAAATACTTTCAAGCCCTCACAAACCAGCCAACAGCCGAGTTGGTTCAAACAACAAACTTTGACCTTCCATCAGTCAGCAACCATTACCACATAAAACCTGTTTTGCTACCAGATTGGTTTCTTTCCATACAACCATACCTGTTAACAGAAGTTATATGTTGATAAGGGAAGTTTGGGACGATCTACAAGCAATGTGAGAAATTTACAAAAAAATTGTTACTCTATATATATGGATTTTTACACACTTTTAAATAATGTCAACCATTTATGTTACAGTTGAATACAATCAAGTTGTTAAAAAAGCAACTTTTCCTCACACTTTCACAAAGTCGTTAAAGTTTTAATCGTCTTTCACTCCTTTTAAGTATGTGTCAAATTCATGACATTTTAACTAGACTCAGACAATTCCTAACAAGACATCAGTTCACAACTAGAGCAATCACCGACAGCAATCAATACCCCTGTAATACTGCTTCACCAGAGAAAGTATGGAGAACAGTGCAGTCCAAGACATTAAACCATCTGCCATGTTTAAGAGAGGAACGGGAAATAAATCGGTAATTAATAAAGCTAGAAAGATGATTCTGCACTTCCACTCTTTTCGACCTATCATTTAATTTCATTCAGCAGTTGCATTTATCATAAAAATTTGAAATAATCCAGACAGGGAGACAAATTTAAAATCATTCAAGAATTTGAATTATGGTTATCGACTCTGAAAGAGCTTATGCCTAGATCAAAATATATACATGTATCATATAACTTCCTTATCATTATCATAATATTGCACATTTTAAGTAATCAGCACGATTTGAAAATGTAATGACTACACATGAATGAATACACATTAAAAATGTGAGATTACTTGGACATGTCAGTCGACAGTCTAAAAGATTTATAATCTCTCTGAAAGTTCACCAATGAACCTCTCTGAAAGTTTCATTGGAATCTCTCCGAAAATTTCATAGGAATCTCTCCGAAAATTTCATTGGAATCTCTCTGAAAATTTCATTGGAATCTCTCTGAAAATTTCATTGATATCTCTCTGTAAGTGTTCAAGCAGTTTGCCCTAATGTTTGGTAACAGATGAACAAACCATATTACAGGGTATAATCGATTCCTATACCCTAGTTCAAACACAGGGGTAGAAAAGTAAAGTATCCATTCTGACTAAAATAAGTTCCCTCCTATCAAAGAAAGCCTCAAAATTCACATAATTCAGCAATGCTCAATGATGCTGTAACTTTGAGAGTACATATCCACCATACAGATGCGTCTCCCGAGATACATGGGCACACAAACATACATCTTCAGTTAATACGTCTTCTCAACACCTGCATTCAATATATGAAGCTGGAAACTGAAAAACAACTAAAACATGGTTTTAATTCATATTAAAAACCAACCTACAATGCAAATAAGTATCCGTAGACCTTAATAATTATGTAGAATAGAAACAATCTGTGACAATTATTTTACAGGATCATAACGTTACACACAATGTTGACGTCATTGACGTTTGCTTGCAATAACAAACCATTTGGTCAAAATTTTAGACCATTATTTTTCATACTTAGCTCAAAATTTACTGGGGCAAAAATAATAGACTTAGTCAACCTAAAAAAGCAAGTCATATTGAACAGATAGGAGAAGGTGGTCCCTCAGCTAATGATTTACATGTACTTTCATAGGCCAGGGGTCTTGATCGCGAATCTTAGTGCCGATATTCAGCACTATATCCCCCATGTAAAAGTATGTTTTTCCCCAAGGCAGGACAAAATTCTTCACTTAAAAATTAAAATCAAGTAGATCTAGAAAGTAGATCTATTTGCTGCTGAATAATAATTAAAAAAAAAAGTTTTACATAGTTAAAAAAATGTTCTAGTCATTAATTTAAATACTTTGTATAAATATCAGTGTACAGCTGAGAAAAACAGACATTTTATCAAATAAACAACAAATTGAACAATGACCGGGCAAAAGGACATTTGCCCAAAAATCTGCCTTCAAAGGACTCAAGACCCTTGTCCTCCAGACCCTGTAAACCCTTTAGATCTTCAAGACCTAAAACTACTTTAGATAGGTGGCTTGCTGGAAAAAACATGCATCAAGAATAAATGCAGAAAGAACGGATACAGATTAGGATCTTTTCTCATAAGGTCCTTGTACATCTCTTCATAAGTTGTGCTGAAGTCATATACGTTTGGCATATTAGGTGCAGGTCCTGGCAATTTCACTTGATTCCCTGTTCCAAAAGATCTCACATTGAACCCCTTTTTGCTGAAAGTAAAATTTTAAACACTACAATTTAATTACAATATATTTATTATGATGTAGCATTTGTCAATACAAGGCGTTATTATAAATTACACACCAAAAACAATACAGAAATATTTCCTAGATTCAAGCTCTTGAATTAAGCTGTAGCTCCTTAGAATTTTATAAACAATTTATTTATAAATTAATATTTTTTCACAAAGGAATTGCTTCAAACAAAAAATTATAGTCAAACAATCCGTATTTTGCAATATATTTTACACCGCTATGATTTTCACAGGTTGACAATCTGGACATCTGTGAAACTTGCAGAGTTCCGCGACGGCAGGGGCGAACATACGGAGGACGAAAATAATATATAGACAAAGTTCAATCCAATCTAAAGTAACAACTCCCAAACCATTATTTGATACTTTTATTCACAAGCTAACGTCAAAATACAATCACAACTCCGAACAAATCCGTTACCTAAGGCAACTGTGGGCTTCCATACTTCGATTTTGATTGCTAGAACAAACAACGGCCAACCGAAAATCTGCCATCGTTATATCTCAAGTTAGCAGCTAGATCTGAAGAAAATATGTTGTTAATGTTGAAAATATAAAACAATGTATTTCAAACAACAATAAAATTATTGGATGTAATGTGCCTATGCGACGATGGAATGAGATTTTCTGATCATATTCACGAATTTAACAATAAGGTCAGAAATGACAGAGTTAAATAAAATATAGAATCATAATAGACGAAATTATCTTTGAGGTCCACAAGAATATTTATCCTACATTCACAATTTTACGTTAATGCATTGCTTACACAAACTATATACTTAATTTGTTATATTTGTGTAAACAAACAGAATGACTAATTAGATTATTATATAAATTATATGATTTTATTAAATATATTTTCGTCCAATTTATAAATCATTCTATTTTGAAAAGCGTCAACCGCTAGACATGAAGTATCGTGATGGAAAGAAAGAAAATGCGATTTATTACTAAATTACCGACGTGACAAGATTATTCGTACGTGTAAAATGGCATGCATTTCTTATTGAATTAAAGTGGAAAGCAAATTGTTTGTTTGTAATCGAAAGAGTTGTCAGTTTCTGCAGTCAAAATATGGCGGATGTTCATTGAAAAATTACCATGCGTCTGTAAACATTTGAGCTTTAAATACATTATCTGACTCGTCATACGCCACTAGGAATTTTCGATTGTACATTATATTATGTTTCCTTGCTAAGTTCCTATTAAATTTGTGATCTCTGGCATCCATATCAACGATGTACAGTTACTGATTCGTCCCCCAGTCAACTCGTCCTCGTTTTGGTCAACTCGCGCACATCGTGAGTTTTCTGTATTTTTCTCTTCTTAATATAAATAACAGTTGATAAATATCATTATAATTATTAGTACGAATGATTTTACCAGCATATACCCTCTACTTCTTAATATCATTTGCCATTATATCTGACAACCTCTTCCATTTCAGTTTAGCTGACGGGTTACTTTTTTGTGTGATAACATTATAGAAGTTCAAAATGGAGGGGTCAGTTGCTGTACAAAGTCAGGTTCCGGACCAAGGCTTTTTTCACATGCCAAGATTGCAGGTATATATACTGGACATGTTCATAATAATTATAGGATAATGTACATGTATCGGTAGTGGGAATCTGATGCCCATAACCAGTCCATGCAATCCTTTCCCTTCATTGCCCCAGGGTTATTTACTATTGAGTTGGAATTTTGTTATGGGTTTGAGCCAACTCTGTCATTACTTTGGTTGCTTCATGATCTCGTAAGACATTTGTACCAGTCACAATGCTGTTTCTTTATGCGTTTGCATTTTAAATGGCGACGTCCTAGGAGAAGGCATACAAATTGGCTTTCAAATACTAAAAATCAAGAAAAATAAGATGGTACAAGGTATCCTGTACAAAGTATTATTACAGATGTAATGTCTTATATATGTCAACAAGAACACAACTTAAGATATACATGCAGTTTGTTTGCATCAGTTTGATTAGTAGATTTGAAAATAGTCAAAATCTGTAAAAAAAGTAACAGATAGCTAATTATCCCACAGCTGGCAAATACAGTGAAACAAAATAGTCAATCATGAATATGGGATGATGGTTTAACATATTAAAAAAATCCAAACACTGTTCTCCATAAGGTTAATGAATTTCATCTTAAAATTGAAGATATGGCTTTAATGTAATTGCAACGTAATTTGTTAATTTTAATTTGTATGAAGCACTCAATAAAACTGATGGTTGATTTCCTCACGTTTAAGGTTCCAAGTTATCAAAAGTCGAGAGTTTTTGTTCCTATGAATATGAGTCAGCCTCCCCCAAGTGATGGATCTCGCCAACCCCCTACAATGCCTAATGCTACGCAGCTGTCAACAGGAGCTACTTTGGATACCATGTTTGATGGGAAAAGAATTAGAAAATCCATGGTTAGACGGACAGTCGATTACAACAGTACTGTTGTAAAATATTTAGAGGTATATTGAAGAACATTTATTTATTTGTTCATGGCTAAAGTTGACTTTATTTGTATTTTTTTAGTGACAATATTTTTAGCATTTAGTATCTTGAGGATGTAGGAATATCATATATATTTGCCATGAATGAACTGACAATCAAAGAAGAAATTGTTGAATTTTAACTTGGCACTTTTAACTTTTATAAATTATTTATATCCTTCTTTTATAACTTATGTTGGACCTCTTGAAAGATATTATGTGTTGAAAAATGTATTTAGTTCACGTTTTATCAAAATCAAACAGAAAGAGAATGCATCTTTATGTAGTGCATAGTTTTGGTAATGCTCACATTGCTTGTTAACATATTTACCATCAAACTGTACATTAATTTTAGCAAATGTATAAAATACTGTTCTGTTCACAGAATCGTGTGTGGCAACGTGATTGGAGAGACGCTAGAGCTGTACAGCCAGATGCTTTGTATCAATTAGAGGTATGTTATTGATGATTTATTACATGTTTTTTGTCCATTATTTATGAAAACTGGATCAGGATCATTCATTTATTTAAAGTCCTGTATTATGTAGCAGTTTTTGTCATTGATGCTAAAAGTTCTGTTTGTTAAATATTGCATTTAATTCATGAATCGTTGACCTTTTTTGGAGCTCTTTAGTCATTAAAGAACACACGACTTTTGTCTTTGTCAATATTAAGTTAACTAGTGAACAAAGCACAGTCCTTTCTTCATCTTTTACGGAAGTATGGCCTGGCCTTTTGAAATGGGAAATTTGCGTCGTCAATTGGGGAATTTACAAGAATTCGGATTACCAAGTTTTGTTCAGATGCAAACATAATTAAGCATAACTGGAGGAATTTCCTGTTTCTATTTGCCTTACAAATTACTAAACGTTTAGTACCCTAGGTTGTGTCTTTATTGAGCTCTTTCAAAAAGCTTCTGTCTTTGTGTGACAATTTGAACAATGTGATTTACACTTGTTTCAATACAGAAATCAAATGTATAAAGCAGATGATTGATGCAACCCAGTCGCTGAATGCTTTCACTTAAAAATTGATAAGCACCTACTTGGGCCCTACTGACACTGATTGTTTTGAGTGTTTTAAATATGGTGCCGATATTTACAATCAGATGAAGAAAATACAGCTGCAGCTGTGAAATAACAGCTACAGCTGTGAAATAACAGCAAAAAATAATGTTACCTATGGGAAAATTTTGACAAAAGTTGGGGAAAATATACCCTTGTTTCTTCCAGGAACGGGAATGAATATCAAACCAAAAATTGTCGTAAAAAAGGGCTTGATCAGCACTGTTGTGGCTTGATTGCTGGTGCTATTGTACAGTCATTGGTCTAAATTCAGATTAAGGTTGTTATGTTTCTGTTTTTCAGATGACACCACCAACCAACATGCAACAGAAGCCTATGAATTGTCTCACATCGAAGTTCATGCGACAGTCAACCAACAAATTTAGATGTCCGATTTTCTGTATTTCTGTAACTATATTTTTCTTTATATGCCATTTTATTGTTTCATCAACAGTAATTTTATAAATAAATCATTTATATATAAGTTATGTTTTTATAGATTAAACATTTTAATTTAATATTGTACAAAAAGTAGAATATTATAAAGATATTGCGTGAATGCATGAATGAGTTTTCCAGAATATTCAGAACATGGGTTGAATTTTTGTCAATGCTCTTTTTTATCATTCTGTTGCTGTTGTCTGAAAGGAAATTGTGCTCATTCATAATATTTTTCCATGATGGTCTAATAAATAATTATGGTCTTAAATAATTCATTGCCCTTGTGTATTTTAGTGGATTAAGCTTTCAAGAATATCTATGTGCATAAAGATTTGAGTGCCACTGAAACTTATAACCGAATGTTATTTTACATTTAATGTAGTGGACCCCTGAAGGGAGAAGATTAGTGACTGGTGCTTCTAGTGGTGAATTTACTCTTTGGAATGGTCTCACATTTAGCTTTGAAACAATATTACAGGTGAGTTATGGAACGTATGGATGTGTTTTATTAGTGTGAAAGTGGGTAACCGTATGTTGCTAAGGTGATTTGAGACTATTGATGAACAATTTTATTGTTTAACAAGTAATGTTCTAATAATCGTTTAAAATATTGACATATGATGTTAACATTTTATCTAAAACTACAATTATCATATGTGAGCTGTAAAAAATGATTTATTCTTATAAATTAAAAGCAGTAAGACACTAATTGTAAAAAATGCGAACTATGTTTTTTTGATGTTGTACAAATCTTGACTTAAATTATTTAGTTTTTAGCATTGGTAAGTATGAGATATAATTTTTAATATTTGGGACGTTCTCCTTCATTTCTCTCAAGATTTATTTGTCAAGTTGCTAAATGTATTTGTGGAAATATCTTTCATACAAGCATATATATGTATTTCACGTCACATTTACATGTTACAACTTTTATCTGTAGCTTAGCTTGTACTCACAACAGTTATATATACATAGATATAAAAATATGGAAATTGTTCCTGCCAACTGTATAAAGGACAGTAAACAATAATAGGCTTTTGAGATTATTACAAAGTTCAGAATAATGTATTGAATGCCAAAAAAATGATGAAAAAGTGGAAAACAGCAAATATTAAATGTCTGAAAAAAATTGTCTGTATATAAAGAATTAAATTTGGACTCATTCGTAATGAATAAATGTGGATTACACCACTAACAAGTAGAGATAATAACGATGTCTGGGTTGACACAAGTCGATTTAAGTAATTGATGTGTAAAGCTATTGCAAATTTATGATAAAATGGCTATTTTGAGACAATTTTGGTGCAGTTTGGTGGCCAGGTACAAGTTCCATTATCAAGAGGTTATTCGGCCACCTAGCACTTTTCTAGAATGTTAAAAACTGTTAGCAAAGACACTGTACAGATGTGTCAAAATTTTGCACATGCTTCATGTTAGAACAAAATAAACATCTGAAAATGTTAGTCCTATAAAACCTGACATTGTTTCTTCTCAAGTCTGTATGAGCCTTGTATCGGCGTTAGTCTTACACTTAAAAAATATGTTTACCAAACATTGCACGATTTTTTTCCTTTCTTAGGCACACGAGACATCTGTCCGTGCAATGGTATGGAGTCACAATGATCAGTGGATGGTTACAGCGGACCATGCAGGCTTCATCAAATACTGGCAGACTAATATGAATAATGTGAAAATGTACCAAGGACATAAAGAGCCTATACGTTCCATCAGGTGGGATTATGTGACTTATTGTGGTTTGTTACAGCATTGCAGTAAGGTTTACGTAATTATTCCAGTGATATGTGTGAAAGCATGGTCACTGCTGACTTGTTTTGGCAAAGTGTCAATATTACATACTGTTATGTTACATGTTGTTCTGACATTAATACTGAAGTACGGTCCGTCAAACTTGCTGATAATTATATTTTGGATTGATTACTTAAAAGTATTCATTCTAGTTTATGATTGATTGTATTATATGCTGCATAAGAATTGCAGTGAAAAATTCTTCTATTTGACAAAAGTATCGCATGATTCTCATTTCAAAGAATCAGAAATGGTGCTAAGCAACACCGGACCGATGTAAGGGTGGATAACTTTGACACAAGTCGAGCTGTGATTATGGTTTCAGAAAAAGTTATGGATATTCAATTTTCATTGGTGATTGTTTGAACAATACATGCTGAATCGATTTTTATATCGGCCATAAAGGCAAACGTAAATTATGTAATAAAGCTACTGTTAAATTGAGCCATAAAGGCTTCATAACAATACATAGTGAACTACATTTTAATCTTGCGTATATTTGCCATAAAGGCATGAATAATAATACAATTTTCATCCATAAAGGTTGAAAATAATTATTTTATGCCATAAAGGCAGAAATTAAGATTCATATTTTGTTTATTCTGATATGTTTGCTGTATGTTTCGAATTTGGAATAAAGAAATGTTTTTATTTTTTGTGGATGAAATAATAATATAAAGAAATAAAATGAAAAAGTTGATATCATAAATTGCAGTTTTTATCCAAATAAAAATAATATCAGCAATACATTTGCTTTGTTATTTTTTGACAGACGAAAGCTGTGGTTATTTACACTATTAAAAATATCGATAATTTTCTACCATTCAACTTCAATACTACAATGTAGCACATCATTTCACAGATTCTAGTTGGAGATGAAGCATAAATTTGTCCTTTACTTGAAATTTTAATTTCATAATTTATTATAAGCTATAGTCATCGGCAGCACCCTAGAATTCTAAATAAATGAGCAAGTTGTATGAAAAAAATGATTGTCATTTGTACATCATCTTTCTCATTCATACTTGCACCTTGTGATGAAATGATAATCGAGTAGAATTCAATACTTGTTAGCTAACAATGCCAGATCGGCAGGTATGGGCTAGACTCGATGTCATTTCAGATACTTGAAATACTTCAATGATTTGACTTAACTCTGTTATCTGAAAAACTAGAAAGGATCTTTAATATTGCTAATAGTCCTGCATGAAATCGGACATTGATCACAATCTTTGATTAATGAAACTTACAGTACACATCTTTCTTTTCTCCAGTTCAGAAAAACACCTGTAGAATTTAGACTACTATTTACACTAAGCTTATTTTTGTTAGCTTAATGAACAGTCACGCTTGGCCATCTGATTATTATTTGATTGTAAATTCTCCTTTGCCCAATCCGAGTCGATCTTGAGTACAAAAACTATTCAATTTTGTATACTAGCACTTTCTTGTGAAATGGACAGTCCTTGTCATTGATAGGACAGTGAAGCCATTAAAGCTTGTATTACACTTTCTCCTCTTTGTTATTCTGCACTTCTCAAAAGTATTTCATATTAAATTACGTCAAAATTTTGCGTTCAAGACATGTAAATTTTCCACTTACTAGTCAGAAAAACCTCATGTTACACAGAAAAGTTATCGTCGTTTGGCTGTGATCATCATTTTGAAAAAATATTTGAATTGTTATTTCACATACAGTGCAACCTTTCTAGAGCAGCACACTTTGGGAGATGCAAAATTCTGCTATTGTTAAGATGTTGTTGCTCTAGAGAGGTTATTAACGTAGAGAGATGGCTGCTCCGGAGAGGTTGCACTGTATTGTGGATATTTGTTCTATTTCTGAATATAATTGTTTGTACATTTACCTACACAAATTAGTTAGACATTGAACATTAACACAAGGCAAGCACCAGAACACATACATTATCAATTTCACTTGAACCAGTAACATTTTCTACATTCAGCACTGATACATGTAATTGCACATCATCTTCACTGATTTAATAAAAACTTCTGAAGTCAGGTGCTTTTATATTGAGGGCAGACTTTAGATGTAAATTGAAAAAAATGAAAAAAGTATGCACTTGTCATATACATTGTTTGGCAATCCGAAACCCATTTCTATGGGACTAATCTTTGTTTGAAACAAAATGCCTTGGTTACAATGTAACTACAAATTCTCTTCTTGTAGGAAGTTATTTGGATTGTCTCATAATAATGTACATGTTCAATTGGTTATTACAGTCTGGTAGACAAAGTCAAATATCTTTCAGATTTCATGGGTTGTTATGCCAATATTAATCGCCATTATACTGGAAGTTGCCTTGTTAAGTATATTTTCTTGCAGATCATAATGATAAAGTCTATATGTAATATTTATACCGATGTTATTAATTCAATGAAAGAAAACAAGAGAAACTGAAATCATTTTCCTCTTACTCCCATAGTTTGGAACATACATGTTGTAACTGGGTCTTGGTAAAGAAGCATTTGGTAAAGTTGCAGTGGCCTTGCACCAAACCATTGTGAATGACAGAAACATTTTGATTAAATTGCAATTTCAAGCTTTGTCATTGGAGCACTATGCTAGAATCATTTGAAGGGTACAACCTCGTTCAAACAAAGATTATATGCACAAGCACGACATCCAAGAACCAAAAGCAACAAGTATTGATCTTAATGGCAACATTTTATAATTTTTACTTTTTAAATCTTAATTGGGATCATAGCAAGAAAGAGATAGGGATGTTTGATCAGTTTTAATGTAACAAAGGGATTGGGATTGTCTGTGTTTGACAGAATAAGTCCTGATTCAAAAAGTGCTCGTCTTTCTCAATGCAACATCTGCCAAAATGTCTTGTGGAAATCACTTGTTCAAGGTAGAAATGTTATCTTCATTGACATTCTATCTGTCAACAATCACTGATGTCCTGTTCTGAAATGTGGTAATACAGTAAAACCTCAATAATAAGACGACCTCAATAATAAGACCACCTGAAAATTAAGAACACAATTTTCGAGTCTATTTTCTCTGTTTTGTTCTTTATTCAACACCAATTTTAAGACCACCTCAACATTAAGAACAATTTTTTAAGGATCACGAGGGTGGTCTTACTATTGAGGTTTTTACTGTATTTAGTAATTTGATGCAAACTATGATTGTGACATTTAGTTACAACTTCGTATGTCAGTACAGATTTGACAGTGTTGAATAAACTGACAAGTTGATGATGAACACATAATTCACTTGATATATCGCTGCAATTACTGGTTGTTAAACTTTCATTTTCCTTTCAGTAATAAAATGATCTTGCATTATTTTGTTTGTCTTTTTCGTCCTCACAGTTTTTGTCCTACTGATTCAAAGTTTGCCTCCTGCTCTGATGATGGAACTGTTAGAGTTTGGGACTTTTTACGCTGTTACGAAGAGAAAATATTACGAGGTAGGAATTTAGCAGTTAAGATATAATTGTGTTGATACAGTGAACTCGGCCAAATGCTGCATAAATCTAAATGTGAAAAGGCTTCCATCATATACAGTGTAATCTTTCCTGAAAGGCCCAACCTTTAAGCAATGATCCTTCTTCAACAACAATTTCCAGTTTTCCTGTAGTGTAAAATGACCACGATTTTGAAGTGAATAAATTCACATGTCATCTAAGGTCAAGGCTTGATTCTCTTGATTCAAAGTTTGATTTAGGGTTGCAACTTTGCTGTATGCATAGATCGGGGCAACAGTGATGCAGTCAATCTTGTTACACTCTAGATAATTTACTGACTGACTTGAGGTCCAAACTTGAAATGTCAAAGTGAGGATTGATTGGAAGTCCCGGTGCCAGGTTAAATACTCAATTAGACCTTGGATCTAGGCTGTCATCACTAGGGTCTAGATTACATTGCTATATGCAGGTCACTGTTTTAAGGTTGAGAGTACTGATTGAATTAGTTCAGGCAAATATGGCTGAGGCTGTATATACATGTACAGATAATTACTCCTATCAGTCTATGAAATAAAACACCATAAATACCATATATAGTCGGATGCTTAGTTTTGGGACGTTCCCAAAATGTGCTAAAAATGGCTGAAAATACTACTTAATGTCTCACTGCTTTGACGAATGTTAGATATTGATAGTGTCGAGGTTATAATTCATTGAACTGTTGGCACAGATCCCTACATTGCACCCTCTGAATTAAAAGTAGCTGTTATTCAGTATACAGAACAGTTATTATTTTATTATCCTCCCAGCCAGTCCTCTATTTGACATGCTTCGAAAGATTTCAAGGATTTTTTTGGAAACGTCACAGAATGATATAAAACGCCTGTGAGAGGAAGTGCAATATGCAAGAACCATAACTCTGTCTGACTTTTTAATTATCTCCCTTAATTACACTGTTGTCCGGAGCAAGGATTTTTTGTAAACTTCATACAATGAGAGGAAATGAAGTGTACAAGAATGATAACTGTCTTATTTTTGCAATTATCTCCCTTGATAACATTTTTTGTCGGGAACATAACACAATCTTTCATGGTTTTGGTTGAAACTTCTGAAAATAATGGAGTATTAGTGACAGTAAGTGCTATGTACTGTAACTATATCTCTATTTTGTTTTACCTGTGATAAATATCACTTAAAAATGATACATTACTAGTCAAGGGATAGTCAGGGCTCTTATACTTGGTTATGGTTGTTCAAATCATAACTCCAAAGCTATATTCAATGAATATTTCTTCCTGTTACAAAACCATAGCTTACTATATAATTCTCTCTTTTTGGCCACCTTTCACACAAACAAGTGCTTCGGCAAAGATCAGGGCCTCGCAAAGATCAGGGTCTCGCAAAGACCAGGGCCTCGCAAAGATCAGGGCCTCGCAAAGATCATCTAAGTTCCAAAAGTAAACTTGTCTTCACCTCTTGCAAGAAAATGTATATATTTTAGAAATTAAAATTCCTGGCCTTTAGTAGGTCTTTCACTTTATGAGCAGTTATGCCTTGGTCTAAAATGATCGGCCCTATAGGTGTACTGGTATTCTGCTTGCCAGTGAAAGCCAATTGGAAGGATTATATACACTGATTATTGGATGAAACGAACAGGGATGAGATGTTGCGGTCATCACATGATAAGTATTGATACAAATGCATGACAATACAATATTTTCCAATAATAATACAAATGTATAATTTCAAATACAAAAGAAAATAATTATAATTTTTATGGCCGTTTTCTTTCCAAAATTTATTGATAATTATTGAAAAAATTTCTAACCAATTCACGTACCCTGGATCTCTGAAGATATTCCAAATTCGGGTTGTCACATTTTACATTCAGATCAAATTGACAAGTATTTCTGTGTCTGCCAAGTTTTTTATCGTGCCGAACCCTACTCTAATACAGTACATACTATTGGTTACCTGAAACCAATCAACTAATTAGACATCATTTTACAAATGATAACAGGTCTATACTTCATGTATTTCATTGTGACATGTGACCGACTCGTATCAATATACCGGGCTTGTGTTTCGGTGATAGCATAGATCAGTACAGTTTCGATATTTGCTGTATCATCTCATCCCAATTTCTCTCGCTGACAATTACGCTCTGTCAGATATTTCACCATATACAATATATGGTACAATAAATACAAAGGGAAGAATAGTTTGTGTACTGTACAAGACTTTCATTTCTCAACAATGCTGTCTAAGCACAACAAATTTCATTGGATATTGAAATAAAATGAATTTATATTCCGAGGCAAGTTTTTAGTTGAAATGGCTTTTGCACAGGACAAATATGCTATATTAGTGGAAGCACTAAGGTGCTTATTCTATACTTATTGTCACTGTTTATTGTCATTTAGATAATGTATTCTTTTGGTTTAACAGGACACGGAGCAGACGTTAAATGTGTCGACTGGCATCCACATAAAGCATTAATTGCATCAGGCAGCAAAGATAATCAGGTACCCATCAAATTATGGGATCCGAAATCGGGACAAAGCTTAGCTACATTGTAAGTCCCTTATATATTACATGTTTTTCTTTGATTTTGTTTATAACTTTTCCAGCTGTGATAAAGAATTCTGAAGGTCATAGTGTTCGATCAGTAAGTAACTATTGAAAGGATGGATGGATTCAATTTATTTTTGGCGCATAAGCTTAGGATAATAAAATCTATGTCATATTCTGTCATGTATCAACATTTTTTTGTGGATTTATGACTCTTTTTCGACTTAAAAAATGGCTTCCAATCAATTGCTCTTGAAAGGATGGATGGATGGATTCATTTCATTTTGGGTACATAAACATAGGAAAATAAAATACCGGTCATGTTCTTTCCGTTTACAATTTTTTTAGGATTTATGGCCCTTTTTCGACTTAGAAAATTGGCTTCTTATTGATAACTCTTGAAATGAGTTTTTGGCGCATAAGCTTGGAATAATAAAATACATGTCATGTTCTGTCATATCATATATGTCTTGTTTAGAATTCACCAATTTTTGGACAACCTAAGACAATTTTTCGAGTTAAAAAATTGACTTCCAAGCAATAACTCGTGAATGAATGGATTGATTCAATTCATTTTGGGAGCATAAAAATAGGATAATAAAATACAGGTCATATTCGAATTGTTTACATTCCACCAATTTTCGACCCTTTTAAGCATTCTACTGTAAAGCCCATAGTATGGACAGATCTAGTTTGTTGATGATGGGAGAAAATTGATCAATTGTCATTATACCCCGCCAAAAGAAGTTTGAAGGGTGTATATAGGAGTCACCCTGTGGTCGGGCGGGTGGGTGGTCAGTCGGTCGGTCAATCCGTTACAATTTTCCAACTTGAAAACTACTGGATGGAATTTAATCAAACTTCATACAATGGTAGAGAGCACAATGAGTGGAAGTGTAGTGTACAAGAACCATAACTCTATTTTAGCTAATTACAGAGTAATTGTCCTTTGTTACTTTTTCTTGTCTGGAGCATTACTTGAAACTACTGGATGGAATTTAATAAAACTGTATACAATAGTAGAGCACAATGAGAGGAAGTGCAGTGTACAATAACCATTACTCTGTTTTAGCTAATTACATAGTTATTGCCCTTTGTTACTTTTTCTTGTCCGGAGCATAACTGTGCGGGGGGGGGGGGGTATTAATCACCTTCAGTGGTAGTTCTAGTTTGTCCTGCTGTAAAGATTCATATTTTGGAATTGTCATTTCAACAGGTTAGTAATGGTTGGAAACTCCATAAAACTAGTTAAGTCCACTGATTGCATAATATATTTAAGATATTGGTGAAAATGGGAAAAATGGTAAAAACAGCATAATGATACTTGACAATTTTTCGTGAATTTCCAGACATGCTCACAAATTTACTGTGATGGATATTAAATGGAATCAAAATGGTAACTGGCTCCTAACTGCAGCCAGGGATCATCTCATGAAATTGTTTGATATCAGAAACCTTAAAGAAGAACTTCAGGTCTTCAAGGGACATAAAAAGGAAGCTACAGGTAGGAGTTGTCTCCCATGGGAATAAAAATAGACATTATATAATATAATAAATTATATAAGATACAATAATATTACACGCAATAAGTCACTCTGGACTAGATATGATATTTCAGTGAAAGTTTACTCCAGCTTGAACATGGTGAACATACTATGTGCTTCATATTTTACATTCATGTGGTAAACTCCATTTATATTGGTATTGTTTCAACAATATATTGCTGATGACGATACATGTGTATATCCTTCCATGACATTCGTCTACGGTCATGTGTCCTCCACCTCGGATTCATTTGAGGAAGTTGTCAGCTGCCTGCTGAAGGGCCTATGTTAGTGCTGGTCATTGATCAATTCCAGGCTGATAAATTGTTGAAAAACAGCAATAAACTCAATTAAAACAAAGTAAAGACATCACATGATGCCAAGGGAAACCACTATAGTGACATTGCAGATTTTCATCTATATCTTACCTATCTTACTCAAAGTTTCATTGCTTTCAAATATGTTTGTATTCCTTACAGCGATTGCCTGGCATCCAATAAATGAGCAGATGTTTGCTAGTGGAGGATCGGACGGTGCCATCATGTTCTGGAATGCTGGGTAAGTAATTAATGCTTGCAGTTATTCTGGGTCCATTATAACAAAGGATCAACTGATCAGGATCAATAGGATCCTGAAAAATATTTGCCATTTATAGAAATAAGGATAGTTACGCCATTAAAGCACCTACACCATAAAAATATAACACTACCTTCCAACATCGCGTCCATTGACAACGTTTTTGCTTCCTTTCAACCATTATATTTCCCCAGTTGTTCTCCTTAATTCGTCTTAGTTATGAGGCCATTCCTTGCACCTCTGTTCCCTTGTGTATTTACCCTTGCACTTTCTCAGTGCCTGATGTTTGTGGACTGTTGTTTTCCCTGAGGTCTGTATTGGAAGGCATTGTCTTGTTTATGTGGCATTGCATGTAGCAACTTATTCTCTCTCTTACTACTGGAAAAATTGATTCTGTTGAAGAACAGTTGCTGCTGACGAACGGGCTGCTCTGAATATGTGTATGTTTTATATATACCTATCATAGGTATAGGCCCTATGTACAACGTAGTCGTATTGTAGTGTTATTTATTGTCCTTGTTGTTACTACAGCACAGAGAAGGAAGTTGGGGCTATAGAAGAAGCACATGAAGCCATCATCTGGGACCTAGCTTGGCATCCTCTTGGTCATGTCTTAACATCCGCATCCAATGATCATTCTACGTAGGTTTATGTATTATACAATTATATAGTAAAGGTGTTATTTAGGTTGTAATTATAAATTCAGTATTATTGTTTGATTAGGCCATACTTAAGAATTGTTTGTTTGTGGTTACGCAACTCGTAAATTTAATTTTAGTTTGATACTGTAATGGCTCAAAGGCTGAACGAAATTTTGTCATCGATAAACCTGAAAAAATAATTTGATTCACGTAACTGCAAACAAACCAATCTTTTTAAGGATGGCCTTATTGTTCTAAAAGGCAGGTAAACAAATAATTGTTTTTTTATGTGCTAGAAATTAATGTATGTTATGTACATTGTCCATGAATTATGTTTACTAAGTTATATTATTAATTTACAAAATTTACAAATTTAATTAAATTAAGAAATTTTGATTATGTGCTGAATGAAACTTCATGTTTTATGTCAATGATAAATTATTTTTTTTCTATAATTTATGAACTCCAAGTTTTTTTATTGTGAATAAATAAATGTGTAATACTTCTAATACAAACTTTGTTTGGTATACAACAGTAATTTTAGCTAATTTTTACTATATTCCAGAAAATTTTGGACACGTAATCGACCAGGTGACGCTATGAGAGATAAATATAATCTGAACATTATGACGGTCGGTCCCGATGGAGAAATGCTGGATGTTGGTAAGCTCATACCTATCTTCAAGTTGAAGTCATGGAAATGATTTATTTATGTGATAAGTGATCTATTTAATTGATAAAACTTTTTTTTTAAATAAAAACAATAAGCAAGCTGGGCGTGTGTTACTTGATCAAATTTTTTTGAGAAAATTGAATGCTATACAGTATAGCAGATAGCTGATGGATTCATACATAGCAGAAATTTAGTTTGTTCAAGCTCATTTTAATGCACATATTTTACAGACCCAGATGTGCCTTTAGCAGAAGTGAAGAGTTTGCTGCCAGGTATGGGGCTTGAACATGGTCTTCCTCCAGAACCAGAGGTGCTTAAACCAGGTCAGTTCATTTATTGTGATGAGAAATCTTCATCAAACTTGGTTGGGGTTTTCAGGGTTTCACTACCAGGAAGTGGTTTCCACTAAGCAATCACTGTGTGTTTTTATGTAAGAAAATCTATAACAAGAATGTGGTACCTAATTGTCTGTCTCTTGTCCTTTCTGCTTATCCAACTCGTTTACAAGCTTAATGTTAGGACTGCTTTGAAAAAGTCAGGACGAGGTCATAAATTGATATTTAGAAGCTGTTTGAAATAAAACATTGTAAAAGTGTTCACCATTTTATTCTGAAAAAATAGAGATGGTTTTTGCTCACAGATTGGTCAATCAGGTCTCTAGAAGTCTGTTATAGACAGAAACTCTATACACATTGGTTCAACAGAACATGTAATTTGCTAGTATATCAATAGTCTGCAGACATTTGTCTTGTGGTACTCACTGTACACTGATGCATTTTTGTGTGTGGATTTGCAACAATATGAGCTGTTTCACAACAAAACCTGTAGGCTTATCAGTGACCAAAAAATCCATTTTCTAACAGATATATTTTAGTTTCAATCAGTCTTCTACTTTTCTTCTTTTACCAATTCATATATTGAAGAAAAAACGCAAAAGTACAAAAGTATACTACATTATTATTCTGTATTTTTTTCAAATGGAAAGAAAGCCGAAATTACATAACATGTATAAACATTTTAATGATTAATTAATTCTAAATCAAAATTAAGCAACAAATGACACTTCTGAGAAAGCACTTAGTCTGCTACGTCAATACGTCTGTGGGAAATACATCATGAACACTGTCAATAATACAGGTTATTTTCGTGGTAACGCCCAAATGTATTACACTTTTTATAATTATAAACCTTGAATATATTCAGATGTGGAAGAAGAGCTGCCTGCCATTCCTGGTCTTGACTGGTCGTCAGATGCTCAGTATTTTAAGGAACAGAACAAAGTCGAGGAAAGACCTCGTAAGAAGGCGCCATATGCTCGTCCTATACCTAGAAGCTTTGAACAAGCTTGGATTACGAATCAACAACCTGGCAATCTGATTAAAGATAGTAAGTTTGCTTTGTGTAATTTTCAAACTGGCTGAATTTGTCAAAGTGAGTCATTTATAACCTGATGTGTCTCATTTTGTTAATATTCCAAAAAAATGCTAGTTCTTATGAATTTTTATACACTCATTAGAGAGTCAATATCTGTAGCACGACGAAAGTTAAGTTTACTATGATGGTTTTTCTGAATATAAAGCTTTGAAAATCATTCTTCTTTTTTGTTTCATGATGAAATGAAAGAAATGTCCGTTTTTCTTTGGCGGGAACAATTCAGTACTGATTTCAGTTTCTTGGGCAGAACAAATAAAACTGTTGAATGTTCAAAACTTCATCTCACTGCCATAACTTATAAAATACTGTTAAAAGCCATGAAACCTCAAGTCACATGACGCTAATATTGCAGTTGTTTCCGGCTATCTAACTCTGGCAGTAAGCAGTTTTTGTTAATGGTAAATATTTCAACATTTTGCTAGAACGATTGAAATCTTATATCAGATATGTCTCCTGATCGAACTGCTTACTTATAAATGTATAATGCATCAAAATTATGTTTAAGCTTCAGGCAAGGAGAAGAAAGGAAAGATACAGTCATTGTTGTCGTTGGATATATCGGTGAAAAAGTCACGGACAGGTACGATCTATTTGTGGTACAGTTAAACTTCGATAACTCGAGGACACTGGGGTCCATCTGAAAAGCTCGAGTTACCCAATGTTTTGAGTGACCCAGAGTTTCCATCATGTCCTTTTAGTGTTTTTTTATGAAATGCATTATTTTCGTAGTTTTTCACACTTGTATCAGTTGTTTCATATTGGTTTCATAGTATCATATTTCTATTCACTACATTTCCTCATTAAAATAAAAGTAAAGTAAATTCTTAATAAGAGTAGTATACTTGCATTACTAATAGTTGTTTTACAGACGAAATCAAGCTCATGAATCTACGTGTTCAATCCGAATGTTTGCTTCACACTTGCACCGTTATATTAATGCATTGTGGAAATCGCTCCTTGTTGTATATGCTTTTATTTATCGTCGCCACCGGTTTCCCACATGGGCGACGCCTCCGGAAGAATGTTAGTCATATTAGATTTGGAGGATAGTGCATGATACAGAAGATGCCCCAGTTCCAGAAGCACCCCTGGTTCTTTTACGTGCTCGATGTAAAGCATCATACACGGGACCTCGGTTTTTAAAGTCTCGTCCGAAAGACTAAAATCCTAAGTCACGATCACATATTATATACTCATCAACGATCTCATAATTAGATTCTCATAATTATTTTCTCATCATTGTCATCTCAAATGGCCTTTTAATTGATATCTGTATGTTTTGTGCAAACTGCGATAATCATTTTTCACACCTCAATACTTGTCCTTTCAACCATTTTACAAGTTGTACAACATTTGAAAATTTTAACACTTTCATTTTTTGTTTATTTGGAGCTCTCATTTTGACAATGTGTGAAAATGTGTCCTGGAGTTACTAGTTAGCTATTGTGTATAGTTTGTGTACTGGGGACCGGCAAGGGTGCTTGAGTTTTCGACTTATTTTTACTTGAGTTATCAGCAGTATATTTTATATGAAAATAGAAGAAATAAAGTCCGGGACTCTGTCATTTCCTTGACAAATCAGGGGATCTCGAGTTGCCACCTGCTTGAGTTATCGAAGTTTAACTGTATAATGATTATTAATTGCTCACTTGTTCTGGGAGGCCTAATGGTGAGGGGGTAGAGTGAAAGTACAAAAACAATGTTGACCGATATTATAGTGTGGTGTATGACAAATTATGCTGAAGAGCATTAATATGATTAAGCTATCGGTAATTATAACTCAAATATTACACAATTGTATTGGTGAAATTGAGGTAAACGAACACTTGATCCAAATTGCTTAACAGTTTGATCACTTATAATATGTAGTTCACACTTTTTTCATCAGTCCTACTGCTCATCCTTTAATTGTCTGGGGTCATCATTTGCTTACCCTTAGATAATAAGTTGCCCGCATGTTTTTACAACATTCATCGATCCAATAGTTCTTGCAGTATTGTTTACATAATTATTGCACCTCGTACCTGTTCTTACATTTTTTAGGAAATTTATTTTATGTCTAAATTAACATTATGGACTTCAAAAATAATGCAGATTCCTGAGTATGTGGGATTTTTTCATATGGTACATAGAAGGAACTAAATCAAGACCGAGACATTTGTCCGAATAGAGGAAGTTTCCGAACTGGAGAGTTTTCTGATCTGGGAGTTTCCATTGTACTTAAAGTTTACTTGCTTAGCCAATCAATCCAGATTTAGCACACTGTATAATGAATGTCCATTGTTACTGTTAACTGTATAATGGCTTCAACAGATGGCATAGTAGTTCTCAAGGAATATGATATTTTGCTCAATTTGAGTCTGCATACAGTTTTTCATTTGTTGTCAATTAATTCAGTTGTCATTAGTTGATGAGCGAAAATATGCTTAATTTAGTCACCACATAATCATTTACGTTGATATGATTGGGCCAAAACTATTAATACTATGTCAACTTAAAAAGGACCAAATATATACTTGATTCAATATTAATTTAGAAAACTATAATAATGTACACGACATCTATTGGACAGTAATTTACAAAGCATGTTTTCATTGGCGGACTACGTCACAATCTGAACTGTTCTCGAGTAAATAAAAACCGACTTTACTTTGTATTGTTGATTTCAGATGGTGGAACAGATTCTGGTGAACAAGGTAAGTCGTCTGCTTTTCATGCTACATGTGTTACAAATTTATTGCTTCTTATGAAACAGTGTTTAAGGCCATCCTTAAAAAAAAAATTGTTTGCGGTAATTTGACCCGAAATATTAAAAGTGGGTTGGCAGGTAGGTTTGTTTTTAGTTTACTACTTTAAAAAGTATTTTTCATTGATGAACCTGAAAATAAATTGAGTCGCAGCATTTTTCAGGAGTCGGTTGCAAACAAACAATTTTTTAATGATGGTCTAACCAATATCATCTTTCACCTTGTATTGAATTTGTTGAATTAACTCCAATACTGAATCTACCACAAATTTAAGGCACAGTGTATCTTCCTGTGTATATGTTGACGATGGATAGTGCATTAGGCCTAACAAAATTGGTTTTGTGTCCTTGGTTGTGTAGGTTTTTGGCGACATGATCGAAGAAAAACCACATGTCTGAAGAATATTATTATACCCAGTGACGAAATATATACATAAAAACCATGGCTCATTCTAGCTGGTAGCATTCAATGATTGTATATTTATATTTTATTGACACTATTTGCATTTTCTTGTCTGGTAGGTAGGTTTCGAAAATTGATGGGGATGCTAAACGTAGATTCAATTTGGTATGGTATTATTCCTGATAAATGACATCAACATCTGACTAAAACCCAAATCTATTTCGAAGCCCTTACTTTTCATTGTAATGTTTTGGAAATACCGGTAATTTCATGTGTTATGCACATTGGTTGAGTTCTTTAAGCTGTTTGTTTATTTCTTTAGGTTTTAATCCAGTTTTAATACCAGACGATCATAACCCATATCTAGATGATGACGATGGGTACCCTGCTGTCGATGAGGACTTTAGGGGTGACCAGGATTTCAGACAGGACCAAGATCTTCGAGGGGATCAGGACTTTAGGGGTGATATGGATTTCAGGTCATCTGAGGCAGGTCCTGCTGGATTTAGTGCTCAAAGACAAGGGGGCATGGCCCCTAATCAACAAGGAAAGGACAATATGTCTCAGGGTGGCAATAGAGGTGGACCTCAACAAAATTTTAGGGGAAGGGGTGGTGGGGGCCCCAGAAGGGGCCACAAAAGGGACAGGCATGGTGCAGATCACTATGATGAAACTGAAGAGCACGAAAATAAACCTAAAACGCGAAATTCTCGTGTAAGTTTGTTAGGTGATATGCCTTCAGGGGCTCATCAGGGACAATTTGATCGAAATCAACGAAGGTCAGAAACAACTGATGAAAATGCTGATAATGGAGACTATAACACGAGGGACCATAGCCCAGCACCTAGAAGCCGCGGTAGAGGTAATAGAGGTGGCCAGGATAGTTATAGAGGTCGAGGACGGGGTGGAAATAGCAGATTTGAGGATCGTGGAAGGAGCAATTGGGATGAGGAGGCATCTCATGGAGACAGTTATAATGATAGTAATGACAATGAAGATTATAATGATTCCAAAGGTAGTGGGGGCGGATACAAGGGAAATAATCCAAGAGGAGGAAGGGGTAAATTTAGAGGCTCAGATAATTACAGAGGTGGTGGGGGAAGAGGGGGCAGAGGACAAAGGGGAGGTAATAGAGGAGGTGGGGCTCGAGGAGGAGGTCGAAGTAGAGGGCGAGGCAATAGAGGTGGAAACTGAATGTGTGAAATGCATTGATAATGTGAGACATTTCAAAGTGCTGAATCTTATCATTGTACGCTGTAGAGCAGGTTGTAAGGTTATGTAAAGGAATTAAAATCAAAACAGCATTCAGTGATGACATAGTTCATGACTCAATAGTTTCTAAATTGCTTTGGATGGAATAATGTACATATTATGTACTCGGTGCATTGAACAGTATGGACACATTTTTGTTGCGATTTTTCATCGACACATATCATGTGCCTGAACGATTTCACCAGCTGTGTGTTCTTCCTTGTTTTGTATATATGACAGATTTGGGTTTCCCTCTCAGATCTGTATGTTTATGTATATAAGTATATGTACATGATTGACCAATGGGATCGTGTAACCCAGGGTCGATGTTCTTGCATCATTAAATCTCTTGAATGATATGTACCGAGAAGATATATCCATCTTGATGTGAAACAGTGAAGCGTCAATATGACCACCTTTGGTTCTTAGGAAAGTCGGTATTAGTTGTGAGGTTGTCGGATTGTTGAGTAAAAATTTGGAAGAAGAACTGAAAACTTGGCCATAAAAATCCAATCTTATTACGGAGGTGGTGTAAGAGAGGGTTTACTGTATAGTTAGCCATTAGAAAAACTGATCACATTTCAGTTTGCGATTTATGAAATCATTATGATTATGATCTTGTCCGTCTGTTTTATGATTCAAGTATTATATAATGCATTTTAGTACACAGTGTTGTCAATAAGTTTTGGTTGAAGCGGCCCAAACGTAACCCGACAGCTAAAGGGTCCGGAGTATCAAAATATGCAATCTTTGAATCAGAAATTTTGGCCGGCAGCCTGTTCTTATAGACAACACGGAGTATATTGTTTGTTTTGATTCCTTTATGCTTGAACAGAAGCCAAGGACAAGTTGTGTGATAAAGTATATGTAGTGTGATATAGTATATGTAGGTCATTTTACCCCATAAGTTTGATACTGGCCCGTATAGAAGGAAGTGCTACTTATGGATAATTTTTCACCATTGCACTTATTGTGAAATGAATATAAAATGTTTCTATAATGCAAGCATGGTGTGTTCATGTGTGTACACATGTTTGTATGGGTGAGGTTTATACATACATGTATGGATTCAGCATTTTACGTTCCAGGGGGATCCAGCTCCTGATAAGGTAGTGGATATAACTCGGCCTTTGGAGTCCCTAGATGTTTCGAAATGTATTAAGGGGGCCCTGCAGGCAAAGCCTTAGGAAACCCTTTGACTATCATTTGATGACCCAAGATGATACTGCAAACAACAACTACAAAGTTTACCAAAAACTGCTACGCCTCATTCTGTCCCGTATATTTCTGGTGCATGTTTTCATTTATGATATGTTACATTTGATGTCATAGTCATTTAATTGTACCGTCCTTTCATTGATGTTAGCATATTTACATCTAATTTCTTATTTCATTTTGTACAAAATACAAGGTGAGTCTGTATTATTCAATGAAAACAGTTTAACAAGTGTGCAGGGGCAATTAATATTGTTACATGGTAATGATAATAAAAGCATTAAATGATTGAGATTGTTTGTTTTTATTAAATTCTAAATTTATATACAGTCTGTTTGTGATACCTTGAATGCTCAATGCCCCAACAAATATTTGAATTATTGCATATTTGACAGGAGCCCCATTTTACTCAGTGTCGTAATAATTAAGTTTGTCGTGAAAATTACCTTAACACATGTATGTATAAATAAATGAGAGATATTGTAGACAAATTGTTATTGTCGCTTGATTAACACAGCTGTAGATTATTTAAAAAAAATGTCAAATCTACTGATCTCATCTCCTTCATAATTTGAAACTATTGCATATTTGACAGGAGCCCCATTTTACTCAGTGTCGTAATAATTAAGTTTGTCGTGAAAATTACCTTAACACATGCATGTATAAATAAATGAGAGATATTGTAGACAAATTGTTATTTTCGCTTGATTAACACAGCTGTAGATTATTTAAAAAAAATGTAAAATCTACTGATCTCATCTCCTTCATAATTTGAAATGAGGATAATGAACACAATAGTTGTTCACTGTTTCCGGCACAAGAAGCGAAAAAATCACTTGAAGCATGAAAAATAAGACGACACTGTACCAAAGTTTTCGCGACTGATTTAAGCCTATTTGTTAATTAAGGGACAAAAATAATGGCCTATTATATGAATTATCGCATCTTCCAATTTGCATCACACTTTTTAATATGAATAAAGCAAACTATCACAAATAGACTGTAATTCGGACAGTATTGGAACACCGATATTTCTGCAGATTTTGATATCTACTCGCTAGGGAAGTTGTGCATACTGGTGGACCAGCGAATATTCTCAGGAAGCATTGGTTAACTGTGACTGGATCATGCTGATGACTAAGAAATTTTCCATTACACCTGTATTGTAATGCCCTTAATTCGTGTAAAGCATGATTTTTAGCTCGCCTGAACACGAAGAGCCCACGGTGAGCTTTTAGGATCGCTAAATGTCTGTTGTCCATGCTGTGATGCATCCCTCCACAATTTGTTGACACTAGAGGTCACAATTTCGGCACAATCCTGATGAAACTTGCTCAACAAAATCTTTGGTCGATATGGATACTAAGCCATTAGAATCATAAACTAGGTAAAAAGGTCAAATCATGGAAAATCCTTGTGGACACTCTAGAGGTTACATTTTCAACCTGAACTACATGAATCAGTTTGTTTGTATAAGTCAAATGCTAGTCGAGCGTAATGCTAGTCGAGCGTAATGCTAGTCATGCGTAATGCTGGGTCATGAGGTATCACAATTCAGGTCACTGTCACAATTCATAAAAAATCTTCATGGGATTATAGAGCCACATGTTTTGACCTCAACAACTTGTAAACTCATTAAAATGGTTTTCTACCTGAACTACATGTAACCACCTCAAAATGCAAGCATTATCGATACTGAGTCATCAAAAATTAGGTCAAATCATAGAAAATCATTGTGGACTTCCTGAGTACTCCGGTGAGCAATCTAGGGCCATCTTGGTCCCCTTTTTATTTTCTCCTAAAATTGGATCTGTATGCTAACACATGTGGTACATGACTATGTTAAACATAATAAATCAAAAACAAAATTTGCTTTTAATTAAAACATAAAACTTCAGATGCTGGATTTAGGTTTGTAAATCAAGTCATGTGACCACTTGTCTTCGTTGTTTAGAGAGCATCAGTCTTGTAGGCAGTTGTATTTAAGCATGGTGTTGGAGATACTATACAAGAACTGCAAATGGTAACGTTGCAATTGAAGTATGAGATGCTTCAGCTGCAAGGAGACCTATATGTGTATCACAATACTTATGACCAAGCTACACATAGAACAATGGTTGACTTCGTCCAGCATTTGTCAATTAGCTTCATAATATTTCATCTGTTGTCAAAACCAACAAGTTTGGTCACTTCTGTGTATGTGTATGAATGTCTATCTTAACTCTCTATAAAATATTGTCATAATGTTGTTCTCTTAAGTTTGCCAAGAGAAAATAACCAACCAATCTGTAGTCATTTAGTATATATTATTCACTGATATACAAAAAGGCTTTAAAATTAAACAACATAAAATCTGTTATAATAATATATCAACAAAGTCAATATCTTAACAACATATTACTCTGAACAGAAAAGATACATTTATAATGACGCAGATTTAACATTTTGAGCCATTTCACACATTCAATAAAATTATTTTCTATACAACTTCAAAATATCCCATCATATTAAATAATTCCCTAGGGAGAAGCAAAAGGTCTTAAGGTAGAACACCCCTAATGGTTTCCTGCCAATACAAATATCAGTAAATTCCGTGACTATTTGGTTGAAGATTGGAAGTTGCCGAATATTTTTAGGTATTACTTGAAATGATCAATCTTCAACGGACATGTCATGAAATTTACCAATATCGGCCAATGTTTCAATTTTTTGGCAGGAAACCATTCTGGATGTTTTACGTTAAGTGAATGGAAATAAAGTGATGGACCTATTTCCACTTTCACTCAACACCTATATCGTATTTGTTGCTGGTAATCTTTGTAAACTGGATTTAACATAAAAGCACCATTATCACTGGTGAGACAGTTTGTTGAAAAACATTTAACAACTTCCACGTTTGGTTGGATGAACCTCGTTACTGAAACTCACTTTTAAAAGCAGTTACCCAAGTTACTGGACTAAACTATGAAGGAAGAAAACAGCACATGATTTAGATGTATATTGAGTATTTTCTTCAAAGAGTCAGTCACCACCATCACTACTTAGGCTGTCTCCTGTAATTCCTAATTGACAAACCTGCCAGTATTGACTATAGTATATATACAGAACAAAGAACTCTCCTAAACGAAAACATGAAAAGGCTCAAAGTGTTAAATCCACGAGTCAGTGTGAGTGTACTAAACTGAACATGATGAACTCAATCCTTAAAGGTGAAAAGTTGCTTTATGTATTATATATCTGTACATATATAATGCTTAAAGGTACATAGACTTATTTTTTAGACAAAATATGTTTAGTCATAAATATGAGAAAATCATAGTAATTGTCTTCATTCAGTTGTACTCTACAACACTGTATTGTCACTTTTCTTATATGTTTCCCAAAACCACAAATAAAATGGTGTCTGATAACGGTACTTTCTATCCACACCTACACTCTCGAGTTAGCTATAGCGTAGGAAATACCGTTATCGGACTCATGTTTTACAGTACCAGGAAACTTCTAAGAAAAGTTATAATGTAGTTTTGTCTGTATGAAGGCAAAAACATGCCATTTCCTCAAAATTATTACTTAACATATTTTGAAAGGAAATAAGAAGATTCACCTTTAAGGGGTCAAGGTATACTAAATGGCACATCAGTACAAAGACATGAGCACTAACTAAATAGGAAATTGTTATCAATAACAAATATAACACAACATGATGTCAATGTAGAATGATCAAATCAATGCTACTCATAGAAATAAGTGTTATGAGAAACGCGACAGAATACAGGTGAAAAATGAAGCCTATGTTAAATCTTGATAAATTATATATAAAGCCAACTAAACAATATGCTTAATGCACAAGTAATGCTGAACAAATTTATTTTTGGTAGAATTGTTCTTGCCATCAATTACTGAGCTTCAACAGTAAAATCAGTAGTTCACACCTAAGCAGCAATACTTCATCAAGTTGATAGGTCACACAACTACATATTTGGCCAACATCCTCAGAAATTACTTCCCCTTATTATTGGTGTAAAGGTTAATGATGATAATAAGATCATATTTACATACTAGAAGTAGCCCGCGATATGTACAGACCGAGAATATCTACAGGCAACTAGATCAATTACTGTGGAATGAATATCAATGATATATCTTAGAATCACATTTTACCAGTAAAATGTACACATTTTAAAATCCACCATGAGCATTAACACTAGTTTTGAGCATGAAAATTCGACCTTGAGGATAATAACGCCATATTCAAACCAGAATTCAAATAAAAAACAATGCATAAAACATGGTAGACGGATGACTGGGTCAGAGGTTATAAACTTGAGACGGATTTCCACACTCAAATCTGTTTTTTTTTGCAGTAAGATTACGAAATTTGTCACGCAGTATTTTGTTGGTATCATGGTAAATCTTATAAGAATGTTTTCACTGGCTTCCGGTATGGATAGAAATATCAGGCTTTAGAGTTACTTTTTTGGCCGGAACAAGGTTCTGCCTAATAACTCCCTTAACAGTTATCCGAGAGCCAAATATTTCCATCCGCACATGAAACCAGTGATAGATTCTTTTCTTGCACACCTTTTGAAGAAAAATGCGGGCAATCCTGGTCTGGTATGCAAGAGAAAAATTTCTAACAGAATTATATTTTAACATATTCAAATGAAATAACAGAGAATGACAATAATCTTTGTGCTTTGAGACTGATCTCAAGTTGTATAACCTCCGACCATAATGTATGTACCTGTAATCCATCATCCTCGCTATTCATAACATATATGATACCCTGGGCAAACTGGCTAGCAAAACTTCGTAATGCATTAATATACATTAGCATTTCTTGACCATTGAAATGGACGATAAAAAAAGAACGAATCTCCTTTGTGAAGAGCTATCCACATCGCATGAGGAGTGTGTGATGCGGCCAATCAAGCGACTGGATTTCACCTCAATAATTATTCATAAGTCAGTTTGTCCAGGATATATCATATATGTTATGAATAACATGGGTACCGTGGATGGTAATCCATAGACCTCCCCAATTGCTCTTCTAACATAAATACATTAATAGTGTACACATCCAGTGTACATAAAAGCTGCTGTACCAATTGCAGTTGAATTTCCCTTCCTTATTTGTATGTTGTATTTTACTCAACATTGGTTGTTCTTATTTTTAACAGTCTAAAGCCTTAAAAACATGAATAACAATCAATATAACTGGCACAAACATAAAAGTGATTGTAGGTTCAAATTTGAAAATCCTTGCTGCCACCATTGTTCTCCGAGTAGATAAAACCACTTATACACCAAAAAAATCCTTTAACATCCTATTAATAAATAATTTTATTATATAGATCTACTTAATTCTGGCTACATTGTTCGAGGATATCACACATCAGTGGCACAATTCTTGATAACTATATCAGAATAAATCCATAGAACTAATGACAAATATACAGTTTTTCTTGTTTTTATAAATATTTGTTTAACATCAGTAGCCAAAAAACAAGAGGCCCAATGGGGCCTGACACTCTAATTGCTACGACTTGCACATGGACCTTTGATAACCATTTTTCAGGACAATAAATTTTCAAAAAGAGTTACAAAGATATCTTGTATAAAAGAAAATGTAAAACATGTGACCCCTGGGGTGGGGCCAATATTGACCAAGCTCTAGGCCTTATGGTTTTTAAAGTTTTCAATTTTAAAAAATCTATTTTTGCATCACAGACGCCCAAAAGACAGACAATTCACCATAACATAAGCACTCTGACCTTTGGCCAGCAAAGCTAAAAACAAAACAAAAATCTTGAACTTGGCAATAAATCTATGGCATCCTATATCAACATTGTCTGTAAAAAAATCAAACACAGGTTATAAATTCCATGAGTTTATACCGAAGTCAGACTGCAACAAAATGTTAACATTTTGAGGGATGAACGCAAAACTAGCCAATCTACATATGAATAAAGAAAAGCAGATAGACATGTTTGGCTTTTGTCCTTGTCAGATGGTCAAATATAATATGCAATTTGTATAAAATTCTTAAAGTAATAAAAATGTACATGAAAAAACAATTTCACAACAATGATATCCAACGAATGCCATATTTTCCACTCAGTAGAGGAATCATAGCTCCGATCTGATTTTAATGAGATTGCATGAAAAATTAACCACACTGTTTTTGCAAATACAAAAGGTTTCACAATCTCTACTGCGATATTCTATAAAATATTCAATGGTATAATGCATGACAAGTTTAGCTGTACACGATTACTGAACAGTAGGTGCTACAATTACATCTTCATATAACAACGGGTGTCATGATATACCGCTATATCGGTATATTGCCGAACAGTATTGTACCATGATATGAAATTAACATACTGGTGTTGTACAATATATCTTTTTTTGCCGACTGTTAGAAATTAACTGACTACAAACTCAAAGAAAATTTAATTTATCTAGTCATGAAAGTTTAAAAAATTAGTGCAAACCCAAAATAAAATGATAACGGATTATTTTTAGCTTATTTACCACAAGTCGTGAAAACAATTATCATATCAAATTGATAATTGTTTTAGCATATGCATATTTATTGTTGCAACACATTTGTTGAGTTAGAAGTTAAATATGAATATAAGAAAAATATCAACAGACATAGGTTAGGTTACTTAATCAATGTATCATGATACATTGAGTGATACATTGCTAAAGTATTGCAATATATCGTGGTACATTGAGTGATACATTGCTAAAGTATTGCAATATATCGTGGTACATTGAGTGATACATTGCTAAAGTATTGCAATATATCTTGGTACATTGAGTGATACATTGCTAAAGTATTGCAATATATCGTGTTACATTGAGTGATACATTGCTAAAGTATTGCAATATATCGTGGTACATTGAGTGATACATTGCTAAAGTATTGCAATATATCGTGGTACATTGAGTGATACATTGCTAAAGTATTGCAATATATCGTGGTACATATTGCAATACATTTCTAAATATTGCAATATATCGTGGTTCGCTTCAGGCATATCATGACACCCATACAAATAACCAATGAAAATCAGGTGTGGTGCAGCTTATCGGAACACATAGAAATATCTACATAACACTACAAAATTTAATGCATTGTATCACAGTCAATTTCAATCATTTTTGTCACAAAACACAACAGTATCTCATTTGCAAGACATTCTGAAAACTAAATTCATAACTAAGACCACGATAAATATATTGCATGATATTCGTTCTCTTCACTCCTTTATTTTTCATTTATTTCATAAATAGATGATAAAGAATGACAAGTCTAGACTCCAAACGACACACGTCTAGACTCCACATGACACAAGTCTAGACTCCAAATGACACAAGTCTAGACTCCAAAGTGCAAATACAAATATAAGTTGTCAGAGAATTACCAATATCAAGCGGAAGGGCCATGAAGGCCTTAAATCACTCACCTAAGTAACACAGACATAAAATATAGACATACACATGGAAACTAGTACAGCCCACTAGCGGCCATATCACCAATCAACCATGATGATCACCATATTGATAGAGGGTCAATCAAAACAGAAAGCGTAAAACATTATTCTGAAATTAATAACATTGGTTTCCGACCAGACAATTATCCAAGTGCCCAGTATCCGCAAATAAACTCCTAATATGAAAGTCTGTAAAAATAAAGAGCCAATCAGAGTGCTGCATGGAATTATCTTAATCACTTTGAAAGAGATCTACCCAAAGAACTTTCGAATGAAGCTTGGCAGAAATTGGCCTAGTGTATTAGGAGATGTTGTGAAGATGTTGAAGATAACTTTGCGAGTTAGGATCATGCAACTGCTTGCTTTTCATCTGAGTTATAAATTAAGCATCCAATAGACCTAGGCAGGAACAAAGCATCTGCATGACATAGACTAGAATAAGGCATCAGAATGATACAGAATTAAATATTCATGGTAACAATGACTCATGATTTTGTATACTTATAAACCATCTTAAATATAATAGAATAAAACATAATGTATTATTACAGCAAATTTTTTTTCATTCGAAGTCCAAATAATGGATGATCAAACCCATTATCAGATGTATTTTGGATGAATTTTATCCCCATTAGTAGCAACAAGATGATATTGATCAACCTAACACTCATGATACAACAATATTGATTTTTTATGCCTACAGAATATCTTATTGTAATACTTAATTGATGCATTCAGATGCAGACTTCAAAATGTGAATGTTTCAGATGTCAACTCTGAGCACACCATAATGATGATAATCAAAGGACAGGGAGTGATTACCTCCATGGTGAAAGGTGAGTGATAAGACCATACAATCAGACAGGCCTTGTTCTCAACCCTCCATGCAATCAACCTAAATGTTCCATCTTTGTACAGACGTATTGATAATTTTCACAACAACAACATCAGAATCATGACAACCAAACAACAATATATTTTACAACCAGATCTAAACAAATCCAAACAGTGTAAAATCTGTAACAAACATATACAAAATGTGTATAAAAGCAACAAATATACAACCAACACATACAATTTAATGCCACAGGGGCCAGTATCAGACTTTTTTGGGGGAGCCTTTAATATACAATGAATTGTCATTATAGTGTACTGGCATTTAAGCTATTTCCCCCAAAAGAGTTTGATTCAGGCCCCTGTGATCAAAGCAATGAGATTGGTGAACAAACCATAGGCACACAGGGGCCTGTATCTATCAACATACTATAAGGTAGCACATCAAAGCACACAGAGGCCTGTAGTTCTCTACATGCCTTAAATAACACCAAAAGCACACAGGGGCCTGCATCTCGGTATAGACGCACAGGGGCGTGTATGTTTCTACATACTTTAAGGTAGCATTTCTTTTTTATAAATTTGTATAAAAACTGGGCAAGTGGAGTTGAGCCCAGCTCAATTTTCTACATGAAATATCACAGGGGAGAGAGTGCTGTGTAACAAAAAAAAGGTTTAAATATTTAATAATTAGAGAAAAAACATGCATTGTAAAATGAAAAACTATTTTTGCACACAAAACCTCTGACCATAATGGTCAACTTCTAAAGATTTGTCCAGAAAAGACGTAAAGAACTTGAGCTATATTTTGTAAAGGAACAACTACAGTCTATTCATGTCTAGCAAAATGTGATCTCGAAAGCCATTACAATTTTATGCTGCGCACAATTAATCCCTGCAGATAACACAGGGCCATCAACTCAACTTGCCTATAAAATTAGTAATGCATAATACTATAATATAATATCAACAAATCACATAACAAATGTGACCCACATTTTTTTTCAAATTGAACAATTTTTGGTATCAAACACAGACCATTACTTTTAAGTCTTTCAAAGAGAAATATAGAACATTCCTTCGCAGATAAAAAAATTGCTAACCAGACAGAAACATGAGTTTGAAGCAAAATTTTACTTTATTCTCTTATATTGAAATACAAATAATATTTCAAATCCAATTTTAGAACAGAAAATCACGGAAAGAAACAAATTTTGCACCATAATGTCAATAGTACTACATAAAATTTAAGCACTTGGGATAAAAAAAACACATACAACATCACACAGCACTTTCCATTGACACCTTTTTACCAGATCTATATTCCTCGTACATAGAACGATACGCTGACTCTAGATTCCAGCCAGAGTCCACTAGACGACGATAGCAAAGTTCTCTTGTTGCGAGACCGATACGAAAAAGCTGCTCAATCTTTAGATGTTTAACCGCTTTGTCGACACGGCCATTGCAATGACACAATGCAGCGTGACACTCCTCATCAGTTAAACCAATCACAGCCTGATGAATAGCAGTTATTTTTTCTGGCTGCCAATTGACGTCTGCTGGCACTGTATCTGGATTATGTGAATGTGATCTGTTATACTGACCTCGTCGACTAGCATTTGGATAAGTTTGTGACACATCCACCTCATTACTCAACCCCTCTTGACTATGACCCACTCTTTGTCTCGATGACTTATTACGATACAAGTCTTCGACTGAACGAGAATTCTTGGATTTCGCATCTTGGCACAATTCTCGCGGTAACACTTGCAAGTTATGTAAATTATGATAATCATGCCCATAAGATGTGTGAGTTGACTCGGACTGTATTTGAGCCCCATCTATAGAGAATGGTCGCACTTCAGCTGTTGTCCGAGCTGCAGTTCTACCCTGTGATTCTTCATCTTCACCTTTAGCGGGAATTAGGAAATAATGTGTATGACTTAACTGTTGACCGTCTTGAACAATCGGAAATATATGTGGCTTTGCTTTTTTGTCTCTCTCACTACTACCTCGATCTGATGAAGAGCTATGCCCAACACTACTGTAATCTCTTGGTGGGAGGGGAGGGGGTGAAGATCTTGTTCCATTGTTAGCAGACGCACCAGTAACTGTTTGTTCATCATCATTATCATCATCAAAATCGGAATCAAAATCATCCCAGTCTGAGTACGTAGAAGCTGTACTTTGAGGTGAATAAATATCTTTCTGTATTGGTAATTTCACGTCATTAGGATCATCAAATTTCGGTACATCATCATATCTTGGAATAAATGACTTTTTAGAATTATTTATATGCCCATCGTCCTCCATTGGAACTTCACAGTATTGTACCGGATACTGGCCAGCAGCAGACGACACAGGTTGATATGTTTTCGGTCGTACACGTGTATTATAAGATTCATTTGGAACTTGATCATAAAATGGGGATCCCACTGTAGCTGATAGTAATGGATCAGATCCGGCTTTTCCAGCTTTATTAATAGAAAAGTTATTTAAAGCATCATTTAACCAATCGAACGCTTTATCCACATTTTTAGTTTGACTACTGGCAATGTTTTCGGAAACATTTTGAGGTGGACCATTTTGATTTTTCAACAAATTTTTTCCTGCCACTACTGTCTTTCCCTTAGCAAACAATTCCTCAAGAGCAGCTTTTGTCGTCTGACTTTTAGTCGGAGTCGATGGCATTTGCGGACTATTGCTAGCAGAGTGGTATGCTTTTCTTTCCCTGTTTTCAACTTTAGCAGGTGGCACTGCATAAGCGGAATGAACACTCACACTATCGGATGAACCACTATTTTCACGTTTTTTATACTCGGGTGGGAGTTTAATTCCAGTACATTTTGGCGGCGAAAAGCTCTGCCAACTGTCTAGACTATGATGGCTCTCTTGGGACGCTGTTCTCCGATACACAATTGGTTTTGGTCTTGGAGGAGGTGTCCGTTTTACTTTGACGTCTGCTTCGACAGGTTTAACAGGTTTATTGTAAACTAAAGCAGTGTTAATTTCAAAAGGGTCGCGGGGGCTGTCAGAGTCTTTCACTAGGGGCTGAGGGAGGTCTAAATTTCCATATTGAGAGGAACTGGGTGAAATTAAACTATCAAACAAAGAAGAAATATCACTTGGTGTTGTTTTTCTGGTTGATGTGGTCACTGGCGAAGTAGCGTCTGTCTCATCACTCAGGTCTATCAACGGTTTTTCATTACTTTCTTTCCGATACACTTTTGAATGACCTGACTGCACTGGCCATGACCTTTCAAGGTCACGTGAGTCCTGACTGGTGGTTGACACTTTGTGTGACCTTGAATATTGTGGTTCATCAACAGTTGATTCATTCTGAAATTTAGCGTAGTTGAATTGCCGGCTAGATGCATAACCAAATGGTTCTGAAAATTCAAAATAACATGTATTGATAACTGTATTAGGCGACTTCAGATTTTCAATTTCTGAATAATTGAACTAGGCCACATTTTAGAGTCTTTAGCGACCATGACATACCACTCAGTCATTAAAACCCCCATTCATTGTTAAATATTCTTTCCACGATAATGAAAACAAGTTTTACCATTATCAAATTGTCACATAATTTAATAGATATATATATATATACACTGCCATCCAAAAGTTTCTGTACACTTCGACAATTCCCATTGCAGTAAATGTATTTTCATATTCGTGTCACATGCAATAAATAGAAAGTGCTTTTTGAAACAGCAATAATTTTCTGTATAAGTATTTATAAATTTGTACTGAAACAATTTATCTTATTTTTGTGTCAGATCATTATCACATAAAAATGTTGGATAAGGATGATGGCTGATTGATGCTGCTGCTGAGATGTGCAAACTCTTAATTCTTAACTATCCATCTAAGAAGTGGGATGAATGATTTTACTTCATGGTCATACATGTTTTATATGATATTCTGCATAAAAATTCAAATATTCATGTGTAAAGAAACTTTTGGATGGCACTGTATATATATATATATATATATACAATATAGAAATTATTTAAAAATGCATGACTATTATAAGGTAAAACGGCTTATTTATTGTATCACATATTGTTAATTTTAAAGTTTCTGATTTATAGTCATGAGATGAATGAAGCCGCTGGGTGTGTTCCTTTTGCTTTTTGTGATTCTAAATAAATGTCAACTTTGATTATCAATATTTCAATTCCTGAATGCTGAGATAAGCACCACTTAAAATACCCGTGTATGAATTGTATCGGGTGAAAATGATGCTGGTACTTAAGAATGTCCAACACTTCTTTAACAGAGCAAAGGGTCTGGTCAAACATTTAACTCACTTTTCAATTTTTCATGAAGTAACGCTTCCGGAGAATCTGGGGCCTGGGCGGGCCCATGTAAATCTGCAGGCTCCATTGGATTCCGTAAATATACTCTGAAAGAAACAAAATTTATTTCATGCTTTTCAGCTGTTTACTGATACATGACAATATATTATATCCTGATAAACTTATCATGCTATAAAGCTAGTGATAAAAAGTGTTTCAGATGAAATTCAAGCAGTTTGTTTCCAAAATTCAAGTACTCCTCCAGGTTTTAAGGGTTTTTGCTATTCTCAAAGAGATTTCAAGTACTAGCATCTAAACAAGAACGTTTCAAGGCCTGTATGAACCCTGAAATAGTGGGGAAAAAATTCCTATATAATCGAAAATTTAAGACTTTACAGTATTTATCAAACATAAATAAACATAGTTATTTATAGATACATACTCATCTATCGTATCCGGGTTTCCCCAAGACTTGCCCCCTGGGTCACCGTGACCTGTGTGGATAAAACTGTTCTTTAAAGGTTTACTTATGTCGGTGCTACCAAGACGGCGTTGGGTGTTCACTAGATTTCGTGGAAATAAACCAACCATATGTGTCCGTTTATTCTGGCCTTTCCACCAATAGCAGTCAGGTCTGAAACAACATATTTTATGATGAAACAGAAAATTAATGCAATAATAGTAATAATAATTATAACTTTAAAAATACTAGTATGTTAGTGTTTAAAATCACTATTAAAATTATAAACCAATCTAAGAATAGCATTAAACAGGGACTCCTGGAATTTCAAAAAAGCCACATTTGACCCAAAGGATACTTGCTGAAGGGACAACTTTCTCTAAATTATAATGAAATTTGGCTATAAAATATGGTAAAAAATTATCAAAATGCCCCTTGTGATTCAGCACCTAGTGGAACCCCGATTGAATGCATAAAACCACTAAAGTATATGGATACACTGTTTGTAATGATGTACATATGATATCTGTAATAATACCCAGTAATATATCTTATGTGTTGATAATATGACAAGGAATGTTACAAAGAATAACAAGTATTGCAGTGATATTTGACCTTACAAGGAATGTTACAAAGGATAACAAGTATTGCAGTGATATTTGACCTTACAAGGAATGTTACAAAGGATAACAAGTATTGCAGTGATATTTGACCTTACAGGGAATGTTACAAAGGATAACAAGTATTGCAGTGATATTTGACCTTACAAGGAATGTTACAAAGGATAACAAGTATTGCAGTGATATTTGACCTTACAAGGAATGTTACAAAGGATAACAAGTATTGCAGTGAATTTACCTTACAAAGGATAACAAGTATTGCAGTAATTTTACCTTACAAGGAATGTTACAAAGGATAACAAGTATTGCAGTGATATTTGACCTGACAAGGAATGTTACAAAGGATAACAAGTATTGCAGTGATATTTGACCTTACAAGGAATGTTACAAAGGATAACAAGTATTGCAGTGATATTTGACCTTACAAGGAATGTTACAAAGGATAACAAGTATTGCAGTGATTTTACCTTACAAGGAATGTTACAAAGGATAACAAGTATTGCAGTGATATTTACCTTACAAGGAATGTTATGTTACAAAGAATAACAAGTATTGCAGTGATATTTGACCTTACAAGGAATGTTACAAAGAATAACAAGTATTGCAGTGATATTTACCTTACAAGGAATGTTACAAAGGATAACAAGTATTGCAGTGATATTTGACCTTACAAGGAATGTTACAAAGAATAACAAGTATTGCAGTGATATTTGACCTTACAAGGAATGTTACAAAGGATAACAAGTATTGCAGTGATATTTGACCTTACAAGGAATGTTACAAAGGATAACAAGTATTGCAGTGATATTTACCTTACAAGGAATGTTACAAAGGATAACAAGTATTGCAGTGATTTTACCTTACAAGGAATGTTACAAAGGATAACAAGTATTGCAGTGATATTTGACCTTACAAGGAATGTTACAAAGGATAACAAGTATTGCAGTGATATTTGACCTTACAAGGAATGTTACAAAGAATAACAAGTATTGCAGTGATATTTACCTTACAAGGAATGTTACAAAGGATAACAAGTATTGCAGTGATATTTGACCTTACAAGGAATGTTACAAAGAATAACAAGTATTGCAGTGATATTTGACCTTACAATGAATGTTACAAAGGATAACAAGTATTGCAGTGATATTTGACCTTACAAGGAATGTTACAAAGGATAACAAGTATTGCAGTGATATTTACCTTACAAGGAATGTTACAAAGGATAATAAGTATTGCAGTGATATTTACCTTACAAGGAATGTTACAAAGGATAACAAGTATTGCAGTGATATTCACCTTACAAGGAATGTTACAAAGGATAACAAGTATTGCTGTGATATTTACCTTACAAGGAATGTTACAAGGAAATACCAATATTGCTGTGATATTAACCTTACAATGAATGTTACAAGGAAATACCAAAATTGCTGTGATATTTACCTTACAATGAATATATTACAAGGAAAGACCAATATTGCTGTGATATTTACCTTACAATGAATATATTACAAGGAAAGACCAATATTGTTGTGATATTTACCTTACAATGAATATATTACAAGGAAAGACAAATATTGCAGTGATATTTACCTTACAAGGAATATTACAAAGAAAAACAAATATTGCTGTGATATTTACCTTACAATGAATATATTACAAGGAAAGACAAATATTGCAGTGATATTTACCTTACAATGAATATATTACAAGGAAAGACCAATATTGCTGTGATATTTACCTTACAATGAATATATAACAAGGAAAGACCAATATTGCTGTGATATTTACCTTACAATGAATATATAACAAGGAAAGACCAATATTGCTGTGATATTTACCTTACAATGAATATATTACAAGGAAAGACCAATATTGCTGTGATATTTACCTTACAATGAATATATTACAAGGAAAGACAAATATTGCAGTGATATTTACCTTACAATGAATATATTACAAGGAAAGACCAATATTGCTGTGATATTTACCTTACAATGAATATATAACAAGGAAAGACCAATATTGCTGTGATATTTACCTTACAATGAATATATTACAAGGAAAGACCAATATTGCTGTGATATTTACCTTACAATGAATATATTACAAGGAAAGACAAATATTGCAGTGATATTTACCTTACAATGAATATATTACAAGGAAAGACCAATATTGCTGTGATATTTACCTTACAATGAATATATTACAAGGAAAGACAAATATTGCAGTGATATTTACCTTACAATGAATATATTACAAGGAAAGACCAATATTGCTGTGATATTTACCTTACAATGAATATATTACAAGGAAAGACCAATATTGCTGTGATATTTACCTTACAATGAATATATAACAAGGAAAGACCAATATTGCTGTGATATTTACCTTACAATGAATATATTACAAGGAAAGACAAATATTGCAGTGATATTTACCTTACAAGGAATATTACAAGGAAACACAAATATTGCTGTGATATTTACCTTACAATGAATATTACAAGGAAAGACAAATATTGCTGTGATATTTACCTTACAATGAATATTACAGGGAAGACAAATATTGCAGTGATATTTACCTTACAATGAATATTACAAGGAAAGACAAATATTGCTGTGATATTTACCTTACAATGAATATTAAAAGGAAAGACAAATATTGCAGTGATATTTACCTTACAAGGAATATTACAAGGATAAACAAATATTGCTGTGATAATTACCTTCCATCTATCACAGTTATATGATCACCTTCTTCAATAAACAATCGTCCATCTTCACTGAAACCGTGTAATGCTTTAACGTCCATTGGTCGGATCTACAAATAAATATGAACAAAGTGAGACTGTGACTAGATACTGAACATGTATAACTGTTATCAGACTCTTAAAGCTATGTTAGTTGCACAATGACAATGATCGATCAATCAAGATAAATCCTCATAATAAGACATCTATACAGGGGCAAGGCATTTATTCAAATGGATTTAAGAGACAGATCATGTAAGCATTAAATGGTTCCTTCATAATCAGCTGCAATTTACACACAGTGTTATCTATTATATATTAATTGCAAAGCCATCAATATTATGACACAAGTATAAATTAAAACATACTGAAATTAGCATTTTGATAGTACAGTAAAACCTAAATAAGGTGACCACCCTTGTGACCCTTGAAAACTGGTCTTATTATTGGGATGGTCTTAATATTGAGGTTGAATAAAGAGCAAAATAGTCAATAAAGAATTGTGTTCTTAATTTATAGGTGGTCTTATTATTGAGGTGGTCTTTAAGTGAGGTTTTACTGTATTTACATAAATGCCTCTCTGGAGATCATAGCTTTTTTATATTCACTGTAGAGTTCAGTCTATGAATGGGATACTTTGCTATGAATTTTCAAGCATGTAGCATTATGTAGCATTGTACATGAGCATCCACATGGAAGACAGAAGATAGAACACAAACTAGGAATGAAAGTAGCAGATTGAAAGAAGAACAAACTAGAGCTATCACTGAAGGTGATTAATACCCCCACAATACCGCTTTGTCAGACATATTTTTGATAAATTCAAAGATGGCCGCCAGTCAAGACAATGAAATTATCTATCACTATCTATCACTACAAGACCACAATCAGAATGTGCCGACAATATACACAACTAGGCTTGGTAGAAATAATTCATGGAAAACCATGTTATGTGACATGACGGAACAAGTGGTGATTCCTATATAGCCCCCATTGCATATTTTGAAGTGGGGTTATAATAAGAATTGTGTACATTTTAATATTTCGGAGGTGATATGAATACCACAGTATGGGAGTCAGGTCAAAATCAATAAAATAGAAAAAATGAACAGTAATATATAGCACTTTGTCACAAAGAAATATAATGATACATTCGACTAGAGTATGAACTAGTAACACCAATATATTTGATTTTAACTCCCAAGATCTGAAAATTTTGCATTCAAATTCGAACAAATATAGCAACAAAGCGTATTAAATTGATACAATTTATATTCGCAATCAAGACATTTTGTTCCATTGTCCTTGACTGCAGTTTCACAGATTTAATCAAATAATCAAACTACCTGGATATAACATTATATTATGCCCTATTTCAATGGATTTTAAAAGAAATCCCGTTATTTTCACTGAAAGGCGAGTCTTCAACAACAAAAACAAACCATTTGCTAGTATCTGATAAACCAAAAATGCTGCCAACAGAACAGTAAGAACTAATCAACAGTTCCTGTGAAATAAAAAACTGAACTTGTATAGAATTGCTCACAAAAAGCTGGGCAAAATGGAACTAAATCAATGCAAAATATATCAAACAATATGCTAGAAATAACAGTTATTTTCACAGAAAGATAAGTCGTTTACAACTAAAAACAAACCATTTGCTAGTAAGTGAAAGTAAGAGAAACTATTTTTAGTAACAGTGACCTTGACCTTGGCCCCACCAGCCCCAATATCGAACTTGACCTGTATCTTCTGATGTTACACCTGTGTACCAAACAAAAATTTTTCAAATCTGTCTAGCCTTTCATGAGTTATCGTCCGGAAACCATTTGCTAGTAAGTGAAAGTAAGAGAAACTATTTTTAGTAACAGTGACCTTGACCTTGGCCCCACCAGCCCCAATATCGAACTTGACCTGTATCTTCTGATGTTACACCTGTGTACCAAAAATTTTTCAAATCTGTCTAGCCTTTCCTGAGTTATCGTCCGGAAACCATGAAAACCGACAGACCGACCGACAGACAGACCGACCGACCGACAAGCTCACTCCTATATACCCCCTCAAACTTCGTTTGTGGGGGTATAATAAGGAATGGAAATAGAGGAAATGGTACAGTTGAATAACGTCTCCTTTGGTAGGGGACAATACAATCCCCTGACTCATCAACAAAGTTTTTGGACAAATTCTTCTTTCCAGGGTTTTTATTGCACGTTCAACTCCATTTCTGGGTTTATCACTAAGCAGTTATAGTATAATACTCAGTTTTACAGTTATCATTCTTTATAATTTGTACATTTTCATTCACAACTACAAAGCTTTTCAGGAGAAGGAATAAGTTGCTATAGGGAACGCCACATACATAAGACAGGAGTTTTCGATTACTGGTTCTTTAAAAAGTCAGACAAAAACAAACATGAGAAAAAATGTTGATGTTTCAAAAATGTTCATTTTAAGTACTTTTTACGACTGAGTGGATATGACTTCATTTCTGAACCTGTATATTCTTGGAATAACAACACAGAACACAGCATCAACCATTAAATAAACTAATTTTTATTCAATGTCATTGAGCAATAAAAGACACACTATACTATGGAATACATCAAATATGTGCAGACAAGGAAATAAATGAATTTTAACATAATGTCAAGCCAGAATATAATTATTGGTCTGTTCTGAAAGTGAGACATGCATTTACATTATCCACATGCTTTGGCTGCAAAACAAATAGGGAAAGCCAACTTAAAAACATGTCTGATTCAAATCAGTTCATGGTCATACTGACAATATCCTATTATGTATAATTGTGTTTAGTACACGAGTCTTACGCACAAATGCCCTGAATCATCCACAATGATAAAGGAATGAAGAATCCTCAAATGCATAACCCTGGATGTTTTACCCCTTCTTTCACATCACTCACACTATATGAGGCCCCAATATTTTCATCACATAATGACTTCACGCAACATTGAATAATAACTTTAATGAATTTGTAAAACAACACGTTATTATCAGTCAAAAGTCCTGAAAACATTAGTCATATAGGAAACAGACACATTTTACATTGTGGCTAAAATTAAACAGGTGATAATACTAAATGATTAAAGTACCCATAGTGAAACACCATACCTTAAGTTTGCCATCAGTCTACGTGAACAGATAAGAAAAACAGACATAACAGATAAAAGGAAGAATGACATAAATTGTGGATACATTTTATACCTAACCTAACAGTCGGAAAATATTGACATAAACATCTGATTACGCACAGTATATGTGTCAATACAAATGATGAGTTTCTTCAAGATAATATAGCTGCGCTTAATCAAACAATGTGTACGATAAAAAATAATTATCCTGATTTCTTTCAGATGCCAGTCTATTATCTTTAAGTGATATGTCAAACAATACTTCAAATACTAAAGAACATAAATGTGTGACTAAATATGAGTTATATTGATATAAATAGTGGCACATTTGCACAAAATTGTGTTTTTTAATGCATTAATTCGCAATATGTTGAAGAGACACTCAGAACCAACCTAGGTAAAGGTCTTCAAACTAAAAAAAAAAGTAAAATATGAAAATCAAATGCTTTTCTACATTTGGACGACACCTACCTCACAGAGAAAATCCTTGAGTGCAGCAAAGGATGGACGATCAGCAGCTTTGTGCGACCAACACTGTAACATCAGTTGATAAATCTCTGTTGGACAAAGATCAGGTTTGCTTAACCTTTCACCTTCCACATCAGTCTTGTGTAAAATCTATGCAAAGTATAATTTGACATTAATTTGAATGTTTGGTACGAAAATATCTTGTAGATCATTTGCCTCAATTCATCGAGTTTTTGACGTTTTAAAAACCAATAGTTGACTGTTTTACACTTAAAAGTTTAACATTCTATAGGAACAGTTAATGTTTTTATTGTGCAAACATTCCTTTTTATAGTGTTATTATGATACGATATTCTTTGATACGTTGGATATACGTGTGATGGATATATTGAAGGATTGAAGTAAGAATTTTTCAGTTTTTTTATTCAAAAGGGAAGGAGGGTGTTAATTAGGAGAGGGGCGTTTATTAGGGAATATTCAATATGTGAGGTTTTCGCACTATTTCAGATATCAGTCATATACAAAGATCACATTTGAGATGACTTGCTAGAACAGGGTCAAAAACAGCATATTATCTGTTTGCAAGGGACTTTTTTGTCAGACAGGTTTGGCTAATTAAAATATGCTGAACAAAAATTGCAGGTCACTTAGGTGTAAAAAAATTTGCTTGTTTCAGGTTTCCCGACCTTACATTTTTGATCTTTTTGGTAAAATTTCTTTGTGTGAATATATCTTTAGGTTCATATTTCTGCCCAGTTATTAGATGCTTTAAGAGCTAAAGAGCATTATATTCACATTGATTAAACCTTATCCATGTTAAAAGGGAAAGGGGATTTGACTTTTAACATATATTAATTTACATCTATGTTTAATTTGCTTCTTTTGAAAAAAATAATACTTTTTCCTACCTACATGTACCTACCCTAATGTTTTTGGGCATGAAACTTGAAACAAACATATTTTATTTTAGGCCTTATCAACAAATATAGAACAACGGTTCTTACTTGTGATCCGTTATAGCCGAGCCATGGCTCCTGGCCAAATGTGAACATCTCCCATAACGTAACACCATACATCCATGCATCACTTGCGTGTGAAAACTGTCGAGACTTCAGACTTTCTGGGGCACACCTGTAAACAGACAAGTTGTGTGTTAATATGATTTCTCTATATTTGCATAATTATGATCCTGAAGTATAATTTCATTTAAATTTAACAGTATGAAGATTTTATTAGATTCAACAAAATAAACTTACATATTTGAGTGTATACAACGCACTTTGTTAAATATAATATTATCTCAGAGGTAAACATGTCTTTCTTCTTCTAAGCGGAGAGTGATTGTTATTGGATTAAGAATTAACAGCTTGCCATGATAATAATAAAACACAGCTGGCGCTTTTAACTTTAAGTGACTCATACATGTGAACCTTTTCAGACTACAAATCGGGAGATTGCACCCCGAAAAGAGGGAGATTGAGACTCAAAGCCGAAATTTTTTCCGTGACTGAAATTTTGTCAATGGCTATAAATGTATCATAATAAAGCTGTTAATAGCAATGTTATGCAAATTGACTCGTAATCTGGGGGTCATCCCTGTAAAAAGTCGCCAAATAACAGTTTCATTGCCAACTGTCATGTCTGAATACAATAGAACTGTGTGAAACTTGAGTAAACAACATGACAAGCGAGGTTCGTGTCTTATTTTTATCAGTGTCGCCAAACGCTTGATCCATTGTTGAAAGCGTCTATTAAGACCTCAAAAACATGGTATATACGATTTTCAGACAGGTATCCGGATTTTAGCACTTCTGGATATCAGTTTGACAAGTAACATGATTGTGTGAGTGACTACTTGTATGTGTTTGTACGAAGCTTGAACAAATTATTAAACAAATGAATATAAATGCATCCGTTATTCGCTATTAATCTACGGTAGCGGATCCGTGGTCCAGTGGTAACACGCTGGACTAGTAATCAAGGGATCGCAGGTTCGATCCCCTGCTCCACCACTGACAGTACTAACAGTCTTTCGGATGGGACTTTGAAAAACCGAGGTCCCATGTAGGATGCTTTACATCAGGCACGTAAACCAGAGGTGCTTCTGGAACTGGGGCATCTTCTGTATTATGCACTATCCTCCAAATATCTAAAAGTGACTAACATTCTTCCGGAGGCATCGCACATATCAGAAACCGGTGGAGACAACAAATAAATGCAAATACATTATTTATCTACATGTACCACTCAATGAGAGAAATAATAAAATCGTCCTGTTTTTTAGGTATGATTTATTTTACCGATATTTCAGCAATTTTAATATTTGAAATTCATTGCACTTGTGAATATAGCAGGAAAAAAAGCGCCCTCGAAAATAAGTTGAGCAATTAATGTAAGAATGACATTTCAAAGTAAACATGTAAAACTTACCAAGCAAAAGGCACTTTCTTATGTTCTTGCATCACATAATGATCTTCTTGACTCGGTAATGCCCGCATCAAACCAAAGTCACCTATCTTAACCTGAAGTGGAAAATGTCCTAATATTTATATGAAACTATAGAATGATATAGACAGGGCCACCCTTAAAAAATGGTTTGTTGGGCATAACCCTATCCAGCAAAATGAAGTTAGGTAGGTAGGTAGGTAATTAATTTTTAATGGTCATACTAGTGTTAACTATTGATATGCTGCTAGAAAAATTTCCACTCAGATTCCTCAATTTTTTTTGAGTAGGGGCCATTTTTTTTGGAAGGTAGTTTTAAGCTAAGCAATTTTTTTAATTATGGTCTAGTTTAAAAAAGTGTACATATATATGTAGTTCTAACTACCATGAAAATTCACTTGTATATTTACGAAATTCGTCTAAATCTTTACAAAACTTTGCCCAAATATGTTTGAAGAATCACCAATATATTTATACCTTAATGGAAATTCATGTATCTTTACGACAATTTACCTGTATCTTTAAGAAAATAGGTGCTGAATCTCAGGGGTCATTTCGATAATCTCTTACCAGATTTTACCTTTTTATAGCCAAATTACCTATAACCTAGTGAAAAATTTACCCTTCAGCCAGAAACCTGAGGGTAAAAATAAGGCTTTTGGAAATTCCAGGGGATGAAGGGTCAACAGACACTAATTTATTTTTAATCAATCAATATTGTCAGATATTCCTTGTAAAAACATAACACACTTTTTTGTGGTCAATAATACTAAGTAGTATATAACCAACAAGAACACATATAAACTTCCTTTTTACTTGCAGCCCTTTTTAATGGCAAATTTGGGGCTGATATTAGGCCCCATTACCCAAAGAAAAATTATATATTTTCCCCCTACTTAGAAAGAAAATTCCCCTTCAGTAAATTATTTAAAATTTTAGCCTTATAAAAACCCAAATTTGGTGATTCATGATGTAAATTTCTGAAAAAAAAGGCTGACTGGCATAAATCAATTACCATTTCTCTAGACATGAGGAGTACATTCCTACAAGCCAAGTCTCGATGTATAAATCTCTTTGATTCAAGATAACTCATACCAAGCGAGACCTGAACAGCGCAATCACAGAGCTGAGACACAAGAATCCGGTCCTGTTCCTTCCGTAGGTAATCAATCAGTGCCCCCAGGGGAGCTAACTCTGTCACCTGTAATAACAATCAAGTATGGTTAAGGTTACTGACTTAAAGGTAGATAGTCTTATTTTCTATCAAACAGACGTACTCTAAAACATCACATCATAACTTTTCTTTTTTTTTTTTTTTTTTTTATTGAATAATTCTTTTCTTCTTTTTTTTTAAACATACATACATAACATATAAGAGCTTATCATATACATGTTTATATAAATGCATAATAAACGTGGCAGTTGTTTAAATATATACTACATCGTAGGTATTTCTATATCTATTATATTGCTAGTTCATATATTCACAGTAAAAAAAAGATGAAATGTGACAATATGACAAAAAAGGTTTGTATGTGGAAAAAAAAGATAGAAACCAGACACACCTTTGATATAATCTAGTCTAGTATACTATTACAGTACGAAAAAACGAAAAGAGACTAGATCATTTCGATGTGTGGTTAAGACAGTGTTGTTGAAAAATCAACGAGGAATGCTTACAGTATAAGCATTGATAACGTTATATTTAGTTCTTGATTAGATTAAAGGCAGGTGTTTGTTAAAGATGGTTAAAAAACGATCATTGACCTTTCGCTGTTTAAGGTACATAGCCAGTGTTTTATATTCGTAAGTAAATATATTGTATAGGTTGCTGGTTTTAGTCCAATTGTCGCTTTCAAAGTATGCTTTGCTAATGCAAAATCCTATTAATGATAGTATTTGGTTCATATAATGGTATTCGCAATTACTTATCTTATATCCATTAACTATATGTTTTAGTTTCCGGACATTTTTATTTATCCCACATATATTGAATACAGTTTGAACATCAGTCCATAATTTATTTGTTTGTGGACAATCGATGAAAAGATGATTATATGTTTCGGTAACATTGCATATGTGGCAGTTTTTCGTTTCGGATATTTTCCATTTGAATCTTAGTTCATTTGTTGTAATTATATTCTGAATAATTCTGTATTTGAATTGTTTTATTCTGTTATCTGGGATTGAATGTATAAAGGAGTATAGTGCAGACCAATCAATGTGTAAGTTAAGTACAGCTTCCCAGTGACCATGCATGTACGGTTTGGTGAATTTTGACGATATAAGATACTTATAAATGTAGTTGCTGTTAATATTTTCAAGTCTTAGTTTATTGATTTTTATCTCAAGAGGAGTATTAACTAATGTTTGTTTTGACTCTGTGGATTTTAAAGTATGCTTCCATGATTTAGGGATTGATTTTAGTAATATGCTGTATTCAGAAATCCAGTTGTGTGTGCTAATAAGTTTGTTACGAATTGTTTGTGAACTTAGATCACCGTGTTTGTCTAGCAGGTCATTAATAAAGAGTATCTTAGAGTTTATCCAGTTTGGGAATATTAAACATTTACCGTTGTACTTGATATTTTTGTTTCCCCATATTACTTCTTTGCGTATTTCGCGGAAGTTTTTAATTTCTGCACAATTTGTGCTTTTTAACTGTAACCATATGTTTACAATGTCTTCATAGAATGTTGGTATTTTTAGATCTAATAGTTTTTTATTGTTTAGATTCATGTAAAATAACAGGAATTTTTTACCGTATTGTTTAAAGTATAAATTGGGTATCATTTTCCACTTAGCCGTATTGTTATTATCACACATAGCTTGTACCCATTTTATTTTTAACGACTTTATATATGACTCAATATCTAGCATTTCTAGTCCGCCTAATCGTTTATCGCCGATCAATGTCTTTCTTTTAATTTTGTCTCTTTTACCGTTCCATAGAAAGTTGTAGAACATGGTCTCAATTTGTTTTATTACCTTATTTGGAACTAACAAGGAGTGAAAAAGGTAGGTAAATTTTGGTAGTAGAAGTGATTTTATGACTTCAATTTTTCCGAAGTACGTAAGATTTCTTTTTTTCCAGTTATGAATTGCTGTCGTACAAGATTCAATTTTATTATTCCAGTTTAGTTTGTTACATTCAGTTTGGTTTGTTCCAAAGAAAACTCCTAATGCCTTTATTGGTTTTTTTAGCCATTGTATGCCACCAGGGGAACGTTGACAGTTTTTAAGAGATCCTATCCAGATACCATCTGTTTTGGTTTTGTTTAATTGTAATCCTGATAAGTTTCCGAAGTTTTCAATCATGTTCAAAACACAATTAACTTCTTGTTCTGATTGAACAAATAATGTCGTGTCGTCAGCTAACTGAGAAAGTTTTATACTGCCTGAATTAGTTATTTGAATACCTTTAATGTCATCCGAATTTCGTATGTTAATTGCCATTGTTTCAACAATTATTATGAAAATTAATGCGGATATTGGACATCCTTGACGTATTCCACGGTGTGGATTAAAGCATTGCGATCTCCAGCCGTTATTAAAAATACATGTTTTAATATTTGAATACATTGTTTTTATCCATTTTATGAACATATCATTAAAGCCAAAATGTTTCAGTGTGCTGAACATGAAGTTCCATTCAACGGTATCAAATGCTTTTCTAAAGTCTAAAAATAGGATTGCACCTTCAATTTGCATTTTTTCCGCGTAATCTATGATGTCTTGTATTTGCCGAATGTTATTTCCAATAAATCTATTTTTAATATAGCCTTGTTGGTCAGTATTAACTATTTTGTGGATTACTTTTTGTATTCTGTTGGATAGAACTTTTGCTGCAATTTTGTAATCAGTATTTAATAAAGTTATTGGTCTCCAGTTTTCTAAACTGCATGGATCTCCTTTTTTATAAGATAGAGATAACACACCTATTTTTTGAGATGCGGATAATTCATTTTTTATGTAGCCTTCGTTCAAGGAGTCGGTAACAAGTTTTCCTATACTATTCCAGAAGTATTTATAGAATTCGCAGGTAAGCCCGTCAAGTCCTGGACTTTTATTATTAAGCATGGTGTGAACCGCATTTTCACATTCTTTCATATCTAAGAGACCTTCACAAATATTAGCATCGCTGTCATTTAAAACATAATCTGGTTTTGTATTATTTAAATATTGCTCAATTTCTGTTATGTTTTTATTTTTAGAGGAATATAGCTTTTTATAGAAAGTGACCTCTTCATGCAATATTGCAGATGTATTTGTAATGATACAATCGTTAACTTTTAATGCATTAAGCGTTTTTCTTGATTGTCTTGAGTTTTCAAGATTTAGAAAATATTTGGTATTTTTTTCTGAGTAGTTCAGTTGGAAGACTTTAGATCTTATTTGAGCCCCTTTTGCTTTTTCATTGTAATATATTTGTAATTCTATTTCAATTTTCCTTATGTTTGCTCTTATGTCGTTTGTTTTTGGTTCTTGTTCGTATAATACTGAGAGATGTTTTTCTAGGTTTAAGACTCTATCTTTTTTATACTTCGATTTTTTCTTCGCGAATGCTATAGTATGGTTTTGGATGTCTAACTTACAGAGTTCCCATAAAGTTTGCTGCGATAATTGTTGTCTTGTTTTGTTATAGCTGTCTATTACTTTAGTAATGTATTCAACATATTCAGGGTCATCTAACAAACTGTTGTTAAATTTCCAGTAACCTGGACCACGCTTTGAAGGAATATTTACTTTTAATGATATTGCTTGATGGTCGGTAAATGTTATTTTAGCGGGTCTTATATCAGAACTCAATATAATCGGCACTAAGTTTTCATCGATTAACCATAAATCAATTCTACTTTTTTCATATCCATTGATTCTTCGCCATGTGAATTGTTGTTTATTAGTGTTTAGTATTCGCCATATATCGCATAATTTGAGTCGTTTTATTAGATTACTTAATGACTTGCTTGATTGAATTTGTACATTTTTAGAAATTCTATCTTCTTCAGTGAGGGTTTCATTGATATCACCTCCGATAATTACTGAGCCTTGAGAGTGTTCATTAATTAAATTATGAATTGTTTCAAAGAACGTACTCCTCTTATTTCTATCATTGTATGCGTATAAGTTGACTAAAGTGTATATGTTATCTTCTATTGAAATATTCACGAAAACGTATCTACCGTCTATACATGTTTTCAAGTCTATAGGATCATAACTTTTCTTAGAGGTTTCCTGGAACATATAAACACGACACTGATGCATGTGCATGTATTTCTTCCGCCAGTGCTATCCTGGCGCGTAGGTCGGGATAGAAAATACCGATATTGCACTTGTAACAGTGGGTTTGGGAAACATGTAAGAAATTAGACAATACAGTGTTATAGAGTACATCTGTATGAAGGCAATTACCACCAATGTTCTCATATTTATGACTAAGGATATGTTGTCAGAAATATAAGACTATGTACCTTTAATCTCTCAACAGCATACCACACTTGAATATTGATTTCATGTTTTAAGACAAAACTCGTATAATTATTACTGCAAACTACAAATTTCTTCATGTTCATATAATTTTAGAACTTCGGATGCTTTATCTTCGTCAAATGATCCAAACATCATACATTCAACTCTGGGATTTGCAGGACATATAACAAATACGAAAATTTCAACTGGGACACTCATTTAGCCAATTTAGGGGCCATTCATGGGTACCATTCCCCTACTACAAAAATGTGTTTTCCCCTATTTGCACCGAAAATTCCCTAACAAACAAAAACAAATGAGAACAAGAGCGCATACCATCGCAAAATACGCCCGTAATAAAATTTTTGTTACTAAAGTTTAATAAAGCAGTGTAAAAATGACTCATCTCCTAAGGCTCAACCTTTAGTGACATAGGTTTGAACCTGACTAGATCCATTTGGATAAAATCAACCTGAAAAGTACCTCTGGGAAAATTATTCCAACAACTGTTTTTGAAATTTATGCAATGCATTTTATAATAAGAATAAAAATTGACCAAGTCTGGTGAAGATTGGACAAAGAATTCCTAAGTTATTGGTCGGACAAGACCAATTTTAGGTAATTTCTCTAATTAAAGGGCAAAAACTCTGGAGTGATTAGTTTTATGTATTAACATATAAATCAAGACATATTACAAATATGTCTTAATCGATAAAAAATAGTATAAATACATGTATGTGAAAAAGTGATAACATAAGTGTGGCTCAAAGTTCCCCTTTTCTATCTTGAAAGATGCAAATTTCCCCCAGATGAGGGTATGAGTACCAGTCCACAATAGTAAAAAGTGTATAAATTACTACAACAACTACAAATAGTTTAATAAATTACAACATATTTTATAGCAAATACACAAAAAATGTATGACAAAAGGCATAAATACCATCATAAGAGGTGTTGATAAAACAATGCCGTAAAGTCGTATCAGGTGTGGATGATCGAGGTTATGCATAACATTAACTTCCTTCACAAAATCTTCAAAAGCTCCCGGCAACGCCAACGCATCATTTCGTAGTATCTTTATAGCAACAAGTTTCTAGAAAAGGGAGATAATAAAAATACATTTAGAACATATATCGAGAAAAACACAAGAAGTCCTAGATGATTATAATGAAAAATAGCTTATTTCCACACTGAACATATGCAATATTTTAACTATCTACACAAATAAGGGTTTGGGTTCTTAAAAACTAATGAAAATTCTGATCATTATTTTGACAAATTTATCTCCTAATCTGATTAAAATATTCAGTATCTTTTAAGGGAATTTAAATGGTTAACTATGAATTGTTTCGAATACTTGTCATCTAAAACTGATCAAAAAATCTTTTTAGAAGACTCGTTTAATACATTCAATAAAATATGACTATTGAAATATATGATACCCACCTTTTGACCAGATGGTGTTGTCCAATCACCTTTCTTGACAACACCAAAACTTCCATTACCCAGTTTGCCATACAAGAAGAGAGAGGTTTCAGCAATCAAACATGTGAGAGCTTGGTCCATATACCCACCAGATGATCGGGGTGAACTACTTCCAGATTTCTTTGTAATGGTCCTTTCAGGAGCCTTTGGAAGAATCTAAATAAAGAAATTCATACATTTATAAGTAGTTGGAGTAGTCAGACTGCATGAATAGTATAATATCTGCTCTTCAATAACATATATAGGAACATATTAACCTGATCCTGACCTTAATTCAGGAATATTATTATATACTGATTACGCTGACTATATAATTTTCCGTGAGAGAATCGGGCATCACCATATTTTAGCACAGTACAATGTAGACAAAAAGTTTGATAGACATAAGAATAATTTCAGAATGGTTCAAGATCATTTAAGGTTTTAGTAAGAAAATACCTTTTCAAGAATGCCTTTTTTTCTAAGATTAGTTTTCTTTCGTTTGAGAGCATCTAACAATCTCCTTACAGCAGGTTTCCCCATGCCAATCTTCTCCAAATCTTCAACCTTGACATAGTCAAAATGGGCAATCCTAGAATAATAGGATAAAACAACATCTGTTTATTATATATGAAAGACAGGAATAGGTAGAAAAAAGGACATCATTTCACTAGCAAGAGGTTAATGTCATTAGTTAAAACAAAAACATGTACACAATGCAAAAAATGTATATTAACAAATCAAAATGAGTTTGCATATATATATAATTAAATTTGTTTTATACAGATTTTCTATTTAAATTTGGCCACAAGTTAATGGCAACTACATGCACATGTACAACATATATAACCATTTTACCATGTCACTTAACCGATTAAGTACTTACAGAATGCATTATTCTCAGTAACAGATAAACAATTCTGGAGAAGTCAGATATAATATAGAGTATTTACGATAGCACATGATTTTTGTGATATATATTTCCCAACCTGCTATTAGAACACCGAAATCCAAACAACAACATTCCTATTGTTTTAAATTAATACCTGTAAAACACAGCGTCACATACCTGGTAACTTGAAGATCATCCCGGAGTTTTGAAAAGAATTGTTCAAGCTGAACCTCTGTCAGTAACTCATACAACCATTCACTGTTTTCTCCCATCTCCATGTCTGAAGTATAACAATAACGACTTCAGGACTCTCCACAGGATTTGAAAACAGGAGTCCAAAACCATACTTTTAAAATACAATTTTCAAAGAAATTTGGCCAGAAACAGGAGTCCCGAAAGTATAATTTGGAGTCTATGTGAGTTGAGATTTGTTTGAACTTTCGCCAGTGGCGAGATTTCCTTCTGAGATCAAACCCACAATAAAAAATTTACAACGTCTGTTATCTTGTTTCTGAATCGTAATAAGTTGACATTTTGATCGGCCTTAATCGTCATGTTTAAAGATTTCTTAAGTCTTAATGAATACATATTCAAATTACAACATTTAGACAATTAAGAATTACACAGATCAATAGGTAATTACAGACATGTATTTAACTTATTTTAAGTGCTAGTCAACCGATGCGAATGATTGTGAGTAAACAATTTCTTGTTATCGTCTCACTGATATCAACCTGTTTCCAATCCATGGTTAAAATGCGGAACCCGTTTAAATGTTTGTGATATAGTAGATCGGTAGTCAGACTATTCTCTCCCTTACCAGTTCCTCCCTTGACGTTTCCTCCCTGACGGTTCTCTCCCTATTTTGGGGGAGAACCGTCTGCATAATTGCAAATATGCAGACAGTTCCCCCCCCATTTTTAATTTTGGGAGCGTATCGTCAGGGGAGGAAACGGTTAGGGAGAGAACCGTCAGGGGGAGGAACTGGAAAGGGAGAGAATAGTCTGTCATTCTAGGAGATCAGATCATCTACATATCAATTTTTATCAAATCACTGTCACCCTATGGATGCAGCTGTTGTACCGATAGGAAAACAAAATCAACATATACATCATTTGAATATGAATATTAACAGGAAAACCTCGACTGCCATGCGGATACGGAAAATGCTTTGTATGACTGACTGTCAACAAGCTTCATGAAGAACTAACTAGGATAATACATCCTTTGGTGTGTTAAACATACATGAAATAACCAGGTAAGTTACATCACTGTCTAAGCAGTCTACGACGGCATTTTATCATACACAATAGAAATGTGAGTCTACAAAGACAATCATAGTATTTAGTAGACATATGTCCGAAATTTAAACATCCAAATTTTTCATAATTTTATGCCAAATCATTACGTGTAGAGATTTGCATATTCCAATAAATATACACACATATACCTTTTCTATATAACGGCTGTCAAAGAAAGAAGTTTTCAACCAGGAACGTTGAGAAAATTGCGTTTATTTGTCATCTTTTGACAATTTCCTAGTTAGCACTCCCACCGGAAGTTTACAATGTCCGGTGCGCATATAGAAATCTTCTGTGATATTTGGACCACATGTAACTGTAAGGAACAAGTTTTCGGAATAATATTGATACAAGATTGGATTAACATTCTAATACTTCAGTTCTTTGTTGAATATTGTGTTGTACTTATTGTTTTGTGCTGATAAAAATAATGCAAGACGTTGAAATTCACTGTCATTGTATTGTCACATAATTTCGCGATGTATGCACTAAATTAAGACGTGGTGTCTATCTTATGTACTGCTTTAATGATGTTATGTATGGAGTAATCTTGACAATATCATTTTTATCCGTATTTTTCCAATTATGCTAACTTTTTAAATACATGTTTTGATGTCAAAACACCAAAATACTGTGAAACTGGAAGTAACCCGAAATTAGCAGTAAACACTAGACCAATGATCTATACGGTTTACAGTCATAACGTCCCCAAGTTAAAACGTCCCCACTTTTGGTCAAAACGTCCCCAGTCCAAAATTCAATTGACCAAAACGTCCCCACTTTTGGTCAAAACGTCCCCACTTTTGGTCAAAACGACCCCATTTTGGGTCAAAACGTCCCCACTTTTGGTCAAAACGTCCCCACTTTTGGTCAAAACGTCCCCATTTATTTCCACTTTTATGTGTGATAAATACGATAAGCAAATACTATGTACATGTAATATGTTTACTAGTTTTATTTATTTTTACTCATACAGTAAAACAGTAAAATATACGAAAATGATAAATTATATATTAAGGGAAGAACTTATATGTTAACTTGGTAGGGATTATTTGGTTTCAACATGCTAAATGGAACTACGATTCTTAGTACTAATTTATATTTTATTTCTTATTTTGAAATGTATTTTTTTCAAATTTCCTGAAATGTTTGTTTGCAAAATTAACAATCATTGAATTATGTTTAAATGTGTGCAAACTCTGTTTGCTTTACAATTATGTTGAAGGAAATGACTAACATGTTGTCAGTTTGCACTTAAAAACATCATTATTGAAAAGCGGTCATTACATAAGTTTGGCATAAAGTGTTGATTGATAAGTGTGCTAAATTAACTAATCAAAATTATAATTAATGCGAATACCTGTAATTAGTCGGTAATTTGACCGTTTAATTGCATGCACGTGAAAGCGGTGACGTGAAAAGGGCGGTTTTCGCTTTTGAAGTTCCTGTGATCTCTGGACAAATAAAGAAGTGTAGGTACTGAGTTTTCGTAAATGTGATAATTAAAATCCAAACTGTTGTCCATTTCGTATACTTAAGGAATAAAAAATACACCATGATTATATATGTAGCGGATCAGTGGTCCAGTGGTAAAACGCTGGACTTGTAATCCAGGGATCGCTGGTTCGATTCCCCGCTCCATCACTTACCGTACTAACAGTCTTTCGTACGAGACTTTAAAAACCGAGGTCCCGTGTATGATGCTTTACATCGAGCACGTAAAAGAACCAGGGGTGCTTCTGGAACTGGGGCATCTTCTGTATCATGCACTATCCTCCAAAATCTAATATGACTAACATTCTTCCGGAGGCGTCGCCCATGTGGGAAACCGGTGGCGACGATAAATAAAAGCATATACAACAACCATGATTATAGTTCTATGAACAAGTTATTAGACTGTGCATATGTTCTGTTCTGGTAAATTTATATTGTGTGACCAGAGGAGACAGAGTGAATATATTGAATAAAGTTGACTAGTGTACATGCAGTGTATCCATGAATATAGTGAATAAAGTGAATAATAGTGAATAAAGTGAACTGGTGAACGTGCAGTGTATATCAATTGGTGTATACACATTCTTTTAACATTACCTATTATTATTATTATGTGGTAATTGTTGTTTTACTGTATGAGTAAAATTAAAAACTAGTAAACATATTACATAGTATTTGCTTATCTTATTTATCACACATAAAAGTGGGGACGTTTTGACCAAAAGTGGGGACGTTTTGACCCAAAGTGGGGTCGTTTTGACCAAAAGTGGGGACGTTTTGACCAAAAGTGGGGACGTTTTGGTCAATTGAATTTTGGACTGGGGACGTTTTGACTTAAAGTGGGGTCGTTTTGACCAAAAATGGGGACGTTTTAACTTGGGGACGTTTTAACTTGGGGACGTTTTGACCTGCTTCCATCTATACATCTGCCCTTTTTTCAATAAAGGTGTTTACGGCTAACGTTTCGTAATGTTTGCAATTTTGTTCCCTGTGTGCAGTCAATGTGATATGATGTGTCAGGATTACAAAACATAAAGTTTCGTAATGTTCGCAATTGTTGGCCGTAACTCGACGCAAGGCACATTTTTAGTAGTTTATAATGTACATGTATTCCGCTACGTTACCTTACGGAAATCCGTTGGATTTCGGTAATTTTACCAAAATCCAATTTCCATTACCGAAATCCGAATTTACGTACCCCATGTATTCTTATGTTTATAAATCTTGTGACTTTATATCAAGATATATTTGATAAAGAATAGCATGTTTGTCTAAAAATGTTATCAAAATTAATTAACATTTGAAAAACTTCACATCTTACAGTTGTTAAATGTTTAGTATTTGAGTAAATCAATGGATGTATGTTTTGCAGTTGAGGAATCATGGGTAAATCGTCGAAGGACAAGCGTGATGTCTACTATCGACTTGCCAAGGAAGAAGGATGGCGAGCTCGGAGTGCATTTAAACTATTGCAGATTAACGAGGATTATAACATATTTGATGGTAGAGATTGTAAAAATATTCTTGGATGACACTTTAGTTAAATTACGGACATATATATATGGTTTATAAGCGATAAGTCTGTGGTTAAAGTCATTTTCAATTTTTAAACTCATACTATTTGAACCATTAAAAATATTTTGCTGAAAACGAATAATACAGTAAAATATTGATAATAAGACCACCATTGGGACCCTTGAAATTGGTCTTAATATTGAGGTCGAATAAATTAAAGAGCAAAACAATGAAAATGGACTTGAAATTTGTGTTCTTAATTTGAAGTGGTCTTATAATATTGAGGTGGTCTTTAAGTGGGGTTTTACTATAACTCTAGCTGCCTTAAAGATACTTTAAATAATGTTTATAAATGTACTACTACTAATCATGTCAAATTCAGACTGTTTGTGTCTGTGCATTATTTTTGTGCTGGCAACGCCCCTAAAGTTTAATGATTTTTCAGGTAAGACTTGGAAGTTGACTGACTAATTTTATATACTTATATTAATTATTGATCAACAACTTGTAGTCTCATAATGAAGAATGCAATTGATTTAAATGAAACATTATTCATTACAAAGACATTACTGATTATATTTATAAATGTTTGAGCTAGATTTATCTGTAGGTAACAAACAAGTCTTTGGTAATGTAGGGTGGTTAATTCTAAATTCCTAAGTTGGAATAGTAGTTTGATTACCATATATTTGATGAAGTTGATAAATCTCAGGGGTGTCACTAATTACTTTTAATTAGCAGGGCAATTATCAAAAGTAGGTGGGGTCTGGGGAGTACTTACCTTAATTATAATCACTCATACAAGAAAAGTAACCAGGTGATGATGCTTAAGTAACCTGGGTAATTTTACGGGCTCCCAGCTCTTACTGACACCGCTGAGTTTTCTGCGTATAACTTGTGACTTGATGGCAACGTTTTATTTGTAGGAGTGAGGAAAGTAGTGGATTTATGTGCAGCACCTGGAAGCTGGAGTCAGGTGTTGTCACGGAAACTTAGGTGAGTGTATTTCATTTACATATTCATGGGGTCCTATGTAGACGAGCGATCATTAGTTGCCCCTCACCGTGGTGGGTTCAAATCCCACTCAGGATGTAGAGTTTGTATGAGAGGAAGCTATTCTGCTGGCTTAAGGTATGTCAGTGGTTGTACCTAGACATCGGCCTATGCCCAAACTAGTGCTAGAAGGGACTCATAGTATCTTCCTCCACCCTAATAACTGGATAAGACTGGCTGTTTTATGTGACTAAAAGCCTCATTTAAAAAAAACATATTCTTATACTTTTAATTTTCTAACATCTGGACAGTGTTATTTCATTCGGGTCTGAATTTTTTTTTGGAATAATACATTGTTTCGAATAGTGCATTTCAATTTAATGGCTAAGAAGATTCATTGGGACCTGATATTTCGGATTATACCAAGTGTTGGAAAAGAACGTTTTTGAATAAACAAGGTCCGACGGCATATGGTAGTCAGTTGATCTAACCATTGTTTCTGGATTACCAACCAGTACAATCATGAGCTTTGTCATGCAACTTACTCCTTATTCGTAAGGTGCCAGGATTATAAGGGATACTTACACTCAGCACTCAAATCACAAAAATTACTCTTGTTAGTCTGACAGTGAAAATGTTAGTGAGTCAGTCATTATGAGACACAAAATATGATATTGTGATGTAAGTATTAGCTCTAATCCAGGGCCAAGAACTAGAGGTGTACAAATTGGGTGTAAATGTTTATTTCTCATCTGGATATTGTTATGCCCAAGGGAGATAATAAAGTTTATTGTTATGACCAAGGGAGATAATACAGTTTATTGTTATTTACAGAGGAGATAATAAAGACAGTGATGATGTTAAGATTGTTGCAGTAGATTTACAAGCAATGGCTCCAATACCAGGTGTGATACAGATACAAGGGGACATAACTAAGGTATAACAGAATATAATAAAACACATTCTACAGTTTAGACATTCTCCTAATCATGTCCCTTGGAATTATATACTCAAGTTTCCTTACTCTTCAGTCCTTGTCCTTGTACAAAGTAGGTTGTTTTAATTTTTCTCGTCTTGGATTTTCTTAAAATATGTCTTACAAAGTGGTATTGTGGGGGTATTGATCACCATCAGTGCTAGCTCTAAATTGTGTAACAAGTTATCACAACCTATTAATCAGACATTGACTGCTACTTTCTGGGCTTCTTTATAGTACTCGTGCTTTATTCAGGGGTAGTGAAGTTCAAATTCAACTTTGCCCAACACTGGATAAAAACTTATGACCCGCTGATCAGCAGTCAGGCTCTTTACCTTTTGATCATATTCTCATTTTTATGTTACACAGTCAAACCTGTCTTAAGCCGCCAGTCAAGGGAACTGGAAAAAGTGGCTGTTTAGACTGGATGGTTGCTAAATAGAAGTCAAATATATGATAAAATACCAATTTGGGAATTTAAAAAAGTGGCTATTTAAAACAGGTTTGTTGCTTAATACAGGTGACCTTTAACACATGTTTGATTGTATTTGCTATATCACATGTACAGCATTTGATTGTTTTCAGACAAGTACTGCCCATGAGATAATTGGACATTTTGAGGGAGAACAAGCAGATTTAGTGGTGTGTGACGGAGCTCCTGATGGTATGTGCATGTTGATTGGAATAAATGAATACTTAGATTGTCTAATTATATGTAAACAATAAAGTATATACAGTAAAACCTCAATAATATGACACACCTTTGGGACCCTTGAAAACTGGTCTTATTATTGAGGTGGTCTGAATATTGAGGTTGAAGAAAGAGCACAACTGTGAAAATGGGCTTGATAATTATTGCGGTTGTCTTTAAGTGAGATTCAACTGTACTTCTATGATGGTGTTATTGAGGTTATTAAAGTTCCATATGTCAGAGGGCATTGTAACATTGCTTTTAGTTACCATAATTAGGTAGGTAAATGGACTGTGTCCCATAACCCTGTCCTGTGTTTTGTAAAACTTCACTAGATGTTCTCAGCTCTGATTCATGTAGGGAAGTTGTCGGTTGCTTGCAGCATCCCATGTTTTACTGGCCGGTTGTTACAGCAGCACTTTTGATTGAAAATGGACTGATCGTCGTGTGTAGTGTTTATCTATTATTTTAGTGTCACCACTATTTAAAGGGCCAGCCATGTCTGACTTATGAGACACCTACTTTCTGAGCATGGTTACTTCCCGATTCCTATCCTTAATTGCCAGGAACCAGGCAGGTAGGCATACGATAACCATTATTTAACTAGCTGGCAGGTCACCAACTGTCCATATCAGAACAGACCCCTACCGGGATTCAAACCTTTGACCTCCGACTTCCAAGGCGGATACCTTATTGACTTGGCCATGGGAGCCAGTAACTGTGTAACTGAAATGTATCTGATTTACAACTTAAACTCCAATTCAATAAAATCTATTTCAGTGACTGGATTACATGATATTGATGAGTATATTCAAGCACAACTTCTACTGGCTGTAAGTATTACTATCACCATCGTGTATGTTAGGGACTCTTTAGTGAAGAGGACAATGTTTGGGCTTAAAAACGAGTCTGTCCTTAAAGTTTACATTTTATTTGCATCACTAATTATTAGGTTTAACGTAAAATGTAAGTTAGTATAGTGGTCTGTTTTCTTTTTATCACAATCTACTATAAGTTGATTTAACAAACCTCATTGTGATGTACTAATGAGAATCCCTATCTATGTATTTAATTACCATGCTGGGCGAAACAAAGGCTGTAACCTTATACAGTTAAACCTCAATATTATGATCACCCTTGTAGACCTTAGAAAAAATAAGAAAATTGGTCTTCTTATTGAGGTGGTCTTAATATTGAGGTTGAATAAAGAGCAAAACAGTGAAAATGGACTTGAAAATTGTGTTCTTAATTTTGAGGTACCCGGTAGTCTTATTATTGAGGTGGTCTTTAAGTGAGGTTTTTCTGTACTTACATCTATGACTTATTTGGCTTGTGTCATGTGAAGTACACATGCTATAATTGTGTTGTATAGTCTGACAAGCCCTATAGTGTTACATGACCTGCTCTGTCTAACTGTGACAGGTTTGAATCCTGGTGGTTTTCTAAATGATATTCTCTCATATAAACCTAAGCTGGGTTCTTACAGGAAGTTCCCTCTAGACTGGAGAGTGAACCAAATGCGATTTAATAATCAAGCTTAAATTAAATATAATTCACTGACTGTGCCATGAATTTACATATTATTTAGTTGCTAGGCAAACAGCTGTTCAAATCCTGTCAGTGTATGGAGATAACATTTATGGTTTACCTGTAAAATGTGTGTAAGAGAATATCAAAATATCGACAAGGAATTATGTGTTTTGTTTCTATTTTCAGGCTTTGAACATTACAACTCATGTTCTAAAATCTGGAGGAACATTTGTTGCCAAGGTAACTACAACAATTCTGCCTTCGCTCAGTTGTCTTTTGTCTCAGTGTTATGGATATCATATGATGTTTTTCATATTTAGTTAAATGGAACTTTCTTCATTTTATAGCCCTCATGTAATATCTGCAGATTATTATTTGTTTTATTTCCTGACACCGGCAGGGGATGGGAGTATATTTTCGGAACTTTAGTCTCAGCTCTGGGCATATTTAAAAGATTTTGTATTTAGTTTTCCTTGTATTAGGTCTGTACACATGACTACAAGACATTTGGTGTGGTATGAAATCCATGTGTTACAAACCATTTTGTCTAGAATATAAGATAAGCGTGTTTTCTGTGATGATGAATGAATATAAAACAGCAAATTTCCGAGACTCTTATTTCTCTATATTGTATTCACATGGTGTGTGTGTCTTATATTTTGACAGATATTCCGAGGGAAAGATGTATCACTGCTGTACTCTCAGCTGAAAATATTCTTTCCTAATGTGTCTGTGTTTAAACCAAGAAGTAGTAGAAACTCCAGTATTGGTAAGTCTATATAGAGAATGATAGGTTGGTGACGTGGATGGATTGTTTATCGGGCAAACCTGATAAATACTGGTGATGAGTCTGGAAAGTCCAGACGTACTCTAAAATATTGCGGATTTTTCTCATGTTTATGACTAATGACTACGTATAATTTCTCATGTTTATGACTAATGACTACATATATTTTCTCATGTTTATGACTAATGACTACATATATTTTCTCATGTTTATGACTAATGACTACATATATTTTCTCGGTTTATGACTAATGACTACATATATTTTCTCATGTTTATGACTAATGACTACATATATTTTCTCATGTTTATGACTACGGAATTTTCTCATGTTAATAACTGCAGATTTTTCTCATATTAATAACTGCGGAATTTATCTCAAGTTATAACTATGGATTTTTCTCATGTTTATGACTACAGATATATACCTTTAATATGATTTTACATATTTTACATTTTTTATTTATAATTTGTAGAAGCATTTGTGGTGTGTGTAGGATATGCTCCGCCTGGAGGTTACACTCCAAATATGGCCAACCCTCTACTAGATCATAATTATGGTATGTATTACACATGATAAGTTTTCCAGGTTGTCGGGATTGGTTTGAAAAGTGGCTAATTTTGTAAAAGAGAAAAACATCCAGGATTGGGGACAGAGGCAACAGGGGCTTAATTTGAGGGCAAAATCGGTGATCCGTTTATGGAATTTTAAGAGCTGGTAGTTATTGTTTACCTGATATGTGGGCGAGTCCGTCATTCTGGCCTGTCCCTTTCCAACCTGATTTGTGGGTGAGTCTGTCATTCTAGCCTGCCCCTTTCCAACCTGATTTGTGGGCGAGTCTTCTGGCCTGCCCCTTTCCAACCTGATATGTGGGTGAGTCTGTCATTCTAGCCTGCCCCTTTCCAACCTGATATGTGGGTGAGTCTGTCATTCTAGCCTGCCCCTTTCCAACCTGATTTGTGGGTGAGTCTTCTGGCCTGCCCCTTTCCAACCTGATATGTGGGTGAGTCTGTCATTCTAGCCTGCCCCTTTCCAACCTGATTTGTGGGCGAGTCTGTCATCCTAGCCTGCCCCTTTCCAACCTGATTTGTGGGCGAGTCTGTCATTCTAGCCTGCCCCTTTCCAACCTGATTTGTGGGTGAGTCTGTCATTCTAGCCTGCCCCTTTCCAACCTGATTTGTGGGTGAGTCTGTCATTCTAGCCTGCCCCTTTCCAACCTGATTTGTGGGTGAGTCTGTCATTCTAGTCTGCCCCTTTCCAACCTGATTTGTGGGTGAGTCTGTCATTCTAGCCTGCCCCTTTCCAACCTGATTTGTGGGTGAGTCTGTCATTCTAGCCTGCCCCTTTCCAACCTGATATGTGGGTGAGTCTGTCATTCTAGCCTGCCCCTTTTCAACCTGATGTGTGGGTGAGTCTGTCATTCTAGTCTGCCCCTTTCCAACCTGATGTGTGGGTGAGTCTGTCATTCTAGCCTGCCCCTTTCCAACCTGATATGTGGGTGAGTCTGTCATTCTAGCCTGCCCCTTTCCAACCTGATGTGTGGGTGAGTCTGTCATTCTAGTCTGTCCCGGTATCTCTGTAGGTACATTGCAGGACTGCCAATTGAGAGAACTTGATTAAGTTTTTTTAGGCAATGCCTTGTTTTTCTCAGGTACTACGGTAAAACCTCACTTAAAGATCACCTCAATAATAAGAACACAATTTTCAAGTCTATTTTAATTTTTTGCTCTGTATTGAATCTCAGTATTGAGACCACCTCTATATTAAGTTCTGTTTTCTAGGGTCCCAAGGGTGGTCTTATTATCAAGGTTTTACTGTATTAACAATGATATTTGAAACGATAGTTATCAGTTGTCTGTTCAAGCACATATTCATTGTTTTCTGCTTTACCCATCAAGAAATTCTATGCAATTCACAGTGAGATGTTCAGTTAAAACAGGAATGAACCAATGATGCTGTATCTTTAAATCTTCCGTGATTGTGAATGACTCGGATATCTATAATTCATACGATGTGGATGCTTTCTTTCCCTGCTTTGTATCAAATCTGAATTTCAGTCACTTTTATCTTTTCCCCGTTTTCTTTCAGATCTAGATTACAATAACTTGACTGGACCAAATCGGGTAATTGTACCATTTCTTGCTTGTGGAGATCTGAGTGGTTTTGACTCTGATAAAACCTACCCATTGAAGGTAAGGCTGAAATATTTGAATGGTTTGACATGTCCTAAATACTGTTTGTGTTCACTGTAGAAGTAGAACAAGTAGAATCTGTTGCCAAAAAAAATATTTCAAAACTGGCTTCAACACACCTTTACATATTTCAGCTACAATGGCTGATATAAAAGGTTATAGAATTTTCAGAATTGGCATGAAAAATGAAAATTTCTTTTTAATGAAAGATATTCATGAACAAAATGGTTTCTACTGCAACAAGTGCAATGCAAAAGCTTTGTTTGAGATATAAGTGGCAGACTTTTTCAAGTGTGTTTCTATTTTATAATTGTATGAAAAACTCCCTTGTTATACCTTTTTTATTGTGTTCTATTTTTAGCTCCCTGGTCGGGAATATGAATACCATGCTCCGACACAATCACCGATAGATCCCCCATATAAGGAGGCGTGTCAACTGAGGAAATCCGACAAGTTAGCAAAACCTAACAAACATAACAAGACTGATGCTGAACCTATTGCTGAATCTGATGTCTTAGTTACAGAGACAGAAAATAACACTAAAGATAATGATGATTCTCGGAACAATTTATCGGATAAACTTGTAGACAATAAAACTGACACTAAAGTAGGTGGAGCTAATTGTGGTTACCATGGTGATGGTGATAGTTGGCAGACAGATTCCACGATAGGATTAGATGAAACATGTGAAAAAGTTACTAAGCTTGCATTATAGGAAGATATTTTGTTTCGTAGTATGTGTGACATCGTTGATAAAATATGCTTATAGAAAGAGTTGGAAAGGATTCTTACAACATAAACAACCGATCACTGAATGAAATGTTGCCTTGAATGACTTGCAAATGATAATGTTGTGGGATGTGCATTCATTATGTTTGACAAGCTCCTGGCATCCACATCAGGCTAATATTAATTGCACAGTTTTGAATTCATATGGTGTGGTGAAACATTGGTTGTTTTAAACCAATGATTATGTCATTTTATTTGTCATTGTTTTAATTTATGCATAATTTGTGCAATAAAATTGAAATACAAAATCTCAGGAAAGTTTCTCGACTTTCAGAGCTGTTACCACAACACATTGATTTTATACATCCTAGATGTTTACAGATCAGAACCAGGGTTGTGTGACCAGTCTGTGAAATGCAGCCTTCTCATTGGTGGTTTCGAAGACTGCAGCTCGTTGTAATAATGTATGAGCAAATAAAATAGAACATTGTACATTTTAAATGCTATATCTGAGTTTTAGTCTTAAAATGTCTGTGAATAGTTCCCACATCTACAATATTTACCTCCCTTGTTCTGAATTGTCGGCCATTTTGATAGGCAAATTTCCTTAAAGTTTAAGGGGAATATAATTTAAACGATGATAAACTAATCCAATATATAAAAATAACTTATTCATTATGCTCGTGTGGGCATTTGGCTCAGTTAGTTGAAGAAAAAGCATTTGTCACATGGAAATTCTCTTGGTGTTTTCTCAATTATCACATATTTGGAAATTATTCCTATAAGGGCTTATCAGTTTCGCCTATCAAAATGGCTGACAGTTAAGAATAAGGGAGGTAAATATTGTAGATGTGGGAACTATGTATAAGGCCTTTGGTGTACATAATGCATGCTATAAAACAACAACAACAACAATATGATTTATAACAGATTTTTTTTATTTGTTTGCATGTATTTGCAGTAACATTATGTTCACTAACAATGGAAAACAAGGAAGATTGTTACAACATAGCAACAGTAACTAGGCAGCAGGAAAGTGTTACTTAGCAACAGTCACCATAGCAACATGTACACACACATAGAAACACTGAAACAGTCACAACAAGTTTAAATGTAGTTTAATATATATATGCGTCTACTGTGTAAATGAAGTAATATTGTTTACTTGGCAATATATACGGGGAATTGAATGAAAAGATAAAAACGGATAATAAAGCTGAAAATAATGAAAAAAATAATGTGGTAATATATTTAATATCATACAAGCCACAGACACTGACTTGATTACTTGTATAATTGCTAATACAACATCAAGGGGTTAATTCATGTAATGATACATAAAAAATGTAATTAATTATTACGATTCTGAGGAATTTAGCAACCACATTGATATGACATTTGTTCATTAGAATTCATTCCTGCAATTGTATTTATAATCAATTTAAGGTCAATTTAATTGAAATTAAAGATGAAAAGAAGACACGTATGAAACTTGTTTCCTTGACAACAGGAACCCCGACTATTTAAAAAGAAATAGCCATTTTGATTTAGAATCAGCATTCGTTTTGATTACTTAATGAATAAAATGTTGATGTCAAACACTAAGAGGTAAGAAAAATGGCATTCCACACCGAACAGTCTCTAACACTTTGACAACAGAACTATTTTAGTTTTTTTTCAAGATAGATAAAAATATTCAATAAGCACTAATACATATTTTGTCATAATGCAAATATTAGAAGTCATGCACTTATCAATGTTTTGCTCCAGGGGGGAGAGGTGGGGATACATGGGACTTTAGACAGAAGACGGTTCCCCACAGAACGAGTCTGGGTCCCGGAGAATAAACTTGTAGTTGGATTTATAATAGATCCTGGTGGTTGGGAAATGGACATCTCCGACTGTGGGGATTTAGACAAAATGTTTGTCTCTCGGGTGGCGCAATAGACCCTAAAAAGACATTGTCTTATTCCTCTGGGTAAGCCAGTTCCCCCCCCCCCCCCCTGCGGCAAAATATTGATAGGTGCATTATTACCTTCGTATCGCAAAATAAGTCAAATGTACATTGCACAATGTACATTGAACTGACAAAGTGAAGAAATAATTTCCATACAGGGTAAAAAAATCAATACAATTTTCTCGTGGAACTAAACATAAGTGTTCATAAACGAGCAATATTTCATAGAATTGCCCAAATTCATAATAAACTAGACTTCTGTGTCAAAGTTCTGCAAATTTATGCAACAAATAATATAAACAAGGAATTCTGTTAAAAATGAAAAAAAAACATGAACAAACTTAAAACAATTGTAATAAACAGATAATAAAATTTGTGCAAAAGAAATACAAAATATCACAGACTGGAGAGAGCAATAAAGCTGGACTGGACCCAGGTAGACAAATGTTACTCAGCACTCGATATGTATACTCTGATCATAGATTCACACTCAAAACTCAGTCAAGTACAGTAAAACCTCAATAATAAGACCACCTTTGGGACCCTTGAAAACTGGTCTTCTTTTTAAGGTGGTCTTGATATTGAGGTTGTATAAATAGCGAAACAGTGAAAATTGACTTGAAAATTGTCGATTAATTTTGATAATGTGTCATTATTGAGGTGGTCTTAATATTGAGATGGTCTTTAAGTGAAATTTCCTGTAGTGGATCACAATGAATACTCCGCACTAAGTCAATGTTTTAATCTACATAGCAAATTAATATCAAGACTATTAAGAGTACATTTTAAGTGCAGAGTAACATTCAGAATCTGGGCTCCTGGAGTTTCGTATACAGGTAGTGTATTGGGGTAGTTGGATTTATATCATATCGTAAAAGATCTCTTCTAACAAATATACAAACATACAATCATCAAAAAATCTACACCCCATTGCAACCCTGTAATAGGTACTTCTCACACATAACATCCTTTTGTAGGGTCCTTGGCAACCATTTTACCATTGAATACCCTTGGCAGTCATTATTCACATTTTCTAATATCCTTGGCAACCATCGTTTAATTGTTGTACATTTTTATTACACAAAAAATGATGTTGTTTCCGACGTAGTGAAAATGTTTATGCCGAAAGATTTTTTTTATAACATTTGGTGTAATTGAGATCATTTTTAAAAATAAAAACTTCTAGCTCATCTTGTCCATTACTTTGACACAACAGCCATACATTTTCTTAAGGAATGCCATAGTGGTATTATAAATACTAACCATACATGTGTCGAACATAGAACAGTGAAAAATACCCGAGGCATTAAATAATCAAACCATAATTCAATACTAAAGTTGAACAAATATTAATAACAATGACCCAGACAAATAAGGGGCATATCCTTCCAGTACAATCTGGTTTCAAAGTGTTTTGAACTTGCTTCAGGGGCATTTTACACTAACAAAGTAGTCCCATAATCAACATAAGATTTTCAGTTATTGTAATTACCTAGCTGAAGCAAAATAACCAAATATAAATGCAATGACATTTCATAGAAAGTACTATTTCTCAAGCATATCATTTATACTAATACATGTGTATAATAAATCTATTTTCTCTAAACATTAAAAATAAAGCTAATGGATTAAAGTTCAAACGAAGCAAAGCAAAACGCAGTAACACTATATTCTGGTTCCCATGACAACCATCAATCAGGTTATTTATTTTATTAACACATATAGGTTGGTTGCGAATTTAGATTATTTCTGCTCGCCCATATGGGATATCCCGGTGGCGAGGGTAAATAAACTCAAATCCACAAGATTATTTACATTGCAATCAATTATTTATCTATTTTACAAGGGAATATGACCAAAACAATAAGATATACCATCACTCATTTTTCTTGATAGAAATAGATAAAACAATTTCAAAATCTGAAAATTTCATAGCAAGAATCCAGGTGTTTATGCATGCAAATGAACTCATTCTTAAAATGTCAAACATATCGACCTTGAACTAATTTACTGCATGTAGTAATTTTATTAGATACTAGATGTCAAAGAAGGAATATCTGTTTTAAATTTATTCCTTAACAATGTTAGAATTAGTCAAACCTTACACAAGTTTACAAATGGTTTTCAATTGTTCGGTAGAACAACTAGTTCTAAGGCAATTTTTGACAGTCACATCGCCACAAAACTACTTTTTTCGTAAGTGGCACAAGACTATCAGGTAAGTCAATTGGTTAAAAAATAGTTCATCATCTAAGCGTTACCTGAATAACATACTCAATACTGGTAGTAATCTTTACTGCCCAATTAAATTGATGGTTCAACAATTCATACTTTCTGTGAATCTGGAAAAGTTGAATACACAACCAATCTTCAATACCGAACAATGACGGTACTTTCAGTGCTTTGATTAAAATATGACATGCCATGATTATAACAAAGGGTAAACTAAAATCTACCAGTTGAAGTCAGTTTTTTTCATCTACGTTTTGTATTTTAAAACATTTAAAAGTTCAGCCTTGACTACGCAGGTCTAACAAATTCAGCCATCATCACCATGCCAACTAAACTTCATTCATCGAAACCAGCAAGTCAATAACATACATTGTACTCTCGATCAAAATGCTCGAAATGAATGAAGTTTCTCAGGAATTATTTTCCTTAAAAACCTTTCATCACTATCAAATTATAGCAAGAACCCAGTTGTTTAAGCTTGCTATGTTTCTGTGCATCATCAATCCATAGTCAGGCGAACTGCTGAACGTTAAAATGAAAATCAACCTAGACCAAATTGGTTCACAACGTGGAACTCATTTTTCCAGCCTGATATAAAACTTATTTGTATCATTGCAAGAATCCAGATCTTTAAGCTTGCAAACTTTGTAACAGTCCCTTATATAAAGCCAGACCTCGTTCATTCGAATTCGCCGGGTCCGAAATTTTATTCATTTCGAATAATACATGGTTTTAAATACTATTTGGATAGAAGATTGTCAAATAAACGAGGTCCGACAGTATAAATCAACTACGTGCAGACATTATTATCACTATGATTTGAATTTTTGATTATTTAAGACAAAGAGTTTGATCTCAAAATTTGTGTTTGGGAAATAATGCAAACAATAAATGAGATTTGAGAACAATAGCTAATATCAAGAAAATAACGTCTGAGGATCTCAATTAGAATAATGCAGTATATCATTTCACTATATCTTGATACAACGGGAGTATTTCAATCTATATACAACTCTTTCATACTGATTGTTTAATTGACTGTAAACACTGATATCAGGACTAATTACTATAAAATGTTAACAGTTTATGAGACTCATTACACAGCAAGTTATCCCTGATAAAACGGGTATGGTATACAAGCATCATAGCCACTGGGGTGACCATAAAGTACATAGAAAATACTGTTATCATTCAGTACTTTGCTGCATACTTTTGTAACATCCCATCAATGTAAAAACATATACCAGTTTTGTCCTGTTTAAATATTGCACAAATTATGGCAACAAAATGGCAAACAAAATGTATAAAACAAAATTAAGATGAATAATTGAAAAATAATATCTATCTAATGGTAACTAAATAATCATTATCTGGATAATATAGATTTAAATGCCGTCAATATTATGGGAATTCCCATCACAACAATTTATGGTCATCTGCAGTTGGAATAATTACATTTTTACAAATAGCCTTTATGTCTACCTTTTTTTTAGGTCCAATATTACTGTTTGAGAATATTATGATAATATGTATTTAATACTACAAGTATTAACAAAATGAAAATAGTTTGAACTTAGCTGAAGTTTATACAATTTGTCTCCCGTGAATAACAAAAAACATTATTTGGGAGACATACAAATTGTCGAACAATACTTAAAACCGACAGACCATTCATTCATTGAAGACATACAGACAATATTTCAACATTCATCGCAGGAAGAACATTTAAAGCATTTTAACGATACAATAATCACATGACTGTAGAGTAATAAATCTCGCGTATGTAATGAATATGGTAGAATGGACATGAAAACGAGGATCACATGGATAATATAATAATCATATCATACAATAGAGAAAAAGTCAATGAAAACAATTAACATTCTTCCAAAGTATTTCATGCAAATTCCTAAGTCAAAGCCTTATTTGGGATTAAAATCAAATTAAGCATTTATCACACAAAGAATGCATTGTTGAAATTCTCTAACACGAAGATTTAAGTATTTTCAACAATAAATTATTAATTTCATTAATATTCATACATTTATCACAATATATCTGATAATTCTATAACTATTCAACACTTACATCGCTACGGAAACAGTGTACTACAATATTCATATAACCGTTACATTATAATGCATATATATATATTGCACATAAATTCACCGTAAGTGACCTTGACATATTTCCTCTGACCTTGAAATAATGGTCAAATACTTCCAGACATAAGCAGTATGTTTAATTGTGTCTTAATGTGTATAATTACTAGAACAGTGAAGTTTTAACTGCAATAAAAACAAGATATACAAACTATTTATAGTGATAAATCTACAATTTTACATAATACTAAAATTTCATGTTTCAATTATGTTTTCCAATATACATTTGTAAATCATTTATATACATTTCATATAAACTGCATGAATCAGCGATCTACTGGAAAATGTTAATTTCAATCTGCATAAATCAGCAATACACTTGAAAATGTTAATTTTAAAATGCATTAATCAGCAAGATACTGGAAAAGCTTAAAAAGGTTTATTGATATATCCACATCAAAAATTTAGAAATTAATCGCCAAGACTAAAATCAGCTGTTTCAGCACATTTTATGTACAAATACTGGGCGTAAAATTAAACCATCTGATTCATGAACAATCTCACAAAGAAGAAAATATTTGAACTTTATTCACATGTACAACTAATGGTTATAAAATCTTTGAAAAATCCATGGTGCTAAATTTAAATAAAGATACATACCAGGGGCATAGCTAGCTTTACGCATATGCGTAACATCAGTTGGAAAAAACAAAAATATATTTTGGCCAAAAATGGTATTAAAATCAGAGGATCAGGGGGTGAACTTGCAAGGTTTCAACATGACAAAAACAGCTGACCTTTGTACTTCATCTTTTAATAATTTAATTTTTTATACATGTATGTTCAAAATGCCTCAGAATGCAGCATGTCCCTGGACACCCTTAAAAAGTCATGCGCATACTTACAAAAGGTCAAGCTAAGCCCCTGTATACTTATCAAGAAATACCGGTAATAAACAGTGCCCTTATAGCCTGTTTGAAACCTCATACTTTTTGCACATCAGAGCTTTTGAATACAAAATATGCCCCAAGTAGGCATCCAGTAGGTTTATCATCATACTTCCATTACTACAGTCAGATTTACTCTGTGTTTTATATTGTCATCTTGTATTTTCAATAAATTGATACATGATCAAGTACTATAACAACTGTAAGATAATCACATAAAGCATGTCCTTGTTCAGTACAGTACAGGGCATTTAGTTTATGATTTGTGCTTCATTGTAATAGTGTTCATGAAATAGATGCCAAAATTCCACTCACAGACATATGGCAACTTATAAACACAAGTGAGAATCAAAGAACCAGCCTAGTTCCTCTCAACTGGAATCATACAAAAACTGGGAACATAATGTATACAGTAACATACATCTCTAAATGCACCAAGTATATACTAATATGATCTTAAACATCATCCTTCATAAATATTCATAGACACAACCAAATAATAAATAATTCATATATTATTAAAAATATTGATTAAAATCACTCCACACATGTAATGAATATGCATGAAAGTATGCTGGAATGAATAACGATTAAAATACTTAACAATATCTATAATAATTATACCATACTTAAGCATGAATGCAAAGGAAGTAATAACAAAATATCATGAACTTATTCCTTCTCTTTGTTGAGAAGTCTTTCTTCTAGTAATATCAGTTATGTCCCTTGTTTTCCACATTATACTACATTGTCTCCCTTTAATCCGAAGGTTGTGCAAATATATCTGATCAAAACTTGTATCCAGTAGTTAAGCAACCAGTTAAATATTTGAAGGGAAATAACTCTTCTATATAACAGTATTTTAGTCATTTCTATACTGAATTATCTCCCTTGTGAGATCAGAGTTGAGTTATCTTGAAATCTTTTTTCTATAGTTTTGTTCTTATTTAAATGCACATGATCAAAACTGAAAACTTTCCATATCAATTTCCAATTCAATCAAAAAAATCTGTCATAGAACACATGATCAGCAATTACTAGTAAGTCAAAGTTGGACCGCAGAGAATACATCAAACTTCTGATGTATGTTATGGTAATATGAACGTGGCGAGACTATATCTTTATTGCAAACATGATAAATAAGTCTACTGTTTTTGTTCAACAAGTTTGGCTGTTTAAGATTGAAGTCGCAACAAGATAAAAGAACAATCATGTTTGTTTTAGAAATAAACTGTTGATTGCAACTTTGGTCTTATATCGGAACCTGCTTTCTTCTGGCTAACTTTGATCTGAAAAGAAATATTAAATGACCAAGTTAATACAAAGCATAGCTGAAATCAGGCATTGTTTCAAGGGGTGAAAGCCATACTATCATATTTTCCACTCTACTGATACGCAAGAAATGGTACAGGGAATGTCACATACACAACACAATGCCTCCCAGCACAGATCCTTGGGAAACATCAGCCCTAGAAACATTAGGAATTGAGGTGTAAGGGAAAATATCTATGGGAATGGGAAAGTAAGGACTTGCCTGGCTGAGTATTTCAATTTTCATGCAGATAAGCTGCTATGGCCATTATCAGGAGCAGAATTAGCACACACATTATCAACATCAAGATGAGAATTTACAACAGCATTATCATCAAAGTCATCATCACCAGCATCCTCAAAATAATTATTATCATGAGCAACTGATCCAGCATTAGCAGTAGCATCAGAATCGTCATCATTTATTATGTTGACAGTATAGAATGTATGCTTACCTTATTTGTCCAGCTAGGAGAGGATTGATAGCATACAACCAGTCATGGAACTCTTTGTCATCAGGTGTCTGTAGAAGGAAACCACGATACCTGGTCAACACAGAGAATGTGTTCCTCGCCTGAAAAGTAGAACAGGAGAATGATAATCAAACATTCAACAAACAAATAACGGCATAACTGAAATTAAATCTAATAGACTTCCAATATAACATATCATGAAAGCATTGTATTAATATCAAACACTATTTAGGGTCACTCTATTTCTGTAATTAATTATTAAGTAACACATTAGCACAATTTTTGTACCTGGATGAGCAAAAAACTAGCGTCCTTATGGTCACATGCTAACTTTGAAGAGCTCAAATTGGGAAACCTATAAGAAATTACTAATTGGATGAGATCCGAGATAACTTTTGATTACATTACTTGGATGAGCTAAAAGAAGCTTACCTAAATGACAAGGTACTTGGACAAACTCAAAAAGGGTTGACCATTGACAAGTTATTTGAGTGAGCTCAAAAAGGGTTGACCATTGACAAGTTACTTGGACAAGCTCAAAAAGGGTTGACCATTGACAAGTTACTTTGACAAGCTCAAAAAGGGTTGACCATTGACAAGTTACTTGGACAAGCTCAAAAAGAGTTGACCATTGACAAGTTACTTGGACAAGCTCAAAAAGAGTTGACCATTGACAAGTTACTTGGACAAGCTCAAAAAGAGTTGACCATTGACAAGTTACTTGGACAAGCTCAAAAAGAGTTGACCATTGACAAGTTACTTGGACAAGCTCAAAAAGAGTTGACCATTGACAAGTTACTTGGACAAGCTCAAAAAGACTTGACTATTGACAAGTTATTTGAGTGAGCTCAAAATGAGTTGACCATTGACAAGTTATTTGAGTGAGCTAAAAAAGAGTTGACCCTTGGCAAGGTACTTGGATAAGCTTAAAAAACAGCTGAGATTTGACAAGTTACTTGGATGAGCTCAAAAAGAATTGTCCTTTGACAAGAACTTTGATGAGCTCAAAAAAAGCTTCCAACATCCTGTACTAAACACATATAAGCTAAAAGTTAACTCGAAGCTACTCACTTTCAGCAATGACTGTTGATCTTCACTGTACTCAATCTGCGCTGTGGTTAGGTTGATCACTCCACGCTCCATTGGGTCCTTCTCTGAGTTATAGATGAATACAAAAGGGCGTCTCACAACCTGGAAACATGTTTGATAAAAAATGTAACACACAGAGAGCAAACAATGGGAGAGAATTCAATCAACCCTGATGGCACGAGTGTTTTCAAATGTGTTTAAAGTGAATAAACTGACATTTAAATAAAAAAATTTTTTTTAACCATAATCTTATAACATAATTTTTGATTAAATACGATCTAAGAACAAAAACTCTGATGAGCTTATCTCCAAAACTGTACAGATCATTAAATATTGGAATGAAAACAATGTCAGTTCTTTGTTTACATGGGCAAGAACTATTATTGTGTTTATATCCTGGACAATATTGATCATCGGTGTGATAAATTACGGAAACTTTTTGAGAACAAATGTTGACTCAGTTTTTGAATTATCAGTTTCACGGATAATTCTTCCCCTAACCATGGTTTAAACATGTAAATTTTTCATTTCAATGCTCTATTTTATTTAACCCTATTATAAAATCAGAGGTATATTATATACATACCACCCATTTTCTGATCCACCCATTTGACTTCTCATCCAAGAAATTCAAGTACCCCTTCCTGGCAACAACCGGACTTACTCGAACTTCCTCTACATCAGGTGCAAATACAAATTTATCCTGATCAGGTCGGATCGGTTTTATGGGTAAAGTAAGTTTACGATCCGGACCACTATCCGATCCGGATGTTGTATTGTTCAGATTCTCAGATGACTTTGAGGAATTTATAGCGGCATCAGAATTCATTGATCTATAAATAGAAATGATGTCATACAAACACAGTCAATGTTTGATTTTTACTTTAATTTCAACATAGATACACTTTGCTTGAGAGGATGGTCGGTTTCTGTAAATGTCATTCGAAAAAGTAGGATGACAATTTTTTGAGTTGTAATAACACTCAAAATTTTCGTTTTATCAATTTTATCACCATGTTTCTCCAGGTTCAATAAAACATAAAAGGTGGGATTTTCTGTTACAGTTACAAAAGCAAGTACCTGAAAAGTCACTACTAAATGTCTGAAGCTGGATCAATATTGTGCAACCAGGCCCTGATTTAGTTTGTATAGGCCGATGCTTTTATATTAATTGCTTTATGGACGTTTTCACAAAAAATATCAATAGGGTGGTAGAAAAATAAATATAATTTCTCTTTCAAAACTTCAAGATTTCAAAAACAGGCAAGAATCACATTCATATAAAGAGTCTAAATAGTGGAAACATTTATTCATAAAACCTTTCCATGCAGGAAGAAGCTTTTGTTTTATGTCTTTTGAAGTGTCAATAAAATGATGAACTTTCACAAAAAATTGAAATATTAACCGCTTTGGTGATTTTGGTAATAGGTAAAAACTCCACTAAATGGCACAAATCAGAAATGTTGAAAAATAAGAACGGCCACTTTTCAATTAAAATATGTTTACATTAGAAAACCACTAAAATCAGGTAGGTGGATCAATGAAGCAACTTATTTAAAGACAATGGACATGGTGTAAATATCTGACATACTTGAACATTTCTGATGTAGAGGACATCATACTGGACATCATAGACTCACTACTAGCAGTGGCATCACTGTCTGATGACGATACTGAACTAATCACAGACTCTGTCATAGGTGTCTGAAATATCAAACATGTAAACAGTCAGATCATTACATGCAGTAAAGTCAGAATATTAAGAGCAGAAAAGTTATACAGTTAAACCTCACTTTAAGACCATCTCAATAATAAGACCACCTCGAAATTAAGAACACAATATTCAAGTATATTTTCACTGTTTTGCTCCTTATTCAAGCTCAATATTTAGACCACCTCAATAAGAAGACCATTTTTCAAAGGTCCCAAGACGATTTCTTCGTACAAAAATTTTGCAGATAAAATTGAGATGAAATCACCCTCAATATAATCATATACAGATCACTATTATATTCATTGGTTGATTAATACTAACAAGGAAACATGATTGGTAGCTATTAAGTCAAAAGAAGCAAATGGTTTAATATCGACAACTCTTTAAAAATTTAGTATGAAATGACCGCTACCTTCGCAGATGGTGGGTTTGGTGGCAGACGACCTTGAAGTATCAGACGTAAGCATTTTGCTGCCAACTCTTTCTCTGGGTCACCATTGGTTGAGAAACTGAAGTAACTGTTGTCCCTTCGTACTGCAAATTTGTTCTTTTCGGTCGTATCGTCTTCCTTTTCTGTAACAATTTCGTCTAACTTTTCTTTAAACTCTTCAGACTTTTCCAGTTTAGTCTGCGCTGCTTTCTTTGTCATGTTTGTAACCTCTTTGTCCATTTTGCTGAGTTCTTGAGTCTTGTTTTGTTCGGCCAGTTTCTCACGCAGCAATAGAACGTGTCTACATTTTTCAACCTGGAGAAACGTGGTGATAAAATTGTGAAGATAGAAAGTTGTGAAAAAATATTTAAATCAGTGAAAAATATTGCAGGGACAATCTCATTTACTTTGAACTGTTTCCTCCTTCTTGTTTATGTTGCTCAATAAATCATACAGAATTTCCCAAATTCAAGTACTTTTCAAGGACTTTTCAAGAACCTTTTCCCCATTTTCAAGGACTAAAATGTAGATACTTTCGGTATAGAGAAGTATGATCCAGTGTATTTTATTAGTGTATATTAGTTTATCCCCCGAGATGACCACTAGAGCACGAATAACATTACACAGCACGACAATTACTCTAGAAGGGCATAAAACGTGTCAATTACCGTACCATACTGTATAACAATACTATTGCCTACTTGGCCCTGTCGAAAATAGGTCTGTCATGTTTCCACATTTTGTAATCATGGTTGGTATGTTTGTTACTTTTTGTCCTTTTTCTATTTGCAGCAGAAGAATTCAAGGACAATTTCCCAAATTTATTCAAGTTCTTTTCAAGGAGTTTTTGGTTTTTATAAATTCAAGTACTTTTCAAGGAGTAGGCATCAAATTCAAGTACTTTTCAAGGAGTAGGCATCAAATTCAAGGACTTTTCAAGACTGTGCGAACCTTGTGCTCAATAAGAGCAGAAAAAATACGATTTTCAGCAAAAATTAGTATGCAATGAATTCTTGTTGTCAAATATGCAATTTGTAATTAAAGACAAATGGTTGCTAGGCAACACTTACCATTTCTAATCTGGTAAGTTTTTCCAATTCCCACTGATGATCAATAAGTAAGGAATCTCCTCTCGGACGCCAACCATTCAGATTCTCCTCCCCTCGGACATATGTTGAGGATGTGTCCAAAACACGACGTTGCCGCCTTTGCACCCCTGTTACATGAAATAAATTATTCCTGCCATGAAATCAGACTTTAAGGAATCACTGTTCCAATATGAACTGAATGGTTGTTGTGTGCACAATACATAGCCCCTTCTTACATTCTGCCATAGCCCCAAGCACAAGGCTGAAAGTTGCATACTGTGTCATGCTGGGTAAAAATGTGCTAATTAATTTAAATACAAGAGCTCAATAAGACGTTGGTGGACACAACATGCTGCCTGTTTTACGTTTAATCTCATCCAATGACTGTCCACTTATACCAACACTGCCCATGTAATTTGTTCTGCGTCTGTGTATCATGGCGAACATAAGTAATAAGTAGCAGACGTAATTTGTTACAGACAGACGGACAGGTGGACAACCAGAGGAACTGAGCACATCATCCCAGAAAATGGATAACACTGACTGAAACAGAAAACCTAAACACTCACTTCTCTTCATGGTAAACATTACTTCATGTACATTGACTCAAATATCAAGCCCCGTTCTCTCATAGAAATAGAAATCTCAGCTCAATATTGGGATTTTGCTCAAAACAGAGTCTGAGTTTGCGACAAATTTCATTTTGCATCTCTTAAAACTTTTCTGAGAAAAAAACTTCTCTAATTTTGGTGTTGTAATACCAATTTTGAGTCCAATCTTAGATGAGAAAAATCTCAACTATTTGAGACAATATTTGAGCTCAGATTGAGATGCTTCTGGAGATCGCGGCCAGGTCTGATCAAATAGAAGTTTTCTGATGATTTAAAATTCTATATAAGACATAGGCTATAAGCATTTCTAGATGATAATGTAGATAAACTTAAATACGACTAGGTAAAAAACAGCACATGATATCAATAATGAACATATTATTCATAGGCTGTCATTGTATGACAGTATTAAATCTGATGTTTCTATTTTGTTACATAATTAGCATAATTAATTATGCAAAAACTTGACAATGAACGTAACCAAGCAATAATGTGTAATAAGTATATAACAGAACATGCAGGGAGAAATTGTCATTCTACACAACTCTATATTGCAGACACAAGCTAAGCACACACTGGAATTCAATATAAAGTCTCAGTCAAAATGAGCTTAATACATTGTGCTTATATTGTAGATTACTGGTATAACTCAAATTAGTTGAGAATACACTGTACCGTCATTGGGCAATATTTTACAAGACATGATTTTATTGGCTGAACGAGTTACAGTTTGTTGACAATCATTCTCAAGTGTATAAAAATGGACAATAAAGTCCTACACAAAAATTGACATCAGCTTTTGACAGCTCATTTTAAAATACAGAAAACTATGTACACGTATTTTGATTTATCATTTAACTCATTTATAACAAATGTCTCCATCTTTCTCAACATACTCCTCAATCTTTGCCTGAAATTGCTCATTTTTCTGGTGATTTCTGCCCCAGCACTGTTCATTAATGCTACCCTGCCAAACTGACAATTCCCACATATTACAACATGTACTGTAAACACACTCACAAACTGTGATGAGAGAATGCGGAATCATGTATAATTTTTATCAATCATGTTTTTTGAGAAGAACATGATTGTCAAAATCATGATGCAAAAATAAAAATAATACTAACAAATGATAAACCTCTCACTTTCAACCAGCAGAATACTGACGGCACATTTTGAAGTAAAACTTACCATTACCATATATTAGACTTGTTAAAGGCATAAAATTGCTATAAAACATCAATTGAAAACACATAGTGTATATTATTTCCGCAAATTACCCTAACTTCTTAGTTTTTGCCAATTAGAAATTGAAAGTAGACTTGCATCCTACATATGAACATTGGCGTAAATCTTAAAAAAATTCTGTGTTTGATGAAATTCAAATGGTAAACATATACAGGCATAGTTAGCAGAACTGGCAATATGTATTTGGAGAGTAGATATCACTTTGCCTACGTTGGAAACAGTAATATAAAAGTATTATTCAGCCACTTTGTAGCTAAAGACATAATTCCGTGATTCATGTTTTCAACAAAGATTGTTAAAACTTAGCAATGTGCCTTTAAATTAATGCTACAATAGCTACTTGAAGTGTTTCTTGTATCACTCTGGTAGTTTGTGCAAGGATTAAATCCATCAATACTAAGCCTTCAACATTAAAAAATGTACAAAGTTACATAAGCAAAATGAAATCAAGACTACACATGTGAAGGTGAATGTGACAGCTATTAGCTACATTTGCTGCTGCGTACTAAAAATAGAAGCGTAAATATATCCACAAACCTGGACTACCTGACTCCGACGTCTGTCGCAGATACATCTCATAAATACCACTAACGCGGTTACAGTCGGACGACTTTGACCCACTTCCGAAGAAATTGCGCAATGACCTGTAAGGACTTCTAGAATCAGATAGAGACATCTTAGTACACGTAGAGAACAGTACACATCACAATACAAACATTTTACAAACAAACAAATGAATAGGAGCTTTAAAATTTACTATTCAGATAATCATCTTTGTTGTCTAGTAAACTTAGAACAATGATGGTACATTTTACCTTAAAATGAAAATAATTTGTCAATATCTTTCTTGTAAAATGCCACAGTTTTAGATTTCTAACTTGAATTATCATTGTTGCTGCTTTTAAAGCAGTAATCATGTAATATCTAGACAAAATTTATTTTTTCATGAAACATGTTTTGCACTTATTGGTATTAGGTGAAAATAGTCATGTCATCAACCCTTAAATATAAAGTACAGACAATTTGGTTTTAACACACAGACAGACGGATCATACGGACAGACAAACAGACAGTGGAAGAATAACTATTTTTTCCTACCTATCTACCAGACATAGACTAACAGACAGGTAACAATACCACTTCATACAGAGTATATACAGACAAACATTTTACATTACAGCAACAATCAGATTGTAAATAGATCAAATCCAACAATTTAAGATTTTGATTTGATGAGTATATCGAGGGCTCATCGCAACACTGTCGTAACTCCTATATAAGTACATAGGAGTTACGACAGTGTTGCATTGAGCCCTCGATGTATGAAATTTGCAGAGTTTTCCTTATACATAAGCATGTATTACACTTACTTAGAAGCTGATATCTTTGTATCTCTGGAATGAATCACCATACACAAATCCTTGGTAACACAAGCAGGCTGCGGACTATTATCAACCTGAAGTATACACACAAAGCATGTCTCTTAAATCAAGAGCTTTCACTGAAGGTGATTAATACCCCTGCAATACTGCCTTGTCAAATTCAAGATGGATGTCAGTTGGCCATATTGAAAGTGATCAGATAAACGATAACACTTTATGTATAAAAGCAAATGACTATTCTTTAATAAATATTTGAAATATGAAACAACTGCAATATAATCTTATATGTAAACATATGTACTGCCATAATGAAATTGTTTGACTATGGTCCCTTCCAAACCCTTAAATTTATGTTGTCTTGATACCATGCCATCCTAGAGTCAGAGACATCATACAAACAATTGCTGGGGAGATAATATAGCAATGAGATGAATATGTTCCAATATTACCTCCAAATATGCGGACAGGGTAAGATATATTCTCTCCCCTGATGCGGTCACTCGGTTCAGTAGCGGAGAATTGTGCAGTGAACTGTCCCACGCTGCCTCAAAACGGAAGAACACACGATCATCAGTGGGTTGTTGGATGTAGCACGCAGGAAATAGGCCAAGGGAGAGAACTGTGTGTTCTGTGTCATAATCTCTGAAGTCGGGGGTCGTCCTAATACGACCTGTAATAAACAACATTGATAAAACACGAGTCTGTAATAAGTAGTTAAATGATTATTGTAACCAGGAGCATAGCTTAGCTGAAATTGATGTGTAAGGCCTAGTTTTAGGGGGGGGGGGGGGGGGGGCATCGCAGTCATTCATATGTGCCATACACTTACCAACAACAAGTTCTTTGACATCTTTCCAGAAGAAGTCAGGTCCTTGTTCGTGTGTTATAGTTATTGCAAGTCTTCTCTGTATACCTTGATGTAGCATGTACGTACCGGAACATGGCATATCATCGCTATGGTCAACCACTGCTGGCACATACCTGTAATATTACACAATATTATATCACAGGGGGCAAATTTCGGCACTAAAGATGTTGTTTGGTACTGAAAACTTTCTGATTTTTACATACAAGTCTGACCATGTTCATTCAAATTCATCGGGTCCGAAATTTGAATTTGAATACTACATGGTTTTGAATAGCCCATTTCAATTCGACATATGTATACAAGAATATATTTTTATGAATAGTAACTACTTTCAGATCTTTTATATTACAGAAAAAACAGGAAACTTACTCTCCATTTGGGGCCAGTTCACAAATCTCAAACCACACAAGTAAGTCGTAACGTGAATGGACATGGCTGCAACTGAAACAGAAACCATGGCAACGATACATTAAAAAATTATACATAAAACTTCTGATAAAATCGCTCTTACCAAACAATCAGAACAACAATTTCATGGAATTTAAAAATAAGAAAGAAACAAAATGTGTGCAAATTCAATTGACTTCTTTTTATAAAATACAATATAACGCATTTACTTATTTCTATAGTTACTATTAATTTTAATTTACATGCACAATGTTTCATAGTTGCTTTAATCAACATCCTTCCTACAGTTGTTAATTTTTCAACTACCATGCAATATAAAAAAATAAAGAAAATTATAAAAGTTGAACAATGTTAGTGGAAAAGTAAACTTATACTAATCATTAGATATATTTACCAGAAAATCATTATTGCAAAATTTGTTAGTAAGTTTAAATACCTTAAAGAAACAGGATGAACTACATGCATTATCATGCTTCATACAATATGAACAAAATAATGGAGGAATGAAGGAGGTGTTACAAGTATTCTGATTGGCTGGAATATTGTTGTACACCGTGTTATAGTCTGTGAGTTCTGATTGGTTAAAAACGTCAACATTATTTTTTCACCTAATTTCATTGGTTGACCACTTGACAGCAGGTAAAATGTGATACATGTATACTGGTGCAATATTCGATAAACTATTTTGGGAAATAAGTGAAACGGAAGGTAAACTTATTTTAGCTAAAAATTTATGTCTTAACGAACACAATGGCAGAATGGCAGATAAAATGGGTTGGGTAAAAAAACGAGCAATTCAGTTGGCAACTATCACTAGTTTGAAAAAAATATAGAAATTTGGACAAACTGATAAGATAGAATGTAGGAGAGGCATTATGATAATACAAGCGCCGCTGTCTGATTTCCAACCTCTTCTTTAAGTGACGTAATTTCCAGAAAGCGTCACATGTGACGTCACCATGTACTGACAGTAAGCAATATTTGCACCATATAGCAACATGAAAACGAAGTGACCATATGGAGTAAATATTGTTTCCTGCTTACAAATACAAATGTAGTGACATAACATTTTCTTGAAAAGATGTCACTTACAGAAGAGGTTGTAAATCCCATAGCAGCCCTCATATAATTCTGGGTAATAAGAGAAATATAGTACTCTTCCTCCTCTTCCTCAACGATCCTACACAATGTACATAATAGTGATATCACAACTTGCAGACTATTAACAATTACTGATAAAGTTCTACAATAAATTTAAACTTATCTATTTTACATCGATTGTGAAACAAGTTCTTACAACTTATACTAATCACTCTCGATGACTGCTTCCTGGCAACCAACCAGTACTCGGGCCAAATTTAGGGATTGTGAAGTTTGAGATGAAACCCCACTCATCGAATGGCTCGAACTCAACATCCTTTGGATCAGATGTCAGGCGCTTCAGCATTTAGTTTTTTCTTTGACGCTCAAATGAGCAGTAGGCATAGTCACATGTACTTCCAAGCTAGGGCATGACATGTCATCTAAGCAGTCATACGTTCCAACCCTGTTGGGTCAGTTGTATCTTACTTTTTAAGTGATCCCACATAATTTTTAAAGTCACACAAGAGTTATCTGTCCATAATGGGACACAATTGCTTCACCAGAATTTTGCTGGTAAATTTTATAATTAATAACTGTCTTAAAAGTATGACGCATAAATTCAACGCCTTATTTAACAAGATATATGAAAATTAACTTTTCTTCTCAAGACAAGAAATATTAGAATGCCAGAATTGTTTTTGGAAGCATTCGGAAATGTAAAACAAACACATAAAAGCATATATTCATGTTAGAAACATCAACTAACCAAGGTCGACTCAATTCCATGTCACTACACAACATCATTAAACTGGACACAATCGTCAAAATAAATACATTACGCTTACTTTAGTAAACGTAAGACCATTTTACAATTTTGTAGGATGGACGGACTGACAAACAGACACGGGTAAACACACAATCAAGGGGGCGGGGGGAGGGTTCACAATTATAATATGTTTACAATTTGAAATCAGACCAATTAAGTTTTTTAATGAAACTGTGTCTGCTTACAAGACAACAAATATGCTAAGGGCTGTCATTGAGTGGGAAAAGTTCATCATGCAGCGAATATCAGTAGTCGACCGAGGATATCTGACAATGATTTGTTAGTATTTAGTAGTATTTCTAAAAATCTGAGAAACAAATTGAAACCTTACTCTTCTCCTTTGGCCTTGCTGATATCCATAATAAGTTTACTGGGACTTTTAAATTTTTCTTTCCACTTCTCTCTGTATGAACAATGATGGGTGAAAGAAAAAATCAAATAAAAGAAAAAAGCGCAAAACAACATATATACAATATCACAATAGTGAGACAGAACTGTATTTGTTCTAATTAGCGCCCCTTTTTATTATGCCATATTCAATCTTATCATACGACCATACCGTACAAGACATGAAAACAACATCCCAACATTTTTTTGAAATTTGAAATTCAGTCCTGCAATTCTACAAAGTTTACTTTTCCACTAATTAACACAGCAAACTCTTGTACAGTCAGTCACAGGAAAAGGACATAGTAATTCATTTTAAATTTCAGAAACAATAGGTTGTTCAATTAGAACAAATACGGTCTAAACTAAACATGATTAAAAGCAAGATCCCACTTTCCCTGAAAGCAACATGTCCATACAGTGAAGGTTATATAAAGAACACAACCTGTAAGGTTTATACATCAAAAGCTTACCTTATTTGCATTAACACAGGTTTTCAACAGTATTTCAGCTAAATAAGTCAGTTCGTTAACAAACAGTATTTCAGCTAAATAAGTCAGTTCGTTAACAAACAGTATTTCAGCTAAATAAGTCAGTTCGTTAACAAACAGTATTTCAGCTAAATAAGGCAGTTTGTTAACAAACAGTATTTCAGCTAAATAAGGCAGTTTGTTAACAAACAGTATTTCAGCTAAATAAGGCAGTTTGTTAACAAACAGTATTTCAGCTAAATAAGGCAGTTTGTTGAGTCAAGTGTTTGTGGGTTTCCAACCAATACTGACTACCAACTATCTTTAACAACTTTCCAAGTGTATCAGATGGGAATAAAAGGTAAAAAAAAAAGACGAAAGTGATACAAAATGTTGCAAGAAATGAAACAGTATATGTACATAATAATAAAACAAGTTGTGACTTACAATATCAAATGGGTAGAGACAATGAAAGAAACAATTTACAATGGATCAGACATTTTGCATCTTGTGAATGATGTTCGCTTACAAAGTATTCAAAGGATTGACAAACGAAACCCAAACTCCTACATGCTAAAATAATAACCTGGAAACCTAGTTAAATAGTGAAACAATCTATTCAAATAGAAAACAAAGAAATGCTTTGTCTACCATCTGCTTGCATGAGTTTTTTCTCGATTCTATTGCCTCACAGACATTAAATTCCATCATGTTGGACACTCTGTTATTTTGCCTTATTTTTCTACTTTGACAGTTTTTTGTTCTGGGTACAGTGTAATTGTATCAAGTGAATTATTCTCTAAAATAATTTGTTCAAGGCAAAAAATTAATTAATTACTCAATGATATCAGAATGTTGGTATTTTTCATGTTCAGCACTTGTACTATGACTGAATGATTTGATAGGACCACAAACTGTCTGACCCATTGTATATACGTCCACCAATAACACACAATACATGTACAACAGTACTTACCTTGGAGGAGTTATCACACCAAACTTGGGTGATGGTACTGGTTTGGATATAGGCAGTAATAGAGGGAAATGTTTCTTTGACGACTGACGTCTCACTCTGAAATATGAAAGTCACAAATAATTATTTTTGTATTGTAAGGCTTTTAAAGAAAGAAGGGAATGTACCATACACAAGTCAATGTCTCCCCCCACACACAGATCCCAGGAAAACATCAGCATTCCAAACATTAAGGACTGAGGAGGTGTTAGGTTAAACATCTCTGGGAATGGGGAAGTAAGGAATTGTCTTACTGATTATCAAAAACAATCATGGAGAATTGAAGGGGACAGCAAGGTGGGAATGGATGGAATACACCACACAACAGGGGAGAAATGGATGGAATACACCACACAACAGGGGAGGAATGGATGGAATACACCACACAACAGGGGAGGAATGGATGGAATACACCACACAACAGGGGAGGAATGGATGGAATACACCACACAACAGGGGAGGAATGGATGGAATAAACCACAGGACAATCCAAGAAAGGCAGTGGCCAAACAAACCCACACAACATTATTTCTCAGCTCTTAATAATGAGACAAAGAAATTAAAATTATTGAAGTATTGAGTATTGAAATATCATCACACTGTTCACTTAGAAAATAAAGTATATGAATTACATCTCAAGCGTTGTTTTTTATTATTTTTAAGACAATGATTTCTATTTTCACACATGTCACGATAACGTTTCATTAAGTAACTAACAGTGGTTGTTTCGAATCCTTGGCTTGTTCGTGAAGTGGGTGTTGCTGATAATGTCCAAATACTTCAAACACCACTGGTTGATTCTTCACGTAATCTATAAATGATTTTGTCACTGTTACTGTGAACTGAAATAAGAGAAAAAACAACAAATGTTAACACAAAAAAAATGTACAGTAAAATCTCACTCAACTCAACATTGAGACCACCTCATTAATTGGACAATATCTTCATGGAGCATTTTTTCATTTTTCTTCCATATTTTAACTCATTAATCAGACCAACTTAATAGATAAATCGATTTCAGTATTGAAACTCTCTACAATGAATTAATTGATCGACTGTTTATGGACATTTTGACCATTGAAAGTAAATGTTTCATTCAAAGCTGAAAAAATTGACAAAATGTATTACTTTTCTAAGTAGTGAAGTTTTTTTTATCAAAATGGATTTTTCTGTACAATGGATACTTTTATGAGATGTGCTAATCTAGGACATTCAGTACCATGTGGTATCACATTACTCTAAAACTACTTAAAGGTAGAAACACGGACACTGATCAATTTGAGTACTTACATTTTGAACATGGTAGAAACCAAGCGGTGGCCCTTTACCCGTATTTTTGAGAGGTTCAGTAGAAAATGCTTCATCATGTCGATGAAGGAAGCTGTAAAAGAAACAGCAGGTTCAATGTTCAGAAACTAGAGTACCGTAGTCAGATTTTTGATAAAATAACCTTAGTCATAATATGAGAAAATCCGAGGAAATGGCCTTCATACAGATGTAGTCTACAACACTGTATTTTCATGATTCTTATATGTTTTCCAAAACCACAAAGACAAGTGTCTGATGCCAGTGTTTTCTATCCTGACCTACACACTATTACTGTTTTTTAAATGTAGGAAAAGTAGTCCATAACTGTAGTTAGGTAGTGTGATCTGATGTTGCTACCTTTGTAAAACAAAATGGCGTCCATACGGAACAATGTCGTCTGGTCTTGTCGGCACCATTTTGTAGCTAGCAAAGCGTTCAAGCATTTTTTAGACAGCTACCTTTTCTACCTCAGCTAATTTTTCTTGCTTAATTCCCCTACGTCTAAAAAACTGCCACTCTGACATATGGATTAGCAGTAGAGTGCTGTATTGACAGAGCTAACCAGACCAACTGCCTTAAAAGGGGATAATACAAATCAGAAATATGTAAGTAAAAAAACAATACTAACTTAAACTGACAGAAAATGTCAGCATATTCAGGAGATATCCCAGAAGCCTGTAGTAGAGTAACTCTGAACTGAAGCTGGGAACCAATCTTTAAATGATTGGGTAAATCATTTATATCCACTTCAGGGAATGATTCCACATCTATATCTGTTTTCTTCTCTACAGTATTATCATTATCTGTAACTGATAAAATCTTTAAAGGTTCAGCATCTTACACAATAGTTCATTCCACACAGCCAGGTGTCAAACAATTCATATCTTAAATTGCATAGTGCCAGGTACCAGACAAGTATTACATTTACCTGTATAGTGCCAGGTACCAGACCAGTATAACATTACACTGTATAGTGCCAGGAACCAGACAAGTATTACATTACACAGCACAGTGTCAGGAACCAGACAAGTATTACATTACACAGCACAATGTCAGGAACCAGACATGTATTACATTACCCAGCACAGTGTCAGGAACCAGACAAGTATTACATTACACAGCACAGTGTCAGGAACCAGACAAGTATTACATTACCCAGCACAGTGTCAGGAACCAGACAAGTATTACATTACCCAGCACAGTGCCAGGAACCAGACAAGTATTACATTACCCAGCACAGTGTCAGGAACCAGACAAGTATTACATTTCACAGCACAGTGTCAGGAACCAGACAAGTATTACATTACACAGCACAGTGTCAGGAACCAGACAAGTATTACATTACACAGCAGAGTGTCAGGAACCAGACAAGTATTACATTACACAGCACAGTGTCAGGAACCAGACAAGTATTACATTACCCAGCACAGTGTCAGGAACCAGACAAGTATTACACTACCCAGCACAGTGTCAGGAACCAGACAAGTATTACATTACCCAGCACAGTGTCAGGAACCAGACAAGTATTACATTTCACAGCACAGTGTCAGGAACCAGACAAGTATTACATTTCACAGCACAGTGTCAGGAACCAGCAAGTATTGTAATTTTTAACCAGTGTATAACACTTTAAATGACTTGTATCTTATTACATACCATTCCTGTCGGTGTTGTCTGGCAGAGATCCCTCCCCTTCAACAATTCTCAGCTCCTCCGTGGATGACACCGGGGTTTTCTTCATGGCAGAATGTCCCAAACTTAACATCCTCTGTGATATTGATTGCAACTGATTAACATAACAATATATCTACTGTTCATTGAAATACTTCAGCTGCAGTTTGAACAAGTCTTAGGAGTAAATATCAGCACAAAATCCTACTGAATTAGAATTAAGATCAGGTCTCAATCTCTCAAAGCATCTCAAATAGAAATCTCAGCTCAATATGAGATTTTGCTTAAAATAGAGACTGAGATTGAGACAAATCTCATTTGAATCTCTTGAAATGTTTTTTTGAGAAAAAAACTCATCTCATCTTTTTCGTTTTGTAATACTGTTTTTGAGTACAGTTTCAGATGAGGAACATCTCAATGATTTGAGACAATATTTGAGCTGATATTTAGCTCAAATTGAGATGCTCCGGGAGATCTGGGCCAGGCCAGGATTGCACGAAAACACTTAAGTATGAAGACAGTAATTTATCAATTGTTTCAGTATGTGCAATTGCAAGGTTTGGAAGTTTTGACTTCCGTTCGAGTAAACTTAGGTATTTTTTTCTGTTAATATAAAATAATCACCAGTATCTGCAGGCAAACAAGCTATTAAGAAAACATACACTTAAGTTGTTCTTTAGTATCTTTTATCAGTCTTTATAGCTCTTTTGAGAAATTTATACTATTAATTTCTTATATCAAAACATAGGTTTTAAGAAAAAAACATTTAATAACCAATAAACTTATTCAAATGTTCGTGAAATTGGGGCCCATTGATGTTATAGGTATTTTCTTAGTTTCAAGTATAAAGATTTGAATAAATTTTTCACTAAAACCTATGGCATAAGAAACCTTTTTATCACATAACTTGCACTCCATGAGTGGCATAAAGCAGTGACATAAATATCATATGTAACTAGTTACATAAATAGCCAGTGTGACGTCACTTATGACGTCATAAATGGCCAGTGTGACGTCACTTTAAATGACAGCATATTGTTTACAATTGTTCGGAATTTCGGCATTTATTCAAAATATTGTTTATTTAAAGATTGATAGTGTTATGTGATAAATAGAATCTTACATTCGTGCTTATTTGATATTGTTTTTATGAAACTCGTCGACTGAAACGAATATGACGCTCGGCAGAGCCTCGCGTCATATTATTTCAGTCGACTCGTTACATAAAAACCATAACAAATCAGCACTCATGTAAGATCCTCTATTTAAGAAGAAGAAATATCATTATATACAGTTTTACATAGAACAGCTAGAATTGTGTAATCTATATGGTTTTAAAATGACCAGTCAGTCCCAGTTGAAACAATAAAGTGATTATTTCTGTTTTAATAATGAAGTATAAAATCAAAAATTCAAATTGAACACAGTTGTTTGTACCTTTTGGAAGTACTCTTCATCTTTGAAGGTTATTTTGGCATTACTAGATTGTCGGATACCCGAACCATACTCCGGAGTGTCCTCTTTGTCTGAAAATATACAAATAAGGAAATGTTAGCATACTTTGATACTAAATACAAAATTTTACTTAAAAATAGTGTATCCAAAGTGTGAAAAATATGGAACAGTTCAGACCAAATTAAACATAATCACAATTTTCAGCTTAATGCCTCGGTAGCATGAAGTTCCCGGCGTAAGGCCTTCCTGCAGGCCATTGGCTCATACGTTTCCTTAGGTCCTACAGGTTCGGGACAGTCAGTGGTCAACATGCTCAACTATTAGCCAAGGAAATAAGGCGCCTTAATGGGTCAAATTCTTTTTGGCATGGTACTCATGGGCTCTCAAAGTGTTGGTGCTTAAGGGCCCATAAACTGCCTGAAAGCTTCATGTGGTCTAGGCTTAAGAAATCTGAAGATTTTCCCAATATATCCACATTCAAAATCACAGTGAAATCATTATGAGTTACCAGAGTGTTACCTTGAATATTGGTAAATATATAAAACATTAACATACAGAAGGTGATACATGCATATGAAAACAAGGTCTGACTGTACTTACCAGATAGCACAGCCTGCACAGCAACACGCAAGAAACCTTTCACATCTCCCTTCTCACTGACGATAGCAACACGATGTGTTAGTGGGACTGGGTAAAACAGGTTACTTAGATATACAAATGATCTGAAAATAAATATACATATGTTGAAATGTCAAACATTCATAGTAAGGTCAGTTTAGGCATCGTGATAAAAATCTCTGCAGTATATGCTTGCAAGGAACCAGGTAATGAAAGGTTCCAATAATAACACAAGTACTGGTACCCTGTACATACAGGGTGTTAAAAAAGTTCATTCACAAAGTCTGAATTTTGATATTTTTCTAAATACTCTTTCCATCTATGTTGCTATGGACCTATAGTTTATTTCTGTGTGAGAGTTCTAAATAAAACAGATATTCATGAAAAAACAGTATCTTTCATGATGTGAAAGTAAGCCATGCTTTTTATTTTATCTGAATTCAAAGTTTGTGAACAAACATTTTTAAAACCCTGTACATGTACATCATACATAAATAGATGCATACAAATGACAACTGAGCCAGGCACCAATAATATAGGACACTTGTTCATTTTGGAGCAGTTTATGGGTACCCTTCTCCTCCCTAAAACGTATCTTTTCCCCTATTTCCATTTAAAATTTCACAAAAAATATTTTTTTTATAAGATTAGTTGGGGATGTTCCACATCTCTTGAAAGACATTTGTCAGAAAATTCCATACATTTGTCATAATTGATTAAAAAAGGTATCTAAAGGTAAAAACTTGATCATTCAAGTTAGGTCCCCAAATTCCCTTTTTCATATTGTAAAGACACAAAATACCCCCATTAGTGGAATGTGTATCGGGCTCCAAAAGCTTCCAGTGCACAGCAATAATTCCATAAATGCTTTAATTGTCATATAGAAATATCCTGTATGTTTATAAAGCTTACCTTCCCACAAGTCTGAACCAAGGAAATCTATCATAGAAGGGGTCTGTTCCTGTCATTGTATCTATATTCGGGTGGTCAGGTGATGTAGGGGACAATTCAGCTTCATTATTGTACATTTCTCTCATCAATTCTAACCTTTGTCTGAAACCAAATTCATATAGGAGTTATTAAATTATACTAAATAAAAATATGAAATAAAAGCGAAAAGAGAGAAAATTTATTAGTCTCCATATCGTCACAAATTTATGATCTTTATTTTAATCCATTAATACTCTGTAGATCTACCTATTTCTTTTGCTTTATTTGGAAAATATTCGAAATTTACAGGGTTTCTTCCTATTTTTAAAACATAAATAAAGGTGTCATATAGATGTTTATCCCTGTTACACATACATGTACATATTCATATTTTACATACTACATGTACTCGACAACATTAAAAGCCGAAAAAAATCAACAAAACAAAATAGAGCAAAATAATATAAAATACTGATATTCATAAACATAAACTAAAAAAAATCAAGAAAAACAGACCTATGTCATGTATCAACATAACAAGTAATCATAAAAAAATAGTTATGAAATAGTTATGAAAAATCTAAATTACCAAATGCTACCAAACATCACTCCAAGGAATATCCCGTAATCGTGATACATGGAGATAAGTGAAATGTTCCCCAGACATTAAATGGAACAGGCTAAACATTAATACAAAAAAATGTGGAAGAGTTCATTGCAAAAGTAAAGGTACAATTGACTCTTCTACACGCGCGCCATAGCCACACCCACCTTAACAACAGGTGCTCATTGTTTCTACGCTAGACAAGCGCTTTTCAAAATGTTGACCGACAAGAATAAACATAGTGGAAGTTTGGAGTGCCTTCCAAGCAAGTATTAAAGTATTAAATTATAATGGAAAACTAGAACAATCCAGTATTTTAAATTCAAATAGAAACACTCATAAATATCTGCAAAACCACCTGCTTTTATTTGACCTTTTTTGTGAGAATTGAACACACTTCATTTATCTTATCCGAACGGAGCTCCCATGGTAACTTGGTGTATTTTTAATGAGACTTCAGAAAATAACAAAGTGGCAGCACATGTATGTCCAGCAGTGAGTATGTATCAAGAAAGTTTATTGCTAAGTATTTTCATATTTCTCCAGGCAGGGTTTATGTCTTGGTAACTATTTAAATGCTCCTGAAGACGTCAAACTAAAAATTCTCTACACCGGTCATATTTTTTCATTGTTTTTACAAATGTGCTTGAATAAATCTTGAGTAGCCGAACTGCAAGCCACCAAATACGTAACTGGGGATATCCATGGTGGTTTAAATGTTAATTTAAAATTGAAATGCAAACTTCACAATCCCTGAACTATGTACAAATACAGGACACTGATTACAGAGGGCAGTTGTCCTGGAGTGTTTAATACATGTTACGTAACTTGAGTTATAATCCATGTACAATAAAAAAAGTTTAAACTAAAAATACATAAAAAATACAAATCAAGTGCACAATCTCCCCTTCTGAAAACATTTGTTACATAAAAATAATCATAATATGATACAAAAAAATGAAAATGAACATACAGCCAAACAGAATCACGACTTTACATTAACTTAAAAGCAAAGAAAAAGAAATGTATCAGATAGGGCACACAACATCTACAGACCAACCTAGATGGTATAAGGTTGATAAAATTAAAATAATTCTGGTTTCCACAGCCTGAGAGACATTGGAAGAAGTCTTGTTTAGCCTCCGGCGTGTCGGGTGACAGGTCATCATTGTAGATATCACGCATGAGTTCCAACCGACGTCTAAAAACGTAGCAAAATTTCATTTCATAATGCCAACCCACACAATGGTTTTAGTAGAAATAAGAAAAAAGGCAGCTTTTAAAAAAGAGAAGCTTTGTCATGAAATAGAAGTAAAATGATGAACTTACGATGTCGCACTATCATTATTCCAAGAATTATTGTTATTTCATATTAAGGGACAGATTCAATATTATTGGAGTTGAAATATTATTTTTCACCCATTGACAAAATGCACAGAGAAATCTTGCACAACATAAAAGCAAAATGTAATAAACATCGCCGTCATATTTTCTGAGAGAAAAAGAAACTGAAAATGAATTTGAAGACAAAGTTGGAACTCATGCTGAATGATCACAATGATATCCTGTACAAATAACATCCAATCACGTCTTGTTTTACATTTAATCTGTCCAATAAATGCTTACTTAACATTTATATACATATCCAATCACAGCTAGGCTTACAAATGAGATTATCCAATGAAAATTGTTCTTGAATTTTTTGAAATGAGAAAAAGAAGGAATCCCAACTTTGCCAATCAAACTCATACCTAATTTCAAACAGACTTAATATAATTATCATCACAAAAAACATTATACATCACCAACCATATAAACATTTAAATATTGCTGCACCAGGCATTTTATTCTACTTTCTATAATAATGGATCGCTAATTTATTAGTCAACATAGACAAGTAAAATAGATGCATTAACTTTTACACACAAACATCATGTAAAGGCAGTCAATGCCTCAGTATTTCTGTATCCACAAACATTTATATACAATAAATGTCAGCCAAACACCAGTAAGAAAAGTCTTGATTTCAGGCTTGAAATGTTTGTGAATAAGGCCCCTAGTGTCATGTTTCAAGATAAGATAACTGACAGGAACGCAGATTACATGGGAATGATCGATCATACAGTTAAAAACATGCAATTTTCAAATTAGTACAATTCAATCAGTACTAATAAATACCAATGAATTGAAAACAAAATCAATCATTTAATGATTTCACAAACCTTTCAATTATCTAAGTACAGTAAAACCTCACTTAAAGACCACCCCAATAATAAGACCACCTCAATAATAAGACCACCCCAATAATAAGACCACCTCAATAATAAGACCACCTCAGTTTTCAGAACACAATTTAAAAAATCATTTTTACTGTTTTGCTCCTTATTCATCCTCAATATTAAGACCACCACCATATTTCAAAGGTCCCAAGGGTGGTCTTATAATTGAGGTTTTACTGTATAATATTATGATTTTTGGATATTATCATTTAGATCTGTCAAAAAAAACCATCCTGTCTTTTTTTGTTGTGTGACATACTGTGTATGAGGAAATGGGTAATGCAGCTGTGGGAAGACCTTGTGCAGCATATGTGAATAATGTAAAAACACTGAACTAGAAACTCGAGAAGTATTGACAGGGTGGGAAATGGAAACGTTTAAAAGTGAATTCAATCAGTAATTAATAGTTAGTTACAAACAAGTAAATTATAATCTAGATGTCCACAGGACACAGAAGCCCCCGCTATGGGATTTTCAGTATACATGTAATGCAAATGTTTTGGTTTGTAAAGACTAATTTGAATCCATCCATCCTTTCTAGAGTTATTGATCTAAATGTTTTAAAGTAAAAAAGGGCCATTACTCTTCCAAAAACTGGTGAATGGTAACGAAAATTTAACAAAACCTGTATTACATTGTGTGTGCCCAATATGAATTGAATCCATCAATCCTTTAAAGAGTTATTGATCGGAAACCAATTCTGCACCGAAGTACGGACAGACAGGGGTAACACTTCATGCCCCTTCGCCATTCTTCGAATAATGGAGGCGTAACAACTGTGGGTAAATATACAAGCTTGGATTAATGAAGCAATACAACACATGCTTACCTCAGTTTCTCAAGACTCCAAAAATGTGTCGCGCCATTCTTTGTATCCTGCACTTCCACGGCAACAACAGTTTTTGGGAACGGCCTTGACATATCTCGTTCTTCGGACGAGAGAAGGTCGGGAGGTAAAGGTGAGTACAAACTGTCGGTCAATAGCACAAATTGGAACTGAACCTGCAATTATAAATCAGGGAAATTTGTGTTGAACAAAAGGGTTCACTGAAATGGAAACACTCTCATTCAATGAAAAGCCTGTGTGCTAAAAGTATGGTTTTAGCCTATGTGATTTGTCGCAGGAAATGTCAAACACAGTCGGACCTCGTTCATTCGAATTCATCGGTACCGACTGTAAGTGGAAATAGGTGATAACGAGGTCATCTACTTTTAAATCAATCAATAAGCTCTCCAACTGATTGTAGCATAGGAATAGAGGAAACTGAAATCTTTCTTATTCTGATGGAATATATCAATACAAGAATTATCATCATCATAATCATAACTATCATTAAAATCATCACAAGCATCATCAATAATATTTTCACTGTCATCATCATTTTAAATACATCTCCTTATCACCATCATCACCATTAACAGCATTTAACTAGCTATCATCGTCATTATTGTTATCAAATATGTCCAGTACATTACCTTTTTACTAAGTTCCACACTGATAGCATTAGCTTCTTTCAGGAAAATAGCATTTCCCCACAAGTCATCCTACAATACAAAGGTTCTATATTACCAGGGATGTAACTCCTCTAACAATTAGTGAATTGTAACCAAAATTTGACCTGTATTTTAATATCCTATGCCTATGCACCCAATAAGAATTGAATCCATCCATCCTTTCAAGAGTTACTGATAGGAAACCAAAGTTGTGCATGGACGCACGGACACACACACAGACAGAGAGGGGCGACACCTTGTGTCCCGACACCATTATTCAAATTAAACCTCCATAAAAATGTATGCTACTTTGAACATTGTTGAACTTGAAGAAATCTTCCTAAAATACTAATACAAGTAGCCTAGAATTACAAAGATTTAGAACAACGGACTGAACATACAAAACCAGTACATTAGTACATATTGTGTTCCTAATGGCAAAATGTCCAATCTGTTAATAATGAAACCCAGGCAATGTATGTTTGTTTTCTATGAGATTGGACTGAAGATTAATCAAAGACTGAAAGTAATTTACCCATCACCTATGACTCATGGTGGCTAGTAGTTGTGTGCATTGTCTGCCAAGGACGCGGCATTGCAACAATCCCACAAAAAAATCATTGTAATGACTTGAAAAAAACATAAATGGGCCCGTGGATGCAAAAATATTATTCTAAAGCTTTTATCGATTATACAGATCAGCACCATTATATCAACAAGAATCAAGCACAGCATTGCTGTTGCTAAGCGATTTAAGTTCGTCCTGTTACAGAACACACTGTGATAAAATGGAAGTAAAGCGACAAAGTCTTAAAAAAATACTCACCCTCAGAGACGTGAATTGATGGAATTTCCACTTTCTGAATCCCCAAGCTGCAAGTTGGTAGTCGCGATCTGTCCAAGTGCATTCTGGGTAAATAGATACAGAAACAGAACGTCAGACTTTGTGATCAAATTTTACTTGAAAAACAAAGAAAGACTCTGAAAAGCAGACGGTTGACATCGTTTATACTAAAACAAGTTAGGTTGATTATGAAAAAGGTTTTAACTATTTATATTAATCACTTTCGACACCTCATTCCTGATGGAATCCATCGCCATGAGAGTCTTTGAAGGAGAAGCCAGTGCTGTCCAGCTAAGCGGTGAGCTTCAACTGCAGTTAGTCTTTGGTATGACCCGGTTGACATAAGGTCTTCACTTCAACTATTCAATTTGTCGAGGACTCGAAGTATGAACATCAGGCTTCTATCGCAACTAGGTCAACCCACCTCATACTTAGTCACTCATATTTCAGGACACATTTTGACATGTTACCTTTTTTAACAGGCAAAAAATATCAGACAATTTGAAGTAAACTGACACCATTACATAGAGTAAATAGAAAATGCATATCAGACATTTTAAGAACTCAATCAAAGTGTAATGAATTCTGAGACAGATCATTAGTACTGCTTCAAATACCAAATGTGATCAATGCACACATTATTATGTCTCCATCTTGGAGGTATCAAAGTTAAGCCTGGATAAAATGAAGTCTATTGAACACCATAGCGGATGCTTTCTGCACAAAATCAGGAACTAAGCATTAGTAATAAAGATGTCTAAGTTGTCTGCCAATAAATAACTTCTGGTCTGGAGATTTTTCCAATTACGGTACATTTTCACTGGATATGAGCAGGATTATATTTCCTTGATTAAATCTCTAGACAGCCTGGCAAACATTGAATGAGAATTTATAATCTAGCCCAAAGAATTCTACAGAAACCCACCTGGGGGAAAAATGGGTGAAAATCCCAGAGATACAATTTCAAATTTGAAATGACATTTGTATAAAATTAAGTATCATTTTGACATTTAGAAACATGACTTATTAATTCATTACAAAAATATGCTTTTTAACTTAAAAGGCATGATAATGAATACTAAAATAAAATTAATAGGGGGTATATCATATACAGTGCAACCTCTCTGCAGTGACCCTTCCTTGAGCAACAACCTCTCTTCAACAACATTCTACAGTTAAACCTTACTTAAGACATCCTCAAAAATAAGACCATCTCAAAATTAAGAACACAATTTTCGAGTCCATTTTCACTGTTTTGCTCTTTAACCAACCTCAATATTAAGACCACCTCAATATTAAGATTTCAAGGGTCCCAAGGGTGGTCTTATTATTGAGGTTGTACTGTAAATCTAAATGTAACCTAACAGAAGAACAATCTCTCAACAACTACCAAAATATCAGGGCCGTCATGAATATGCTTGAAACGTACCACAATATATTGCAATACTTCATCAACGTATCATGATATGTACCACAATACATTGCAATACTTCATCAACGTATCATGACATGTACCACAATATATTGCAATACTTTATCAACGTATCACGACATGTACCACAATATATTGCAATACTTCATCAACGTATCACAATATGTACCACGATATATTGCAATACTTCATCAACGTACCACGATATATTGCAATTTACTGATAAATCGGTACACTGAGACGGTCAACCCCCACAAAATATACATCTCCCAAAGGGTGTGGCCCAGGAGTGATAGCACTGTATATCTTAATCAACTATCAATGGGAAAACAATGTTTCACTGGTCCAGTTATATTCCAAGTAAAATCTATACTAAAGGTCTGGCAATATTGCTTAATAACTATCTAAAATCATCACATGTTTAAGTGAATTCGTCTTTTCAATACTTTCAATTTACTTGTTTTTACACTCGTAATAATTAACGTGGCAAAACAATTATTTTGCAATTTCACTGAAAAACTTTTAATTTCCTTAACTTTCCCAACATTGGCATAACTAGAATTTAGATTTGTTTAAATTGCATGAATTTTCCCCTGAAGACAAGATTTTACAGCAGGACACAACACTGCCATTGGATTCAAGGTTTGTTTCCAGACATTTATTTTCCTCGCAAGTCAGAGCACAAATTTTTTGCACAACTAATTTCAGACACAAAATTTTGATACTGTGTGGGATTGGTTTTGTTTTGCATAATGATGTAATCAATAAACTCTCTATGAAGAATATGCAATGAAATTATTCACTTAAACAGAAGTAAACAAGAGCTATGATTTGCTCCCTAAAAATACCCTGTGTGGAGACTACAAAGTAACTGATTAGGCGTAAAAAAAGTCTTTGTTTCAGGTGTACTGAACATTGTTTCGCGAGTTAACTTTTTTTTCTTTTGATTAAATTTCTCGATGAATTTGCTTCGTTTGAACAAATCCTACCAGGGCATGAAACCTGAAACAAACATACTTTTTAGGCCTAATATCATATCTAATATAATATAAAATTATTTAATATATCGCATTGTAGAAAAAGACAACTATTTGACAACAGTAAAAGCAAAATTGCAACATTTCAGCAAACAAGACATTGAAGAAATTGAAGAGAAACAAAAAGGGACTGAAGGATGAATAAACAAATGGATGGACAGACAAGGAAACAATAAAGGAGTGAAGGATGAACAAACAAATGGATGGACAGACAAGGAAACAATAACGGAATGAAGGATGAACAAACAAATGGATGGACAGACAAGGAAACAATAAAGGAATGAAGGATGAATAAACAAATGGATGGACAGACAAGGAAACAATAAAGGAATGAAGGATGAACAAACAAATGGATGGACAGACAAGGAAACAATAAAGGAATGAAGGATGAACAAACAAATGGATGGACAGACAAGGAAACATTAAAGGAATGAAGGATGAATAAACAAATGGATGGACAGACAAGGAAACAATAAAGGAATGAAGGATGAATAAACAAATGGATGGACAGACAAGGAAACAATAAAGGAATGAATGATGAATAAACAAATGGATGCACAGACAAGGAAACAATAAAGGAATGAAGGATGAATAAACAAATGGATGCACAGACAAGGAAACAATAAAGGAATGAAGGATGAACAAACAAATGGATGGACAGACAAGGAACAATAAAGGAATGAAGGATGAACAAACAAATGGATGGACAGACAAGGAAACAATAAAGGAATGAAGGATGAATAAACAAATGGATGGACAGACAAGGAAACAATAAAGGAATGAAGGATGAACAAACAAATGGATGGACAGACAAGGAAACAATAAAGGAGTGAAGGATGAATAAACAAATGGATGGACAGACAAGGAAACAATAAAGGAATGAAGGATGAACAAACAAATGGATGGACAGACAAGGAAACAATAAAGGAATGAAGGATGAACAAACAAATGGATCGACAGACAGAGAACAACAAAGGAGTGAAGGTTGAACAAACAAATGGATGGACAGACATTATGACAACTTTATGCTAATTTGATGCATTATGTTAGGTTAAATCTGTTAGAGAGTTAAAAAAACAATACAAAATAGTCTTCAACAAAGTCCCATGTCCACAACAAGCCCAATACCAACCACTTAATGTACGTCTCCCCCATTTCAACACACCAAATCATAACATGATCCACTGTTTCGATTTTTTTCAACATTAGCCCTTCCATGCCATCTTGGTAACATACATATAGTGTTAGAATGTTCAAATGTTCCCTACATTTGTTAGCAACTGTTAACAGTATTGTTAGCATTTATAAGAAACTGTTATTAAATTAGTAAAGCTATATGGGAAAGTGTTCATCATTCTTTGACCCCTACAATCTTCATTTGCCTTTTAAATAAGGACAGCTAACATTGGAAACCTTTTTTATTGCTTGATACATGCTGCCCTCTCTTCCATGCTTGACCCTAACTTTTCCCCACTTCACTGTCTGACCCCTACTTTCCCCACTTCAATATTTGACTTATTTTCCTCTGATTCAAACTTCTCTTTTGAATCCTATTTGGCTCTATGATAACCTTCTTAATGTTTGACCCCTACTACCCCTTTAGTTGTTTGATCCTGCTATCTCCTCTTAATTATTTTAATCATATGATCATTTTGACCCCCACTGCCCCTTCAATTGTTTGACCCCTACTACCCCTTCCACTGTTTGACCCCTACTACCCCTTCCACTGTTTGACCCCTACTACCCCTTCCACTGTTTGACCCCTACTACCCCTTCCACTGTTTGATCCCTACTGCCCCTTCCATTGTTTGACCCCTACTGCCCCTTCCACTGTTTGATCCCTACTGCCCCTTCCATTGTTTGACCCCTACTACCCCTTCCACTGTTTGATCCCTACTGCCCCTTCCATTGTTTGACCCCTACTACCCCTTCCACTGTTTGATCCCTACTGCCCCTTCCATTGTTTGACCCCTACTACCCCTTCCACTGTTTGACCCCTACTACCCCTTCCACTGTTTGACCCCTACTACCCCTTCCACTGTTTGACCCCTACTACCCCTTCCACTGTTTGACCCCTACTACCCCTTCCATTGTTTGACCCCTACTACCCCTTCCACTGTTTAATCCCTACTGCCCCTTCCATTGTTTGACCCCTACTGCCCCTTCCACTGTTTGACTCCCTATTACCCCTTCCATTGTTTAACCCCTACTATCTCCCGAACTCTCCTAACAATAAACATATAATAATACCTTCTCCCTGAGCTAACCCTAGCAGGTCGTCCTGATCTGAAAATAGGGAGAATTTGGCAACGTTTCAGTATGTACTTAGTTCCTAATTGTCTTCTATCATATTTTGGTTTCTGCACCGAGTAAACTGTTTTTCCGATTATAATACTAAGTGTTCCTTAAATGATTGAGCAATAACAAAATGTTCAATCAAACAAAATAAATGAGATTAAATAATTTAAATATAAACAAAACAGACAAGCACGCATACTGATGATATGATAGCTTCAGTGAAATTTACATGATATTTGGAATCATAGAAATGTTTGGAGAAATTTTGTAACAAAATAAAAATGTCCACACAAGCAAAGCAAATGTCATGGAATTCTCTTTCCATGAAAACATGCTGCAGTTCATCAAATGATAATAACAGTATCAAGGGTAAGATGAATAATAAATTATTGTCTCAAATGCTGTGTAAGCATATAATTTCAAAGGGACTAGCCTTCTACGTTATTCTTTTAATTCCTAAAATTGAGAAAAATCTCATATTTCTGCTTATAAATTAATATTTTCCTGTATGTCTGACATAAAATCTGAATTTAATGACAATATAATCATCATATGCTCATTTCAGTGAAGTTTGAATGAATTTTGTAACACAGTTCTAGACATGATTTTGTTTGAAATAATTGTTGACATTGATAAAAATATGACAGCACAGACTGTTGAAAACAGTCTCTTTCATGGAATTTTCATGATTCGAAAAAAAGTAGGATTTTTAGAAATTTTGTAGCCACTGAAAGCATGTAAATCATAATTGCAATACAATAAAGCCATAATGGTCAAAACTAACAAATTTTGACAAAATCACAAAGATAGTTGGCGACAGGCATACATGACCGTACCTTCTTGTTGCTGAAGTAACATTGCTTCCTCCTCTGATTGGAGATCTGATACCGTTATAATACTCGACATCATGGAATGGCGTTCAACTTCTTCTTGTAAATTCTTGATACGAATTTCATAATCCTATAATATTGAAATTGTAAAGTGATGATAAACATTAAAGATAGGTCAAAAATAATTGTGAAAAAAATGGCACATTTAATATACCTTTATACAGTCATTCTCTAAAACACTGCATTATACATTTTCTTAAAAGTTTTCCGAAACTGAAAAACAAAAGTCCCATACAAGCATTCCCTACGCAAGGACTAACACTGCCATAGGTCAGGATAGATAACTCCTGAATCTGACTCGTATTTAAAGTTTTGGGAAACATATATGCAAAGTGACAATGCAGTGTTGAAGAGTACATCTGTATGAAGGCTTTTATCAGATGACATCCAATTTTAATACTTCTGGTGTTAAATGGAAGTTGAAACATATATCTGTTAGAAAATGTATAAACCTGAAATGGACTGTTTGGTCACTTATACAGGTTCTGTCATGACACAGCTCATATCAAAATTGTTAAGTTGCCACATTCTGCAATAGCACGTGTCAAGATGAATTTAAATAATTCATAAAAACAGACTACAAGAAGTATTATTCTACTACTGTAGATGGCATACCATTCTCTGCTGTTCAAACAACAAATCTGCCTCCTCCTTTTCTTTTCTGTATTGTTCTTCTAACGCCACTAATCTGCAAAAACAAGCAAGTGAAATCAATAAACAATCTGCAAATACAAATGAAAATTACACAACTGATTGTCCCAGCATCAATGGAAGAGTAACCAAATCTTAAATTGTTTAAGATTAAGACAGACCTACGAAGAGTCCATTCTTGAAAATGGAGGTAGGAATGGATTTTCAATGAAAACTTTTAGGATCATTCATCATCCAAATATTTCATGTTTTTATTATCACTGATACGATTTTTAACAAAAACTCACTTTGTTTCCATTTCTTTTCTTAGATCCACTCCCTGCTTCTCCAGTAATTCCAACTGTGCGTATGTCCAATCAACAGGCTCTATAAAGGTAACACATAGATGCATATGTACAATGTGTATATTACTCAGACAAATTAACCTGATCCTCCTGACATCAATTAGCATATTATCACAGTAGACTGATTATCTAATTTTATCTTTGTCTCTAATCCGATTACCTTGGCTCTCGTCATATTGATGCACACGTTTGTCATTTAAAATATAGCTGGTACATGGCAATACATATTTTAGGTAATTATTGAATGTAAACAATTTTGTTTTTACATTTTTGGTAAGATAAACCTCTCTGATCTGTCAAAATACCTACTTTCAGTTTGGAAACATGCCAATATCAGAACTATTTGAAAATGAAATGAAATTTGGATTATATGTGCTGACATACAGCTATCTGAGAAGAGAAAAAGTATGTAATGCTGATTTAAAAAAATGTTTTTAGGAAATTTTAGAGTTAATTACCAGTTGGTAAATCTGATGTGTCAGACAGCATAGCCCTGCTCTGCCTTGCTTGTACTGGATGGTTAAATCTGAATACATGGTTCTTTCCTAGAATTACTCTGGCTCCAATCTTCAGTTCAGTTGCACCTTTGATTTGGGTACCATTCACATACACGATGGCATCACCACAAGGCGTTATTAACACCTTACCTGTAAATAGCAAAATAGGTACATAGAAAAATAAACACACATATTGAGGAATCCCTATCAGCATATTTAAGAAATCAGAATGATCATGATTCTTTCTTTGGCGCAGCCGTACTAACAAGTCAAATCTTACGTTAACCACTCAACAAACTTCTCCTCAAAGCAACATCGTTTGTAACCTTGACATGGGTTGTTAAACCTTCAAATAAGGGGTACGTTACCTTACCAAAATCTACTGAATTTTGGTGAATTTACCGAAATCCATTTTGGATCTGGAGTGACCAGCAATCATCTTGGCAATTTTTATGTTGCACAACAAAACCTTAATCTTACGCCGACCATCTTTTATCATAATATTTCTTGTTTTCATTCTTCTAGTGAACTCACGTTCAGAAAAATGGCTGATTACATTAAGGTGCAGGTTGTGCGGAGAAAACTACATGTATTATATTTCACTCACCGTCATCATTTTCAAACACACAATGTTCATCTTTGATATATGTACCATACAGTATCACTTCCTGCTGTACACTAGCGTGCTCCCTACCACATCTGATATATAGTACAAGTTTATAGAATGAAATATCTTACATTACGGAAACCCTTCATCTCTCAACAGTAAACACCGTATATTAACTAAACGTTTATCAAAGGCCGTGATGAACTTGCCTATTCAAAGTATTTGTATAGTTGTATAAATTACTGGTTTCACTGTAAAACAACCAACCGAGAGTCATAGGCTCACAAAGCATTTTGAAAGTGATCAACTGGAACTGACTAATACAATAAACAGGGTAAACTATAAAAAACACAACCCAAAACAACTTCCAACTATACAAGGTCTGTGGCCAAATAACATTTCTGTAAAATGTAGTTCAACAACCATATGAACATTAGACAAGTTTCATCCATTTCTAAGTTTAAAAAACAAACTGATTGTAGAACTGACCTTGTAACCCCCTCTTTGATGTAGTAGATCAAACATTCAGACATCAGCGGATCTTCATTCAAATTCACCAAATGAGGAGTTTTCTTAGGTGAGAACACGCCTATTGTTCCTCCATCTTGTTTAATAGCCACGCCCATTTCAGCAAGGACCGCCTCCCTGTAGAACAAATGCAAAATTAAGTAAACAGTATTCAACAAGCTGAACGTATGAATATATACCTTGCAAGACATAAACATTACAAGATTTACGTTTAGTTTGAAGTTAATTTTCTTTAAGTAAGGTTACAAGTCAGATTCATTTGTATGTTGTAAACAGCCACAGTTGCACCAGGTGTTTTGTCTAGTGAAAGGTAATCTTCTAAATCTTCCATGGACATAACCAATCATCCGATTATGTTGATTAATTGTTCTGGCTGGGTTATCTGAATATTCCAATTAGTCAATTGGCACATCTGATCGATTTGTCCATTACTACACAAAATCTATGTGTGGAGACTTTATGTTGTAAAAATTGTGGTCGTCTAGTCAATCCTCTCGGTCAAGCTGATACCAAGGTCCTTATTTTCAATTGTTTTGCTAAGAGAACAAACCATGTTACAAAATATGAAGTAATTATGGGTTTTTTTCTGGTGAATTAAAAGAAGTTTGAGCACTGATAAGAATAAAAACTTGTGAATAATGCCATAATCATTTGATGAACCCCTTCATCAGGATTGCCATTCTTCTTATCAGAAATTTACCCAATTAGTCCACAGTACTACCAGTGGTATATAGAAACTAAATGTGCAGTAAAACCTCACTTTAAAACCACTTCAATAATAAGACCACCTCAAAAATAAGGACACAATTTTTAAGTCCATTTTCACTGTTTTGCTCAATATTCAACCTCATTATTAAGACCATCTTAATATTAAGACCAGTTTTCAAGGGTTCCAAGGGTGGTCATATTATCAAGGTTTTACTGTATATATTTGCAAAGCATATATTAATTATTCAATAAATTTTTCATGATTTAATTTCCAAAAATAAATGTCAAATAAGTGGAAGAAGCGGTTCATTAGTGGCGACCTTTGTGTAAAGTACACCATCTGGGGTTAAAGACAACATAAATTCTAACTAAACACGGACTTGGTGACAACAACATAGTTAAATATCTCATTATTCTACAAAACAATTTCGAAGTCTGTACTTTGCGCAAACGGAACTAATAAACGTCAATTAACAGAAACCATAAACACTATACTAGACACTCATGCTTGGGAGACCTAATAGTTTTACTACCTTTCCTTCCTAATTTCTTCTGTTTTTCTCAGCTTTTCCTCCCAAGATTGGTTTAACTCTGCAATCAGTTTTTCTGACATTTCTAGTCTCTCTTTGGCGTCTTCACCGCCTTCTATTGTTACAGATCCTTTTCTGGATCTGCTTATGATTGGAGTTTGTGGAATACCCTTTAAACCTGAAGTAACCATAGCAACCAATTATAAGAATTATATGTGAAAAGTTTGCACCCAAAAAACGGCCTGTGACCTCACTGAAATTTACAGTTGTGAAAACATTGGTTTTGCATCTCAATTTTCCCGGTCGTCGAGACCCCTCTATCTCCTCCCTAAATTAACTATAATTCAAGCAATTTGTCAAAACTAGTTCTGTCTGACACCAGCCCAGCCAAATTCCACAATTTTATTCAATAAACCTTCAAAATGTCACGTTTATTACTGTGAGTTCTTGAAAATCATATAAAATCAGTAAACAATGACCAGACATTTGCTTAAAGGAATAAAAAACTTAAACTGATATGCCTACCTTCTCCAACAGTGATTCCTTCATGTGATAAGATTTCTCGAAGACGTACAACTTCTTCTTTCAGTTCACGAATAATTCTAGCATTTGGATCCTCATTGACCACAGCCTTACACATAATTTGTTTTGCTCTGTCAGCATATCTGAAAAAAAAGACATGTAAAATTGTGAAAAAAATATCCATAAAAAACACGATAACCTATCTCAAATATTTTTTCTTCTTTTATTTGTATTTAGACAGAGTAAAAAACATCGCACTTGCAAAAGCATAAAGTTTTTACATCATCGGAAAATTCTGCTTTTGGAATACAAACAAAACTAAAAAGGCATTTTGCTATCAAACAGATCAAATATATTAAACTTTTAGTGACTTTTCAGACCTTTATTATATCAGATGTCTTCCGCTTAAAATGTCAGCTTTGGTTTAGCAATGTGACATAGAGATTATCTTTTTACCGACAGAAATGCATTTAAAGGCATCAACTTGACTTTGATGTGACTTTTTTTGTAAATTTGTGACTAAAAATAAAGTTCTGAACCATATTTCAACGTTAAAGAATTCTTTAAAGCTGATTAAATCACCAGTCGAACATTAAACAGCGCATATTCCTTCAGGCATCAGCAAATAATTGGGAACATGTGAGATGTTAATATTCCAAAAATGGCACCAAAAGGATAAGAACTGACCTTCCCACAAACAGCAGACGACCGTCATAACAAACTAGTTTCATAAACAATGCCTCAGATAATACAATTATATTGATATTTTAATATCGTCTGCTTCAAACAATCAAGAGATAATGAATAAATATAACATGGAGAAAATGTCAATGTCATGCTGTATACAGAGAACCATTCATGTTAGACTTTCTCTATATTAATGTAACATGCACTTACGAACATTATTATTTCTTATTTTAATGACTCTTACTTACATGGGAATCATTTCATGGGCAATTTGGTTGATTATTTCCAATAAGTGAAATGTTTGTGACTAGTTATAGGAGTAAAAAAGCTCAAATGAGATTCTCATGAGCTCGGATGATGTTGATATGAATAAGACAGAGACAGAGTACATGGCATAGGGAAAGTCAAGGTCAAGTCACAGCCAAGGTCAATTGATAACCAAGGTCAAGGCACAGCCAAGGTCAAGTCATAACCAAGGTCAAGTTCAGATGATAAAGTGAATGCAGTTTAGAGAGAAGTCTATACATGTAGAAGGTTTTTTTTATCTAAATTAAAAGATGTTATGTTAAGAATGTATAGTAAGAAGGGGGTATATATCTGAACTCTTCTTGCCTTCATTTAACAGACATTGATTTGAGGTCACAACTGATGGTTTGAGTCGGGTGTTGATTTAAATAAGTTCAAAGAACTCATTCACAAACATTTAAGACTGAAACTTAGACTTAAAAATAATAAATGTTCTTTTTACTCCTACATTGTTGTAATAGAAAAGATTTTAATAAAAATTGGCAAATATGCGGACAGTGGATAACAACAATGATTCAGGCAACATCTCATTGGTTTAGATTTAACGAAAACAAAAGGCAGTAAATTTAATATTTTGCAAAATTTAATGTCTGAGTTTCAGACTTAAAGGGTCTATGAATAATGCTCCTGGACTGTAGGGTCAAAGTGGGTTCAATTTAGGACACTGAAAATATGAACAAACCTACCTCAGCGTACTTAGTGTCTCGTCATAATTAATGTCTGCTGGACTCAGTGCGGCTACCATGGCAGTCTTCGAGTTTCCTCCTAAAATTTGCATAAAAATCAGTATGTGCCATCATAGATCTATTGCCAGATTATCAGTCATTTGTTCCCTTTCAATATGATTCTTATATGCCTGTGTTTGACATACCAATCAAACTGATGATACCTGTGTTTGACATACCAATCAAACTGATGATACCTGTGTTTGGGCTAGGCCTGCAATGCTTTACGGTTGGGAAAATAGTTCATCAACATTTAAGGGACTTGACTCACTATGGTTAAATGATTTGCTTAAGTTCTTATAGGTGTCATCATAACAATATTCAGAATATTCAACCTAGTAGTCACAGACTGTGATATAAATTTCATTTTCAAAATAAACCGCTTTCCCTTCAGGCAGATAACAATAAAAAGCTACCAAATCAAATAAACATTTAATCGCTATAAAAACATCTTCACAAGAAAATTAATCTCTGAATATCTTAATATCAATCAGATAAGACCCTTGTTTTTCCAAAGACAATGTCAACATGATTGATTAGAAGAATTCAATAAATTACAATGCAAATCTTTACTTGTCCAATCAGGCTACAATATAGCAATACTTCACATGATTTTACTCTGGTGGGCAGCATAATGTACATTGTGTATTGTTATGTATTTATGTACGATCTCATATATTGTTGTTTATTTTTTCAGGTAAGTTTAAATTGTCTGTATATCTATCCTTATAAACCCAATTCGATAAAGCTTTCATTATCGATTTATCCATTATATTGGGTATAGGGTGGGAAGGTTTATTAAATCCTATTTTCAATTATGAACGGTTGAATAGGTTGTATACAACACCCCCTATAATCGATATTTAGGTAAACACAATAATGAAAGAAATAGCAAATTTGAGTTATACCTGTTATCAATGTTTGTGTTACATAATCTTGTAAACGTGTATATATTATAGAGGCTCACAGGGAAGACTGGGCTTGCCCAACTGTGTTGCCTTGTTACATAAAGTTGTTATTATTATTATTATTCTTGCTTGTTTGTAAGTTATTAAAACAACAGCAGTGAACTAGTATTACACACACACAACTTTTATCATACATGTATAGACAAATAATCTTGAGTCATTGAAGGGAATTAAATTATCAGTATTAGCACTTTTGTCTGGTCACCATTTAAAATGATAATGCAATATATATGGAACTATTTTAAGTTTCAACAAACAGGTGAGCGAACGTCGAGAAACTGCTATAATGACATCCACAAAGTCAATATGAGTTTATACCCTTCCCTTTTTTATGTTCACATAAATCACCATTGTGAGAATTAGTAGCAATAAAAACAGACGTCATGCTTAAAATGTGTGTCAATTTCCAGGCTATATTTGGAGACCATCCATTCTTAGCTTAACACTATATCTCTAATACCAATTTGTTCTCTTGTCAACAAGATACTGAATGATGTCATCATGACATGGAGGTCTGTTGCCATGGTAACCACTTGTTGTAAATTACTTAATATTCTAGCTGCTATTCACTCAAAATCGGAAACGGTATTCAATAGAAGCAGAGCTTCTCCCTTAGAATATTTATTGGCGGAGAGTTTAGGGAATAGTCATTATCGTAACAAATGAATAAAAACAGGAAATTGTCTGCGCTCGATCGTAATTTAGAACATTCAAAACAACACAATACAATTTCTGGTATATTACACAATGAGCGACAGAAAATTAAATAACGATTTTTTACAACACGCACATTTTCTTCTACATAATGCCATGTTTAAAAATTAATTACATAGAAATAACTACAAAGGATATTATCTAAATGGTCGCATGTAACAGAATTAAATTAAGCATTTTTTTTTCTAAAAACGAGAAAAATGAGTCACTGGCACGTTTCCTGAAAACCTGTTTAATAATTATTATTAATTCATAATAACTAATAATTTATTAATCGACCAATGGAGTTTATTTAATTTACCCTAATATTAATAATAAGGAATGAAAGAATTTACCCAAATTTTCTCTCAACAGCCAAGTCAAAACAGAATCTCTGTATGGTATAAAGTCTGCCTTCTTCTTTTTCTTGGAGGCCTACGGAACAAAAAAATTTATATATAATAACTGTCCGAGTTTATACGTCTAAATAATCCAAAAGCAGATTCTCAGACAAACTCAAATCTCTGATTGGTTGGTTCTGAGCACTTGCATAAATTAACCAATGGCAAGGCTCCATTCCAAGACTGGTCTCCAAACTCAGTTTTGTAACAATAGGCCCTGTACTACTAGTTCAAAGCCCAAACATTTCCATTCCTGCAACCAGAATCTCCTGAAAATTGATATGTATGCATGTCTCCCACAAAGGCTTACTGCTGCAGAGCCATTTTTTCTTTTATTAGAAAATCACAAATGCGCATGATGACCAAAAGGAGTAGAAAGAGTTGATTTTCAAGCAGAAAATGACATGTATAGAAATAAATGTGCAGCGAGGGCTTTTTATAAACACCGAATTGCCTAGAAAATTGATTCTGTCCAAACTGCAACATTTATCAATCAAGAAGTACACCATAGTCGTTAATCAGCCAACTTCTGAGACATACACTATCAGGCAATATCTGTCATTTCATCTGTCACTTAACTGCTACTACAACAGATATAATGACATTGTTATACCTCGGTTCTCCCAACATTAAATGCGGACAATAATCTATAATTAGGGCTAATCAATGTTATTTTCCTATCAAACAGTTAACATCATTCTTCATATGTCTGGTGCTTTTCAGAAATATTAAGGAAATAATCAATCACAGAACAGACATACAGTCAAACTAATTTTCTCGGACACAAACCAAACCAGATGTGGCTACAATATTTACGACAGTAATTTAATCTTCAAATTTCAGTTGTAATATTTAACTCAAAAGACATTACTCAAAAATGCAGTAAAACCTCACTTAAAGACTACCCCCCAAACTTAGGACCACAATATACAGTTAAACCTCAATAATAAGACCACCCTTGGGATCCTTAGAAGCTGGTCTTATTATCAAGGTGGTCTGAATATTGAGGTTGAATAATGAGCAAAACAGTGAAAATGGACTTGGAAATTGCGTTCTTAATTTCAAGGTGGTCTTTAAGTGAGGTTTTACTGTACTTCTATAATAAGGACCAGTTTCTAGTATTTCTTCCATACTGTAACTCGCTAATCAGACTTCCTTGCAATAAGAACTGTCCACTGACTGAAATTGCTGGCCAGTTTGAAAGGAATTTGCAAAGGTTGCATTTCTTGATCCACTGATCCCCGTAGCTCAGGCAACTTACTTTTCTTTTTTGCTGGTTCAACCAAAAATACACTTTTAACTAGAATTTTACTAGACAGAGAATATATTCTTATTTAAGGGAAATTCTTAGAACTTTACCAAAAAAATGGACAAGAATGCAACTACTACTAGACTAAAATGCATACATTGTATACCACATATAGTACAAGTCTAATGATTATATGCCATGTATTTGGCAAAAACTAACTTCTAATACCCGACTTGAAAAAATAATTTCATTTTCCTGCCTATACTTAACTTAAACAAACTTATCATCTTTTTAGGCTAAACATTACTTATAGTAACTCAAAATCAGAGGATAATTTCAGACAACTAAAAAATAAATGGAACACTTGAAGTATTTTAATAGTAATTGACAGAAAATTTTGCCACAGAGAAGTCTTTCTAATTGATTGTATTGATAGAATAACTGCAAATCTATTTCCATACATTATGAATAGATATTTTCATTACAGAAAAAGAAACTGAAAATGAAACAAAAGTTCAGTACCAAGAACTTGAGCTACAGAGTTCTCTCCCTTTATCTCTTCTAGGCTAGAAGGGATAAAGGGAGATGATTTGTGACAATCTCCCGTGACTTGAACTATATTATCAACACTGTAACACAATGATGTTTTCAAATAACCACAGTAAATTCTCTGATAATGGTCTATTCTAACACAAAGGAAGTAAACTGAACTCAAAGAATTACAGGAAAGAATCAATTTACTGATAAAATATCAAGTGAAGATTGTACAAATACAATTCAAAAGGCACAATATTTATACTGAAAATGGAATATAAAACTTGTGGTATGGAAGTAAAGATGCAGAGTGAAAATCTGACAAAATATTTGGTTGTAAAAGTTGGGTCAATATATACACATTTTATAATACAATATAGTTACACAGTCAAGGATCATAACTCAATTCAAAATAACCTTCTACTTGTGCATATAGGTATCAAGGTCATTTGTCAAAAACACAAACAAAAATTTCAATAAGGAGTTGAGCAAATAGGCAAATTTTTCAGACATAGAGACAAACAGATGGAAGTTGTAGGAGGAAAAGAAGTAAATAGGTACAAGGGGTTTTAAATACATGCTATAATTATCAACATTATTCATAATGGACAAATTACATAATGGGTTTTACCAAAAAATCTCATTATACTCACAAAATACTCGTCATTAAAAACAACACTGAACTTACATGTGATTTCATTTCCGCTACACTCTGGGATAGCAAGGAAGAAGAATGATACAGATACAAATTAAACATTTGACAACCATATTTCAACATATTTTGACTCACTGTCACCTAGGATATATTGCTATATGCAGCTAAACTGTATTGTACCACGATATGACATGAATGCATCAGTTTTACATACACAATACATTGTGTCTGCTGTCTGCTAGAAAGTTAGAGGCTACACACTCGAAAAACATGAAATTATCTGTCATGGAAACCTCAAAATTAGTTAAAAACTGAAACAAGATTGATAACTGCTTAGAATTAGCTTATATTATCAAGTCGTGAAAACTTCACATTAACTTACTGGTAAAAAACTGAAATAAGACAGAAACTGTTTTATTTTAGCTTTATATGCATGTTTTGTTATTGTAACATATTGAAAGAGTTTGGAATTGAATAAAATGTTCAAGTAAGAACAATCTACAATCATTGTAGCTTAGGTTAATGAAGCAATACATTGTTGTACATATTGCGATACTTTGCATTGCAATATATCGTGGTATGTTTCAGGCGTATCATGACACTGCTACAGTGATACACCACTACATACACATGGTGGTGGTATTATGTTCAAACCTTCCATAGATTATAATCGTGTCTCATTATAAGACAGAACAGAACAGATATTTTATTTAGACTTGTACATAGTACATCCTCTATATAAGACACAAGTATTTGTTTTTACCAGGAAGTATTGATTCCAAGAAGCATTATATGATTTTATCACAAGGCCATACCAATACGGATCTATATTATCTATATTTAGCATCCTCGGACAAGTAGATTTTAGGCAGCCGAATTGAAAAAAAAATTGACAATGTAAAAAATTCCAAAACGTAATGACATAAGCACATTAGAGGCACAACAGCAGAAAACACACCCTGGCATTCTCTCATAAATCACAAGGGTTGTCAGAGTGAAAACACTTCTCAAGATATTGTCTGTCTGCCTAGATATAGAAAGTATTCGAAGCTTTATCATAAGATTTATGACATAGATCTTACTTTGTAATCAATCACTAACGAATTACATGGCGTCACAGCATGGCTTCGTATAAAAAGATTACATTGCCTAATACAATAAAAGGTCATCCCAGAGAGAATGACAGTCCATTAACGATCATGTTTCGAAAAATGTCAACCCAGCTATAATGTCTTACAGCATCAATAAGAAGCAAACAGATCAATAGCTAATCTGGCCTAAAACTGGTTGCCATAGCAACCAAATCTTAAGTATTGGCTCAAGAGTTTCTCAACAAACTATTCTATATTTAAATACATCAGATACATACTGCTAATAATATCCAATACCGGTATTTGGATTCCGTGAAGATGTGCACTTATATTGAGTGCCGTTACATCTAGAAAAGAAACTAGATCTTTTGTATTTCATAAATGTCAATCAATTAAGCAAGAAAAACAAACTTCATGTCGCTTAGCAACCATTGCATGTGGGATAAAAATGACAAAACATATAAAGCAATCCCATCAGATACCAGACTTCAGGTGTTAAGATAATATTTGTACACGTCCGACAACCAGTAGCAAATTTGGTATTTTATTAATTGGTTACTTGGTCATTCATTGATAAAGGTACATAGTTATGATTTTTGTCAAATTATGCTTAATTGAAAATATGACAAAAAAACAGTTTTAAATGCATTTAAACAGATGTTTAATACAACAATGCATTGTCACTTTTCTAACAAACTTCCCAAAAAAACATTTATCAATGCCAAACTATTGTGGAGGAATTAGACTCGAGATATATTTGTCTATACTAGTAGTTGGTACTAATTGTCATCATGGCCAAGACTTTATTTCCTAACATGTGAGCATTAAATATTTCATTCAATAATAGATTTTATCAAGTTTGTGCGTTAAGTACTACTTTGAATACCTCTAAATACTGGAGCCCTTGAAAAAACAGATGTACTGATAGGTTATAAAGGTCACATGATCTTGGGTGTGGTTGAAACCAATGTTCCCGGGACTGAATGGCTGGGTCCATATATACTATAAAACCACTCTCCAAAGTGCTAGATGTCTTAAAAAACAGTTACCGACAAAGAAGTGTTTCAAAAACAGCTGAAAATTTGTTCTAATTGAAATCAAGCCAAAGGATCAATAAACAAGTGTTTGCTTTTCAACATATCAACAAAATAAGTAACGTAAGAGTTCTGATTGAAATTTGAAAAAAATGCAGCAAATACTACCAGACATACACCAAAACTGTCAAATATGCCCAGAAATATTGTCTTACCATAGCAACAGAAATTTGATTTAATAATTCTATTAGAACAGAATGTCTACAAAAATAGGGAAGCGGCGAAAATTGGCAAAGAAACAAAATTACATCATGAATAATTCATACAAGTTGTTTGATAGGATTTGTGTTTCATGATTTTGTGCATGAATATATCTTGAATAAAATGTCAAATGTCATTCAATACATGTGATGTTATTTAGGTTTTATCATCGTTTATACGCCAGAATTTTACTTCCCTTAAATATGGTCCTAATTATCCAACCAGCAGTAATGGAGTCAGGGGGAGGGACGTGCTGCACCTCTCCCCCCAAAATTCTCAACACTTCATGTATGTATGGAGTATAAATATGAAAAAATGGAGAGATCTTATTCCTGATTTTCACATAAGCGATTCTGACTGAAAACCTACCTGCCAGAGGATGCTAAACATAGCTTCTTATTGGTATGGCCTAAGGCATGGAAAACACAAGCCTCACATGGAATGGATACACAAGACTGACAGTTTTCTGACACATGGTTTTACAAGGGGCAATTAACAACACACGAAAGAGAAAACTAAGGAGATTCAGTAATTATTTATTACATGGACATGAAACCAGAATATTAAGACTTTCTATCCAACAAAGCACTCCCCTTCATAGATGACAGGACAGGTTGTTGAGGTATTAAACTGATTCATACAAAATATGCTTACCACTTCTGCCAATGCTGAGATTACTTTCCCAAGTGTAGTAAGGGATTTGTTGATGTTGGCCCCTTCTTTCAGTCTGGCCCCTGTTGCACCAGTAGCATCAGCTCTTTCAGATCCCGCAAGATCTACTAAACTTATTTTGCTGACCTAAAAATAGATGAACAGAATAACTAATAAAATTACACAAAAGTCTATGCCTCTAGGCTCTAAGGTGTGTTGCACATACTTGTGTGTCTTTGTGTATCATTAGATGCCTTTGCATGTCTTTGAACACAGTTGCGAGTCATTCACCAGTTACTTTTGTCTTATAAATATATAGATAGAAATATACTTAAATGTACATGAAAACTGTCCCTTTGTCTGTTAAACACACATAAAAATATTATGTGAGAGTATCCGAACACGCATCTTCGCAAGTCTTATGGTGTCTTTGTGTGCTTTTGTAATCCTTATGTGTCTTTGTGTATACTTTTGCGTTTTTCCATGCTTGTGGTATCTAGGCATCACGAAACAATGTCAGAAAGATAACGAAATCAAGATTAATATATATTGACTAAAAAATTGCTCTCAACAGAATCAACAATAGAATGTCATTCAGAAAAATAATCAGTTAACAATGGCTGACTTGGCTGTTGTGGGTTTTACTTAATTAAAACCCACAGACTTCACGACATTTACAGAAATTGTTGTTGAAATATGATACATCATACAAGAGACATGGACATCTCATGAACATTTTAAGAGATCAACTTTCAAGAACATTAAAATCATGACGTCTGCAAAAGAGAATTAAATTGGTCAAATACTTTCTTTTCTTGTCTCAAAAATCTGATGAGAGATAGAAAAATTAAACAACATTCACTGCGCAGTGTGATTTGTGAAAAGTACTGTCAGAAATTGATGGATGAAGCAAGGGTTCCATTTGACTTTGCAGATGACCCTTTGACCCCAGGAATTTCATAAAGCCATATTTATAAACATGACCCCTGGAAATTCAGCCCTTACAGGAACTCCTGTGAAGTAAATGTTTCATTAAACAAATGAGTAGCCTTGTAATACAAGTGACTAAATATAAATGGGCACCTAGTTAGTTTAAACTTATTTTTTTAATTTATTTAAAAAAAATAAGTTTGAACTAACTAGGCGGCTAGTTCTACATCTAAGACAAGGATGTAATTGTATTAATCAATCTGACTCAAAACATTGGGCGGCAAAATTTAAGTTATTTGGTTGGTTTGACTCGCGTTGGTTTTCAGTACAGTTTTGCAATTAAGCGGTTCAGAACATCTACCATTTACCAATCACTCACTATTTTATTACTAGAACAGTTTACGTTTATGAAGAAACATTAATTTCTACTTCTAGTCATTGCACAACTTTGTGTTACATTCACACATTATGCTCAATTTCTACTTTTTATTATCCTATGCTTATGTGCCCAATATGAACAGAATCCATACATACATAATTGATTGGAAGCCAAATTTTCGCATGGGCAGATGCAAGGACGGACATAGGTAACACTGTAAGCTACTTTGCTATTCTTTGAATGGGGGGGGGGGGCATTAAAAACAGATTAAAATTCATGTTCATACACTTTACCTTTTCTCCAGTCAATTTTGTTTGGGCATCATATCTCCGTTGTGTGAACACAATTGTGAAGACCGCATGAGATCTCGAACTTGTTTCATTCATGTTGGTAGCGGCCACAGTCCTGTAACAAACAAATACTGGTAGTTTAACATATGAAGTCAATGTAACAAGCTATAATTCCACAAATATTGTCCATAAGCATCAGAATTTCTGAAGCAGAGATGAAAGTAGAACAAGGTAAAAACCCCGAACTTATTTTCACGTTTTTTACGATGTCATCTAATTAACAATCTCTGTTAAAGAAACAACATTTGTCAACAAATTCACAGTTAATTCATCCGCTAAGTTTATTGTCCCGATATAAACCAATGAAAGGCTTCATTACATGTCATTTATGATGTTAGATAAAAGCCACATCCTTCCATTACCGTCCAGTACATCTCTAAACTTACTCTTACATTTTCGACACTAGAAACAAATTTTTCCGGCACATTAAAAAACCAGGAATTCTGGGAATACCAAGAAGATTTACAACTCTGCTGAAGTACAGTACAACCTTTCCTGATAATCTCCCTTTGGGAGAAGCATATTTTGGCTGTGGTTCTAAAGAGTTTAAATTGATAATATATTCATAGTACCGGAGAAAATAATACTGTTATTGAAGAGAGGTTATTGCTCAAGAGAGACACTCCAGAGAGATTGCACTGTATTAAATATTACTATTAGTGATTCATTTTGTGATTAAATATGTGTATTTTGGGAGTTTAACTATTCTTTTCAAGCTGGTTTTACGCATGTAGGTAACAAGCCTTCAATCATTATTCACACTAAAATATCAAAGAAGATGAACCAAAACTAATATTCAGCTGTCTATGTGATATTGACATGGATTTACCACATTCAAACATTCACTATCAAACTAACAAGAGTAAATGTTGTGATTTGAGTGCTGAGCGCAAGTATCCATTATAATCCCGGGCCCTGAGTGCTGAGCGCAAGTATCCATTATAATCTCGGGCCCTGAATGCTGAGCGCAAGTATCCATTATAATCCCGGGCCCTGAGTGCTGAGCGTAAGTATCTATTATAAACCCGGGCCCTGGGGTCAGTATTATTTTCAACCCAATCAAACACTGACAACAAAAATATTTTAATGACGATGAGAATATTATTTCATAATCATCAACATTTTGATCTCAATGTTACCTGGCTTTGTTTCCTTCATCAATCAAGTTGTTAATGTCATCAAATGACTGTACAGCTAACTTGGACAGGTCTTCCACATAGGGGCCAAGTAAGGGATGTTCCCTGACCCTTAGACTGTGCTTATTGCTTGGGTTCAGCAAATCTCGAACCCTTTCACAATAGATTTCAAAATAGCTCACCTGAAATAGAATGAAAGTCACTCATTAAGACACTCATTAAGAAAAATACATGCACATTAATATTCTTTTTACAAACTGTTTAAATTAAACCTCCATTTGCAATAAAAGAGTTTAAGTAAATCTTCACTTTGACTCTAGAGTAATAATGGGCCGACGATCAGCTACAATGTGAATAGAATATTCGTTGGTGTGAGTTTTGTGATTAGGATTAGCAACTTGACTTTTCGCCAGTCAGCATAAATTTGTCTTTCTTTCTAGAATGAAGGCTTTCCTCAACTTTAAGATAATATCCTGGCCAGTGTCATTCAATTTCTATGCTGAGGTTAGGTAAAATAATAAAAATGTCATCATGCCCCTGTAATAAAAGTTAGGCAATGAAAACAACCGAAGTATACACATTCGTTATACAGCTGTAATCACGTGTCTCAGACTTGTAATGCAATTTAGACCCTCCAATCTCGAACATATACATAACACGAAAGCATGTCCCCACATACCAAGTTTCCCAAGAAAGCCATAAATAAGTATCAAACAGTCCTAATGAACTAGAAAGCCCACAATTACAATTCTTTTCATATACTCAGAAAGGACGACTAAACGATATCTATTGGGAGACTAAAATATATATATCGTATTACTGCTAAATAAATCAACAATTTTCCATCTCAGAATCATTGGGCTTGGGTAATATGATTAAGATACTATTATGTACATCAACTTGTCTGGAACCAGTCAATTATAAATACATCAACTTGACTGGAACCAGTCTACGGTGTAACAGGAAGTAAACTGTCAGTAAAAATCTTGATTGCTCAACATCTGCATAATCATAACAGAACACTTGCAATTGATGCACAGTATGGTAATATCAGAATAGATCAATAAGAAAATGACTGCATCATATAAATATGAAACTGCTGTCTGTAATTTCCATGTTTAAGATAAATACCATTAAACTGTAGAACTATTAGACTATACAGTACAGAATTTTAAAAATTCTACAGCCACTAATACAGAAATACCTCACTATAAGACCACCTCAATATTAATTAAAACTTATTTATTTTACATCGATTGTGAAACTGATACTAGTCTCCCTCCATGACTGCTTCCCGGCTACAAACCAGTACTCACGCCAAATTCAGGGATTTTGAAGTTTCTGATCAAACCCCACTAATCGCAGGGCTCGAACTCAGGACCGTTGGATCTGGAGTCAGGCGTTCATCCCCTCAACCACTGCACCTCCTTGACCACTGAGCCTCCCACCTCAATATTAAATACCCATAAATTATACGTACTACAAGTCAAACAGATAACCTCTCTTCCGCATAACCAAATACAAGAAGTCTTTTTATGCATACCTGATGCTTAAAATGATGGAGGTCTTAATAGATAGTTTCCCCACATCTACAATATTTACCTCCCTTGATCTTAATCTTCAGCCATTTTGATAGGCAAAACTGATAAGCACTTATAGGAGTAATTTTCCAAATATGTGATTATTGAGAAAATACCAAGAGAATTTGCATGTGACAACCAATGTCACAGAAGAACATCATAACCTGAACACCCCGGAAATCGAACCTGGATCTGCCGGGCGACAGTCTAGCACTTTACCAACTGAGCTAATCAGGCAGTCTCATAATTTCTGCAGTTTGGCTTAAGGGTTAATTGCATGAAGAAGGAGATCTAAATAGAACAAGCACTTTCCATGGAAATAGAGAACCAGTGTCAACACAAATATAGTGACATGTAGTCGGATATGCTATATTTGGATACAATCCCTAATTGAACTTCACCAAAGAAAATGTAAGCATGAATATCACTGACATTATCTTAAATGTCAAAGTATACTCTAGCAAAGAAAATCTCTTTTAAACAACATAAAAAACCTGATGAGAAAAGTGGACGTTAATACAAGTAACTAATTCTTGCAACAATGCTAACACTTGGTAAAATAGCATGTCACCCACCATCAAATGATATAACACCTAAAGGAAATTGTGGACTGATAACAATCTTAACGCTTGTAAATGTGTGTTGTGAATTTCCCACACTGCTGAAATTAAATATTACATTCACATTTATGCATACTTTCTCCATATGGAATATACTCAGCTAAATATTTCCAAGATCTAGAACGATTGTCCACCAAAGAGAGTGAACAAGGCTCTGCCCAGTTATGGGTGGGGGGGGGGAGTCGGGGTAAGATAGAGATAGAATTAATTTTTTTCCATTTCTGGGTTGACAAAAATATTTTTCTATACGAATGTCTGAAGAAGTTCAACCAAACATCATTTAAATAAATGAAAGATTAATTCTGAGTAGCGAGGGAAGGGCTCAATATTTCAGGAGCATCCAGGGGCATGGACCCCCAGCCAGGCCTGTGCCCTGGACCCACAGGGGACCCTGGTGCCCCCAGAGAACTCAGGCTTGGCTCAATCTGACCCTTGACAGCTATGATTTCATTACAACCTCTATTCCCTTACAACCACTATGCCCTATCACAAATACTGCATCTCGGCCCATTGATTAGTGGAAGCAGAATAAAAGGATGTCTTCTATGTACAATAAAGACCGTACCATAATCCAAAGCTCTTACAGAATCCCTGATATACGACACTCCTGAGACTATATTTACTTCTAACAGTACATAAGTAATGTTAAGCTTGGGTTAATCTAAGGGTAAGTCGGGTTTGTAAATATAAATTTCAAACCAGTCTAAGACTTGGTGTAGCAAGGTCATAGGTTTGTTGTTTATGTTCTTCAATTTTTTATCAAATGATTGGTTTACCACCATGCCACAAACATGATACTAAAACATAATGTAGTTGGTTACATACAAGTCAATGGGAGAAAGTGATTCAAGTCTATAGGAGAGCTGCTATGGGATTTACAACCTCTTCTGTAAGTGACGTCATTTCAAGAAAACGCAACACATGATGCCACTATTTGCAAGCAGGAAACAATATTTACTACATATGGTCACTTCGTTTTCATACTGCCATATTGCCAAATATTGCTTATTGTCAGTACATGGAGACGTCACATGTGACATTTTCTGGAAATGACGTCACTTAAAGAAGAGGTTGGAAATCGTACAGCGGCGCTCATATGCCTCTTTATCTATATCCAAAGCTTTATATAAATGAAAAATTCTTGTAAGAAACTAAAATAGAAATTATACAGACTTTTGGCACAATGATATTCTAACAGTTGCGAAAAAAATCTTGAACTGGCAGAGTCTTCAATTGGTAGTTCAATGGGTGAGAAATGATTTAGACATGCCCAAGGTACATATAATTTACAACAAAAAGAGCAGAAAGACTTGTAAAATCATAATAACTTTTACTCATTCACAATCATTTACTCACTGTTCAGAACATACAATAACAATAGAAAATTTCCATAATACTCAACATGAAATAATATTGAACAAGCAGTGAGAATTTAGTTCTGAAAAATCTTGAATCTGCTGAGACATGTGTTGGTCATACAATGGTTGGGGTGTAAATAAATGCCTAGAAACAGATTAGATATTCAGATAGACTAGACTGATTTACACAATGATATCTGTAAGCAGACGATCCCTAAAGCCCATTTTTCTTTTACTTGAGAACAGTTGTAAACAAATAGTGAGGTGATCAGCCAATGAAAACAGGTTTTGCAAAATATTGGCCAATAGACATTGTGTTCACAGTAACAGTATTTTCTAATTATTTTGAATCGACAGTGACTCACTGTTTAGAACATTTTATGGCAATAACAACAGAACAAAGTATAACAAGTGTGACAACATTGATTTGCTTTACATCCACACAAGAACTAAATGGACCAAAACTAAAAACAAACATTTATAAAATCAGAGATAATCTCAAGTATAAGCCATACTTGGTTTGTCGAGAGCTAAATTATGAATGTTTTCTGATCAATAATACTCATATCATACTTCAGCATAACAATAATTGCAAGACCATAAATCACGTACCCTAACAGGGAGCATCTACTAGTGTGTTTCAGATATTTTTTATGGGGGCGCTAGGCAGTCCATTGAATGATCTCACTGCGCGTGCTTACGATAACATTCCGAAACATTTCCAAGTATTGATTTATTGGGAATGGAAGCAAAGATGAAATCGGAGAAGATTGATCGCCGAGACCAGAGATCGAGACTGAATAAGCTTATACTTTGTAACGCAGGCAATCTGCGCTATTGTTATCAATCTACCGCACATTTCTCCTGGCTTTAATATTGATTAAACAAATTGATAAGACAGAAAAGGTCAACAGGCATTTCTATCAATGTTTATTTCAGGGCAACACTGGATTTAATTAGTAGAAGGAACTGTTTTTTTAAAGTTTAAAATTGTAGCATTTTTTATATTTTGGCGTAAAAATGTTATAGAAGATTATAATTACTGGTCATTTATTGAATGATTAACTGTTATAACTAAAGTTAATTAAAAAAAATATATATATGAACATTGAACTAATGACCATTATTATTGTTATATGGGCAGAAAACAGGGCCAGCGGGGATACACAGGACTTTAAACAGAAGGTGATTCCCGACACGCTGGAATTTGACGTGCCGTATGATTCTGGGTTCAGGGAAATATAAACTTTGGCAGGAATTTTTGAAAGAGGCCAGAAGTGGGGATTTAGCATCTCCCACAGTTGGGATTTAGACAAAAAGCTTGGCTCTATGGTGGGGAGTTAGTCCCAATAAAAACCAAATTGACTAATTACCCTGGGTCATCCCCCACCCAGCGCAAAATATTCCTAGGTGCATTGAGACTACATTGATACAACAAATAGATTTTGAAGCGAGACTGTTGTAACCACTTTTATACTACAATAGGGTTACAATAGTGTTGAGTCAACCCTCAATGTAATGGTTGAAATTACTTACTTCTACAGAGTATGTAACTACACTAGTGTCCGCCACTCTTATTCTGTCAAACAAATCTTCACATAGCTGTAATACAAACATATCATCATCACATAGGGCTAAATATATCATAGTTAAAATCTACGATCATTTTATAGTTTGAATACAGGGGGCATTATTCACAACCATTTTATGACTGAAACTTAAATTTTCAAAATTTATATTTACCAGCCTTTTGTTTTCATTTAATGTACATGGATTAAATTTTGTTATATTGACTTTGTTCAAGTTAGAATATTAACCAATATTTCAACACATTTCTTCAAACTCAAAGTTTTCCATGCCGAGTACACACAGCAGAAATAACCAAAAACAGCCAGACTTTACCAGACACATAAATATATACTCCTGTCTTTGTTTATTGTAAAATTTCGCATTTTTTTCATTAGACTGAGCAAATTTTTACCAGACATGTCCAGTGATTAGACACATTTGGCAAACTCTCGTACTGTACTTAAGTTGTATAAATAGATTTGTGTTCATGTTGGACCACACTGACACTATCAAAGTACTTTTCTACTTCATTTATTTACGTAAAAATAAAGATATTGGACGTGTAAACAATATCAAATGTGTCCCTAAACAGTCAAGCAATTATTACATGATGAATATTTAATGTTCTATTTACACAAGTATAGGGTACTATGAATTGAATAAACAAGAACGTGGAAATTTGGATTAAATTTATCAGATAATTAATAGCCTTATTTATGAATGGTAATAAAACATTAATTGGTAATATTTACAGGCTCTCCAGCAGTACATACCTAAAACACTAGGAGAAAACTAAGAATGAAAGTCACAGAAAACTAGGAAAAAAGTAGGAAAAAAATATGAAGTCAATGACAAAAAGTAGGAAATATTGAAAGGAAATATGCTACCTTTGCACCTTTTCTTTTATTTGATTACCATACACCAAGGCAATTGGATTGTTTAGTTGACAAGTTATTTGTTTCTGCGGTCACTTGAAGGCATCATTGAAGCATAGGCCAACCTCTTCAGTCATCAAATGAAAAGGCAGGACTATGCACCAGTGATACCAGACCACCAGACCACACTTCCAGCAAAGGAGCCTGTCAACTAAACATCATAATTGTCTTCTTCTGCTATAAAATCTCCAAAAGCATATTTAAAAACTTCTAGACCTTATCTAATATACTACTTTGCTGATGAAGAAGTAAGAATACTATGAGCTTTTTGGAAAACTAGAAATAAAAGGAGCACTCTAAAAAAACTAGGAAAAACCAGGAACGCTGGAGAGCCTGGGTAATACAAACACGCTCTCAACTTACTAGGGGAATGATACCCTCTTGTCCTGGCTCGTTTTTTCCCATCATTGTATAACTTTTACCAGCTCCTGTCTGTCCGTACGCAAATATACACACGTTGTATCCTTCAAACGCATGGTGCAACATCTCTAATCCAATGTCATTGTACACCATCTTCTGTGTTGCAAACGCAGGGTCACTTGGCTGAAAATAGTCAGGATACATTGAAGATTCAGAATTGAACCGAAATATAAAATGGCATCTCAGGGGGCTGTGTCTTACAAAGATGGGGGGGGGGGGCAGGGTAGTAGGGTTGTGAAGATATATCCGTTTATTGGTATATTGCAATATGCAGCCAAACAAAATTGTACCTTGATTTGAAATTACTGTTTTTTTACCATACTTTTAAATTTTTCAAGTATCTAGTCATGGAAACCTCAAATTAGTCAACAACTGAAACGAGATTGATATCTGTTTAGTGTAAGCTTATGCATGTTTAGTGTAAGCTTATGCATGTTTAGTGTAAGCTTATGCATGTTTAGTGTAAGCTTATGCATGTTTAGTGTAAGCTTATGCATGTTTAGTGTAAGCTTATGCATGTTTAGTGTAAGCTTATGCATGTTTATTATTTTGGAGTTGAATAAAAGTGTTCAAGTAAGAACAATATTTACAGTCATAGCTAATAGGCTAATAATGCAATATATTGTGGTACATATTGCGATATGTTGCTTAAGTATTGCAATATATTGTGGTACATATTGCGATATGTTGCTTAAGTATTGCAATAAATTGTGGTACATATTGCGATACGTTGCTTAAGTATTGCAATATATTGTGGTACATATTGCGATACGTTGCTTAAGTATTGCAATATATTGTGGTACATATTGCGATAGGTTGCTTAAGTATTGCAATATTTTGTGGTATGCCTGAGGTGTATCGCATTTTCACTTTATTGCCCTTTATTTAACTTTGATATTAAGACCACCTAAATAACAAGACAAGTTTTAAAGGGTTCAATGGTGGTCTTATTATCGAAGTTTTACTGAAGTTAGTAACCAAGGAAGCAGTCACTGAAAGTTATTCATGTCATAAACTTGCTTTACGATTAGCTTAAACTATAAATAACTATAATAAATAAGCTACATAAGCTTGTAATAACTCTCGAACATTGGACATGAATAAATTTAAAAGTCTTTGATCACTCATTCAGTGAAAGTCAACCTGACAATTTAGAATTAAAAAAATAATTCAGAATGAATTAATATGAATTACTCGTGTATTTTATGATAAGCATTCCCAGCTCCTGTATTCAGTTGACTCAATGTTACGCTACGGTTTTTGCACATGAGACAGAGCTGGAATATGAATCACAAATAGCAGACGGTTAAATCAATACAAATACCATCAAATCAAGATTTCCCCATCATGATATGCAATTCTACAAAACATTGCAAACCAGTTATCAGAATAAACTATTTATCACAAGCTACAAAACTCGCAAAAAAAGCTGATGCAGTCTTAGCACAGGAACTTGTTTCAAATATTTAGATGGAACAGTGAAATTGGTAAATTGAGTTAGACCTGGTGTAAAAATGCTAGAACATATTCCAATAGTCTGAAAGAAATTTCATCAAAATATCTGCAAATCAATAACAGCCACAGCAAGCAATATTTGCTGAATTTAAGAGTAATTGTTTGTGAGACGCACTGATAGAAATGGCTGAGTCAACACTGTGTAAGCTGACACATGCTAGGCTGATTTACTTTATGATTTATACAAAATCAATTTAAAACCAGTCCGGTGTCAATTGGGTACCGGTTGTTTGCTCTGCAAGTATTCAATAAAAGAGAAATCAATGAAACTCATTAAAACTTGGAACAGTTCTACATACATAAAATGGGTAAATATCAATAGGGGTGAACAACAAGAACTCATTACATAGGCTTTTAACAGAGACTTAAATATAAGACTTTAATACAGTCGGTTAATTTCTCTATCACTATACAAGTATACATAAACTAGAATGATTAAAAAGGTGCAAGGTTTCATGACAATTGAATTTTATAGCTTAAATGTAAGAGATTGCCTGAATGAAAATGACTGCAATACCCATCTTATGTTTTAGTAAGAGTAATACTAATGTAATCAAATTCAGTACAAAAAAAACCTGGGACAATTATCATGTAGACACTCGGTGGATCTTAACATTGAATGCCTATAACATTGAAAAACAAGCATGATTTTTCAAAACGCTACAGGCAATCACTGGTTTTGAGGAGAGAAAAATTGTGCATGTTTTACGTTACAGGTGCGCAAAAGATACACAAATCATGAAAATATCTGAAGTAGACAATAAGGTAATCTAATTTATGGCTCATTCCGAAAACAATCTTTATCCCTGTTGAAAAAAGAAGCAAGCCCCTAAGTCATCAATAATAATCGAGATCCATTCAAACTTAATTAACAATAAATTCTATGATATAAATTCCTCCTGCAGTTTGATTGTAATGTTTATATAAAGATTATCTTAATGCGTATCTATATGGCGCATGAATAAACTTTGGTGCAATTAAAGGTTCAATGCACACATACACGCCTACATTTCCCTATATGCACTGTACATGCTCCGAGACTTAATCGAACTTCTGCACGACACACATAGGTGTGATTCACCGCCTTGTTTACAGAAAAGTAAAAACGATAATCAGTGTTAATCATGCTATTCATACCCAACATGCAATGCTGCTACTCGTTTGATGGAATGCACGTGTGAGATCACAGAAAATGACTAATGCGGCAATCAATGAACAATAAGCACTGGACAGAGAGCAATCCAGGGATTGAGCTAACAGCTGAACTAATGAAAACACAAGAAACACAGACATCTCTTCCATATCTTATAATTTTACAAATTATTTCAGCCTATAAGTTATTACTTACATACAGTGATAATTTTTTTAAATAATTTTACTGTGCCTTTTCAATTTGGAAAATAGGCACGATACCCAAATTTGGGAAAATAAGGTAATGGTTGTTTTGCTTATAAAAATATTTTTTCAGCTGTTGCTGGTGTTTGTTATTGAGGTGATGTAAGAGCGAATTTTGTTTTATAAAAGGTTAAATACATGCAAACCTAACTTAATAAAAAGAAATTCAGTCAGAGGGGGGAAAATGAACAAAGAATTAGGAAAAATGGTGATTTATTTGGGAAAATGGACATTTTTTGATAAAGGGAAACAGTCTACAGTCGGCAGTAAAATTAACAAAATAAAATCACTTAGATAGTGTAAGACTTCAAGCATTAAGATTAAAAAATGATAATGATTATAATCCTCATTTCACAAAACATTTTGGGATTTTTTATAAGAAACAGAAACGTTTAAATTACGTAGAAAATGGAGAATCAAAAATGTGTTAATGACTCATGACTTCAACATTTCTTTGCGGCTGATTGAAAATTCCATTAAAATAGATAACGCTTCTTTCATTATTATCTCCTTATGTATCTAGATCTATCACGCATGAAAAAATTAAACAAATCCACCGTATTCATGATCATTATATAATCTATAAATAAACGCTTTTTGATTGGTCCAGATGTAAATCTGTAAGTCTGTAATATGCAATATTCATCAATTGTCAGTGATAAATTGATAATTACAGGTTTATAAATAGAACAAGAGAATCCAAATAAGCTTTCCTTATATGGCAGTTGTCTGCTTAGTAACGCGACGGACATCAAGTGCATTTCGGATGACTATGATTCAGTTATAGAGATTACTTCACATCAGCGCCAAACAACAGATATAAACAATGGATTAACTAGGGTTCGCCCATTTATTTGAATTAAAGTACTGTGCTCATTTGTTAACTGTTATCCTGTTCAAATTTTGCAGGTTAGAAATGCTATAGCCTCGGTCAATAATGATTTTTTGGTGCATATCACATCTTGCATAACAGCAGCTGAGAAGTCAATAAATTGTATAATATTTACTTAGTCATGTTATATTTTATCTAAGTATCTACCTAAAATTAAACAAGGCATACATTTTCCGGAATCAAGCATATCAGCCGAAAACTGTTGCTAAGCAACTGTAAAACTTATCATCAAAGGAATAAGAAACTTTTGTTATTGATTTACTTTCCTGGATTCATCTATTATTTGTAACTGTTCACACAAGACAAGACTGGTGACTCACTGGCAGGGAAAGATTACCAGGCTATATACAGGAACGTTCAATTATTGGGTGAATAAAAAAGAAACTTTTCATCTACAGCCATAAACAGTTTGACACCTAAGAAAAGGTCGATTGTCAGGCTTGACGCTACCTGTATGCAAAATACGCTGTTGTGTACACATGATTAGGAAAAACTAGACAAATGTGCAATAACCAACAGTTGAGCATTTGTATGCAGTTTGGGATATAATTTATAATTTTTCTGAATATATAACACTTCAAAATTTACTGTATTGCTTGTTAATTGTTACCAGATTGCACCAAAAACATTATTATGCCCTTGTACGCTCCCTTATTAGATTGTTTGCGTACACATTCTACAAGCTCTGGCTTATAATGCCCCTGTTTGTCAACAATTTATAGGCCATACCTCAAATAAGAAATGAGCAAGATGCCTGTGTTTCTCAATGTTGCTGATTTACCAACAGACAGACTATTTCTGCAGTCAATATTTAAACTGGATTTATTATTAATTTATATGCTTTGAAGTTGGGCTGTTATTAATTCATAATTAGAGATGAGAATTCTCAATGTGCAAAAAAGAAGAAAACTTCAGAAGAAGATCTTCTATATACTCTAAACATGAGTTCACTAACATCCATGACCTCTCTGGTACCATAGCAACAGAAAAATGAAAATCACAAAAACATTTCAATCAATTTCTACTTTCATCTTACATTGAAAAAACAAAATTACAAGTAATGACAATTATTTGTGCTTTATAGTGTTTCCATTGCTATGGCAACTGTATAGTTGGTAAAACATTACCAAGACACCATAACTGTTTCTTATGCTAAGCTTAAGAGGCCTTTCTTGTGTGTTCAGAAAATAACAAATGTCCCCATAGCTTGAAAAAAGTAATTAAGAGCCAATAATTAAGTAATTAATTCAGTTTGGCTCATTTTTAACAATACTACATCATATGGTGGACCAAACAACATGAACTTAATTTGCCCAATTAACTAAACTTGTTTTTACGCCTTATTCCCTTTCTGTTATATTAATGTCGCCAATATGAATATATGTCGAGAAATATAGAACACTAATTTTGTAAATTTCTACAGTGTTTAAAAGAGTCCCTACCTAAAATGTATTGAATCGAAATAAACTTGATGAATTTATTTATCAGTGAAAAAAAATTGTTGTTTAAATCAATTCTATTTTAAAGGAATAACAGATATTTCGAGGAAAGTGTTTTCCACATGAAATTAATTAAGCGCTTTTGATCAGTCTTTATACAAGAATAAAATCCATTTGCCCATCCCCAGAACTTGCCTGATGGTTTCCAGATGATAAAAGTATTGATCTATAGTTTTCAATATTAAAGGCTTAGACATAATGGCGCCATATAAGTAATTGTTGCTAAGTTTTGCACAATTTTCTTGCCGTCTGTCTTCCGTAATATGCAGCTGGCCAGAACAGACATTTACCAGACTAGTCGAAAATGATCGATTCCAAACAAAAAAATAAACCAACAATTAATGCATTCGTATTTCTGCTTCATCAGGACAATCTGTAGTTCGTTATGTACTAGTTCACTAAGTCTGTACGAATAATTAATTCACCCTACTATACACGGGTGTCCCTCATTTTTGAATCTAGGTAGGTACTACCCTTTAATTATGATCATTCATGTAAGAAAAGTACCCGGGTGATTATGCTTAAGTTATTTGGTAATTTTACCAGCTCCTGACTCTTATTGACACCCCTGATTAATATCAGACTACATGCTCGTCAGTCTCAACTTACTTCAACCAAATGCATACTTTTGTAACATATTTTGTAGCTTCTTAGATTGTGAGACATGTACAGAGCTACTATATGATCAATTGCATACTTTTATTAGAATTACCTTAAAAAAAAGTTATTTACTATACAGAGATTAGAGAGTTTTATAACCTTATACCCTGGAAGTGAGCTTAGGACTTTTGATGTGGATCTTCAATGGTATTTTTGTGTGAAAGTGGTGTTTGAGACCATAGTTAAAGTATACAGAATCTGGGCCAGATCTCTCAAAACATCTCAAATAGAAATCTCAATATAAGATTTTGCTCACATCAGAGCCCAATTTTGAGATGTCTTGAAAATGCTCTGAAAAAAATACTGATCTCATCCTTTTCGTTTTGTAATATCAATTTTGAGTCTGGTCTAAGATAAGAAAAATCTAAACAATTTGAGACAATATTTGAGGTGAGATTTTGCTCAGATTGAGATGTTTCGGGAGATTGGGGCTGGTACTTACATTTGTATGTGACCAGTATGAATAGTCAAATGTAAAGCTTTTGTACTGATCCTTCGACTCCTTTGGTCCGCATGCTTTGGTGTTCTCTATGGCTGAAATAGACCAACATTTATACAATGTAAGAATAACTGAATCATGTAAAATACGCAGGACGTTTCTGCACAAATCAACATTAATGATCTCAGAAAAATATGTTTGGACTTAAATGAAATTCAATACTGTAGTATCACTTAAATTCGCCGGGGTGAAATTTCGCGCAAACAGCAAAAAAGGCAGTTTCGCGCGGGCCTAAATTCGTGCATTTTAAATTTTTGAAGAAAAAAAATCAGACAAAAATGACGGTATCGCAGCGCGTGTTATTATTTCGTAAATCCGTATCATAAGCTGTAAATAGCAATATTCTGCGTATTAACTCGTAAGTTGGGCGTTATCTCTGTAATAGAGTCGCCAATTAACAATTTTATTGCCAATTGTCTTATCTGAATACAATAGAAACGTGTGAAACTTGAATAAACAACATGACTAGCGAGGTTCGCGTCATATTTTGATCAGTTTCACCAAGCGCTTGATTCCCTGGTCGGGAACGAATTAAAACATACTCCATAACAATACCACAAACAATATGACACGTCCAACGATTAATTGGCGTTAATTGACACGACTGTACGAATTGTTCAAGAATTAAAGTATGAAGAAAAAAGTTGTTGTGCGTGCAATCCGGATGACAACGATTTTATGCAGTCGTGTATTCTTTATACATGTATAAACATCGTAAACAAAGAAAAATCAATTTATGAATTAATGTTCCATTTAAACCACTCTTACGTACTAGTAATCAAACTGTCAAAATATTCCATGTTCCTAATTATTCCACACAGATTATCAGAAAAAACAGCGACAAATTATGAAATGAAAAAACGTAAGTGCATATACACACATTTTCGGACAGTCAAAAATTCGGATAGCCATGTTAGTTTCGGAAGTTTAATAATCGCGCGGACTCAAATTCGCGCTTCGTCTCTAGCGCGAAATACACGAAAATTAGACCTGCGCGAATTCAAATGATACTACAGTACTGTTCAACATTGTGATACAATAATCAATAGGGTTGCAACGGTTAACCGAAGTTCAGTTCTTTTTGGTTGCTTTGGCTCGGTTCAATTTTCCATTACTGTTTTGCAGTTTTTCAGCTCAGTACCTCAATGTATGGTCTTTAGTACACGCTCCTGTGTTTTTGACCTATCATTCAGTATTATTTTAGTTAAACAGTTAATAGAATGTAGTTTACGTTTATGAAGGAATATTATATTCTATTTCTAGTTATTAGTTATATAGAGATCTATAATGTAGCAAGGTCCTGCTTCCTGAATGAGTTATAAGGGATGATAATTTTTCGCCAGTTGGCGGATTTTTGCTTTTTTGACACCCGCGAGCATCACTTTTGCAGTCAATGTTAATCCAATGACAAAGTTCAGACGAGGGGGATAACCATGTGATGACATTTCCATGAAACAGCAGGAAATTTTGCACAGTTTTTTACTATCGCGGCTGTTTTATAGTGCTATTTTTAGTTGACGTATTCTGCAATTAGTATATAGTCCCTGGCCTTTCCACCATTTTCCCCCCTTCTTTGCCACTTTCTTGGTGCACTACTAACTTGTACAGAGAATGATTGCATATGACAATAAGGTAGCCTTAGTTTATCAGTCTGGACATACACTTATTTTCCAATTTACTGATACCGATGACATATAAAGGTCTTGGGAGATTTCCCACCCAGATATTAAGACGAAGTTATTAGTCATAAATATATAAAATATTGAGCTGACTGCTCCCCGTCTGAGACTTACTGAACCAATCTGTAAGAATCTTCGTCTGAGACGCTCTGGCTGCACTTAAGTGTTAGTTTACTTTTATTGTTATAACGTACATAATAAGACTTCCTGATTCAGTCCATGGGGTGCCTGAACAATCACAAAAGAATCATCTATAAAGCAGTTAACTCCTTTGTGAGCACCATATGTGCAATTAATTTTGACCTGTACCTTGGGTCATTTGAAAAGGAGTCCATCTTGACTTGGGGTCCATTTGACCAGGGGCCATTTTGAAGTGGGGTCTTTTTTGTCTAGGACTAGTTTTGACCTGGGATCCAGTTTGATCTGGGTTTATTTTGACTTGGGGTTATTATGATTGCAGTACATTCAGTTGTGCAGTGTTTTCCATACAAATATACTATGAGAATATTTGACTAGTCAATTTATTTTTGGATTGAAGAATTTCCATTTTTCGAAACGCAATTGATGATATATGTTTAGACTTGGGTAGTTTCAGCTGTCCATTAAATAACACAGTGACTGAACTACAAATATTGACAGAAAGAGAGAGCACTAGATGTTATTTAATCAATTCTGTAATCGTTGGTCAGCGCATACGAATAAATCATTATGTAAAGAATTCCCATAGCTGTCGAAAAATATCAACATGATCAAAATCAATTCTTTTCTCGATGTCTCGCAGTAATTGTTTCCGCCAAATCAATTTCGACTGTACTGTATACTGAGTGTAATCTCAAGAGAAAACTGCATAATGCGCTTAATCAATAGATTACTCTATAGGAGAACCAGTGTTTTATGGCAGACTGAGATACGCGGAGACGACAAGTCTGTGAGACATTCTCCAAAATTGTGATTATATATTATAAACTGACTATTAGTCAAGCATATGCATAAAACTATTCCGACTGAATTTTTAAAGCAAATCATATTTTTAAATAATTTTTAAACAATAAGAAAGGCCAGAAAATAAATCCTTTGAAATAATTTGTTTACTGACCCATCAGAATGATTTACTGTCATTCATTTAGGCGTAAAAGTCTTAAAACTGTAAATGAAGACATATCCACAACATTTGCTCACTGATCATTAAGTATGGTAAGAGATTGGTGTCTATATTTCTTTGACTTGGAACATAACGTCGGCGACATTGTTATTTCAGGTTAATGAAGTAGGTATAAGCATGAGACAGTATACAGACACTGAGAGTGTAGGGATCCAGTATACAGTTCCGCAAATTAGGAGAACTATTTTTCTTCCATTACAGTGATTTTTGCAGATTATGCTTCCAAACCAAACAAATTTAAAGCTTTTCAGGAATTTCCAAAACCCACATTTATCATAAAATCAGAAAATCTAATTATTTCCCTACAGATATAATCAGTTTTAGTTTGCAACACACTCACATTATCCCCATAACCACAAGGCAGAGACATGGCATGGTGGAGACATAGAAACAGCAACATGCTGACAATCTTGTCTTAGAAACAGTTAAGATAATCAGTTTAGTAGGCAACTGGTGAGTGCTAAACATATTACGACCACAAGGCAAAGACATGGCATGGTGGAGAGACAGAAACATTAACATGCTGACAATCTTGTCTTAGAAACAGTAAAGGAAGACAATCTGCTTAGAAGACAACTGGCGAATGCTGAACATATTATTAAAGAAAATGGATATGGTATAAAGCATAATGGCTAAAGCTGCCAGAGAGAATATGTTGCTACAGGAACGCCACATACACAGGACAATGCCTCCCCACACAGACCTCCAGGAAAACAACAGTCCATAAAATATCAGGCATTTGAAAAGGTGCAAGGGTCAAATACGCAAGGGAACAGGGGAGTGCAAGGAATGGCCTGGCCAATCATAAGGGAAAACTAAGGAGAATTAATGAAGACAAACAGGGGGGAATTTAATAGATGGAATACATCACAGAACAAGTCAAGACAGCTGGCAACAATAGGCCGAAAGGGGGAAGAAAATAACATGAACACTATATCAAGATAAAGTATTGCACATGGGGAAAGGGAAATTGAACATACATCTAACACATAGCAGGAGTAATAAAGTCTGTAAATGTTTATATGACCACCTAATTACAAGCGGAAAAAACATACAGAGCTGAGGGCTAACTCACAAATATGAAATCCTACAGGGACCTTATTTACTAACAATTTAAAACTCAAACTTAAACTTCAAATTTGCAAACATTAAATCACTCTTTTGATTCCGTTAAATCAAAATATATGAAATATTATCTGAATAATTGTTGTCATTTACTCTACATTTCGGCCAAGTTTTATCAAACTTTATAATGCCATAACAACTTAGGAGCTACATCTTAGATTTAAAAGTCTAATTCTGAGTTTGAATGTTGTGAATAAGACCCCAGATAGAAATGACTACACCCTTTTCTGATTTGTGGAATGGAAGTTAATATCACCTTCTTGTAAATAAATGAATTACGCTAATTATGCTGACTCCCAATTGATAATTGGACTGGTAAGATTTGGGCATGCCAGATATAGGAAATTTTGTGGCAAAACTTCGAGGAATATTTATGAAAAAAAAAAATGGAGCCTCATTTCCTATACATTGGGGCGTCTCTCCAACTGCTTGAATTTTTTTGAATCTTAACACTGTTCCAGACAGACTGAAAGCGGAAATTGCAGACAAGCCTGGAAAATTGCATTTCATGCACAATCTTTCATTTTGTACATGCATTAAATCATTTGAATCACAATAACATTTATAAGATGACAATAGTTTCACAACTAGTGTCAATTAAGGCCATGACGTTTTGTTTTTTTAGCGTCCGAATGAGCATGGGTTTTGAGAACTTTGAGCCAAAAATAAAACTTGCATGTTTGAAAAAAGTGAGTGAAAACTAGTCAGTATTTCTGTTTGGCTTCTTATGTTTCGTGAAGAAACAAGTTGGTTAGTTATATTTTTATGTTTACCTCATTAAAACATGTGAATGGACACAGTCATTGTCTATTTATTTGGCTTTGTGTTTTTTTCAAATAGGTAAGCTAGGTTTTGCAAAGCAATGTTGATGCTTAACAAAAATAAAAAACAGTATGGTCTAATCCATTTCAGTCCTTGCTGTACTGATCGATAAATACACAACTTATTCCTAATAGTGATGTCAGTTAGGGCTTCAAGTGTTAACCAAAGTTCTATTATTTAAGGTTCTTTTTGTTGCGTTCTGGTTTGGCACTGCCTCAGTAATATTCAGTTCAGTACTTCAAATGACATTTTTATTCCTTAAGCAATATTATAGTCAAAGAACTCACAAGTTTATACAAATGATCTTTTAGTTACACAGCTACTGGAACTGTTCACCTTTATTATACGGCATAAAGTTGTATGTCTTTGTCATTGCTCAACTTTCTTTTATAACACATTGTTCTAACACAACTTACCTAGTCAATGTTCATGTCGTCATGACAACTATCAGTTATTGAGATTTTTTGTATTACATATATTTTTATAACCAAACTTAAAATAACCAAAACCATAAGGGTAGTAATTGAAACCAAACCGAGACACCTGTCCAGTATTGTTTCAGGGGAATGTCAGTCTGCCTCAATCTAGTGTCAGTTTTTTTATTAACTATAAATCCCTTTGAATTCGGAATTTTATAAATTTAAAACATTCGTTGAGACAAACCAAGGTCTGAAATCTTTTGGTCAAACAGGAAACCTATATCCACAATATATTGAAGCCCATCTAGACTGGTGATTACATTTTAAGGGGCAAACCAGGCGATGAACTTAAATGAGACATTTTTGTACTTAATCATCACATATCAAAGCAATGTATCTCAGATTTGTAAAAGGAGCTTTTCTTGGCATATGCCCTCCGAAAACCATGAATGTAGCACACTCTTGTCTCTAACTAGGCCAACCACAAAGACCTTTACTCTAGATTTTTTTCCAGGAAAAATATAATGGTCTTACTATAAACATATCTACTTACTTGTCGATTTTCCTTTCATATCTATCACACATATCGAGTCATGATTCTTCTCTCGAGTGTTGAAGGGCCGAACCCTTACTGCGACCTTTACTGACGACATTGTTTATGTCCTGTAAAATATAGCAGCAAAATGTTTATACACCTTCATACAGAACTAAGATAAAAGAAACATTTACTCTGAAATATGTCATGGGTCTGCAGTAATAAATTTTAATTTTGTCTCAAAACTAAACCATCTCATTGGTTGATTGGGTCTGATTTCAAAACTCAAGCATCTCAGTGGTTGAATGGTTCTGATTTCAAAACTCAAGCATCTCATTTGTTGATTGGGTCTGATTTCAAAACTCAAGCATCTCATTGGTTGAATGGTTCTGATTTCAAAACTCAAGCATCTCATTGGTTGAATGGTTCTGATTTCAAAACTCAAGCATCTCATTAGTTGATTGGTTCCGATTTCAAAACTCAAGCATCTCATTGGTTGTTTGGTTCAGTCAGTCTTAAAATTTACCAATGCAAAGGTTCTGAGTTAGCGGACCTTGGGTCATGAATATATTGATCACACGTCTAAGGCTAGGTTGAATAAAGTGATTATCATCTCCTTTCAGCCCCTAATTTTCATACTCTTTGCAGCCATATCATTGGTCAATTTTGCTCAGAAACAACCAATGAGACGTTTAAGATTTAACACAAGTAAACAAAGTACAACAACCTAGACAATATTTCACACAACATGTCAGTCACACTGAAGATCAGTTAACGTCCGAGCTTATAAGCAGTTATTGAATAATGAAAAGACAAAATAAATAACGGATTAAGACTGAAACGGAAATACATATGTAAACTATGCAACAAATTAGGCTTAAATTGATGCATTAAAATTGGGAACCAGTGTTTTATCATATATGGTGAATATATGAATACCAAATTTGGATAAAATGATACATATAAACTATTTGACAAAGCATTTCAAACAATTCAAGTTTTGCAATGTCTACCCATATCCTGGCAGGATCTTAAGTTGTTGACTCAGAAAATCATTCTATGAAAACAGGATACGTATATCTGTACTGCTTACCTCAAAATTCTTACAACTGCATATTTAATAATCATATAATTGCTTGAACCCATTTGTTTGGCTACTCACACAGCAAAGCTACTCAAATATCCCGATGCATCACTTCTGTGATGTCAACAATATAATGAGAAGGGATTGTCAGATGGGGGTTATAAATTTTTTTAAGTACCAGCAAGGAATCCCTCCCACGTTCAAACAAAGCAGCTCGTCATTGAATTATGGAATAGTTTCGAAAATCGTGATTGAAAATCCATGGATATCTTGTGTCAGTCCAGACATAACTCATCATGGTTGTAGACAAACAAACTGCGAGCCAGTCAAACCAGAAACCAACTACATTTGTAACTAATAGAATATCACTTACCTTGTACAGTCTTTATATGATTCCAATAAGAATGGTTTAAAATTTAATATCACACTTGTTCTTTCGTTAAAATTCTAACTCACAGCTGTTTCTTCCATATTTTTTCGTAAAAAAATATCCGATTACTCATTATATTTGTGTATCACATTTTCTGAAAAAAGAATAGAAAAAATAACTAAAAATCTGACAAAATGTTGTCTATAATCACGTTTAAAATGACAAAATCCTGTTAGAAAACAACAATATTATGAGAGAATTGAATTTCGTCTTGATTTTTCACATTCGTTGAATAACTTATGAATATTGACTATATGTTAAACAGCTCTACGTCATAAGACAGCCCAGTAGATGTTGAAAAACAAGTAAAATAGTCCAGATTGAAACACAAATATTAATTTAAACAAAATAATAAAAAAGAATATGTAATACAAATTTTAACTCATATACTCGTAAACTACGACAAAATTTTCCAACAAACTTGAGCATCGTTTAATTATGTTTATAACCATAGTACAAAATGCGCTGTAGACGAATGGTTCACAAATTTAGTAACAGAGCCACGATGGAAGATTCCATCGAAAAATAATCGTATTCATACAAAACATACCTTCAAAGACACTCGATTGTACAGTTTAAGTGTTTCTAACTAATAATCCAAACTCGTTTTTAGCAATAGTTTTACTAACGGCGAATATTTCTACAAATTTGTAATTCACCTCAAATGACACCGAGTGAGTCAATGATAATATATTGGAACCCAGCAAGCAACCAATGAGTATTGGTCCTCGGAAATCAATATTTAGTTACAACATGCTGAACATAATTCTTGCAGGGTAATAGATGTTCAATAGAACTGGCTAAGGTCGATTGAATTTTTTCTATCAACTACTGATGACTCATCAAGACTATGCTGGCATTCGGTTAAAATTAACAAACCAAAACAGAGTAGATCAATAGGCAACCTGATCGACTAATTCCTTCCTAGGAATATTTGTACTTAGTAACATTTACATACACACTGTGGGTGAATAGAATTAAAGATTTGTTGTGACTAAATTCTTTAATTAAAGCAAGTGACTTTAAACTGGCATCATAAAATCTGTTATCCGGAGATAAATTATCTGAAATATTTTCTTGCTCGAGTTTTTTCAGCTGTTTTTATAGCCGTTATACGGCTAAATCCCCAATGTCAAAAAGTATATAGTTTTCCCAATTTGAATGTAAAAATTCCCAATAAATCTGAAGAAAAACTTTAGTTCATTTTAGCCAAAAATAGGCAAAGTTAGAGGCCTATCTCTCACAGGCATTTATATAAATAGCAATTTAATTTGTTGATAAATTAATCGCTACATCCTAAAGTTTAACGCACAAAAATTCCCAATTTCAAGGGTTTGGGTCATCTTCCCAAAATAAACCCTGTGCTATGCCTAATAGAAATGATGAAACAAACGGAAGTTTTACAGTGAAGTACCATACAACGGAAATCTTTCCAAAATTAGAAGTCTGTATTAAGAAGGTTCAATTCAACCAATATACAAATTTGTGTTGAGATCCTCTGCCATTTGTGCATCTACCTTGATCATAAGTATTAGTACCAGGCCCTTGTACCCAGGTCTTGTAATACCGATTTTGAGTCCTGTCTCAGATGAGAAAAACCTTGTTTTGAGAAAAATATTTGAGCTGAGATTTAGGTCAGAGTGTGATGCTTTGAGGGATAGGGGCCTGGTAGAATTATATAAGGAATTTTGCAGAACTGCAACTTTACATAGAAAACATTAGATGAGTTTACTTCCATAGATTATAAAAAGCTTGTGCGTTTTTTCTGTAACCTAAGTAATGTAAAGCTAAGTATATATGTCAGACTAACAAAAACTTATACATCTCTCAGACATAAAGATCATATGAGTGGTTGAATATATAAGACTCGCAGTTTCAATGTTTCAATGATTTGATTCACATATGGACTGAAAATCACAACAAGCACCATTGTGTACAACACCAGTAGTGTTAGACCCTCCATTCTTCAGCATACAGTAGAACTTTGAAACCTCAAACTGCCGTCAGATCAAGCAATTAGTTTGCGATATTGTTTGAGGCATCTATAGTATACATGTGTATGTATGAACTGACTATCTGAATAGATCTATTATGTGATTTGTTTGTCACATAAGAACATGTAAATAGTACAACAGTCTCACCCTCAACAAACGAAAGAATTTCACCAGACCAATCAAAGGTGTTATTTGTACTGTATTGTTCAACCTATCTATGGTAAAAAATGAATGAAATGGTAGCTAGGGACCACATTTCATGTTTGAATGTTCCACCTATATCGGTTCGAGGGATTAGATTATTAACAGTACCCCTATATAGTGTTGATTACATATCAATGGAAGTAAATGAAAACGCCACCAGTATTATGCAGGGGTGTCACTAATTATCAATTAGCAGGGAAATCATTAAAAGTAGGCAGGAGTCTGGGGGGTACTCCCCTTATACAAAAAAAGTAGCGGGTGATGATGCTTAAGTTACTGGGTAATTTTACCGCCTACCCCCTCTTTAATACTGAGTATGCAGTTCCACATGGTTATCAACATCAGCGTTATTATATAAAGTTCATGTGTATGCAAAATTTAATCATTCATGGGGTCATAGTAATGATTAGATGAGTCAATAGGGCACAGATGCCCCCACTATGGGCTTTTGTTTCGAATACAAATACTTTGTTTGCAAAGGCCAAATAATTTTGAAACTATATTAATTGGAAAACTAATTTGTTAAGTACAAAAAGGGCCCAAACTCCTCAAAAATTTGGGAGATTGTAACTGAAATCAAAGACCCGTATTTTATTTTTTGAATTTATTCTTTCAAGAATTATTGATAGTAAACCAAAGTTTAGAAGGGGGTTACAGCTCTATGTCCCTTCAACATTTTTAAATCTAAAGGACGAAATTTTTAAAATTATCTGAATACACAAACAAGTTTGACACTAATGCGCGCTGATCATTTCACACCCCAACAACATCAATTAACCAGACTGAACTATATAAGGAAACAAGGAAAGTGCGAGAAAGTCAGAATGCTAAACAAGTAAATGTACCCAACAGGCAATATATGTACCAACAATCAATGGATTAAATCTATGCAACTTATCCTTCTCTTCATACATTTTTCATTAGTTAGTTCCTTAGATCTACAAGAAGGTTGATTAATTAGTCACCCATTAAAACAGCAATTAGCATTAATTGACACAATAATGTTGTGTTTCACAGATATAGGATGGTCCTGCAAACTATATTGACATCCACACTTTCTTAAGCAGAAGTTATATTACATTTTTTAGAATTTAATGCATTACTTCGGTAACTGTGTCTTTACCAAAGAGTCTGATCCAGTTACCATCGCCGGGCACCAGACCCTTGATATGTAAGAAAAGAAGGAATTTACTAGTATTATGCTTATCAATTGATCTTTGCCCCTGGGGGAGGGGCAGGAATACACTGTACTTTAGACAGATGATTCTTGACAGGCGTAAATTTGACACGCCTAATGATTCCGAGTCCCGGGGAAAATAGACTTTGTCTGATTTTTAATAGATTCTGAGTGTGGGGAATTAGACAAAATACTTGACTCTAGGGTGGTGAATTTTGACTACAAAAAAGGTCTCATTCCCCCGAGGCAGCTAGCTGCTCCCCTGGGGCAATATATTGATAGGTGCAATATACCAATATCATTATTTTACCATAATTTAACATAATATTAATAATTTCCCACCCATACAATAATACTAGACATTTCTGGACAGTTCTGCTTGTGAAAATGAAATGATAGACATCTACACACACACAAATCATTTTGCACAATTTGCTGTCTGCATCCACCTTCCACAAGCAAACATAGACCTTTTGATTTTCAAGGACATGTCATCTTTCAGACCACAATGGAAAGAAATCTATTATCTAGAACACAGTTTTTCAATGACCAAAGGAAGCCAATTTTCATAGAAATATTTTATATTTAACAAAGTAATCTTCATTTTGTGGCAGCATAATTTAAATATGTTAGGGGAAAAATCCAGGTAATTAAATATTTATAAGAATGTATCAGATTTATATGTTCTTTTTACTATTTGCAAGATTAATAATGTAGGTTTATACTGGTACATTCAGCTCTCGTTATACAAGTATTGACATTTGTTACAACGGATATTCGTTTAACAGCACAATTCTGTTTGAAACTAAGTAGCACATTCGGTCAATGATCAAATTCATTTGAACGACATAAAACCAGGGAACAAACATGGTCTTTATAATGACAGCTAGTTGACTGTATACAGAAAAGTGGTGTTTCGAAGCAAGCAAGTGCAAGCAACCAAGCTACAAGACCAAGCCTAGCAGTGTAGACTCGAGGTGACAATTGTGGCATTTTTTATACCCTTTTGCATGAGCTCATGTTTGTGTAAAGCAACATGTACCTAACTCAGTGCTTCAACATCGCCAAGGTAAGATTGAATTAACTCACAACATGCACATCACGAGTCAGAAGCTCTGTGACCCCTTGATCAACCCCTTAAAGTCCCTATAACAAGTGTTGAAGGGTGGTACCTAGCAGCTGACATTGCTGGGAACTACCTTATCTGCATCCTCAACAAAAGCCTCCTTTCTAGTATGTTCTGTAATATACCAGTAGATAACACTCTTTCAGTCAATTAAATCACTGGTAGGCTATAGTTTCATGTAACACAGTAAAATCTCAGAAATTCACTTTCTTTTAGGATTGTTATTCTAAATATATACAGAATCAATAGAATGTAATACAGGAAGAACAACAACGCATGGAAGTGATGAGACATCAAGCTATATGTTTAGGTATAATAAAAAATTGAGTTCATTGCTTTAAAAAAGCAAGACAACAGTGGGAGGACAGACATACAAAGTAGCGAAGCGTGAATGAAAATTACACAGTTCCAAAGGAACAAACAATTTGAGTTAAGTACAAACTGATCAATGTCTGATACTTAATGAATATTCATCAACAGTTCTTCCAATATATAAACACAGATAACTCATTAATATTCATAACATTGAGAGAGCTAATTAAGGCTAACAAAATAATAAGATGAATCAAGCATACCAAAGGGAGGTTAATCAAATATCAAGGGAGATAATTACAACAGACTGGAAACAATTTATATACAAGGACATATGGTCACTTCCAATACAATCAATACTGCTGGTCAGTTGGTACTATTAATTAACTACTCTTGCTAGCTTTATAGATTCTAAAGAAAATATAGAGGCAAACTAATTTACATGACCAAGTACATGTATTCATTTTTGTTTACATCAGCTTTGTATATAAGTTTTCAGGGATATGTACATGTAAATGACAGGTATACAGGGGTTCTACTAGGTGCTGAATCTCACAGTCATTTTGATAATTTTTGACTGGATTTTACTATTTTATAGCCAAAACACCTAAATTGAGCCTTCAGTCGGAATCCTGAGGGTCAAAATGTGGCTTTTTTAAATTTCAGGGGTCAAAGCGTCAACTCCAGGGACAAATGGAACCTCTGGGTATATGATATTATTGGCCAATATTTCTGGTTAGCTGACTGATATATAATAAATTATATTGAAACCCTACAGAAATCACAATTTGACCGTAAGATTATACTCAGTTTCATTCCAATATAATCACTTGCATATATATCAAAATACATATATTTCTGCATGTCCACCAAGATTAAACAATATCTTTGCCCAACATAACTTTTGACTAGGGCCTGATTGTGCCAGTGTATCAAGTACATCCCCCTTCAAACATTTTCTCCTCAAATTTCCATATTTGACTTTTAAGTCTTAGCAAGCTAAAAGCTGAATGTTCGGCCAGTCTGGTAAAATCTCAGACCTGAGGGCCCAGAATTATAACAGTAACTTACACTCAAATCTCAGACCTGAGGGCCCGGGATTATAACAGCCACTTTAACACTCAAATCTCAGACCTGAGGGCCCGGGATTATAACAGCCACTTACACTCAAATCTCAGACCTGAGGGCCCGGGATTATAACAGCCACTTTAACACTCAAATCTCAGACCTGAGGGCCCGGGATTATAACAGCCACTTACACTCAAATCTCAGACCTGAGGGCCCGGGATTATAACAGCCACTTTAACACTCAAATCTCAGACCTGAGGGCCCGGGATTATAACAGCCACTTACACTCAAATCTCAGACCTGAGGGCCCGGGATTATAACAGCCACTTTAACACTCAAATCTCAGACCTGAGGGCCCGGGATTATAACAGCCACTTACACTCAAATCTCAGACCTGAGGGCCCGGGATTATAACAGCCACTTTAACACTCAAATCTCAGACCTGAGGGCCCGGGATTATAACAGCCACTTACACTCAAATCTCAGACCTGAGGGCCCGGGTTATAACAGCCACTTACACTCAAATCTCAGACCTGAGGGCCCGGGATTATAACAGCCACTTACACTCAAATCTCAGACCTGAGGGCCCGGGATTATAACAGCCACTTACACTCAAATCTCAGACCTGAGGGCCCGGGATTATAACAGCTACTTTAATACACTCAAACTTTACTCTTATCAGTCTGATAGTGGAAATATGAGCATGGAAAATGAGTGATGATATTCCTTTTGGGCCATTACCTTTGAGATTTGAATGTGAATATGAGATATAGAGGTAGTTATTGAGTTTTAGTGCCAAACACCACACTCAGAGTTAATAATTATCCACAGATCTCAAATTACACCAAAATCTCTAAGAAAATGCATTTTACGAACTCAAATTTCCACTAATCAGGGTAAATTTTGTGATTTGAGATTTGAATGTTGAGTGTAAATATTGAGATTATTCTCAATTCCTTGTATAACAAAACTTTCAAGACAAACAGTCTTGTCTTTGTCAGTGTTGTTAATGTGTCTACATCTTTATCCTAACACAGCAGATCATATGACAATGTACACATTTCATGATTCAACACATACATTCCTTATGTTTGAGACAGATCACAAATGAGGTATATTGTCAGGGCTCTAGAAATCCAGTAGCCTGCATATATGACGTCCCGGACCGGTCTAATTGCGGCTACCAACAGTTGAGTTGGACTTAGTTCGGGCAAGTCTGTTATGCACGCCTAATGTTAATCCGTACCCTATTCTATGCTTGTACAACTAGCCTCCCATGTCGGACAAGTCAATATTAACATGTCCTGTAGTTCGGGACAACTGTATTTAAAGATTATAGAGCCCTGATTGTATACTCTGATTAACTCATTTGAGCAGAAATAAAAACACAACAAGAATACAAATTATGAAGAAATTCCATCTTACCATTCACAAGATATATGAAGAATTCATTCAGTTCCAAACAGTTTCCAAGTTCACTTAAAACGTACCAGTGACAATAAAATCAAAATAAAATTCTGATTTTTCCGACAATGACTAAACAACATCAACATCATAAATCATCTCACTGATGCAGCAAACAATTTCACAGTACATGGACATACGCATGAATACCACCACGCAGGAATATCACACAATACAGTTGATAATTTGCATATGAAAATGATAATTATAGGAGTAGCATCCTTTGTGGTGACTGGAATCAATAGCCACTAAATACAAATTATGGTAATGATGAAAATTAAGCAATAAGCCTGGTCTAGTATACATAGAGAGTATTCTCCAACAGTAGATAATCAATATAAAGATATGGTACGGATACAATGATGATCCATTGACTAAAGGTTTATGTAACATTGTCATCATGTAGTGATGTACATTATCTAATTTCTCATTAATTTGTTGATGTGAAGGAGTATCAGTATACAACAATGTTACATGTACTAAAGGTCACACAAGATCCTATTGACATGGAGAATAGCCATACATCACTACTTAATTCTAAAATAACTTATTATAATTTGATCTACATTATGATACATCAAAGAAAATCTGTACTTCATTGTACAGTAAATTTTTCACCTAATTCACAACACCAATCCTAAAATCTTTCACCATAATTAGTTACCTTATTCACAATACAGACTCAGAGTTCATAAAAGGAAGTCATACTTTACAAGCAAACTTTGTAAGCAATGCATTTCTAAGTATTATTACCAGACATATTCACCTTTTACCAGAAAGATGACCTTTTACAAGACAGGCGATACTTCACCAAACAGGAGACCTTTCTAACCAAACAGATTTAATACAACAGATGACCCTTTACCAGACAGCTAGATCACTTTTACCAGACAGCTAGATGACTTTTACCAGACAGCTAGATGACCTTTTACCAGGCAGCTAGATGACCTTTACCAGACAACTAGATGACCTTTACCAAACAGCTAGATGACTTTTACCAAACAGCTAGATGACCTTTACCAGACAGCTAGATGACTTTTACCAAACAGCTAGATGACCTTTTACCAGGCATCTAGATGAACTTTTACCAGGCAGCTAGATGACCTTTACCAGACAGCCAGATGACCTTTACCAGACAGCTAGATGACCTTTAACCAGACAGCTAGATGACCTTTTACCAGACAGCTAGATGACCTTTACCAGACAGCTAGATGACCTTTACCAGACAGCTAGATGACTTTTACCAGACAGCTAGATGACTTTTACCAGGCAGCTATATGACCTTTTACCAGGCAGCTAGATGACCTTTACCAGACAGCTAGATGACTTTTACAAGACAGCTAGATGACCTTTTACCAGACAGCTAGATGACCTTTACCAGACAACTAGATGACCTTTACCAGACAGCTAGATGACCTTTACCAGACAACTAGATGACCTTTACCAGACAGCTAGATGACCTTTACCAGACAGCTAGATGACCTTTAACCAGATGTCTAGATGACCATTACCAGACAGCTAGATGACTTTTACTAAACAGCTAGATGATCTTTTACCAGGCAGCTAGATGACCTTTACCAAACAACTAGATGACCTTTACCAGACAGCTAGATGACCTTTACCAGACAGCTAGATGACCTTTAACCAGACAGCCAGATGACCTTTTACCAGACAGCTAGATGACCTTTTACCAGAAAGCTAGATGACCTTTACCAGACAGGTTACCCTTTACTGGACAGATGACCTTTTATCAGACAGGTAACACTTTACCAGACAGATGACCTTTCAAGGTCGGATAGAATTGGCAAACTTGGCTTATTAGACATCTATATCACAACATCAAACATATAGAAACCTTTCTCAATAAGTGATGAATACATACTGGTCAAAGTGCTATACCCTGCCAGTACAAGTTCATACAGCTTCTTAGAAGCCACAGGATATTTCTTTGGTTGATTTTAAATCAAGTAAGTTACAACCCTTACAATTTAAATGAATTAAACCATGAAAAGACTTGAGGTAAACCAATCATTTTAGATCAATGTGTCATATTATACTGAACATTCCCAAAAAAACAAAATGGCGGGCTAGCTATTTTGACCAGTTCAACTGTACCCCCTAGAACAGATTTAGATTTTGAGAGAAAACAACGCAAATTGTCTGAGACGAGAGAAACATCAATATAACCACCACATTCTCCCTCCCATAACACTATTACAAGACAGCTTCATTGATTTAGTTGTAGGCTGAAATTTATGCAATAACATCGAGGAGTGAAGTCTTTCTGCTTTCTGCTACAATTATAATGAATGCAATGTCGCGAGTGCTTGTACAAGAATGGGGATAAATTTACATCTATTTTGTACAGAAATGGTAGAAGATTGTGTATGTATATATATCATGCTTCTTTCAGTTGTAAGAAATAAAACATGACGCCACTGTCATTGGTAGACTGTCCACAACATAATAAGATAAGCAGCAGTTATCAATAGGGCTGCAAATTATGATACAGGCGTCTCTCTGTTCGGTTTACGATTACCATCCTTTCCGGTCTTTGGTTATTCGATTCAGTTATACAAGTACAGTAAAACCTCACTTAAAGAAAACCTCAATAATAAGACCATCTTGAAATTAAGAACACAATTTTTTCAAGTCCATTTTCACAGTTTTGCTCTTTATTCCACCTCAATATTAAGACCACTTCAATAAGAAGACAAGTTATCAAGGGTGGTCTTATTATTGAGGTTTTACTGTATACCATGACTGTTTTAGTTGTAAGAAATAAAACAGGGCGCCAATTTGAATGGTAGACAGTCCACAACATAATAAGATATGCAGAATTATGTGCAGAATCAGTTATGAATAGGGCTGCAATGATACACTGGCGTCTCTCGGTTTACAATTACCATCCTCTCGCTCTTCATTTATTCGGTTCAGTTAAACAAGAATATGAAATACATAAAATTCTCAATAACTGATAGTTTATTTAATGGCATGTTATGACTAGAAATGAACATTTGACTCGGTAAGTAGAATTATAACAATGTGTTATAGAGCAATGACTAGAAATAGAACTTCATGTCCCTTAATAAAAGTAAACAGTTCCAATAGCTGTGTAACTAAAAGATAATAAGTATAAACGGATGAGTTCTCTGACTAGAATATTGTTTCAGGAAGAAAGGTCATCTGACGTACTGAACCGAATATTTGTAAGACAGAACTGAACCAAACAAAAATTTAAGTTTCCCTGTGAGCCAAAAAAAAATACTACTTTTACTACAAAAAAATTCTGACGTAAAATCTAATACATATTCGAGTTTTATTTACTGATGCATTCAACTGTATGAGGATTACTCTATGTCTACACCAGGACTGGAAAGAGGTAAACAAAAATCCCCAGTTTACTTGGAATTCCCCCTACTAAGGTAATTACCAAAAATTAGAGTGAGGCCCCTGGCCGAACATACAAACTTAGAAAGTTTAAAACTCTCTAGATACCAAGGCATCACAAAAATATAAGAAAAAAAAGGTTTAAGAATAATCAGTTTATCTAGTAAGGACAATAGTCACAATGAATGTGTGCCACCATTTAACCAAACAAAAATAATCTTTTTTTTTCATAAACTTCACACCAGTTCACATTTAGCAGACATGTCAGTGAAGTCAGTCAGATGAACTATGCACATTGAGCAAAACTGAGTGGCCACCGTTTCAAAATTACTGATCCAATCCAAAACTTGTAGGAGTATTTTTTTTCCATAATTTGCTTCATTTTTAAACAAAACTAAAGCATTATAAATTCAACACAATGTCATGTATACATACATCTGCTGGACTGCGTTTTTACAGTTCACATTAATAATAATACAGGGGTTCCTATAGCTTCTCAATCTCAGGGATCATTTTGATCATTTTTATGCCCATATATAGCCAAAATACATGTACAATGTACATTGTACCTATAATTTAGAGAAAAATTGACCCTTCAGCTAGAATCAAAGGGTCAAAATGTGGCCCTTTTGAAAATCCACGGGTCAAAGGGTCAACTCCAGGGTCAAATGGAACCCCTGTTATATCTCTTCCAACAAAATGTGCATGGGTTTAGAATTTAAAAACTCGAAGTATAAAAGGCTGACAAAATGCATTATGAATAGAGAACTGCGGAAACGCTGGCAAAAAAGCTTCCTAAATCCATCATTTGTTCACATCCTTGTATTCCTGCAGCCAGACAGACATTGATTTTGTCAACAACATTGAGCTGTTAACTTCAGGAATACTATGGTCAGCTAATTTTTCCTCGTTCAGACAGTGTTGTCAAGTTTCTGATAAAAATTTACTTTGTTTATCAACAATATTTCAGCAATGTTTTTTCACCATTTTGGGAATGGGGCTGGGGCCTTTCAGATTTGGAAAAATGCGTTGTTTTTACTAAAATTGGGAATTTCAACTTTCTTTAAAAAAACACAATGATTTCTATCAGCAATAGATCAACTAGTCTACAATTAAAACACTAAACCAAAAATTTAATGTCAATGAATCCGAAACTTTAATAATTTATGATGGTGAAATATTATAAACTTCATAAGGAAGTAACTGTTAGGTTCATGTATAACTAGAATTTAAAAGATCTCTCGCATGTCCTGAAAGATATCTGATTGGGAATTTTCATTGGAATTTTGGAAAGGAAACATGTTTTGCCATTGGGAATGGGGCCCAATTTCAGCCCCCCCCCCCAAACACTGTTCAGTTATATACAGCGTTCATATCACCTAACCATGTAGAGTTCTTACGGCATATATTAATGATGTAAACAATAATAACACAAAACCATTTCATGCTTTTTGGCGGTTTACTGGGAGATATCGACAGACAATATCCTGATAAATTCACTGCTATTTCCACTGATTTGCATATTGATTATTTATGCTAAAAGGGCGCATAAACGCTTGTAATGCAGAATCTTCAGATTCTCTGAATGTATTTGCTCGATTGTTTATGGGCTTGATTACGTTTCTCAGATCAGTTTATCAGTTATGTACACTGCACAAAACTAATAAGTGTACAGGTATAAATATGACGGTATCTTGGTCAATGTTTGTCTGATCTTGCTGAAATTTTCAAAAAAATAGCTTGGTAGCTGGCATAATATTTAGTTTATTTCATGTCATAAATCCACAGATTGAACAAATAAAATCAATAAATGCGATGATGTGAAAAAAATTAGTACTGCAGCTTCCACTTAAAAGATGATCTGGTTGATTGCAAAGAGTCATTAAAGAAGTGAACACTTATAAGTTTTGTTACATATATGTCAATCAGTTCACATGTTCCTGAGTTACCTATCACTGTAATAACCTGTTCTTACAGTAGCAAATAAGAACTTGAGAAAATTGAAAATACTGAAAAACAAAGCTTGAAGTCAAGTGGGCCGCAGACGACACTCCTAGATGAAACAAGGGTGTGGGCAGATAACTCTGGATGTACAGTTTTCCGTCATATCATCACAGAGAGCATCCACAATAAATGATTCAGCTTTCATTTCACTGATAGCACTGTAGGTAGGATAAAGATCATCATGGTAGCAATTTTATCAGGACTATCAAGGAATTTTTTTACATACAGTCAAGAGTTATAATAGAAAGACAGATGAAAATTTTTTACAAACATTCTTTCTACAAGAACACTGTTACCATGATCTCTCAGGGGTTCCATTTGACCCTTTGGCCCCGCATTTTCCAAAAATGCCACATTTTGACCCGTATGATTCTGTCTGAAGGGTCCATTTTATGGCAATAAAATGGTAAATCTGGTTAAAAGTTATTAAAATGACCCTTGAGATTCAGCATGCAGTGGACCCCACCCCCCTCCCCCCCTGTCTCTATTGTACCACTTCACCCAACAAGCTAATGTAGCCTATGTGCTGGTTTAAGGTTTTTTCTTATAAAAAAGGGACGGTTTCATAATTTTGATTAAGCCTTTTTAGACAAAATTGTAATAAAGAGTTAAAACAGAGAGCATATTGTTTGTTGCTATCATGGATTTTTATCTGAGCTAAGTTTATTATAGGACAGTTTTAACAGTCAAGTACAAGCAATGATCAAATTATTGCAAAACTACAAAACAGAATGGGCTCAAACAGAAAAAATAATCTGGTAATGATGAGATAATTTTTTCATTTATCTGTTTATGTTATATTTGATGATCCATCTAAATGCTGTGATTATATCAAAGAGTATCTCATTTGTCCAGGGTTAACCAACTGTTGACCATAGCTGTCTGGTGTTTAATATTGGTTGAATGCATAAATTACTAATTACTGTGAGGGCTATTACATTTTTCTCAAAATAACTTTATTTCAGTATTTCCCATGATAACTTGATAATTTAATACTTTTTCAAAAATTTAACCTTTAGAAAACCTATCAATAATCAATGCTGAATTTTCATTTAAGCCCTTGCCGATTTTGGGAATTTTTCAAGTTTGGATTGGGAAAATAACTTACTATTTTCGATTGGGAATGCTTTAACCTACTGTTGACCATATAGCTGTTTGTTGTTCAATATTGGTTGACTGCATAAATTACTAATTAAAGGGCTATTGTTCAGGCTATTGGTACTATTTAAGTGATCAATTTATGTAACGATACTACAGAATCAAATATGTGTCATTAAAATATTATCTCGCTACAAAAGTAACTGAAAAAATAAGAAAAGATATTGTATTCATGAGACAATTATCTAAAAAACAAGAGATGTTTGGTTTACATTATGCCCCCTGTGACCTTGAACCTTGAAAATCAACAGGGTTCCTGTACTACCCAAGGTGAATGTGTGGACCAAGTTTGAGGATGATAGGTCAAGGGGTTCTTGAGTTATTGATCAAAATCGAAATGTGCAAACCAATATGCTCTCTCTTCCTCGAAGGGGGGGGGGGGGGGGGGGGGGGGGGCATAAAAACAGGAAAGGATCTTGTTATAACTACAAATTATCTTGTAAAGGTTAGAAAAGATTTTACTATTATTACATATTATCTGGAAATAACAAGATAATTTACAGATAATAACAATGAAAGACATTACGGTAAGCGAGTAACAAGATAATTATCATGTAAAACAACAAGAAAATATCTCCTTATTATGAATATGACAGATCATCTCAATATACTGAGAAAATATCACATCATTATGAGATAATTATCAAGTAATGAAATAATCAAGAACCGTTTTTCTTTGTGCACCTATTCGGTTTGTATTTAACAGGCCCCTAAAAGAATATTGACCTATTTAATATACTGTCCCATCAATCAATATAGTCCGAACATATTAACCTGATCCTGACCTTTATGCATGAATATATTATACATCAATTTCGCCGACTATATAATTTTCAGTGAGAGAATTGTGCATCATCGGCATTTTTTGTTGCAATTACAGAAATCATTGCATTTGTGTATTTCTTTCATTATATATTAAGTAAATGACCAATGTGTATATCAATAAGATTAGAGACAAAGACAAAATTAGATAATCAGTCTACTGTGAAATTATGCTAATACAGGACAAGAGGATCAGTTTAATTTGTCCGAGTAAGGCCAAACTTAAAAAAGTCTTTGTTTGCCCTTTACCGACCCTAGATTTTAGAGGTATTTTTTTGTGGAAATTTTAAAAGAACACATAGTTGTATGTCAGAATTGAAATATTTTTACCTCTTTATACAGGAACAAGCAAGGCTCAATGTTTAGGGTGATGTCACTTCACCTGAGATAGGGAGAAGTGGGGAGAAATTAGTGAGTGAAGGCGGCATTTTTTAATTACTAATGTTTGCTATTTGTGAAACATACAAATTAACAAAAAGTGCAAAGCTTCTAGTCTGTTCATGTTTTAAATATCTTCACAATAAGAAGAAAGCATGTTTCTACTCACACACTGAAGAAATTATAGTGTGCATACAATAAGCCTTCGTTTTAAGCATGTTTCAATGAAATGCTAGAAAACTCTCAAAGTAAAATATAAATCTTTACTTCATTTATCATCTTACATATTATGACCTGTTTACCTTCAATAACCTTATGAGAAACTAGCATTACATGCTAATGTTTCACTAAGAATCGTCAAATTATGCAATACTGAAATATATTGACCAATAAAAATTTAATGGAAATCAAAACTATAACCAAATTGTTTTTGAGTTAACATCAATAACAAACTTATGAATAAACACTGTATGACACACGACGTAAACGAAAATAAATGCGAGTCGATATTGAAAACGAAAGTAGGAATATTTAATAAAAATCTAGACAGTGTTTACGGTGAAAAATCTTAATGAATTCTCCGTAATGGCAGTATTCATTGCAATATTGCACCTTTCACGGGTCGTCCTTCGATCAATTTATGACAGGCTTAAGTTGTCGTCTTTGTTGGTCCTCCACACGCTTCGTGTAAACACACTCATGTCGAAATCCATTACAAAGCTAAGCACTCATTGGTCAGCAGTAGTCGCATATATCCAATCAGATCTCGCCTTACATAACAGCGGTAGGCAGAGATGAACTTTTCACAGTAGAATTATTTGGGATATTTATCAATCAACATTGTTTAAAAGCGTGGGGAAAACCCCATTAATAGGTATGTTAATACAACAAATGCACTGTGGATGTCTCGCTTTATGAAACAAATGCTCATATTGTTTAATGACATCTCCCAGAAATTTACGGCGACTTTTTTCGCCCAATTTTCGAACATTGACGAAATGAACGTATGGACGGCGACATTTTCGAAAATTGGCAATATGAACGTACGGACGGCGACTTCTTCACCCACTTCACCTAAAAGCTTGTTCCCTGAGTCTGGTCTTTATATGAATTAATGGAGAAGCGCAAATATTAAACCAAGGAAACACCAGATCGCGATACCAAATTAAAAAAATCTTGATCTGAATTTTGCAATAAAGATTTGGCGGCCAAATCTCGGGTTGGTTGGTGAAGGGCAAACAAACTGAATTTTAATTTAGGCCTAATACCACTAATTAATTAATATAGCTGTGTCATTCTTCATATATGCTACAACACTTGGCAGTATTTCATGGATTTATAATCAATTAAATGATTTTCAAGATAAAATAAATAGGAGATAATATATCACTCAGTTATTTACTAAATAACTGATCAATGCAGTTTCAATAGAGCCGTCAGTGGTTCAGCAAAATGCACATCCATATATTGGATGAGAAATATGGAGGATACATCAATATATATATCAAGTATCGTTTACTAAAATGCCATTGTAGTTCGATTTCATTTATTTTCACTTCTACTCTAGTCTATTACATAATTATGTATTTCTTCGACCATCTTGTTTCCTCGCAATTTATTAAGTACGATTATATTTTAAATAAATAGGAAAAATATGAATAACCTTGAGTTATTTGTTTTTTCTTGAACACATTTGATAGGTAAGGAGACGGCAAAGTTCAAGACTTCTGACAGCCTACTTCATTTTCATGAAGGTATTTAATATTCATCTATTTTAAAAATGTGTAGCGATAATTGATCGACAGAACAATATCAGTGATACATTGATATCGTTTCCAAGTTTCGGTCTGTGCAGAGTCTCTACAGTATTAATTAGTGTTTACAAGATGTATTAAAATACTTTACAGAAAACTAAGACATAATGGGCAAACTTTGACTAAGACTTAGAGATAGAACATCTAATTAGCATATGATAATACTATGCCAACTATAAGTGATTATGTCAATATACAAGCAGTTTCTATTTGGAGGCAGAAATTTTTTCCCTCTGTTTTTAGTAATTCCACACAAATTGACAACTTACTAATGATATCAAATTTTGAAAACAATTCAAGTAATAAAAATCACAACTATGAAGTTTCAATGTTAACCTCTCACATACGAAGTTAATTGTATGCAGTTAAGTGTATGCATATCCGAAGTTACATCTCTATCCGAAAGGAGCAAGTAAAATCTGTCAAAATAAAAACTCAGTAAATTTGAAAGCTATACGTAAGCTATGACACTTATCACTTACCTGCGTTAAATTTATTTGGTGATTTTCTCCTGTTTAGCTGATCAAACCACACATTTGTTCGTGAGTGGTAAAGATACGTAAATTTATGTTGATTATTTCAGCCTCCTCACGGGAGTAACTAAAGACCGTCTTCAACCGTACCTAGGCGCCCGGCACAACGAAGAGGAAACCGGGTACAGCAAAATGGATTTCATAGCGAATAAATTCGAGTTCCTTTTATAAAGTCCGTATAAATGGGGACAGGGACACTTACCCTATATTGAATTGTCATGTATTTCCTTCCCGTTCAGACTTTGCAAGACTTAATGCGGACAGTCAAAGGGAGACAATGCAATATAGTGGAATTATTTTAACATACTGAATTGTATCCCTTCGTTAAACTCTTCTATAGAATGATGACTTATTTAAAATTTACGTTCACGATAGTATACAGCGGGGCTATTAAGTAAGTAATTACCAGACTGTGTCCCACGTTATAATGAGTCACTTAGTAAAACATGCAGTGATAATTGACTCATCCAAACTAGCTAGTTCTACCGGACCACGAGTTGTATGTTGTAGGCAAATGTTTATGTTAACTTTATCAGAGACATAAATTTGATAGATATGATTATCTAGATTTTATCATGACATGAGTTGGATCTCTATGGTAAGTTAAGTTCAAAATCCTATATATTCACTGGTGTATCTAATCTATGTCCACGATGTAAACAAATGTGAACATACCCTAATATCTAATCGAGTGTTGTAAGATTTCTGTTTCTGTTTACAAACATGTCTGCTATAACTAAGTTAAGATAAGTCGACAGTAAACACGACCATACCCACTTTCCAATACATGTAAAACCCCTGTCACACCTAGCCGCGTTGCCACTGCGATTGCACGGCGTTGTTAAATTTCCCAGAGCGCCGTGAGATCGCAGGAAAAAAATATATTTTTCATGAAGATGGCGATGTCACGGCGTTCTCACGGCGACCTTGGCGTTTCTACGGAGCTCCATGACGTTCTACCGCGTTCCTACGGAGTTCTAGTTGGCGATTGTCTGCGCTCTCATGGCGCTAACACGGCGCAGTTCTAGTTGTCATGTGCACTGCGCTGACGGCGTGTTGTTTTGCACTACCTATGCATTTGTATTTGTATTTGTATTACTGTGTTTATGAGGTCGCCCGTCGCCGCGCACATTTTATAATGCACTTTATGGTATTTTGGTCGACCCGGTATGTCCCCCGCACACCATAAATATACTTTTTGAAACCGAAGGGGGAAGTTTACCTGCCAGTAGAGCAGTATAGGTCAAACAGACACTTTTTGAAGCCAAATACGGTCACTGCACAGTGCCAATGAGACCCATCGTACAGTCACCATTTTCCTGGCATCTACCCAGTACTTTCCTGGAATCTACCCAGTACTTTCCTGGTTACATGCCAGTACTATGTTAGGTGGGAAACACTGAAAAGCATTTCTGTTTTATCCGGCGAGACGATGGATCGAACCCACGACCTTCGGATTCGTAGTCAGCAGCGTTAACCACTGAACCACAGGGCCACCTCCTGCACTATCTATAAAAAACGATATCATTCCTTTATACTATTTTGTTGGGTTGGTTCATTGTCATGCAAACGCCGATTGACGCGATAGAAGCTCATTGGGAGCGCAATGATCGCCGTGGCGGCTCCGTACAATCGTTTTTAGAGCGCAGTAAGAAAAATAAAACTCATTGTAAGCGCCATAGACGCGCCGTATAAGCGCGGTAGAGACGCAGTGTCATCTCAGAGAACGCCGTACGATCGCCGTGCAAGCGCCAACGATAACCATTGCGTTCGCACTGCGACCTCTGTGCGCGCCCGCGGCGATCCTGTGGCGTTGTAGGAGACCTAACTGCGCTGCTACGGCGACCTCACGGCGATCCCAATGCGCTCTTATCAGAACGCCGAGCGACGGCGTTTGTTTTGGGCATGCTCATAGTGCGCGCCGTCGCTCGGCGTTCAATGCGATCCCACCGCGTTCACTGGCGATGCCACTGCGTTGCCGCGGCGATGCTTGCGATTCCACTGCGCGCAGATCGGCGTTCTGGATTTTTCTTGGACGCCGTGGGAACGCGGCCCTAGTGTGACAGGGGTTTTACGGTCATTATCATGCCTATTATCTTCAGGATTAGTATTAAATTTTGATGAAACATCGCTCAAAGTAGACAGTAGCGATAGCGCAATTGATAGCGCTTCTGACTAGTAACTTCGACCAATAGATAGGGTGTGAGTTCGTGACATTCCTGCCACCCATTTTTTATGGACAATATGAATTGTTATCCCTTACTCAGTGCTTGTCAATTACTTGTCACTCTCAACTTATCGTGGTATACTTATAGCTAAAATGCATACGTTGGATACTATAGGGACCCATTGTTGAAGCCAACATGAGCGCCTCTGATGCATTGCTGGAATTCATGATTTGTTTTCATTATTCTTAGTTTATTAACAACATCTAACCGTTCTTCTCAAACGAAAGTCTGTTCTTCAGCGTACAACACATTTTCTCTGAATAAATTACTGAAAATCTATTTTTACAAAATATTTATTTTACGAGTACATGTACAATACGCTTAAATGGCAATTATAATACAGTGTAAAGAATTGTATTAAAAAAGAATTACATGTAATTATCACAGCATAGTTTCATCACACAACACAGGCCCATAGCCAGAGGCAAAATTAAACTGATGCAATAATTATTCAACATTTTATATAGTTTCATGCGATTCTTTCTGCATTCTATTTATCTATTTATTCACACCATTTAAGGTTGCCAAGGAAATTTGCACACTTTTCTTTTTATTCTAAATGTGTGTTTGCCCTCTGATATCAGTATCTGTTATGTCCTCCTCTCCTACCAATCAACGCAAGTATTCTTGACCGCATTGACCTGACGTAACGTCTTACCACGTCGGCGGGGATGGCATTCCACTCGTGTATTAAGGCAGCATTCAGATCATTGATATTGTTGATGACGTGGTGCAACTTTTACTTTTCACCCCTACGTCATTCAAGCGTTATCATTGACCTAAATTTAATTTAAGAATAATACATCATGTAGCCAATAAAAGCTGTCACATTTTACTACCAAATTTGCCTACATGTATACGTTTCATCTAAATGGTTACAAACTTGATTTCAAAGTCAGTGCACAGTTTCTTTTTGGTGTCAGTATATATGTGTGAGTGATTTATACAATTTGTAGTGATATATTGTATGGTTAAGACAATAGCATTTATAAAGAGCTGCCAGTTGCAGATAAAAGGGAACACGTTGTGCAAGATACAATGAGACGTAAATGTAATCACAGGAGAATGTCACGAGTTCTCTCCCCTTCTTTATTCCGTTTCTATACGGTCCCACACAGCGTTTTGATTCCAGCAAAGACCTGAGCGAGTATGAAGGTATCAGATTAAGCGCCCGATGCTAAAGGAGAGTAGTCTATACAGTACATAGACATGTACAAGCACTATAGAAGAGAACTCCCTTGAATGTAAAGCATGAAGAGATCAACTCAAAATGTGGTAAGGATTACAGTCACACATATGTGCATGTAAATAGGTGATAGACGGTCATCTTCAGTCAACGAAAACTACTGTGTATGCCGAAATAATTTTGCCATAGGTATTTGCGCATGACTGCCGATTTACGGTAAAAAAATGAAGCTATTGCGTTGTCGTAAAACTATTTCGATGCCAACTGCCTTCTCATTGCGGAGGCATATAAAGCAGTTGCACAGGAACACAGGATACCAATTCGGCAGGTATAAATGCCGTACGTCACGATGTCCTTTCTTCTTCTAGATTCTGTTCCCACGTGAAGTAATATACCCAATACACAATGTTGAAAACCAAAAAGGTTAATGGAAAGATAACTCTTGAGGCTTTGTCCACGAGCCTTGCACGACCAACTCCTGACATCTTCCGGAAGCAAGGACATTTAAAACGGCTGTTTGAATTGACGGAGAGTGAAACCTGAAAAGATAAATTAATTGTGATTAATTATTGTATCCTTTATTGTTGGGTTCTAGAACTAGTACTGCTAAAATGTGTTCACCTTTTGGAAAATATTATGTATTAGCAAATTGTCAATTCTAAAGCGTTTGCTTTATTTTGTATGTGATAAAAGGTGAAAAGGGAAAACCAAATCGGAAGCAAAAATATGTTTGGTAAGATTAAATATTTTGACACTAAATAAAAGAGAGGAAATTGAAGAATAATGTCGTAACTGATAAAATATTGTGGTAAATAAGATTAAATAGTTTCCCTATATAATCTATTGATCAAAACTGGTAAAGCTGGAAACACAACATCGATTTCGGGTCATTTTCAAGTGGGAACAACCCACTTCGAAAAGCCAACGAAAATTCATTGAAAGCTGGGAATAGTTATTTGAACATTACTCAACTTACGGCGAGTAGTGAATGGAAATGAATATCGTAAAGTTTGTTTCTTAAACATAACCGATGCCAACTTTGTTGCTATACCAAAACGTATCTATATACCTTTCTTCTGCTTTTAAACAATTTAGCTGTTTGGATAGGACATGGCTTTGGAAATATTTTAATTCAACTACTGTCAGTACAAACAGAAACGCGTGTATTTACCTGACTTACACCGCTTTTCTTAGAAGTACAGAAAATACGTAACCATTCAATCAAAATCAAATTCATCCTTAGACAAACTCCACAAGAATTGCATTAGTTTCACTGAATATCAACAGTTCAAACACTGTCACTACAATCTCTTTAAAACATACAAAAATACTTAAAATCTGGATTTCTTTTTGTACTGACTGTTAATCAAAAATGTTTTGGATTCGCGTAGTATTGTAACGCTTATTGTTTTGATGCACGCGGGGGGTGCGAAGTGTTCTTTTGATTGGCGTACGGTCAATTAACGCTGTTAATGTGTCAATGTGTGCTCTTACGTCTGCATTCTCGATACCATCTTCATTTCCGTTTGTTTTACTCTTATATTTACTTCCCAAATCTTCTTTTGGTTTCCGGTTTTCTGCACGAGTTAACACATTGACGTAGGCAAATTCTACTAGACCGAGAAACACAAAGGCCAAACATGTCGCCATGTAAACGTCAATTGCCTGCAACGAAAAATAAACGTAATTTACAACTTTCAGCCATTATTCAATCATGTATTAACGGAACAATTTGGTCTTCAATCGCCATTTAGAACGATATTGACTTAAGTTTCCAAACTAATTTGACTTGTGATAATACTTTCGACGAGCACATTTCTACTGATCGCTTACATCACGTTTACAACTTTATGTGAACGTATATTGACTAAATTAAAACAATTAGGACAACAAAAATCATCTTAGTTGAAGGAAATCACAGTATAAATACAAACTAAAACCTAACATACATAGTCTACCTACCACTTGAAGCATCGCTTATTTTGAAACAGTCGAACCTCGTTTATTCGACAACATTCTATCCGAAACTTGGTATCATCCGAAATAAATATCAGGTCCCGATGAATATTCTTAAGCACGTATAATTGAAATGGGCTATTCGAAATCATGTATTATTCGAAATAAAATTTCGGACCCGATGAATTCGAATAAACTAGGTCCGACTGGATCATAAAAGGACATACCTTTACATATGAGACATGTGGTAGATTGGCACGTGCACCGGAACTCTGTGTTGTCATGGTGAGAACGGTAAGAAGACCCAATGAGATACGAGCAGGAACGGACGTACAATCCAGCCAGAAATTGACCCAAGACAAGAAGACTATCAAGATACTTGGTACGTATATTTGTATAATGTAGTATGCATAATTTCTCTTCAAGACAAACTGCGCCCCAATGCAGGGATATGTGACTGAAATATAAGTAAATATTAAGGTATTAAGACCGGGTATGTCTCACCTTTTAAGTATCAAGACTGCGTACTTAATTGTCATCGTAGAAGTTCAACCATATCATAACAAATTGTATCCAATCATTCCGTAATCAGCCAATTTGAACGAGTCATGTCATATCCAGTGGATAAAGGAACCATCTTTGATCGCGAAGAAAGATATGTCTGAACAACCATCTGCATTTGTTATCTTAAATATTCATTAATATCTCAGACATTCCAAATTCCTATTACAAAAACAACAACAACAACACCACCACCACCAACAACAACAACTGACAACAACAGTAAAATTTTCTTGTAATTTGTTCAAAATATAATAGTATCACAAAAACATATAATCATACTTACTGCCATAATAGTTCTTTTCACAACTGTAATGTTTGATCTCTTCCAATTCGAATTGTGGAAACTGTATATTCGTTGCAACAGTTACTGCGTCCTCGCTCCAAACAAACTTCATGTTTTCAGTGCTGTGTCCGTCTGAGATAGAAATAAAACCCTAGAAGTGTTATTTTGTTCATTATGGGAAATCCATGGTTACGACATACTTCAAGAAAATATTATAATTTTATCATTTTGTTTTTGCTTAAAACCATACTTTTTACCCGGCTTTGTAAATATTTGTTCATCAGTCAACATTAAAAGTTTGCGAATTTATTCAATTTCGAACAGTTTCCGTAAATCACCGATATTCAACGGAATACGTCACGAAAGATAACGGAATATAACGACGTTGCACGGTCGTAGCCGATTCAATTATGGAATACCATCCGTTGAATACAAAACTTATTCTCCGTAACTTATTTGGAAACAAGCTGGATGAGAGAGCTAATGATTCAAGACCTAAGTCTAGTATTTTATTAATACGTTATTATGAATACGTCAATTGCAATACTTACAACTTTCAACCTCAAAATGGCATATCTGTGTATCAAAAGGATATTTTTGAAGATGCATCAGACAAGAAAATACCCCAGTAACCCTGAAATATAAGACAGCATCTCAATGCGTGCTATGCAATGTTTTATCCTTTATTTCCTTGCTATCATTGATTTCATTGCTGTACAAAGTAAAATATTTATACAAACTAATTGAACATTCTTTAAGATTTTTTGATACAGATGATTAGCTTTCTTAAATTTCATGTGTCTTGCCTCACAACAGCGAAAACTGTTTAAATAGTTAATGAAAAAGTTGACTGTTTCAAAGCCGTTCATAGAATTGTTTACACTTCATTAGGATACTGGTAGAAGACACTAAACCCAAACTTTCAGTGACAAAATCATTAAAGTCAAGGTCACACGAAGCTCGCTTGTAGTTTTGGGCCCACTAAGGGCTACAACAACGAGCGTATGTATGTAACCGCACGGCATTCCGTGTGGGCCCGCGTGAATAGTTGGACCCGTAGAGCCCGTGACTGAAAGTTGAGTATACATTGCCATGCCTCGTTTAGATGAGACCTTTGAGTGGTTCCGTACCCGTAAGACTATGTATCATAGCTCGTGGGAAGTGTGTACACCGGGAGCTTCATGCTTCGGAGGCAATACGTTTGAAATATGTGCTCGTGCCCTCTTGACACACAAGTTGGATTTTGGCAACAGAACAACGAGTTCCAGATGCTTTCAATATCGCTGCATAATCGAAGCTTTTCGGGCAAAACAATCATGTGAAGAATTGACTGTTGTGCTCCGAATAATTGAAGTGTGTAGATTAGTAATAGCACCCATGTAATGTTTTCGATAATTCAATAGTGAAATAACTCAGGTGCGTTTTTGTTTACCAAAGACTCAATTAAACACATCAAACTTTGCTTGCATATAGGGGGTTAAGGTAATGTTTTAGCGAAAACGTTTCTGTTGTTATGTCATAAATAGAATCTTCCATTCGTGTTCATTTTTTATTGAATTTATCGAACTCGTCATCTAAAACGTCTCGTTTTTAGAAGACTCGTTTAATAAATTCAATAAATAATGACCACTCATATTATATCCTTTATTTACGACGGTTAATTTTCACATTCGAAATTTCTCGGTTTACACCATGCCAGCAAGAACTGACCGAAGTATTCCGAATCTTACCTTGCGCTATACTGTATCTGTCCATCAGGGTAAACATGTATCAGTTTGTTTGGTACGGTCACTTCATGGTAATCCGATGATTTCTCGTTTAATATATACATATCTGGCATCCAAACATTGCCAAATAAGGAATAATCTAATTCCAAGCGTGTTAGATTTAGTACATCAGAGTAAGTCAGTCGACGGTCTTCCCAACGTTCTCGTAGAAACATACTTATCGAATAGTCCTGAAAGTAGGAAAAGGAAACTACACTACGTCTGTATTTACACAGTTAAACTGTTTGAAAATAACAATCAGATTCGTTGTCATGGTGAACATTTTATATTGCCAGCGAAGAAAACCAAGCGAAACTCGGCTTTCCGACACTTCTCACAGTTTGAATTGTCCCTCGTATGCTCTGCAACAACGCAAAGTCTGACTTTCGAACGATACTATGCTAAGAGCGACATGCTGAAAAGTTTTGTTAAAAAGCCCGACATATTGCAGATCGCAATGTGTTGTTTTTGTCGTACGTTCTTTTTATTTCATATAAATGTGTAAGTCCCCAAAAGGGGGTTGACATCACTGAAAGATAGATATATACTGTAAGTTTAATATAGTAAGTTTTTAGAGATTTCCGTCATTCTCGCCATTGCAGATCGCAATGTGTTGCTTTTGTCGTACTTTCTTTATTGCATATTAATGTCTATGTCCCCAAAAGGGGGTTCGACATCACTGAAGGATAGATAGGTAGTCCCTACTACAAGTTTTTTGTGTTCGAAAGTTTCTTATCACGTGCGTCTTTGCTACATGTTCCCATTAGAAACGGGTGGTTGTGTGGTAGTTGCACCTTAAAACAATTATTTCAATGGCAATCTTCGACAGTTGCATCGCCTTAATACGAAAACTACTTTACCAGAAGTCACTTGACGTAAAGACTATCGAGTAAGTTTATCGGTCCGACATAGTCCAACATTTGCGCTTCTAAATTTTCGAAGCTAGCAAAGATTTTTACTATTGAAGGCTTAAAACAGCTTTGTTTTTCTATTTAAAAATGTATTGAGTAAATTCAACTAAAACTGGTGTTCACTACATAACAACTCGAGGGCTTTCAGTGCTTTGATTTTTCAAATATGCGCTGTACGATCTTACGTGCTTGGACTTTCAAAATACATTAAAACTAATTAAACATCTAAACAAATGCCCCTGTAACATCCTGTAGCATTGTAAGGTTTTCCTTCATGAACTGTCTTTAAAATAATACACGCATTTGGGATATAAAGAATCGTTGCAATTTATATCGTGACAAACCGTTGTTGAATAATTACAAACCCGTATATTTGCTCGATCAATGGAGACATGACATATGAATAAGATATTTATGTTTTTTATCAATAAAATACATTAAATGTAACAATGGAGCATCACCTGATCTAATGAAGAATTAATACTTAATCCAATCAAGAAATGACTATAATCTCAAAGATGGGAAATCTAGTTCAGGATATGTCGTGCCCTATACAGATACACTATAACAGTTTGTCGTTCAGAGATGATTTATATTCCTACATCAATTGTTTTCTATTCGTAATTGACTTTTGATTAGCTAATTTGAGTTTTATATCGTCATATCATAACAGTGATTTGAGTCATGCATTATATTGTACTAATCGTGAGAAAACATAACGTTTGGTGAATGTGGTTGCTAAATCCAATGATGGTTGATATGAAATAATGGAAGCGCAAGATATGTACTAAAACGAACTAAATGCACTTTATCTCAAAGTAGTGTACAGTAAAACCTCACTTATAGATCACATCAATACTAAGACCACCTCAATAATGAGACCATATTTCAAGGGTCACAAGGGTGGTCTTATTATTGAGGTTTTATTGTATTCATTTTTTGGTATTTTTAGACTACGTTACATTACCTCAGTCATTCTAAGTACTTATGGTTGCTATAAATGAAATGGTGTTTGATTTACATTCTTTTCTCTCTACCACCACATATTTCCTTTATCATGTTAACATAACTATGTACTGTATATGCTTGGTACAATGTGTTGCATATATTTATGTGTGTTTTTCCCTTACTTTAGTAATACATACATACATACATTTATTGGCATTCGGCAATTAATAGCCTTTGGTCATTTACAATATATATGGCAAAGACCCTACACACAAACATACAGAACGCAATTAGAATAACAAAAAAAGAAAAGAAAAGAGAATCAATCAATGGTTACAGGATATAAATGTGTATACATAGTCAAAATGAGGCAACACAGGAAACAATTAAATATTTTCGAGAGTTTTTGTTCTTGCTTTAAATGCTTCTGAAATAAATTTTGCAATATTTATCTGAATTTTTGTTGTTGTTGACAGTATATTATTAAATTTCTCAATACAAGGCCATGAGGTTTTCGGTAAATATTTCTTTCTGAGGTCATTGTATATCAGACAGCACATTAAGAAGTGGTATTCAGATTCAACAACGTTTCTATTGCATACTTTACATACTCTATTGTCCCTATCAATACCTAACATTCTTCCTGCTTCAATTTCTAATTTATGATCACTCAATCTAAAGCATGTTAATTGTTTTCTTAATTTATCATTACCAATTTTGTCAAGATAACTTTCGTATTCGAAATCATTTTTATATTTGCAATAGTAATTCAATTTTGACATCGATTGAATTGAAGCATTCCAGTCCTGAATAAATTGATCATATATTCTGTTCTTAATCAATGGTAGGTAGTTAATATTTTGATTGAAATTTGTACGGACATACGTGAACCCGAGATGATCAATGATTGAGTTCAAACGGGAAGTCCAAGAATTGCTATTTACATTAGCACATAGATCCAAATACATGAAGTTGATAGAAGATTGGTTATTTTTCATAATTTTCAACCAAAACTTGATAGATCTAATTTTACTAATTATAGATAATGGGAACCTTCCCAGTTCACCATATACAGCGTAATTAGGTGTCTGATGTTTAATACCAAGTATCTTTTTACAAAACCTTACATGCAATTTATCTATATCCTTGTTGTTATAAACACCCCATACTTCGGACCCATACTGCAAAATTGGAGCTACCATTGTTTCAAACAAAGATAACTTTGTCTTAATATCTAACTTAACTTTGTCAAATAATGATAATAATTTATGGTATGCACCTAAAGCTTGTTCAGTAAGAGTGTTAACAGCAGTAGACATATTACCGTTATAAGTGAACTTAATTCCTAAATATGTGAAATTGTCAACTCGCTCAACCTTTTCCCATTTATGAAAAAATCTGAATAATTAGTTTGTTTTCGTTTTTCAAATACACATGTTTTTGTTTTGGTCACATTGATTTCAAACCCCATTTTTCTGAATATCTATATACATTATCAATTTGAGATTGTAGACTTTTAGGATCAGTTGTGAACAACACTATGTCATCAGCAAATAATATCATATACATTGACAATTATTCCAAATCTTTATCCGTTAACGTATCAAAATATATATTATCAACAATATCATTTATAAATAAAATGAATAAAAGGGGAGATAACGGTTCTCCTTGCTTTAATCCTATTGTGACGTCAAAGAAATCTGATATTTTCATTGTACTAGATATTTTCACACATGATTGAACTTCACTCGTTAGACAATAACTTATCTCTAATATCATTGAATACATCGGCATTTGAACGATCTCGTTCAAGAAATTCGTCTCTAATCGAGGTATCCCATACAATTTTGTCATAACTCAAAACTGTTTTATAAGACCTATCAATATCACAACAAAAAGAAACTGCAACTGGACAATGGTCCGAAAATTCCGTCATGTCTAATATACACACATATTATTCACATATTTAAAGCAGTCTGCACTAGCGACTAAGTAATCTACTAAACTAAAAACAGTTCGACCTCGACATTGGGCGTTATACGTGCATTTTCCATCCTCTAAACGTCCATTCACTATGCAGAGATTGTTTTCTTTACAAAGATTTAATAATTTAGTGCCAATGTTATTCACTATTTTATCGTGATTTTGTCTCACAGGTAGACTCGATACCGAGAAGTCTGTTTGTGGAGTATCAACGTATCTGTTCAGATGAATATTTTGTACGAAGTCAAGTAAATCCCCCGTGCGTGAATTCATGTCACCTGATATAAAAACATTACCCATTTCTCTATATTTACGAATATCATTATTTAGGCGATCAAAAAAGTCAAATTGAAACAATGTAGAGATTCACATTTCTGTAAAGTTTTGAGTCTTCTGGAGGAATATAACATACACAGAAATATGTATCATTTTCTGATTTGGTTAAGTTTTTGTTTAATTTTAACCAAACTATCCCTTTATTGTCTAAATCAACAATCTCAATTAGAGCTGAAAGATATTGCTTGAAGTACACTATAACACCACCGCTGTTTCTCCGCGCCTTGCTATTGAAATTCGGACGAGGACAGTTGAAATGATTGTATCCATCTATGTCGATATTAGATGATTTTGCAGTCCATGTTCCCGTCAAGAAAAGTAGGTCATAGTCTGATACAAAGTTTAGTTTTGTTTTGATACCCTGTACATTCCAAACTAGAAATGTTAAAAGTATACTATGCTCATTTTTTGTTCATTTGTTTCATAAACCAAACATGAAAAATACTTTTCCTATGGATAAAACATCACTAATCCTGCATTTATGAAGAATGAACTCATAATGAATTAATCCATATTTGTTGAAGAAAGATGTTTGTACATCATAAAACTTAAAAAAACTTCCAGTTTTTTTAACAATCATGCTATTTTACACGTTTTGAATGTAAGTAATTTGATAAAAAAAAGATTTTTTTCAATTAGTTTTACGTTGCAATGGCTCTTATTAGAGATGTTTTAGCCAATGTAACAACAATACTGGAAAAAGCCAATTCAAAGATTTTATGTTCAGATGAGCCAGATACATCTTTAACTGATTCTCATATGATAAGTATGCTGATTGATTTTCCTTCTTTGCTTTTATCATAATGGGGATAAGCGTTTTGCGTCGTTCCTGTATTGCCTTAGGAAATTGGTCACTGTAGCAACGTTAAATGTCGCACCACGCTAAATGTCGCATTTGACGTTATATGTCGCAAGGCTGACGCTAAATGTCGCAACCAACGCTAAATGTCGCAAAACCTCCTGACGTTATATGTCGCATCTGTATTTCAGTCATTTATTACCACGTACAGTACTTATATCATGTTTTAACTTTACAGTTGTGAAACGCTTAAAACAAAACATCAAATGGATCATTTGTTTTCGGCACAGGGAGTGTTTACCACAGGTTGACGTTTTAAGAGTTACTGGCGGGAAAAGCTAAGTGATATTTTACATTGTACATTGTGAATCAGTAATACTACAAAAGAGTGCTTATAAAGGAGTGCGACATTTAGCGTTGATGTTGCGACATATAGCGGCAGTACAATTTCTTGCGACATTTGGCGTTACAGATGCGACATATAACGTCAGGAGGTTTTGCGACATTTAGCGTTGGTTGCGACATTTAGCGTCAGCCTTGCGACATATAACGTCATGTGCGACATTTAGCGTTGGTGCGACATTTAACGTTGCTACAGTCACTAACACGTATTTTCAGTTGAACAGGTTGTTCGGAATGATTATCTGTTGTCTGTTGATTAGTTTGATCATCATTGTGAGATTTCCACCAATTTGTTATCTTTTGCTTGATCATCTGTTTGTCAGGGAAGTGATTGAACTTTACCACCACTGGTCTGATTTTGTTATCAAAGTATCGATTACCTAATCGGTGAGCACGTTCTATTTTAATTGTTTCATGTGCATCAGGAATGTTCAATGTGTCTTTGCAGAAATCTAAAACAAGTTTGCCACAATTTTCCGATCGTCTTTCATCAACAGTCACTCCTTCAGGAAATCCGAAGAAAAGCAAATTATCTCTCATCGACCTTGACTTAATATCATTCATTTCTTCTGGGATTGTTTTCAGAGAACTAATATTAGCTTCCATCTTTGTTATACGATCACGCTCCTTCTTAAGAGACGACTCGAGCTCAGACTGTTTAAACTGAATTTCGTCTGAAATTTGAGAATCATACGCTCTGCTTGCCTCAACGTCAGTTATTCTAGAATTGGTATCCCTCGAATTCACTTCAAGTGTTGTGACTCTTGTATCAATTGACGCAAGTCTGTTTGAAAGAGAGGACAACTGTTGTTCAATTGAGTCCAATTTAGTTAATCGTTTGTCTATTGAATTCAGTCTCTCAATGACAAGTTGTTGGAAATTATCACTGAATTGTTGAACAGGAGGTTGTGGAGACTGCAGATGATTAAAGTATTGCTGTTGTTGTTGTTGTTGCTGTAGCTACTGCTGCTGCTGCTGCTGCTGCTGCTGCTGCTGTTGGACTGGATGTGGTGTTGGAGTATAAAACACACCTACTGGAGTTTGATAATTGTTCATGTTTGACATGTTGGTCATGTTCATTGGCTGTACGTATCCCGGAGTAGACATGTTGTTATGTACTATTGGTTGTGGATCACTCATCAATGTTGTTGGAGATTTATTATTTGCTTGTCGTTTCTCAGGAAGAATAATGCCATTATCTGGTGAAGACAGAGGTCGTTTACCTTTTTTGCTATTGTTTTTCTTTGGCGGCATTTAATCCGTTTGAAATTGATCACGTGGACAGAGGATATAATTCACGATCACGTACGTATAGTCATTGAATTCACCAATGCGCACCACTCATGCGTGACGAATCACGAATTATAGGCATGGTATATATGCTCAGGTTTACACAATGACCTTTGATATACACAAACAATTGTCTATACAATATTTATACAATAAATATAGAGTCTGAAATTTCACCTTTAAAGAATTACAGTTATTTTTTTTCAATAGTAGTTACCAATGTTTGAGGATAGATTTTCCAACACCGCTAATCCAAAAATTACACTTTGTAGTCCCATATGTCCCATATGTTTCGAAATTTTCCAAATATTTCACAACACAAATTTCACCTTTAAAGAATTACAGTTTTTTTCAAGAGTAGTTACCAATGTTTGAGGATAGATTTTCCAACACCGCTAATCCAAAAATTACACTTTGTATACATTGTCAAGCTTAACATCATTAAATATCGTACATGTACATAAAATGTAGATCTATAAATCTATAAGAATGTTGTATAATTTAAGCATGTATTCATGATTTGTTTAATGAAATATTCTATTGATATCTGGTACAGTAAAACCTCAATAATAAGACCACATTTGTAACCCTTGAAAACTGGTTTCCTTATTGAGGTGGTCTTGGTATTGAGGTTATATAGAGAGCAGTGAAAATGGACTTGAAGATTGTGCTCTTAATTTTGAGATGGTCTTTAAGTGAAGTTTTACTGTACGTCGTATTTAATGATGCTATAAAATGTATGTATTTATATAACTTGTATAATTGTGAATCATGGATAAATATAATGCCTTGATTTCTGAATAAAGTATTATTATTATTATATAATAGTGCAAACTCACTGATACAATTATCAAAACTGACATTGATATTGCATTAAATAAATAAGTATGTATCATGTATCAAACCATATTCCAGAAACAAATCGTAACCATTGTGAGATGAATGTACGACGTACATATATGAAAACGGGGAAATATTTGGAGTCTAATCTAGTCCGTCTTTTTTAAGTACCGGACGCGTTTGGCTTAAAACATCTACTGTTATTTGGTAACGTTGAAAGTAGACAATTTTATTTCATTCGTAGACATGTATTGAAATGTATTAGTCGACATAAATGCAGTGTCAGCGACTATATAACTTTCTTTTTAAAATTCGGCACCATGGCATAATATAACGAGTTATCAACGGAATGTTACGGATCGCTTTTATGTCCCAATGAAGTGAAAAGTCAAAGATATGGTGTTTTAATCCCTTATTAACTCATACTTATGACTTTTTATATGGCACTAATAAATATTCAAATGCGTGATATCTAAATGGGTTTTTGAATAGGAAAACGGCACCCATTACCAATGGGCTAATGGAATATTTGAATGGAGGCAGATTTTGAATGAATTCAATTTGCCGTTAATTTTGATCGACGAATGTAAAGCGTTATTGTGCATGTATAATTGTTGAAAACGATCTTTTTTTTAAACTATATGGTTTTATAAAAGTATGTATTGATAATATACTGCTGAATATTTTGAAGTAATTACCATGTTCAATGATTGATATACAATATAATAACATTTCACCTTATCTCTTATGCATCTTAATATTCTAATCAGACTTTATTCGGCGGAAAGTCATTAAGTTTCTGAATAGCTTGATAATTAGCAGTACAAACATCGATTATTTGGTACAAAACTGCTTTATCACGAATGACGAGATACAACAATTTTGCAACAAAACTTTGATATGTTTTTGTTTATCAATTAAAGGTACATAGTCTTATCTTCTGAGAAAATATGCCAAGTCAGAAATATGAGAACATCGGTGGTAATTGTCTTCATACAGATGTGCTCGGCAACACTGCAGTGTCCGATTGGAGTATTTTCTATCCTCACCTACGCACCGAGTTAGCTTACATAGGAAATACCTGTACCAGACTCGCGTTCTATCCTCACCTACGCACCGAGTTAGCTTACATAGGAAATACCTGTACCAGACTCGCGTTCTATCCTCACCTACGCACCGAGTTAGCTTACATAGGAAATACCTGTATCAGACTCGCGTTCTATCCTCACCTACGCACCGAGTTAGCTTACATAGGAAATACCTGTACCAGACTCGCGTTCTATCCTCACCTACGCACCGAGTTAGCTTACATAGGAAATACCTGTATCAGACTCGCGTTCTATCCTCACCTACGCACCGAGTTAGCTTACATAGGAAATACCTGTACCAGACTCGCGTTCTATCCTCACCTACGCACCGAGTTAGCTTACATAGGAAATACCTGTACCAGACTCGCGTTCTATCCTCACCTACGCACCGAGTTAGCTTACATAGGAAATACCTGTACCAGACTCGCGTTCTATCCTCACCTACGCACCGAGTTAGCTTACATAGGAAATACCTGTATCAGACTCGCGATCTATCCTCACCTACGCTCCGAGTTAGCTTACATAGGAAATACCTGTACCAGACTCGCGTTCTATCCTCACCTACGCACCGAGTTAGCTTACATAGGAAATACCTGTACCAGACTCGCGTTCTATCCTCACCTACGCACCGAGTTAGCTTACATAGGAAATACCTGTACCAGACTCGCGTTCTATCCTCACCTACGCACCGAGTTAGCTTACATAGGAAATACCTGTACCAGACTCGCGTTCTATCCTCACCTACGCACCGAGTTAGCTTACATAGGAAATACCTGTACCAGACTCGCGTTCTATCCTCACCTACGCACCGAGTTAGCTTACATAGGAAATACCTGTACCAGATTCGCGTTTAGCAGTTCCAGGCAACGTTTAAGAAAAGTTATAACCCAATGCTTTAAAGCACGTCTGTACGAAGGCATTAGTATGCCATTTTATCATCAAACATGTTTTTTAGGATATTTTGGTAGAATTACGACTGTCTACCTTTAACTTACCATATTCGCCTCACTGATGGAGTATATTGAGTTCACAAACATATTCACCGTTACAATGACTTGTTTGTTCTCTGAAATAAACCAAAAATGTGTTCCAGTTAATGCACATTGGTTTTAACTTCTATTTTACATAATTATGCAATGTTTATTCAAATGTCATATGAAACACCTGCATTCGTATGTTTAGACAATGGATATCTTCTCACCATGAAACTGAATCCTAACCTGATGTGCATTCTGCTGTGTTTATTTTTGAAAGGAAAATATCTACAATAGTTATAAAGTGTAAATTAGGTGTTTACATAAGGACTGACATTTTATTCCATGTTAACGTTGAAATTTGTAATACCGGTATTCAAAATTGAAACCACAGTTGTTAAATCCTATTTGAACTTAAGATGTAATTGGTCATGACAAAATATGAAAAATTATCAAGACAATAGTAACATCGAAAATTTAATTCTATAATTATCTCGGTATCCTATTTTTTTACGGCAGTTGCATTACAGTGAGTACTGCACTCGCTTCCCCATTTTAATAGTCCAACATGAATTGCCTATGTGGGGGTCGAGTGGTTATGATCGCTGACTTAAAATTGTTAACACCGCATCGCCGCGGGTTCGAATCCCATCCGGAATATAGGATTTATAAGTGAGAAACTGTTTTGACTGGAATAGACACTACATGACACAGGCTGTTTATGTGACTGTAATTCCCATTATAGAAAGTCCAAAACCTACTATCGCCATCAATTTCAGAATACGATGTAGTACATGTATCAAAGCTCATGCAAGTTACCGTGTTAATGTTATGGTTTATCACAACGAACTAGATTGACGGTTTTCAGTCAGAAAGCGTGCATCCCTCCTTAAAATAAAACTTAATGAATGAATGAACAGTACCATCGGACATACACTTACGTTGATCATATCGTGGGGGTAACTTCTTGTCATAGCCAGTAAATATGTCTTCCAAAATCGTTGACCTGAAAAGACAGAACACAGAAATGTTATTATTTGGAAATTCTTATTTCCAATCGATTAATATATGAACGTCTCTTGCAATTTCTGAAAGATGAATAATTTTGCGTAATCAAATTTCAATATTATTACTCATATAAATCATATACAGTCGGACCTCGTTCATTCGAATTCATCGGGCCCCGAATTTTTATTTCGAATAACACATGGTTTCGACCATTTAAATTCTACGTGCATATGAAGAAGATACATGGGGACATAGTATTTATTTCGGATGATACCAAGTATTCGGATTGTAGGTTTTCGAATAAACGAGGTGGTATTGTATTTATGATTCATTAAGAATTTTCGGAAATAAGAATAAGAAATCCTTTCGGACGAATGCAGAAGAATGGGGAGCCTTGTTACGGTAGATACGATACGTATATTAGCATCGTACCGCAGACTAAACGCATCTTTCAACTTGGTTCAACAGCAATTTTATTTATTATTTTATTTAACGGAACTTTATAGTGTGAAAAGAGTTTTCATGACTGACAAGAGATCAAATATCCTGTTTATATCGATACCTTAATGTTAAATACCGACGTGCTGAGCGTGACACCATATCCGCAGTACTATTCACGTTACATGGAGTGTTGGGACAAAACAACATATATCATGCGAGAAATATCACACAACTTGCCCCACTTAGCCTTTTAAAACATTTTCACTTGAGATAATTCTGTTCTAGAACACACGGTCGATGATTTTTTTAATTAATATGTGAACTCGCTGATCATGTCACGTTAGAGTTCAAAATCAAATTTCAGATCATTATGTACCAAATCAGAGTTCAAAAAATGACCACAGGCCATCATGTCCAAATTCAGCGTTCAAAATGTGATCACAGTTCGTCATATGCAAAATCAGAGTTTAAAAAGTCATCATATGTCGTCGAGTTCAAAATGTGATCGCAGGAAGCCATGTGCAAAATTAGAGTTTAAAATTCAATCACAGGTCGCCACTTGCAACGCCGGAGTTCAAAATGAGATCACATATCGTCTAAGTCAGGAAGCCACGTGGCACTAATAATATACAATACAATTATAATTGGCGAATCATTTGTTCATTGCAAAAATATTATATTTGAATATCCAACGCTGACGGCAGTGCCTGTACGTGTTTCAACATCTTTACTTTTAAATAATACGATTTAGTTTTTGCCAGTTAAATAAACTTCGGTTTGCTTTAGTGAATCATCGGCCTTTGAACGAAAACACGCACGTGTTATGAATATCGAGAAAGCGTATAATTGTCGGTGTAATATGCGTGTAAATTGATACTGAAATGCAGAATGTGATGAATTCAAAGGCGGAAAGTATTTTCAATGAGCAATAAATTTTACATTTTCAAAAGGGCATACAATTTATACCACAATAAAATGCAAATTTGTTTTCTTCATGTAGGTCGTGTTTCTTCATGTAGGTCGTAAACGCTAACACGCTCCAACATGGCCAGTTCTACTGTTAATCACCAACATTATTTCTTAACATGAATGTGAATGTTTTTATCTTTACACATTATTTGCTGGTAGGGATTTTGGTATACAATATAATGGTGACTATTCCATGATCCAGATATTTCTATAAACTGATCGTTGAAACGTATTCATGGGAAGCCGTATTATATTTTCCCCCCAGTATTTACGGTTTACTCTAATAATATTGACATGCATTTTGTTAAGAATAAAAACTTGAAACTTTACTTTTAATACGAATATCTTGACATATGAAAACTACAAGATTTAAATTTTGTTCGAAGTTTTTTTCCCTTGATTGACAAGTTACTTGTCTGAATCATATCTATGGTGAAAACCCAACAGTTACATCATGTATTTTGACTGCTGAAAGGCACACTTCTAAATCTCCAAAGACCATAACCGATTGTCTGACAATGTCGATTATTCGCATCGGTCGGGTTGTCAGATTTTACCGATTAATACATTGACAAATGTGACCGATTTGCCCATCACGATAACGATGCAAAACTCAAACAAACAATCGTTCTGCAACATTTTGAGAGGTTAACATAAGTTAATTTCGAAAATTAATTGTTATACTTATAGTGCTGAATAGAGGTATTTTGCATGATAATTATGGATTTGTAACTTTCTAAAATATGTGAAATAATATATGTTAATAAATAAGTGATTTGATATTGGCCCTGTTATTTGTCCCGAGGACAAATAACAGGGCCGATGTCAAATCACTTATTTATTGACAATTTTATTAAATAACTAATAATAATTAAATCGTGTTTTTTTTCTGTATACGCTAAAACTATGAATTAGTTCCGTGCTAAAAACTGTCGACGAACGTTTAAATACTGACTTTAAAATAAAATGGCTGCCGTTTCCGAATTTCCAATACGACTGCCCTCGGACAAATAACAGGGCCAATGTCAAATCACTTATTTATTGACAATTTTATTAAATAACTTCATGTACTTATAAATAAAGGATTCAAAATCTTGTTTTTTTTCTGTATACGCTAAAACTATGAATTAGTTCCGTGCTAAAAACTGTCGACGAACGTTTAAATACTGACTTTAAAATAAAATGGCTGCCGTTTCCGAATTTCCAGCTGCGAATCTATATCATTTTTTGGCCCTGTTTAATTAGCCAATCAAATTCTTTAAAATGCGGGCCAATATCAATATCAGTTAGCGGCCCCGGGCCGAAAAGTAATATAGATATTGGCACTGTTATAGAGGAGGCCTTTGTATTATTGGACGAGGCAAATGCTGTGTTTAAGGGCTAATAATTAATAGTTATTTAATAATTCGCAGGGACAGCACTTTGCACTAGTAATATCACCAGGTTTAGTGTTGAATATGGAAGATGTACCAGGCTCATCTGAACGTAAAACATGAATAGGCTATATTCAGTATTGTTGTAACATGGGCTAAAACATCTTAAATAAGAACCATTGCGATGTAAAATAATCTTGTTTTATCGTATTACTAACAAAAGAAAAAACTTGTAAAATCACGATTGTAAAAAATGATGTTTTTTTTAAACTTCCTTTTTTCGACATATACGGATGAATGATGAGTTTGTTCGTTGATAATTTATTAGTGTTTTAGCAATATGAACTATTTTTTTCATGCTTGCTTAGGTTAACAAATGAACAAAAAGCGACTTTAAGACAAAATAAACAAAGTAAGTGTTACATTATACGTACATTGTAATATTGTTCGAGTTTGTCTGTGCCCCGACCGTGGTGAGACAAACAAAACTTAGCACCGCTCGTAGTATGGTCTTCGACATCTCCGTTTTCTTCATCTCTTGTGAAGTCTGACTTCATTGAAAACTCTGCAAAATATTGAAAATTGAAAAATCATCCTCATCATTCCTCATTCGCTTATTCCATCGCGATCTAAAGTCAATCACCGCGGTCACCTTTTAGTTATTTTCCTTTATAAGAAAGACAGTAGTTTACATTAATATGAAATAAAATGACTAAATTCTACCATCTATGATACAGCACAGTTCTACCAAACTGAAAGCAAGTCAATCCTATACAGAAAGGAAGTCACAATATATTCAGTACGGATCAAATGACAGCTTCAAACAAAATATGTTCCGATATCTTGCCTAGCCCGCTACAGCTTCAAACAAAATATGTTCCGATAGTTTGCCTAGCCCGCTACAGCTTCAAACACAATATGTTCCGATAGTTTGCCTAGCCCGCTACAGCTTCAAACACAATATGTTCCGATATCTTGCCTAGCCCGCTACAGCTTCAAACACAATATGTTCCGATATCTTGCCTAGCCCGCTACAGCTTCAAACACAATATGTTCCGATATCTTGCCTAGCCCGCTACAGCTTCAAACACAATATGTTCCGATATCTTGCCTAGCCCGCTACAGCTTCAAACACAATATGTTCCGATATCTTGCCTAGCCCGCTACAGCTTCAAACACAATATGTTCCGATATCTTGCCTAGCCCGCTACAGCTTCAAACAAAATATGTTCCGATATCTTGCCTAGCCCGCTACAGCTTCAAACACAATATGTTCCGATATCTTGCCTAGCCCGCTACAGCTTCAAACAAAATATGTTCCGATATCTTGCCTAGCCCGCTACAGCTTCAAACAAAATATGTTCCGATATCTTGCCTAGCCCGCTACAGCTTCAAACATAATATGTTCCGATATCTTGCCTAGCCCGCTACAGCTTCAAACAAAATATGTTCCGATATCTTGCCTAGCCCGCTACAGCTTCAAACAAAATATGTTCCGATAGTTTGCCTAGCCCGCTACAGCTTCAAACACAATATGTTCCGATAGTTTGCCTAGCCCGCTACAGCTTCAAACACAATATGTTCCGATAGTTTGCCTAGCCCGCTACAGCTTCAAACAAAATATGTTCCGATAGTTTGCCTAGCCCGCTACAGCTTCAAACAAAATATGTTCCGATAGTTTGCCTAGCCCGCTACAGCTTCAAACAAAATATGTTCCGATAGTTTGCCTAGCCCGCTACAGCTTCAAACACAATATGTTAGCCCGCTACAGCTTCAAACACAATATGTTAGCCCGCTACAGCTTCAAACACAATATGTTCCGATAGTTTGCCTAGCCCGCTACAGCTTCAAACAAAATATGTTAGCCCGCTACAGCTTCAAACAAAATATGTTCCGATATCTTGCATAGCCCGATACAGCTTCAAACAAAATATGTTCCGATATCTTGCCTAGCCCGCTACAGCTTCAAACAAAATATGTTCCGATAATTTGCTGCGCACATTACAGGTACAAATAAAAAAATACCATGAAAGATGGTAGTACTTTAAGTTCCCAATACAAGCACAAATGTGAGTGCATCACGGTTTCTAACCTATTAATCCACTAACTCGACAACATGTATATCCATAACTAAATGCATGTTTACAACTTCACAAGGATTAGCCTAGTAAAGTTTTGTGAATTTAAATAATTATGCAATTTATTTAAACGTTTATCACGCGTAAACTGAGCGCACTATATCCTCGTAACTTGTCTAACAATTGTTGTGCTTGTTCATATAAAGCCAAGTGTGATCTGTGTACCGTCGACTCTGAGATCTACATAAGATTGAAACTGATTGAGATCAAATTAGGATAAATTTCCAATAATCGATTGCAATTTGTCTGTATTCTCTAAAAAATAGGAAATTTGAATTTATAGGAGTGTGATATATGAAAATGAACATATTTATCATGAAGATTTATCTTAGCATAGCCGATGTTTAAAGTTTATAAGAAACTTCATTTGATCTTAGATCCCGGAAACTACTCCTCTATGAATATGAAGCCTGAACTCTGATATGAAAGCAGATTATCTAAAACAAAATTAAACTTGGAAAACAGCAATTGAAAATGGTTAAACTGACTATCCATTTATTCAGTCATTTATCAATTGCACTCTTGTACATTGAATAAGAGTATGTACTTTGAAAAAGTGGCGACGTATTTTGGTAGGTCAAACCATTTTAAGAGATTAGGATTACAGTAATAGAATAACAATTACAAATGTATATCAAACGAATGTCACTATTCTGAAAGCGTCATTGCATCATAAACCTTAAATTTACGAGGAGCAGACGGATATTATCAAAGAAAATCAAACTTGTTTTCGCAAAGATTGGCAATTTCAGCTCATACTACGGTACTTAGGCCGCCAAAACTATCTTGCTCCTTTTCTTTAACATCGTCGAACCTTTCACTACGGCGTCAGTTCACGTATGAACGTCGATATTTGAATTTAATTATATTTGAAGCACTCCTCAAAAATCATATACAGATGTCGAATGTCATTGGATTTAACGATGTAGTAGTTGTTCTATATTCCTTAACCTCTTAATACACATACCCTGTTAAGCTAGACTATTTGGTTTTTAGTAAAAGCTTCACTTCTTATTAATGTTATCAGGTGTATTCAACATGTTATATGATACATGTGCAGCAAAACCTGAATAGAACACTACATACTTAGGCGGACAAAACACTTATGTATACTCTATGGTTTAATCAAGGCGCTGACAGTACGTGAGAACCAATTGTATTAATTCACTGAATGGAAAAGAGAAATAACTTTGCCGTAGAATTAAATAAGAATCACTTCTACTACGTACTAAATGTTTACAATGTAAAGGTTGGAAATTTACGTTGTAAGAAGTAGCGCAAGTAAAGGGACATTAATAAATTAGGACCTTTAAACTCAGTCCCATTGGGCACAAAATACAACATGCGGATACATACAAAGGGGAAGGGACAGTAGGAACAACGCAGGACTATGTAACAAGTAAGGGCCTTTGTTTGAAAGCTCGAGCAGGCCCAACAAGAAGTCGTTATTCAATGATGACTCTGTGCTTTATTTTCTCTGTATCTATTGATCGAAAGGCACGTTAAATAGCGATGAGATGTATTCCTAAATCATTACATTATTTTTGTATCTTCTCAGATGGCTATATGGCTTTTTCTAACCATCAAACTTACACTTCATGGTACAAAAAGACTTCATATTACTTAGATATTGACATATTCTAAACCGAAAGGAGCCTATTTTAGACACGAGAAGGGAAATAGGGATCTTGACAAATCATAGAGGATTTCTAATATATCGTTTTGAATACGAACTGCGTGTTTTCATGAATGAAAAAGGATATAGAATCGTCACATTCAACACTTTATGCCTAGATTTATTCAATGGCAAAGAAGGATCTTGGAAGAAGTTAAGAGTTAAACATCTCATTGATTACAAATGATGCCAAATTCAGAAAACTAAAAACATCTTCGTTGGCAAGAATATCATTCCTTACATGTAAAAAAGGTTTTAAGTACATTAATTACATAAACTATGTAATGCCACTTTAGTAGTTGCCTTGAATTGTAGTTGTACCGTAGTCTGGATTTGGTGAGTCTAACATGGATGTATTAGCTAGTTTGAATATAGTAAAACTCAACTTAAAGACAACCTCAATAACAACACCACCTCAAAATTAAGAACACACTTTCCAAGTCCATTTTCACTGTTTTGGTCTTTATTCAACCTCAATATTAGGACCACCTCAATAAGACGACCAGTTTTCAAGAGTCCCAAGGGTGGTCTTATTATTGAGGTTTTACTGTAGCATAGTTTCCACTACAAGGTGACAGCCTTTCGGAGATGCAAAGTTTGGCTGCCGGTATAAGATGTTGTTGAGCGTTGGTTGGAGTTTGAATTGACAGTATTTTTAACACAAATGAAAAGAATGCAAGAAGGAACTCAGAAAGAGCGCCTCTTTCATCGTTGTGACCAGGGTGATGGTGTAGATGTGAACGAGAAGAAGAAGAATGAAAAGGTTATTGAGGAGTCCAACAATCTTATAACGGAACAAAATTCAATCAAATTGATACGATTAAAGGAGAATTATGTTCTCTAAATGTTTCTATAAAAAAAATCTTATATTTACCAGCATAACTGAATCCATTAACATATTTGTGCAAACTCAATCGACATCAAATCCTGTCAAATCCGGATAAATCATTTAAACGTGTCGTCTCTTTGTGAGCATAGAAGACAACAAAATGACATTTGTTGACAAAACTTCTTCAATTAATTATAAGTCGATTTTAATCCTTTGATCATTAAATAAGGTAAACATTTAGCCATAAATCCTTCTTTGGCAAAACACTGAATAAAAGTTGAAAATCAACCCGTACATATATGCGGTTATCTATCTATTTGCACTAACGGCTTCATATCTGATTCTTCGTTTAACAATATTTTGTATTTGAATTAACGGTAAGTAGTTAAAATTTGCGTTATAGATTTAATACTTTTGTGTAAAGGTATATAAATACACTCATTAAAATTTGTATGTTAACATACGATCGGAATAAATTTACATCCAATAAATTCAAATAAGGTTATATGGCTTTTAATTGAACAACTCAAGGGATTATTATAAGTTGCACACCTTCTCTGCCGATCGTATTCACTTTCTTCTTTTCTTCTCTGTTTATATCGTCTGTTGTTTTGTTTGATTAGGCTTAGCATAACATTCACATGAATATATAAATATATTGAATACATATACGAATAAAAATGTTTAAACTACTGGTAGAGAGGCGCAGTGGTTGAGGGGTAGAGCGCCTGACTCCTGATCCGAAGGTCATGAGCTAGAGCCCTGCGAAAAGCGGGATTTGATAATTTACTTCACATTCCCTTTTTTCCGCCAAACCTTCGAATTTTAACAGGACATGATGTACAAACAGAAATAGTTAATCCTTCTTAACACTCCTCAGTTGTCCTTTATAGTTGACCAGGCAAATCCTTGCGCCCCTGTTCCCATGCGTATTTACCCTTGCACCTCGAATTCACAACAAGACTGATGTGTATAAGAATGGTGAACTAGTTAGTGCACAGTCTCTGTTTCTGAAAAATCCAACTTTTTCCACTTAAATCTTTTTATTTACTGATTGGTATTTAATCTGTAAATTGTTGCATACTACTGTAGTATCACTTAAATTCGCGGGGGTGAAATTTCGCGCAAACAGCAAAAAAGGCAGTTTCGCGCGGGCCTAAATTCGCGCATTTTAAATTTTTGAAGAAAAAAATCAGACAAATATGACGGTATCGCAGCGCGTGTTATTATTTCGTACATCCGTATCATAAGCTGTAAATAGCAATATTCTGCGTATTAACTCGTAAGTTGGGGGTTATCTCTGTAATAGAGTCGCCAATTAACAATTTTATTGCCAATTGTCATATCTGAATACAATAGATACGTGTGAAACTTGAATAAACAACATGACTAGCGAGGTTCGCATCATATTTTGATCAGTGTCACCAAGCGCTTGATTCCCTGGTTATTTCAGCGAACCAGTCGGGAACGAATTAAAACATACCCCATAACAATACCACAAACAATATGACACGTCCAACTATTAATTGGCGTTAATTGACACGACTGTACGAATTGTTCAAGAATTAAAGTATGAAGAAAAAAGTTGCAGTGCCTGCAATCCGGATGACAACGATTTTATGCAGTCGTGTATTCTTTATACAGTAAAAACTCATGCTACGACCAACTCGATTTTATGACCAACTCTTTATTAAGACCACTTTTTTCCGGACCCGAATTTCTCTCTATATAATTCAATGGTCGCGAAGCTCGATATTGCGGGTAACTCGATATTGGGTAATGCGACCGCTTATTCAGGTCCCCATCAATAATAAAAGAACATTTTCAACTCGAAAATACGACCACGTACCGTTCCGAAACAGACATATGTGTAAAAAACTTACGAACATTGATAACACTTTAATCCCTCCGGGCGGTATAAACACATCATCAGGTAGGTATTTTACAATTTGGCATTTTGTGATACCCTGGGGTCAGAATAGTTAATTATATTTGAATGAGATTTCTAGATCTATCTAGTTGATTAAAGATTGATACAAAATCGGACATGAGCAGAAAGCGTACTGACCTTTCTGTGAAAATTAATTTAATCAATGACAGTCAGAGAAAGTTTGACCTCTGCTTTACATAACTGTTATGATACTATCTTAAAATATAATTAATAGTTGTTGGCAATGAAAGTTGTAAATTAACATATTAAAATTACATTATTGAAGGAAAGAGCAATTAATTTCTTAAATATATCTGTCTAGCCTGTGGCATTACCTATTATAATTATCATTACACACTTCTAGTATTTATTCATTTTTCGTAATAAACGTGTATCTATAATAGTTTATTTTTATGCTTCAGTGTTCAGGTTCATTCAATATGCAAGAGGAAAGCGAAACTGGCTGAAGGATATGTGGATGACTATTCTGTTTGTCCAATATGTTTATCTCAATAAAGTTATACAAAAATGTATTGTGTACCATTTGTTCCATTATTGATTTTTCGACGTAGCTGTATATTATTGATCTTGACCTACATTTTAGACCAATCAAATATTGTATATGAAGCGCGTTGTTCAAATATGCAACAAATTAGACGATTTGATTGATTCATACATTAAGCGGAGAGGCACCCAACGAAAAGATAATTCACTTTCCTGTAGCCTACCCCTCTGGCGAAATCAAAGTTCCGAAATAGGGCGATTCTTTAGACATCATTCTATCTACGCCGCTCATCTATAGATAGTTGTTGTTTATAATGTCACACATGTATGGGACACAGCAGTATTTACAAAATCACAAATATGTTGAGAAAAAACCTACCGTGTTTTAATTGGAAGATTACCAGAACTGATACACAGTATGACTTAACTCAATAATCAGACCAACTCGATATTAAGACCACTTTATGGCGGACCCATTTGTGGTCTCATTATTGAGTTTTTACTGTATAAACATCGTAAACAAAGAAAAATATATTTATGAATTAATGTTCCATTTAAACCACTCTTATGTACTAGTTATCAAACTGTGTCAACATATTCCATGTTCCTTATTATTCCACACAGATTATTAGAAAAAACATCGACAAATTATGAAAAGAAAAAACGTAAGTGCATATACACACATTTTCGGACAGTCAAAAATTCAGATAGCCATGTTAGTTTCGGTTGTTTAATAATCGCGCGGACTTAAATTCGCGCTTCGTCTCTAGCGCGACATACGCGAAAATTAGACCTGCGCGAATTCAAATGATACTACAGTACTTATTTTACTTGACTTGAAAGATATTTTAGACATATTACTAACCTTGTCTAATAAAGAAAACATTGCTCAGGGTAGAAACAATCCATGCGAAAAAGCCGTTGTATACCTTGTTTGAAGATCACTGAATTTCAGTCTCAATAAATATCAGAGAGGTCCCACTTATTGGCCTTTCGAACTTTGATGATGCTCTAAATAAATCACTAAAAGTTCAATATTGAACCCTCCAACACCATTAGAACAGGAAAGTCACTGTATGATGAGTGTGGTTGGTGTATTATGTTCAATTGGCAGCACAATTTTCATCGTCGAAAGAGGCTAACACACACACAAGTCATTCTTTTCAATATTCTTGTTGACCACTTTGGCTTAAATGCTACCTCCTTCCTTAATTAGTGTTTATAATTATGTATAGATAACTAATGAAAAGGAATTGGTTGTTACTTAATGTATCATATTAGTATTGATAAAGCTGGCTTCTGTTATAGTACACTTGGCTCGTTTATAGTGCCGTGTATCCTTCTGTAGGTAAAACAAAAGATAATTCTACCATTTTATACACAACTTCCATTGTTTGACTACTTGGTAATCCAATACTCATTCTTTCAAATTAATATGTTCTTAAATGAGAATTTTAAATTTCGAAGTAGAAGACGAAAAATAGACATAAACAGAACCGAATCGAACAGAACCGAACAGAACATAAATTTATTTGGATTTGAGCAAGGCTCCTTATCCATGCAACATATGTACGCCATTTTGTCAAAGTACAAACAAAATAGCAAATTTGCAAAGTAAAGTAATGATAAAATAAAAACATTGTAATGATTCACATTAATATAATGTGTGTGAGAGTGACAAAATCAGCCAATCAAAACATTATACATAAGCTACATAGCTAATTATATGATATTTTCTCTATTAAAGTAATTGTTTCCTAATTTTCATTGCACTGTTAACATGCATAGAGTGTCGTGAGTCTATTGACTATACTGAAAATAGCACAATTTTCCAACACTCAATCAATTTGACTGTAATTGAAAACGTTTGGAGTCAAATGTTTACTTTCATGATAATGGTAAAAGTTTCGCATATTCAGTCAGTACGAAGCTTATCAATGTTTTAAAATGGATGATTTACACTGGGTGTACGAGGCTTAAAACTAATATTTACACGGTCTGTTATGTGGACAATTATGTATGCTGTTGCATGTGCTAATACTTTTTGTTCTCTGTGTGCGCATAATAGAGTTACCACAATATTTCCTCAATCTATCATTCTGTTTACTTATGGTATTTGAAATTCTGTATGAAGTTAACAAACAAAACACTTGTTGCTGTGTGGATACACATATTGTATGCGCTGTAACGTAAATAGGATCACATAGTTGTACTTTTACAAATCCCGTCCGCAAAGACAAATCTTTTTTAAAACTTATATGCTGAAGTAGACATTACTATATTATTTTGTTAGATCAATGTACATCACCTAGGCATCGACATCAAAGACCTGCTAGATCACAAAGTGTTGTCGCATTACATGATAATCGGTGAAATGACGAAGCTGAAAGCTGAATTTTAGACGCTTGATGCTGATATCAATACTTTTAGAAAAAATGATTGTATTTCGTCCTAGCCATTCTGGCAGATGCAAAATGTATATGATTCGCGTAACAATTAAGAAAATAATTTTCAAGTCCATTTTCACTCTCTATTTATTCAACCTTGATATTAAGACCACCTCAATAAGTGGACCAGTTTTCAAGTGTCCCAATGGTGGTCTTATTATTGAGGTGTTACTGTATAATCTCATACAGAAAAACTTGTTTTTGTTCCACATATCACAGCACTAGCGCATGTGTGTATTAAGCGACATATTTCTGTCTCCATCTAACCACTTAACTGCATAGATGATGAATATCCAGCAATTTCTACGCTGCATGACCACACTTATAAACAATAAAGTGTTGAGAAAGACTTTGAAATGCACTTTCAAAAATACTGTAGTATCACTTAAATTCGCGGGGGTGAAATTTCGCGCAAACAGCAAAAAAGGCAGTTTCGCGCGGGCCTAAATTCGCGCATTTTAAATTTTTGAAGAAAAAAATCAGACAAATATGACGGTATCGCAGCGCGTGTTATTATTTCGTACATCCGTATCATAAGCTGTAAATAGCAATATTCTGCGTATTAACTCGTAAGTTGGGGGTTATCTCTGTAATAGAGTCGCCAATTAACAATTTTATTGCCAATTGTCATATCTGAATACAATAGATACGTGTGAAACTTGAATAAACAACATGACTAGCGAGGTTCGCATCATATTTTGATCAGTGTCACCAAGCGCTTGATTCCCTGGTTATTTCAGCGAACCAGTCGGGAACGAATTAAAACATACCCCATAACAATACCACAAACAATATGACACGTCCAACTATTAATTGGCGTTAATTGACACGACTGTACGAATTGTTCAAGAATTAAAGTATGAAGAAAAAAGTTGCAGTGCCTGCAATCCGGATGACAACGATTTTATGCAGTCGTGTATTCTTTATACAGTAAAAACTCATGCTACGACCAACTCGATTTTATGACCAACTCTTTATTAAGACCACTTTTTTCCGGACCCGAATTTCTCTCTATATAATTCAATGGTCGCGAAGCTCGATATTGCGGGTAACTCGATATTGGGTAATGCGACCGCTTATTCAGGTCCCCATCAATAATAAAAGAACATTTTCAACTCGAAAATACGACCACGTACCGTTCCGAAACAGACATATGTGTAAAAAACTTACGAACATTGATAACACTTTAATCCCTCCGGGCGGTATAAACACATCATCAGGTAGGTATTTTACAATTTGGCATTTTGTGATACCCTGGGGTCAGAATAGTTAATTATATTTGAATGAGATTTCTAGATCTATCTAGTTGATTAAAGATTGATACAAAATCGGACATGAGCAGAAAGCGTACTGACCTTTCTGTGAAAATTAATTTAATCAATGACAGTCAGAGAAAGTTTGACCTCTGCTTTACATAACTGTTATGATACTATCTTAAAATATAATTAATAGTTGTTGGCAATGAAAGTTGTAAATTAACATATTAAAATTACATTATTGAAGGAAAGAGCAATTAATTTCTTAAATATATCTGTCTAGCCTGTGGCATTACCTATTATAATTATCATTACACACTTCTAGTATTTATTCATTTTTCGTAATAAACGTGTATCTATAATAGTTTATTTTTATGCTTCAGTGTTCAGGTTCATTCAATATGCAAGAGGAAAGCGAAACTGGCTGAAGGATATGTGGATGACTATTCTGTTTGTCCAATATGTTTATCTCAATAAAGTTATACAAAAATGTATTGTGTACCATTTGTTCCATTATTGATTTTTCGACGTAGCTGTATATTATTGATCTTGACCTACATTTTAGACCAATCAAATATTGTATATGAAGCGCGTTGTTCAAATATGCAACAAATTAGACGATTTGATTGATTCATACATTAAGCGGAGAGGCACCCAACGAAAAGATAATTCACTTTCCTGTAGCCTACCCCTCTGGCGAAATCAAAGTTCCGAAATAGGGCGATTCTTTAGACATCATTCTATCTACGCCGCTCATCTATAGATAGTTGTTGTTTATAATGTCACACATGTATGGGACACAGCAGTATTTACAAAATCACAAATATGTTGAGAAAAAACCTACCGTGTTTTAATTGGAAGATTACCAGAACTGATACACAGTATGACTTAACTCAATAATCAGACCAACTCGATATTAAGACCACTTTATGGCGGACCCATTTGTGGTCTCATTATTGAGTTTTTACTGTATAAACATCGTAAACAAAGAAAAATATATTTATGAATTAATGTTCCATTTAAACCACTCTTATGTACTAGTTATCAAACTGTGTCAACATATTCCATGTTCCTTATTATTCCACACAGATTATTAGAAAAAACATCGACAAATTATGAAAAGAAAAAACGTAAGTGCATATACACACATTTTCGGACAGTCAAAAATTCAGATAGCCATGTTAGTTTCGGTTGTTTAATAATCGCGCGGACTTAAATTCGCGCTTCGTCTCTAGCGCGACATACGCGAAAATTAGACCTGCGCGAATTCAAATGATACTACAGTACTTATTTTACTTGACTTGAAAGATATTTTAGACATATTACTAACCTTGTCTAATAAAGAAAACATTGCTCAGGGTAGAAACAATCCATGCGAAAAAGCCGTTGTATACCTTGTTTGAAGATCACTGAATTTCAGTCTCAATAAATATCAGAGAGGTCCCACTTATTGGCCTTTCGAACTTTGATGATGCTCTAAATAAATCACTAAAAGTTCAATATTGAACCCTCCAACACCATTAGAACAGGAAAGTCACTGTATGATGAGTGTGGTTGGTGTATTATGTTCAATTGGCAGCACAATTTTCATCGTCGAAAGAGGCTAACACACACACAAGTCATTCTTTTCAATATTCTTGTTGACCACTTTGGCTTAAATGCTACCTCCTTCCTTAATTAGTGTTTATAATTATGTATAGATAACTAATGAAAAGGAATTGGTTGTTACTTAATGTATCATATTAGTATTGATAAAGCTGGCTTCTGTTATAGTACACTTGGCTCGTTTATAGTGCCGTGTATCCTTCTGTAGGTAAAACAAAAGATAATTCTACCATTTTATACACAACTTCCATTGTTTGACTACTTGGTAATCCAATACTCATTCTTTCAAATTAATATGTTCTTAAATGAGAATTTTAAATTTCGAAGTAGAAGACGAAAAATAGACATAAACAGAACCGAATCGAACAGAACCGAACAGAACATAAATTTATTTGGATTTGAGCAAGGCTCCTTATCCATGCAACATATGTACGCCATTTTGTCAAAGTACAAACAAAATAGCAAATTTGCAAAGTAAAGTAATGATAAAATAAAAACATTGTAATGATTCACATTAATATAATGTGTGTGAGAGTGACAAAATCAGCCAATCAAAACATTATACATAAGCTACATAGCTAATTATATGATATTTTCTCTATTAAAGTAATTGTTTCCTAATTTTCATTGCACTGTTAACATGCATAGAGTGTCGTGAGTCTATTGACTATACTGAAAATAGCACAATTTTCCAACACTCAATCAATTTGACTGTAATTGAAAACGTTTGGAGTCAAATGTTTACTTTCATGATAATGGTAAAAGTTTCGCATATTCAGTCAGTACGAAGCTTATCAATGTTTTAAAATGGATGATTTACACTGGGTGTACGAGGCTTAAAACTAATATTTACACGGTCTGTTATGTGGACAATTATGTATGCTGTTGCATGTGCTAATACTTTTTGTTCTCTGTGTGCGCATAATAGAGTTACCACAATATTTCCTCAATCTATCATTCTGTTTACTTATGGTATTTGAAATTCTGTATGAAGTTAACAAACAAAACACTTGTTGCTGTGTGGATACACATATTGTATGCGCTGTAACGTAAATAGGATCACATAGTTGTACTTTTACAAATCCCGTCCGCAAAGACAAATCTTTTTTAAAACTTATATGCTGAAGTAGACATTACTATATTATTTTGTTAGATCAATGTACATCACCTAGGCATCGACATCAAAGACCTGCTAGATCACAAAGTGTTGTCGCATTACATGATAATCGGTGAAATGACGAAGCTGAAAGCTGAATTTTAGACGCTTGATGCTGATATCAATACTTTTAGAAAAAATGATTGTATTTCGTCCTAGCCATTCTGGCAGATGCAAAATGTATATGATTCGCGTAACAATTAAGAAAATAATTTTCAAGTCCATTTTCACTCTCTATTTATTCAACCTTGATATTAAGACCACCTCAATAAGTGGACCAGTTTTCAAGTGTCCCAATGGTGGTCTTATTATTGAGGTGTTACTGTATAATCTCATACAGAAAAACTTGTTTTTGTTCCACATATCACAGCACTAGCGCATGTGTGTATTAAGCGACATATTTCTGTCTCCATCTAACCACTTAACTGCATAGATGATGAATATCCAGCAATTTCTACGCTGCATGACCACACTTATAAACAATAAAGTGTTGAGAAAGACTTTGAAATGCACTTTCAAAAATACTGTAGTATCACTTAAATTCGCGGGGGTGAAATTTCGCGCAAACAGCAAAAAAGGCAGTTTCGCGCGGGCCTAAATTCGCGCATTTTAAATTTTTGAAGAAAAAAATCAGACAAATATGACGGTATCGCAGCGCGTGTTATTATTTCGTACATCCGTATCATAAGCTGTAAATAGCAATATTCTGCGTATTAACTCGTAAGTTGGGGGTTATCTCTGTAATAGAGTCGCCAATTAACAATTTTATTGCCAATTGTCATATCTGAATACAATAGATACGTGTGAAACTTGAATAAACAACATGACTAGCGAGGTTCGCATCATATTTTGATCAGTGTCACCAAGCGCTTGATTCCCTGGTTATTTCAGCGAACCAGTCGGGAACGAATTAAAACATACCCCATAACAATACCACAAACAATATGACACGTCCAACTATTAATTGGCGTTAATTGACACGACTGTACGAATTGTTCAAGAATTAAAGTATGAAGAAAAAAGTTGCAGTGCCTGCAATCCGGATGACAACGATTTTATGCAGTCGTGTATTCTTTATACAGTAAAAACTCATGCTACGACCAACTCGATTTTATGACCAACTCTTTATTAAGACCACTTTTTTCCGGACCCGAATTTCTCTCTATATAATTCAATGGTCGCGAAGCTCGATATTGCGGGTAACTCGATATTGGGTAATGCGACCGCTTATTCAGGTCCCCATCAATAATAAAAGAACATTTTCAACTCGAAAATACGACCACGTACCGTTCCGAAACAGACATATGTGTAAAAAACTTACGAACATTGATAACACTTTAATCCCTCCGGGCGGTATAAACACATCATCAGGTAGGTATTTTACAATTTGGCATTTTGTGATACCCTGGGGTCAGAATAGTTAATTATATTTGAATGAGATTTCTAGATCTATCTAGTTGATTAAAGATTGATACAAAATCGGACATGAGCAGAAAGCGTACTGACCTTTCTGTGAAAATTAATTTAATCAATGACAGTCAGAGAAAGTTTGACCTCTGCTTTACATAACTGTTATGATACTATCTTAAAATATAATTAATAGTTGTTGGCAATGAAAGTTGTAAATTAACATATTAAAATTACATTATTGAAGGAAAGAGCAATTAATTTCTTAAATATATCTGTCTAGCCTGTGGCATTACCTATTATAATTATCATTACACACTTCTAGTATTTATTCATTTTTCGTAATAAACGTGTATCTATAATAGTTTATTTTTATGCTTCAGTGTTCAGGTTCATTCAATATGCAAGAGGAAAGCGAAACTGGCTGAAGGATATGTGGATGACTATTCTGTTTGTCCAATATGTTTATCTCAATAAAGTTATACAAAAATGTATTGTGTACCATTTGTTCCATTATTGATTTTTCGACGTAGCTGTATATTATTGATCTTGACCTACATTTTAGACCAATCAAATATTGTATATGAAGCGCGTTGTTCAAATATGCAACAAATTAGACGATTTGATTGATTCATACATTAAGCGGAGAGGCACCCAACGAAAAGATAATTCACTTTCCTGTAGCCTACCCTCTGGCGAAATCAAAGTTCCGAAATAGGGCGATTCTTTAGACATCATTCTATCTACGCCGCTCATCTATAGATAGTTGTTGTTTATAATGTCACACATGTATGGGACACAGCAGTATTTACAAAATCACAAATATGTTGAGAAAAAACCTACCGTGTTTTAATTGGAAGATTACCAGAACTGATACACAGTATGACTTAACTCAATAATCAGACCAACTCGATATTAAGACCACTTTATGGCGGACCCATTTGTGGTCTCATTATTGAGTTTTTACTGTATAAACATCGTAAACAAAGAAAAATATATTTATGAATTAATGTTCCATTTAAACCACTCTTATGTACTAGTTATCAAACTGTGTCAACATATTCCATGTTCCTTATTATTCCACACAGATTATTAGAAAAAACATCGACAAATTATGAAAAGAAAAAACGTAAGTGCATATACACACATTTTCGGACAGTCAAAAATTCAGATAGCCATGTTAGTTTCGGTTGTTTAATAATCGCGCGGACTTAAATTCGCGCTTCGTCTCTAGCGCGAAATACGCGAAAATTAGACCTGCGCGAATTCAAATGATACTACAGTACACGGTAGCTATTATCGCTCTGAGAAATGGGAAGACACATTGAGTTGCCCCAGTGCATTTTGTTGTGCAGGAGCTTACGCCGATTTTCGTAGTAGTTCCGTTATATACCGGGTATCGCCGAGAGAGCATAAAAAGTCGTAACGATACCAGTACACGGTACCGCGCCTCGATTGTTTAATATATTACTTATAGTTTTCTTTGTTATAAAACGGCCAATATATGGTACACTCGTCGGTAAAACGAAAAACTCGGAGAACATATGAGCGCCGCTGTACGATTTCCAACCTCTTCTTACGTGACGTCATTTCCAATAAACCTCACATGTGACGTCAACATGTACTGATAGTAAGCAATTTAAAATTGAAGTGACAATATGGAGTAAATAGAGTTCCTGGTTGCAAATGGTGACATCACTTGTGGCTTTTTCTTGACATGCCGTCACTTACAGAAAAGGTTGTAAATCCCATAGCAGCGCTCATTTATAATCCATACATATAGTTCGAACATGCGACCTCCAGATTGCAGATAGTTAAATGGTGTACCAATTCAACGAACAGGACGGGCTTCAGCGGATGGGTACGACCTGTTTAGTTAAGTTAGTGAAATAAATAGCTGTTGTTTTAATTAATCCTAAACATGCAATTAATAGTAAATAATACATTGTAATCAAGAATAATACCATTATTTTTTATGTTAATTGAAAATTAATATTACTGTAAAACTTCAATAATAAGACTGAAAACTGGTCTTCTTGTTGATTGGGTTCTTAATTGTGAAATGGTCTTAATAATAAGGTCGGCTTTCAGTGAGGTCTTAATGTAATTTGAAAAGTTTTTAGCACAAATGTTGTGTTACATCATTTTTTAAATTATATGTATTTATTCAATTGTTATATGCAAATGACATTTTCGTCTACAAACGGAAATTAAGTAAACGTCATAATCTGATTCAGGAAATTGATATTTCCCCCCACAATTCTTATCAATTCAAATGGGTAATTGTCAACTCGTATAATATTCTTTATTTATTTAACATGCTACTGATACGGATACCTGACTTGTCATTAAATACACAACAGTTTGATACCTGGTGAAACAGACCTTAGTGTATGTCAACATTCGCCAATATACATATATACACAGTAAAACCACACTTAAAGACCAACTAAATAATAAGACCACCTCAAAATTAAGAACACAATTAACAAGTCAATTTTCACTGTTTTGCTCTTTATTCAACATCACTATTAAGACCACCTCAATAATAACACCAGTTTTCAAGGGTACCAAGGGTAGGCTTATTATTGAGGTAAATATAATAGAATCTCAATATTACGACCACCTCAATAAGAATACCAGTTTTCAAGGGTGCTAATGGTGGGCTTATTTTTGAGGTAAATATAATAGAATCTCAATATTAAGACCACCTCAATAAGAATACCAGTTTTCAAGGGTGCTAATGGTGGGCTTATTATTGAGGTAAATATAATAGAATCTCAATATTAAGACCACCTCAATAAGAATACCAGTTTTCAAGGGTGCTAATGGTGGGCTTTTTATTGAGGTAAATATAATAGAATCTCAATATTAAGACCACCTCAATAAGAATACCAGTTTTCAAGGGTCCCAAGGGTGGTCTTATTATTGAGGTAAATATAATAGAATCTCAATATTAAGACCACCTCAATAAGAAGAACAGTTTTCAAGGATCCCAAGGGTGGTCTTATTATTGAGGTTTTACTGTATATTGGTTAAAAAGCTAACATGCCATTTGGTATTTTGAGAATCTTCACTACACTGTGACAAAGTGATCTGAAACAATGAATGTGATACATACAGGTTAACATCGACATTTTATGTATCAATTCATATGCATCATACATTATTTGTCTGTAAATATTATAGCTTTCTGCAATCGTAATCCACAGGAGCCTTTTGACATGGACGGGAAGTACTATTGACCAGTATATATCGTAACATATTACTTGATACAGATTTAAAGTAAACCGAACCAGTTCTCATCATCATTTCACGGGTTTCCATTTGTATTATTAGATTTTGTGTTGTTTTGAAGCGGTCCGTGTGATTTTGAAATCGTGGCGTTTTGAACTGTGTGGATTTGGGACATTGTTCATGTGTTTTTTTCTGCGAGTTTGACGGTTTGTTTGTCTGTGTGGTTTTCACATTGATTGTTTTGACATATTTGGCACATTCTGAATTGGATGGACATTGTCTGTAAGGGTTTGACATGGTCTGTATGGGTTTGAAATTGTCTGTATGGGTTTGACATTGTCAGTATGGGTTTGACATTGTCTGTATGGGTTGACATTGTCTGTGCGGGTTTGTAATTGTCTGTATGGGTTTGACATAGTATGTATGGGTTTGACATTGTCTGTATGGGTTTGACATTGTCTGTGTGGGTTTGACATTGTCTGTGTGGGTTTTGAAATTGTCTTTATGGGTTTGACATTGCCTGTATGGGTTTGTAATTGTCTGTATGGGTTTGTAATTGTCTGTATGGGTTTGACATTGTCTGTATGGGTTTGACATTGTCTGTATGGGTTTGACATTGTCATTATGGGTTTGACATTGCCTTTATGGGTTTGACACATTCTGAACGGAGGATTGTCTTTATGGGTTTGACATTGTCTGTATGGATTTGACATTGTCTGTGTGGGTTTTACATTGTCTGAATGGGTTTGACATTGTCTTTATGGATTTGACACTTTCTGAATTGGGGGATTGTCTGTGTGGGTTTGACATTGTCTGTGTTGGGTTTACATTGTCATTGTTATTTTGTCATTGTCAGAATTGGTTTATCATTGCATGTAAGGGTTGGATAATACTCTGTATTGGTTTGTAATTGTCAGCGATGTTTAGACATTGCCTGAGTAGGGCTGACATTGCCTTTGTGGGTTTGAAATGTAATTTTTGACATTGCTGTTTAGTTTGACCGAAGTTGTTTCGGCATTGACTGTCTTGTAAAACTTGTTATGACATTGCCTAGCCTCTTTGATGTCTTTGATTTTTTGTCATTGCTTTTGTACATTTTTGCTATAGCTGAAACCTGATTTTTTATGCAAAATTTCAACTTTTCTGGGGAGAATACTCCACGCAAAGTTGAAAGCATGAAGTGTTTGTCTCGACAATTATTGCCTACATGTATACGCTCGGCTCATTAAGTGCCTTGTGTTTTGTGGATTGGTGTTTTCGTCTTTGATGTACCGTCATGAAAAGTCAATAGTTGACTCTTAATTTATCTGTTAATACACTCACACTACTGCAAAAGCTGCAGATTTACAAAGATAAACTTCGTGATATGTTCTAGTTCTCGGTCAGCGTCCTGAGGCGGAAGATTTGAGGAAAATGTTCGATTGCCAATGGGATCAAAAGTTGCTAGCGGAAACAGGATATGTACAGCGCGAAAGGGAAAATTATATTTGACATATCGAATATCGCCACAGTTATGTTACGTACATGTAATACAATAATAGTTTTTTAGTTTTTAGATCACTCGATTGTATGAAATAATGGCAATTGTTATCTATTAATATAAAGAGTAATAACAGAATATTGAGTCTATACAACATGCGTCTAGATGTCTGCCTGGAAAACGAACAAACAACCGACTTCCGGTTTGACGATAACTTCCTCCATATTTGTCACGTGATTTTATTAATATTCAAAACATCGATGCAGGAGAATTCATATAAAAAAAGGATTCAAAATGTTCTTCTACATGTCAAATTAGTTTGAAAGTATTTCAGTTTTCACTACCGTAAACAAATCGATTTACCAATATGCCTGCTGGTACTTCGAAAACATAAAATACTGCGTATAGTCATAATACTTTCGCATGCTATGTAACACTAAGAGTGGAATGATTTAGTCTCTGACTTAACACTTTAAGCATAAAATATCCATTTTTTATTTGGTAGGCGGATTTTTTTCCGTCTTGTTGACAACAACAACAACAACATGTTTTTTAAAAATTCTGATCAATCATATATATAACTCTCAAGTATCACTCAGACAGTAACATTTTTCATTTGAAACTAGCTTGATATTAGAAATACATTGTATAAAGTATAACCCAAAACACAGTCCGCCTAGGATAATGTAATATTTACTTGATCTAATAGTCAAATGCCATTTTCTGTTCTTTCCCCCTAAATTTGGGCCCTCTATTACTGTCTTCCTTGACTTATTCTGTGATGTATTCCATCCCGTATTAAATTGGAAAACAGCAACAAAATGGTTAAAATGACTATCCATATAGTCAGTCATTTATCAATTGCACTCTTGTACATTGAATAAGAGTATGTACTTTGAAAAAGTGGCGACGTATTTTGGTAGGTCAATTAATTGTAAGAGATTAGGATTACAGTTTTTACCACCGTAAACAAACGATAAACTGTATAAGCAAAATCGATTCACCAATATGCTTGCAGGTACATCGAAACATAAAATGCTGCGTATAATCATAAAACATTTGTTTGCTATGTACCAATAAAAGTGGAATGATTTAGTCTTTGTCTAAATACTTTACGCATAAAATATCCATTTTTCTTTGGTAGAAAGAACAACATATTTTTTTAGAATTCTGAACAATGGTATATAACTCTAAAGTATCACTCAGACAGTAACATTTTTCATTTAAAATTAGCTTGATATTAGAAAACAATAAAGTATAACCCATACATTTAGTCCGCCAAGGATGATGCAATATTTACTTGCTATAACAGTCAATGCCATTTTTTGTTCTTCCCCCTTTTCGGCCGTTTATTTCTGACCTTTCTTGACTTGTTCTGTGATGTATTCCATCCCTTTTATTTCCCCTTTGTTATCCCCCTAAAGTGTCCTTAGCTATTTTTATGGTCGGCAAGACCATTCATTGCGCCCTTTTTCCCCATGCATGTTTACCCTTGCATGTTTACCCTTGCACGTTTACCCTTGCACGTTTACCCTTGCACGTTTACCCTTGCACGTTTACCCTTGCACGTTTACCCTTGCACGTTTACCCTTGCACGTTTACCCTTGCACGTTTACCCTTGCACGTTTACCCTTGCACGTTTACCCTTGCACGTTTACCCTTGCACGTTTACCCTTGCACGTTTACCCTTGCACGTTTACCCTTGCACGTTTACCCTTGCACGTTTACCCTTGCACGTTTACCCTTGCACGTTTACCCTTGCACGTTTACCCTTGCACGTTTACCCTTGCACGTTTACCCTTGCACGTTTACCCTTGCACGTTTACCCTTGCATGTTTACCCTTGCATGTTTACCCTTGCATGTTTACCCTTGCATGTTTCCACTTGCATGTTTCCCCTTGCATGTTTTACCTTGCATCTCCTCAGTGCCTAATGTTTGTAGACTGTTGTTCTCCCGGGGTTCTGTGTGACGAGGTATTGTCTTGTGTATGTGGCGTTCCCTGTAACAACTTTATCTCTCTTACCAACATACATCGGATAAGACAACTGTTGTAAAATAGGGTTTACGCACAGGATATTGTCACGAGGTGTCTCCCTTTGTCCTGCCAAAGTTTTCTCCCTTTATCACGTCTACATTATATGTATATACAGTATAAGAAGTATAACGCTTTTCACACCTGTCCTCTCACCTTGTATTTTATAAACATATACTGCAGAAGGGATATAAATCAAGCAAGGATAAAGGGAGATAACTCGTGACAAATGGTTTGTCATGGCGTAATGGATGGAGCACTGTGCTTATAGCGTTGAGAGTACTTTTGTCGAAGGTTCGAGTCCCATACGCGGTGAAATTTTAAATAGTGATTTTGCAAAATATGTTCGTGCAAGTACTGCATGCTTTTTTGTGCTTGTTATTTGGTTAAACTATTTTAGTTTGCACAGAGACCTCAATACAACATACAACACGTTTGGAAGGTTTTCACCTGTGTATTCTTAATTCTATATTTTCTTTAATCCACATATGTAAAGAAATGAAAAACAATGAAGAAAGAAAGAGTAAATAATAATAAAATAAAAAATAGAAAGGAAAATAGAAATCATCCGGGCTGGAACCCGCACACATATACATACAAGTATATGCATAAATGCTACAATTATACGTGCACATTACCTCTGCGCCAATCTTCTATAGGTAATATTTAGGGTTTTATTTGTAATAGAGCACTATCGAAAATATATTAACTTGATATGATAATGCTTATTAATGGCGAATCCCCTACAGTGGACCATACCAACTTTTCCCGAGTTTAAGCATTATCGTGGACGTATCCTAGTGCTTACACATTATATCTGTCTCATTCCATAAACTTATGATAACTGAAAATGTGTTTGCTATATTAAGACAAATATGCAATCCATTCTTTCTTTCGTTTACATAAATTTCATTGAAATATTTGTTATTTGTTTTTTTTTAATACGATGAAACATGTTCAAACTTATAATACAAATAATATAGTCAAATCTTGTATATTTCTGTAATTAAGTCGCTATATCCTGTACTTATAGTTAGTATGCAGTGGAGAGAATTTCAATAAGCTTTTGCTTCCATTTCTATCCACTTGTCTATTACATGCAGTCTGTGATCTTGTCATTTACTGTATATTACATGACAATTTAGACAACTAAATATGTTTAAACTAATCCATTACGCACATAACGATGATATATTCTACTCGTGAACATTTTTCATCCGCATGTGTAGTAAATATTATCTTTCCAAAAATCTGACCAGAACATACACTTGACATCGTCACCTTATTTCCAGAACACCGTAACTCAATATTTGGCGGGTTTGAGTTATCGTTGAAACCGTCTTTCCAAGCTCTTTCTATATGTACTACTTATATTGTTCTAGAATGTACATACTTAAATAAAATGCAATTCCATAACCCATATGTAACAAAACTACAGGAGGGTAAAACTTTAAAGCTGTTTTTTTCTCAAAAAGACGACAAACAAGTACAACATGTAATGGCGTACTGGAAAGAAAACGTACATTTGTAAATATGTAAATAGATACAGTTGAAGCATTCCATAAGTCTATAAACACTACTTGGTTTTGTAAGATAAAAGTATGTAACATATTCTCATACCATTTGTAGAAGCTTATTATCCACCACACACATTATATGCATGACAACAAATACGTAGAAAAAATATTCACAGGAAATTTATATTAACTTTGTTAACCTCTAGTATATGATAACGATTACTAGTGTGGTACCTTCAGAGTGGGCATACCATTTTATCTTAAAATGTTCGATGTATTATCGATTGACTGTGAAAGAGAAACGGCCAATGAAGCGTGTAATATTAAGAGATGTTTTATCACCCAGACTTGAAAAGATTCGTGATCAATGAAACGTTTATGTTAGCTATCAGAGCCACGTCTTCGGGTTTTATGGCTTAATTTCCCTTATATATTCATTCCGTATAATTTTGATTATCCAAAAAATTCAATCTGATGTATTTGGACTCCAGATACGTTCGATATATACAGTAAAACATCACTTAAACACGACCTCAATAAAAATACCACCTCAAAATTAAGAACACGATTTTCAAGTCCATTTACCCTATTTTGCTCTTTATTCAACTTAAGTATTTAAGACCACCTCAACCATAAGACCAGTTTTCAAGGGTCCCGAGGTTGGTCGTATTATTGAGGTTTTACAGTATACTGAAACAACACATCTCTTTATGACATCCATTAAATGTTACTATACAGGTAAAACCTCAATAATTAGACCACCTTTGTGACCTTTGCAAACTGGTCTTCATATCAAGGTGGTCTTAATATTGTGGTTGAATAAGGAGCAAATCAGTGAAAAGGTGGTCTTATTATTGAGTTAGTCTTAAAGTGAGAGTTTACTGTATTTATATAAACATACACGAACGATCAAATCGAGGGTTCAGTGCAAGACTATACTAACTCCTATATAAATACATAGGAAATAGGATAGTCTTGCGCTGAACCCTCGAAATCACAGTTAAAATCAGTAAAAACGAACCTGAGTATTGCGATGTATAAATAACGATGTATAAATAATAAAACGCAGTATTATCGACCAATACCACCAAACACATAACATCTACTATGAAGTAAATGGAGCATGGTAAAAATGGTAAAATATTAATTGACTAATCTCACCGTTTTGAATTTCATATTCTGAACTGTAATTTCACTTTAAAACTACAAAAACCCTATTTGCGTAAAATACAAAATAAAATGTAACAAACTCATACGTGATCTGCACAAATACAAACCCCTTCAAATTTTTCGTGATTTCATTGTAAATATTTAAATTCTCCAAACTTTTTAAACCATTCACGGATAAATAAACATCGCTGTCCCCTAAACACATGTAAATGTTCAGTCAACTATTTCTGTTTTGTTTATACATTGTATACTTATAACTGAATGGTTTGATTACCCATATATGTTATTTGTCTGTTATAACATTGTATGTTGTTACATATGTAACCATGACCAAAATAAAGTATTTTGGATTGTATTGTAATGCAATTCAGATTAAAAATATACCAAATTTTATACATTCATAAATAAAATCAGCTCGTCACAGATGCTAGTACGGTTTAACCAGTTCACTTTCTCCATGAATAATAAGAAGAAATATTAAGTTTATCTAGAATGGTCCAAGAATCGGATGGGCTTGCGTTGAATGAGTACGAGGATTCTTCCGTTCTATGTTCAATGTTTATCTTAATTACATAGATCTATATGCGTGGTAATATACTTTTTGTTTTCTGTCCAGATTTGCATTACAAAGAACCAAACCTAAAAGGTTTTCAATTCTAACTGTTTGGCTCATTGCAAGATTCCCCAGATCTGATCGATATTAGCTCCATGCTTTAACCGATTATATATAGGATACTTTAACTTCTCCTGATCATTATCGTTCGCGACTTAATTAGCGCGTCCCCGCGGTGTTTAGTCAACAGGTTGAAATTGCACTAGGCTTTGCTGATTTATGAGAATGTATTATATATTCATGGTACTTATTGTAGCCTCTTTCGAAAAAAATATTTTGAATTATGTAATTATGCACCATAAAGTTTTGCCTTGTATATCGTTTCGTATAATGGAAACTACTTAGCTTTCTAGCATCGCAAACACATATTCGGCTCTTTTCAACAGAACTTATAATGACATCGCTTATTAACAATGAGCTAGGAAAAGCTAGCGCATTCATTATTGGCTAACCAAATGGAGTTTACACAAACATGCTTAGAAGCTGCGGAACAAGTATCCATGAAAAACTTGAGACAGCGGGCGGTTACATTAGAGCATTCCATATTGCCATTGTTTATCAAAACAATTGAACAAACTTTATGTGGGCTCCATGAATATTGTCCGGATACCATAGCTGTAGTTAAAACACCGCATCTCTATGCTATTACATGAACTACTCTAAATCTATTCTGCAATGCTTTGTAAATAGGAATGAAGAATGATAAAAACTTGCATCTATTTGAAAACTCATCAAAATATACTCCACACCATTAATAACGCAACTAAAATTTGTCCGCGTAGGAACGGTGACATTATAAAGAAATTAAAACATTTTAATTAACAAACATAATTACCTTAAATGTATCAATATTTTAATATGAATACTAGTGCCATAGCTTAATTTCTTTTTGAAGAATGATTTACTCATTTGTAACAATAGAACGCTTTTTTACGCTTGGAACAAAATGGAGGCGAAAGTTATATAGCTGCGTTTTTAATGGCGTCAAGTATTTAATATTCTTCCTTACCCGGAATAATTTTCGAGTAGTGGAAGTCACTGGTCATAGTTATGTAAACAGATAAGGTAAATAACTATCGCTGGAAGTTAGTGTACTATTATGGGCACACTGAATTACCGGACGTGCAGGTTTTCGCCTTGAAAACCGAAGAGTCGCTATTATTTTGATTTTGTGCCCGTGTGACTCAGCTATAAAACAACTCAATTACGGTATATTTACTGGTATAGATGGGACACATAGTATTTATTTCATTCAAACACATAGGCATGAGACATTTTAGACTGCTATCTGAGGCGCGCTTTTCAGAGGTAGGGGAAGTAAGCGAGAAAAGTTAGCGAAGGCAGAAAGGGTAGGTGTCTAAAGAACGCTTGAACGCTTGGCCAGCATCAAAATGGCGTCCATCTGACCGGACGACATTGTTCTGCACGAAGGCCATTTTGTTTATCTTAGCGAGCAGTGTCAGACCACGCTACCTATCTAAGAGAGGGACTACATTACATATGTAAAATCTTTCCCAACGTTGAGATAGGAAGAATTCTATTTTTCCTACATCTAAAAAACTCGTCTCTGGTGACGAAATTGTAAACCGTCAACATAGACTATCGACATTCGTAGTATCACAGGTTATATGTTATATGCACTTGTTTTATCGAATATTTCATGAGTACTTGGAATCGGTCATTTTCGAATACACTGTGAACTTGATCGCACCAAATTAAAAAAATTGATCGCACCAAATTAAAAAAAAATGATATAAATAATAAAACTAATAAGGTAGACTAAATATGATACGACTATGCAACACAATTCTTCGCTCCAGAAGTAATTATACACCAAAAATACACAAGGTTATTAATTAGAAATAAATATTGCATGAATTAATACCGAATGTATGATATTCCATATCTATTCTACTGTGACTATTGCCCAGCATGTGGTAATATGGTACACTCATGTATTCATACTGAATCGCTACAACGAGAAAGGAAAACAGCTATAATCAAGAAGCAGTCTCCAAAATGTTGTAACTTATCTCGTTTTCGTTCATTTACATCAGTATTATATCTAGGTTTAAGTACCAAACTTATAATGTAGAACAGTAACATGGCTAGTCTAGTATTTCGCTTTTTATTTTCAAAAAAGCAAGGATATGGAAACGTACAAAGGATTGTCTTAAGTACAATTGACTCAAATTAATGTATAGAAAAACCTCACTTAAAGACCACCTCAATATTAAGACCACCTCAAAATTACGAACACAATTTTCAAAGCCAGTTTCACTGTTTTGCCTTTATCCAACCTCAATTTCAGACCAACCCTATAAGAAGACCAGTTTTCAAGGGTCTCAATGGTGGTGTTTGGTTTTGACCGTATAGAGTTCAGTTTAGGGACAAATAATTATACACATACTTGTCTCTCAAATATATCAAATAAAAGCTGTGTAAAGATGAACAGCTTAGACATATAAGAGAAAGTGGCATTTAACAGAATCTACTATCATTTTGTGAGCTTTATTAAACATGTCCAAGTTTCAGCATGGTCAGTCGCCAAATTAAGTGTTACTCATGCGATCCGCTTATTAATATTTATGCATACTGGGTTACCTGCAATATCGAAGGGTAGAGCGCTTGACTCCTGGTCCGTAGGTTGTGGGTTCGAAGCCTGAGGTGGGCGAGGTTGAACTGCGAACTGCGCAATCCCTGACTAAGGCACAAGTGCTGGGTAGTCAACAGTAGGAGTTTGACAGGGATATCGTCTGTTATCAACACTCTCTAATATCTTTCACCAACTTTCGGTTTGCAGAGGACATTGATGGCTTAGCAGGAGACGAGAATGCGCTAAAACTTCAGACGAGACGACTGCACAAGAAAGTTCGTAATGGAGATCAAAAGTGATGACAGATATTCCTGATGGTTTCCAGGAAGTAATAGAGGTAGATGGAATATGTCTTGGCACAGTGATCAGTTTCAAGTATATTGGTGCAACCATATCGGAGTAAGTTTCTAAACCAGAGGTTTTTGAAGGACCACACAGGCTACTGCAGCAATAGCACTACTGGGGCATATTTGGAAGGCACAGAATCTTCCCTGTTTCATCCAAGGTTAAACTGTTACGCTCCCTTGTTTTATCAATATTTCTGAATGCATGCGAAACATGATCATTGACAGTAGACCGACAAACAAAGAAGAATTCAAGCGTTCGAGCTGAGATGCAAACGCAGAATCCTAAATATCTCATACGGAGACAATGTCATAAATAAGGAGGTGGTTAGAAGAGTCAAGGAAGCCGTACGAACCTTTGATGACACTCACACCATTATTGTGAAAAGACGAAACTGAAATGGTATGGCAACGTCACCCGCTCGTCTGGTTTAGCAAAACAAATCATACAAGGTGATGAAAGAGGGTCATGGAAGCATGGCAGGACAACATCAAGCAATAGACAGACCTTAAATTTTCTGTCTCCCAAAGGGCTACAGAGGACAAGACACAGTGGAGACAGCTTGTTCACAATTCATCAACAAGTTCCCTACCAGCCAAGTAACGAGAAAAGTGAAGAGAAACAAACTTGTTAATTAACCAGAAAGCAGTCATCGAGAGTGATTAATATCAGTTGTGATAATTGCTTTCACAATCGATGTAGAATACATAAGTTTGAACTAATTCATCGACGTTTTGGTGAAAAAAAGAAGACGTAATGTCGTAAGAAGGATAGGTAGACAGCTGGCTGGAACCCAAGGAATAATCAGCAAATTGTCATAAACAGTACTTCTACAGTAACAGCACCAGACGGTTATGGTCAGTGTATACATACTAGGTAATACTAGAGCAATCTTTGATACGTGCTATTATATACGGTTTTATTAATAACTTTTATTTCTACACGCGCACAATTTGCGTTTTAATAAAATCTTCAAAAGCGTGCATGACTTTACCTTACAATAAATACAGACAAACGCGCCGTCATAAGTGATCATATTTTTGCTGTACTTTCTCGTCTTTAAATTCAAAGTGTCCGATTCTTATCGTACAAGAATTGTTATATACACGATATGAACGGGAAAAGGTCTACTCTAAAACAGACCAGTTTTAAGAATACTATGTCCAGCATGCGTTATTAAATATTTACCCTTGACGGAATGTTAAAATGCTAAGAAGAAGCTAGATAAATTACTTACTTTTTTAAAGTCATCTCTACATAATCCCTCTTACATTATATGATTATTGTTTCCATTTAACCTGTTAAATCATTAACAGCTTCCCAGTATTATGTCCAGCCGATGTTCATGATCACGTTCATTACACCTTAGGGACAGGCGACAAAATTGATAAAATCTGCCTTGCGAACAAATGTTTTATAAAGAGTACGTTCCATATATATATCTATTTCACAAACTTATTAATACTCATTTTAAAAGAGAGAATATAAGTTGCTACACAATACAGGTTTTTCACATGAGTCCACTTTTCAGAAAGGATTGTTTGTTGACGTTGTTTTAAGTACACAATTGTAATCATTAATCAGTGTACAATGGCGATGGAAACATGTTATACGCCCAAGAGACCTAATATTCGCAAATGTTAGGATTCGGTCATCAAAAGCGTAGAAGTTAATCAGAGTTGGTATCTATCGCTAATGTTTATTATTGAACGGGTAATAATTACAGCGCTTTTAATTACATGTTACATCAGAACATCCAATATAATAGTAACATGGTTAAGTATAATGATAATATAAATTATTTACATACACTAGAATTGTTAGGAGTATATAAAGCGATGTTTTCAATTATCATCAACATTGACCCACAAACAGTTGTAGCAGTGTAACCTATGAAACTGGAGTTTCTGCTAATGAGTATTTGATGTTTTCTCTATTTATTCACCATATTTTTCAATAGTAGTACAGCTAAATACGTCGGCGGTCATTTGGGATTGAATTATGTTCACAGATATCCAATTTGTTTCTCATGCTTGCAACAGCTTTTCCAAATCACAAAGACTTCCGTTAAAGTGTTTGTTCTTTTAGTATATTCCCCAAAATCTTTATGAATGTTATTGTATAAATGTGTGCACTACATCGTCAATATTCAGCATATTTGATATTTAATCTGCATGGACGGCCCTACAGACGGATAGGTGTTTACTACACTCAGATATATGTTTCAAGAACGTAATAAGTACGCATTTAATACATGTATACATGCACAGGTACTTGAATTTGGAGTATGATATGAAAACATCGGTTCGTAAGGAATTTAGAAATTACTACCGTGAACAAAATTAATAGCGATGCTCAGGAGAAGAATCTTGAAACATATGTATTTAGTTCGTCAGTACCTAAACATTTTGAATGGGCTTCATCCAATATTGTTGTTCATTTCACTTTTCCTGTAACCTCGCTGGTTGTAGGGGCATTATGATCTGTTTTCACTGTGTCCAGTCTTTTGTAGCCCGTTCCACATTCTTTGATGTTGTCCTGCGATATTGTCTTCTGTCTGCATGCTTCCTTGATCCTCTTACAGTACTTTGTGGATGGTCTTTCCTTAACCAGACCAGCGGGTGACGTGGTCATACTAGTTCAATTTGCGTCTTTTCACAATGGTGGGAATGTCATATAAAGCATGTTGCGGACTATGTCGACTCTGATTTTGTATTTCCTCATAGTTGCCTATAAAACGTTAGACCAAAATCGATGAAAACTTGATAGGTTGTTGCTGATGTTGGGAGTAATTTTCGTCATGGATTCTGAAGTTGAATATCTGTACCATGGTGTTTCGTCCAGTTCTGAAACCATCCTGCTCTTCAGCAATGATTTCCTTTAGCTTGTTCAGGATGATCTTCAACATTACCTTACTTGGATGACTGAAAGGCTTTATTGCTAGGCAGTTGTTGCACAGGTGTAGGTTGTCCTTCTTTGAAAGAGTGATAATTAGTGACTGAGTCCATGCGCTGAGCCATTTTATTGTCTACCATATTTCGTTGCAGTTTGTTGTAAAAACATCGATGATGGCGTCTCCATCTGCTCTAACTAGATCAGCTGGTGCATTGTCGATTCCTGCTGATTACCCCTTATTCAGTGCCTTCACTGCAACATCAACTTCTTCATTTAGAATGGGTTGGGTTTCCGTACCTAAATGATTAGGGAAATCGAGTACTGCTGAGTTTCCACAGGCATCATATCTGCACAGCTCTGCGCAGTATTCTGTCCACCTATTAAGGATTTTGTGCTCTTCTGTTAGACACTTTCCATCCTGAACATTTACTGGTTTTTACTTGTCGTCTCTGTTGTCAGGTCTTTCACAAGTTTGTAGACCTTTTGCTATTGTTCCTGTTTAGACTGTTTACGATTTAACCACACTGATATAATATCCATGTCTCTCTCTCTCGCTCTGTCTCTCTCTCATACTCCTCTTGATGTTGTTATTGACCTCTAGATATTGGGCTACTTCTCCAAGTTCATCCTTCTTCCTCTTAAGGTCTCTTAACATCAAATAGATTAAAGATATATGCTATGACTCACAGTTTCTGACATTGGCGTTTCTTTCGAAGGAGTTCACAAGCCGTGGCTGTCAACATCGTATTGATAGAAGATGTCATGGAATCCACATTCATCTCTTTTGACCCAAGTGCAGCAAGCGCAACAATCGTCCTCATATAATTGTTTTGAAGTTCTGTGCTACTTCTGAGTCTTTCAGCTTTTCTTGATCAAACTTAATCCTTCGTGGTATTGCTTCATGGTCTTCTTCAGACGGCGTTTGATAATCATCCATCAGTAAGTCGTGATCACAGCCCATGGGAAGTTATGTGTGTTGGCGATGTTGACTCCAGAGACAACGCATTTCTTCACTAAGGTCTGGTTGTGATGCTTACCATCTGGGCTGTGCCAAGTCCATCTTCTAGACAATTTGTGAAGTGCAAGGGTGTTCGTCAGCACTAGATTGTTGAATGCTGCGGTTTTCTCACTTTCAGTCCTCTATCATTTGTCTTCTTGTTGCAATGAATCTTGCAAATGCCTGGCCAATCCGCGGATGACTCCTCTTCGGCCTTGACATTCCCTGAACAACTAGGATCTCCTTCTTTGATTAGTGTAAATAGGATATTCTTTGATAATGCAGATTTATTGATGGTTTATGTATATCCAGTTTATTTTTAATGTTTGTTTAGGTAATCAAATGAACAATAACTGAACGTAATATAACTTTAAGCAGGAGTGTTAAAACATTATAGATAGGACTTTTATGAGTAGGGGGATTTGGAAGAGACATGTAATGTTACCCCAGTATGCCTCAGCAAAAATCTGACTTCACGCCGTATAGTTTCAGACCAATTCCCGTCAATCGCATCGCTACTGTTGAAGGGAGAGCAAGTGTGCTTGCTTCAGTGTCTGTTGCAGAATAACCCCGATTACCTCCCTTGTACGAACTATGCAGCTGTTATATCGGAGCACATTAGCGCATTTGTGCACATGTTGGTCACTGGAACAGTTTAACTTAGCTGTACTGAGTGCATACACTACTTTCATAGTGATTCGGCATTCGAATATACTATAAATATATATATATATATTCAATATAAAAGCTGAGTGCAAGAGTACTAAATTTCAGTGATTGTCATCATCGCATTTAATTGCGTGTTACGTGTGAAAATAATATCTATGGGTGTTAATTGACATGTCATGTTGTATATTTGGTAGTAAGAGAAATATAACACTCTGGTGGTGACACTTAGGCCCTGTTATTATTCAAGTTTTCGCGGGGAATTTTTCAACTTGAGTGATTAGTTAAAAACATAAAATATGATAAGCTTAAAGTTGAACTTTGATTTTCAAATGTATTATTATTAAAATTCTAACATGTAGCTATCAGCGCATTTAACTCGACGCAAGTCTTTGTCAGGGGCTAGAATTGCTATTACATCCTACTTTCAATTCTGTACGATAAATAATTCATTATGTTGATCCGATCGGAACAAAATGACAGATATATAGGCATTTCGATTTCCCTTTCTTAATTACGGCCACAACTATAAGTTCAGTGGAAACAGAAAATGTGTTGCTTATTTTAAAAAATATAATACATATTTGTAAGAACGTTGGTTATGCCGATAGTATGTGAACAGACTATTGTCGCAGACTTTTTAAAGATGAATTTATGAGATCAGAAAACTAGCTTATAAGAACAGCAAGGGTATCTTTTTGGGAAATGTCGTAGTGGACATTTAAATAATTATAAATGACTTAACCTAAAATAGCACTACTTTCGAGTACATGATAGCGATTGACGTCTGTGAATAATTAAACAAGCAGGTTTTGGCATTTATCCTCATTATTATTCTATGAATACTGAGTATCTATGTAAAAAATATAAAATCTTGTGCTTTTGTTTTATTTATTTCCGTTATGTAGGTTATATAGGTCCTTTGTCTGAATAATTGCAACATCTCTTTTACCATATGTATAAATACAGGGATGGAATTTAACGTGTTCTAGATAAATAGCAATATACATATATTGGTCCCACGCGTTACTTTAATTATTTTGACTTCAGTTAAACAGTATCATCGTCAAACTTGTAATGATTGTAAACAATGTTCAAGTTCACACCTTTACAGATTAAAACGTCAAGCCGTATATTGCCATCCAATATAATTAACCCTATCAATATTTCATCTCGAGGCTATTCTATAAAATTCCTATATTTCTCCAAAGTCCTCCCTTAAAGCGCTTTCGGTGTTAATGAATAGTTTGTACAATCGCGACCTTAATCAGATGCCGTGTTAAAAACAACAATATCTAGTGTATTCTGTAACATAATGTTGATAAGGTGTCATACTGTTATAAAGTCGTCTAGACTATTGAGCCTTCAGGCCTGATAAATATGTATATAAACTATAGAGAATAAACACTCTGGGCTCGGTCTCGGCTAAGAACGAAGTTGTGTTGTAGTAGTTTATGTTACAATTCGAAATTAAAACAACAGAACAGAACTAAATCTGATTATTCTCAACAACAATCGTTAAAAATTAAAAGGCTGATATGAAAGATAATCCAAAATTACAGCTAAAAAGTGCCATCGAAAGGACACCGTGAACATTAATATATATGGGCACACTGTATCTACCTCTATTGGAAAGTGTTTAAATTCAAACATCAATTATTATTTTAGCCGTTCCTAATTTCAATGTGTGATAAAGTGACCATAAAAACCTTAAATCCTTAATAAAGGACAATGAGGAAAAAAGGACATCACAGAAACATAATATTTTAAGTTTGATCTGTTACGTTTGTTTGCACACGTTAACTCTGAAATGTTAATATTGTTAATATAATGTTGTATATTAAACAAACTCATTGCGTTTTTGGCGTTTATTAAAGTAAGAACTTGTGGGTTTTATTTTCAAGTGGTCAGTGTGAGCCCTGGCATTCAAAGCATTACCCACTTTTACTTTCCATGGGAATGCAAAGGATATGCTTGAGGAATTGATTTATATATTGACTGGGTTTTGGACTGTACCACTCAGGTACCGTCTATATAAGTGTGGCAATTTGAGAGGCATACATCAATGGTTCCCGTTTTCAAAACACAAAATGGCCGGGAACTAGCTGAAGTAGTCCCAAAATTAACCAACCGAATTAATATCATAATTGATTCAAGACAACGAAATGTTGAAAAAGTGACCTGAAGTTTGTGAACTAATAAGCTGCTTCACTCAAGCTCAAATGTGTTTAAAGACGATTTCGGTAACGATAGTTGTTTTTGCGCATGATTTGTGTGATCGCTAAATGCACATCGTTTAAGCATGCACATCATATATGTATGAATAGAAGAGGCGGAGTTACGTCTGGCACCCTAAGTGTATGGTGTGCGTCATTGTATCTAGTTGTAACCTTATATTTGGCTATACATTGTACCTGACTTTAATGGTGTGCATCAATATAGACCGAAATTCAACCAAAAATGCATTCAATAGGCACCTTACTTGTATGATGTGCGTCATTTATTTCAAAGTCCTGCCCATCCAGACGTAACTCTGCCTCTCACATCCATACTTATATGGTGTGCATGCTTAAATGGTGTGCATTTAGCGATCATTTGTTTGTGCATATTTGAATCTTCACGAAGAAGGTACATGAGTAGTTTACGGATAGATACTGATATATAGCGTACCCGAGGCTTAAAATGCCAAGTTATTGCTATAAACGCGGTAAATTCGCTAAGCGAACGCACATAGAAGAGGTTACTCGGGTTCAGACTGCGTTGGGAATGCACACATTGAATAAAGCCCCTTCGGGGTTTTATGTTAAATGAGTGCGGACTTATCGGCGTTTGCACATGCATCAACGCCAAAAAATGGTCGATTAAACCTTATAATTCCAAATATACCTTTGAAACGACCCCCAATGATGTTTTTTCGTCATTACACATCGATACCCCACGCAGCGTCAACTGAATACGCGGATAAATACACAAACAGAAGTACCGAGTTGAACAGCCAAAACAACACTTGAAAATAATTTTCAGACCATAACAGGAGCCATATTTGATATTGACTTACAATGTAATAACATTTCTGCCTAACAGTTATTATTCCACCCAAATCATTTATTCCGTGTAGACTAGTAATGCAGTTCAAGGTCGCGCTAGATAAACATGTTGGGTGAGCGCGCATCGGATGAAAATCTCACGTTAAAACGTCGATGAAGGGAGCTATCAAGCAGAAACTATGATAGATAAACTGGTAAACATACCGGATTTCGTATAAACATGGAATAGGTGCTTTTATGAGAATATTAATGCTGTTTAAAACACGTTTTGTGAAACCGAAAGAAATGGTTGCAAAATCAGATGACTTAGATTAGATTAAATGCTACATGCATGACGTAATGTTTGCTTGTTGTCGTGCAATATAAATCACGCCAACAACAAATTTCACGTGCTGCCGATAGCAATAGCTTCGTTTTTGAACGGACGGATTCCGAATCAACACAGTAGGACAAGGAGGAATGAAATGGAATATTTTAGAATTCTGGACCACTCTTGATAACATCGTCTGTCCATAAATAACGATGTAACTAATAATACCTCGATCAAAATTTGTTTCTAAAATATGTGATGAATTTGCAAATAGATACACAATTTGTGTTGCTTGAGAAAATTTTGTATCCAACTTGTTCATACTGTTTACCTTAGATTTAGGTCGAAAGAAGTTTCGTAAATGAAAATTTTGACGTTCATACATGTGCAAACGCCACTGATTAGCCAATCATAATGCATACTTAAGTTACGTCATCAATACAATGAAAGTTGGACGTTCATGCACGTGTAAACGCATCCGAGTAGCCAATCAGAATGCAGGGATTGCTGAATTTGGAATTATAAGATAGTGACTTGGGATTTTGGCAAAAACATTATAGTGGCAACGCTAGATAGTATTACTTTATGCATGGGCATTTTATTTTATTCTAATTTAGTGGTGGTATTATTTAATTTGTCATTTAATAATTAATTATCCACAAATGTTACATAAATGGTCTGATATATTTGTATTTCATTTGTTTACAATAGTGTCAAGCATTTCACTTGTTTTACAATTTTATGGTTTTACTATTATAACTGACCATTCTTCTTTATTTTGGTTGGAAAATCTAGCATTTCTAGAGCAAGTATGATTGAAGATTTCTTGGAAAAAATGTTTACTATTTTTTCAATAAATCTTTATTTTGTTCGCATTTCTGTCTTATGTTTTTCTTACCATCTGACATATTTACACATTATTTGATAATATAAAAATGTTAAGTTACACATCAAAGAATGCAACAAGTTGCAAGCTTCACCACAGAGACAAGTGGTAAAATATTGACCAATAGAAATATTGAACACAATAATATATAGTATTTTCTGCTCATTTTGAATCGACAGCTAAACCAATGGCTACAAAGGCTTCAAAACACGTGACGCAGCTGGCAATTCCGTCTCAATCATTACGGCAACCGAGTGGAATAATCAAATTTATGTTCTGTCTTTAAACATTTAACAATTATAGGGCGAACTGATATGAGCTGATAATGTGTTAGTTAGTTTTGTAGAACTTTTCACGATAATTCAAATTGGTAAACGATGAAAAGGGTTAAGGGTGTATTTCTTGGAATTGTATCATTTGTTTTATGGCGTATTGCACTGGCTTATACATGCAATATGCAGCTTTACGAACAAAAGTTTACATCATTTGATATGATGATGGATTACTATATGCTAAATACATATTCATGCGTATCGGTTATGTTTTGTTCGATATGGTGTACAAATGACCAGGTAATATGTTGGTGCTGTTGTAACACTGTTAATTTTAGAATACTAGTAACTGGTGTTGTTGGTCCACCAAGAACGACATCTCTTCATAGTAGAAATATAAGTAGAACATGTACAAGTATTATACATAAACATTCACACGTTGTTACCTGAGAGTACAATGTCAGTGTACTTTTTGCTTACGTTTTTTGTTAGCTTCGTAAACATTCTTTGTTTTGATTACTAAATAACTAAGTTCTAAGGCCACGTCGATCAACCTTGTGTTATTGTTGATCAAAGTTTATACATTTAGTCTTAGAATGTGATTTATATTTTTGAGAAAGCCCATGTGCTATTTTGTTCAATTCATTGGGAGTGTTACGTCGTTTATCAACAGTAATTTACTTTTGTAGGACAGTTAGTTGACATCACCAGTGCTTAAGTTACTTAACAGTGCAAACATGATCGCACGTATGCTAATGACAACATTTCCACATAAATCAAAGCAGGAAACATTACTTTGCATGTACAAACGTGTTAACTGTAGTCATATTGTTATGGAGAGCAGACGCCTCACCCGGGTTCGAACCTACGACCTCTTGGTTTTCAATCAACTGCTCGGCCGGCTAAGTTTTGTATTTAATGTGTGATGCCTAATTAGTTGTGATTGACATTTCGAATCATGCAGCCCTTATTATCATTTACGAAATGTTTGAGATTTCATGTTTTTCTCCAATGGACAGGATTGTGTGTCATTCATGTTCGATGCTGAAACGTCCAATTGCACAACGTTTAACAGTCACGTAGAAAGTGCAACAGGAGACAATATGGAAAACATTTACGTCAAGAAAGGTGACTTCTTTTTTCTCACAGCCGTTATCGACTGCTATGTTTTAGAGATGCAAATATTTGGTTAAGGTTAGCAATTTATTAGACTTAAGAGACATTTGACAGAACGCACAAATTATTCTGACCGGAAGGTTTTGAGACTGTGTCAATAAAACAAAAACTTCTTTCATGGTCGTTACCAAATTTTACAACCCTAATGACACATTTATTTGGAATAAATCTGCGTAGTTTGAAAGTAATAGTACAAATAACATTTACAATACAAACATTTTAAAACATACTTGTAAGGGTTCACGGAGCGCTTTGCGTAAAGACCACGGCGCATACATTTTCTCGAAATATTCGCCAATTTTCTTGACGCATTTCCGATGGCGTTATAACCATTGGTCATTTATTTGTGTATACCATTCCTTGTTGTATTGTGAAACAGCTGTTTTGACCGCCATTCGATGTACATGTACATCATCATGGCGAGTTCCTCTTAGATCACCTTTAAGACGAGGGAACACAGCATAGTCAAACGGCGCTAGGTATGGCCTGTATGGTGTATATGTGATTCTTTCAAATCCTAAAATATCTATCGTAAATGATGTTTCTTGACTCCTGTGTGATAGGGCATTATCTTGGTGAAAAAGCCAATTTTCCACTACCACACCAGGTCGTTTTTTACGATTTGCATTCAAGAGATCTCGTCGTATAATCTGTAAAATTCCTTACATTCATAACGCCGAAGAAACTTGTTTCAATCATCTACTCGCGCAGCCTTTCGTCCACAGACAGACGGCACCTATCTAGCACACACTTTTGATAAATTCAGCTGTTTAATAATATTATGTGTGACAGTTTGTTTTAACTGCACAGTTTCCCCTACCTCTCTGACTTTTTTTCGCCGGTCTTGCCTCAGTTCGCTCTTAACAGCTGCTGTTTCTGTATCTTTTACGACAGATGGCCTCCGACTACGCTATGTACCAAAACTATTTTCGCATACATCGGTAAAATGTCTGTGTCATCGAAACACTAATGCTTTGGAGCATTCTGGTTTAGATTCATTACAAGAAACAAATGTATATGGTGTCGTCCCAACTCATACACAGTGTTTTATGACTGCGCGCTGCTTCGTGCGTGACGCTGACGTCGGCGTTTTTGCTGACATGTTGAAAACACTTCTCAACTTCCACGTCCGTTTTCTAAGTTGTTTACCTTCCGATGACATCATAATTTGGACATTCGGTACAGGTTACATCAATTTGACGTTATATCTTTTAGCGCCTTAATTCGGCGACATTTACACGGACAGAAATAAATTGTTTAAATGTGGTGAAAATAATAAAAGGGTTGATTTCAAACTGCTCCGTGAATAGTAACATGGGTTGTCTTGGTAACCATTTTCTGATTCAATAGACATACGATCGATACAAATTTCAACCAAATGATTCATAAACATTTTCTTAATGACATGATATGAATATGTTTTATTTATGATAAGTTTTTAGTGAAATATACCTACATTCTCAAAACTTTCCGGACAGCCCTCGTAGATCTATAAGCACAATAACGATAGGTATATATTATGGCCGAAAATAATAAGTCTAACTATTCCTCCGAGAAATGGTGACTATAAATGTAATAAACGTCATTATCGAACCAACACAAGCGGCAGTAAAATAAAACATGAAGAACTTCGATCGAGAGATTGACCATAATTATTCAGAGCAAAGGATAACAAATAGCAAATTGGAAAAAAACACCCGATATACCGAGTACGGTACAACATAAAGTATACCAACACTAATTATGAAATTGCGCCAAAACTAAATAGATATACTAAGAGATAAATATATATTTTCATAATTGCACTGTATCCTTTTTTCAGGATGGCAGCCCAAATTTATATGTGAATCCGACGTAGCATACAATACACGTTTTGTGAATGTTGCTCTTGGAAAACGAGTGGTACTGAGTTCAAGATATGGCCGTGCTTTGTATGCTGGTCTCATGGTATGATAATATTGATCAGTCTGATCTGCGAGTCTTTCCTCTATAAAGCATTACGGTCTGGTTCTGGTTTGCAACATGTAAAGAATTTCATAATTCGCAATACCATAAGATACAATAGATTACGTGTTTGAATAATCCAAAATGAGAGAAGGTAGAAGATAGACAGTGAACAATGATATAGTAATATATTCAAGTGATGAATCTTTATTAAGTGACACCAAGCCACAGTTTGCAATTTATACGTTTTCCTCTTGAAAATGTTTTCCCATGATCGTTAGAAACATGGCGTCGCACGATGTAAAATGCATAAAGGCTTCAGACAGAATAATTGTAATGCGATTATTAATAAATGTACATGTTTCTGTAAGATAAACACACTTGTTAAATAAACAGTGATTTAGTTCATAACTGAATGCATTCAATACGAGGTTCCACTATATATAGAGAGGATGTTCGTTTGTCCCGGTGCACGATCGAAAGATATTGCACCAAGCGAGCAGCAGACAGATTATATAAAATTCAAGCCAGATGCTCACGAGGTGAAATAACCCTTTCACCGAAACATACAACTATTGTATTTATTCCATGCTTCATTTTGGTTTGTTTTAATTACATCAAATATTTCCTCGTTGAATGCCTTATTATTTTATATGACGTCATTTATATGTTGTCATTGTCGTTAGGATAATTTCACTGTGAATAAGTAGATAATACTTCACCATTATTCCACGGTAACCACCGGAAAGCATGACAAAATGTGTTATATTTTATACAGGTGGATGGAAACCGAAGTCCTGAATTGCCGTGCGCTCACACTAAGCTTCAGCATAATCCTTACGCCTTAATTGATTTGAAGCAGACTTACCATGTGTTTTCTTTCTATATAGTAAACCGTCGTACTGCTAGTAAGTAGTTTCTTCCATATATTTCTCTGACAAAACTAAAAAACGAGGCATATTGGTCGAGGGATAGAGTCCTGATCCGAAGGTCGTGAGTTAAGCCTTCATACTGTTTGAACACGACAGATTCTCTAATCGTTATTTGAACTTCTGTAGATATGTATATTTCATACAATGCAAATGTAGCGGTTCACGATTGGCACTACGATCACATTCGATTGTCTATGTTAGCACAAAATTGACGCGAAACATTAAAGTCACCGCAAAAATTGTAACCTGACATCGAATTGTGAAATGAATACCGCTATGAGGATGCCAACCGGTGAAGGAGGTGTCTGCTGTTGATCACTTGTTGTTGTTTTATTTCCGAAAACAGTCGTTATTTAAGTGTACACTTTTTATTCGTCTTTACTGTAACGAAAAAGTAAATGAAACCAAAGTTATATATTACGCAAAACATGTTTTCGAGAACCATAATAGTCGCTGTAATTCAGTTGCGAATACAGTTCGACGATATAATGACTTCTCCCACTGAAATTTCCATCGTCTGCATTTACTTCCAAAAGGTATGGACAACACAGCTGCAGCGCCAAATGAATTAATTATTTCTAACAAATATACCGTTCATTATTTCCCTTCAAACGTATATGCTCATGTCCTGGCTGGGTTTGGTACTGTAAATATATATATTTTGCATAGTCATAGATGCATTTGAGGCAAACTACATGTTGGATTGGGATAAATACAGAACGTCAGTCGGTGGTCATGTGCTCTACTGACTGAGCTAGTCAGGCTATGTGGTTGCATTTGTTCGCCAGAGCCGGCGAAGAATGTTTGTATTTTGCAATTGTAAATCTGTACAGTTTTAGAACACGACGCGTGTATACCATCTCACAGTGTTTCCATGTGTGTGACAATTGTTTTCTATTTTAGCACAGCGACTTCATGATTTGAAGATACTTGTCGGCAATGATCGTAGCAATTTGAGTGTGTGTATTGATTACCCAGATCCCCTTGGTATGACTTCTACATTCAGAGTCCATTGTCAAGGACGTTATGTAAAACTTCAGCTGTTCACTAGAGAGTATCTGACACTTTGTGAAGTCGAAGTTTACAGTATTTTGTAAAAATGAAGCATCGGCAAAGTTGCTTTCTGAAACAATATTGACATTAATTAGTTTCTAACGTCGAGTATGTAAATATTTCATAAGGTGTGATTGAATTTGATTATATTTACTTGGAACTCAGAAGCGCAAAATACATAAGCCGGTCAAGCTATGAAAGCTATTTTTACAATCAAAAATATATTTTTACATATACATTGATACCAGTTTGATATTTCCATTTCTTATCTCTTTGAATTATTTCCTAAATTGATCAATTCGATTTAAAATCACGACAGCAAAGTCCGGGTTTTTATCCAAGGTGGTTGAATTGAAAAAGTTCAATTTTCAATTTTGCAAGAATATTTAAGTCGTGAAAATCAACTTCATAAGATTTTATTAATGGGGAATTTGGGACTCTTGTGTGAAAATTTTTAAAATACTGGATCATATAATGTCTAATGACAATAATATGCGCATTAAAATGTGTTTTATGTATTGAAGCTTGATATTTCCCATCTGTTGAACATGTATTGCTATTACTAGGTTCAATAAAGTTTTGTTTTTCTAAAGTGTTTGTAACACATATTTATTTTATTGTGTATTAAAAAGAGAGATTATGTTGATAAACAAAAGATTAAATGATCCATTTGTGCAGATTTGATGGTCTCGCATATTAACAAAATCTTAAGACTTAAGATTAAATCTGGTATCTGGTCCAGGGAAAAGAAAGAGTAAATTATGCGAACTATTAGACGATGGATTTCGTTGTGTTTTTCAATGTCCAATTTATAATGGTTTTAGAAAAACTGTCCCCTTCTTATTTTAGAACTAGCTTGAAGTAGACAAAACATGATTAAATGTATTAAAATTATTACTTATAGCAAGAACTTGGCTAGAAAACTGGGACAACTTGAATTTGATGCATTCAATTTAAGAAAATATTTGATAAATATAAATGTTTACTCTTGCACCCCTATTCCCATACATGTTTATCCTTGCACCCCTATTCCCATACATGTTTATCCTTGCACCCCTATTCCCATACATGTTTATCCTTGCACCCCTATTCCCATACATGTTTACTCTTGCACCCATATTCCCATACATGTTTACCCTTGTACGCATATTCCCATACATGTTTATCCTTGCACCCCTATTCCCATACATGTTTATCCTTGCACCCCTATTCCCATACATGTTTACTCTTGCACCCATATTCCCATACATGTTTACTCTTGCACCCATATTCCCATACATGTTTACTCTTGCATCCATGTTCCCATACATGTTTACCCTTGCACCCATATTCCCATACATGTTTACTCTTGCACGCATATTCCCATACATGTTTACTCTTGCACCAATATTCCCATACATGTTTAGCCTTGCACCCCTATTCCCATACATGTTTACTCTTACACCCATATTCCCATACATGTTTACCCTTGCATCCATATTCCCATACATGTTTACCCTTGCACCCCTATTCCCATACATGTTTACCCTTGCACCCCTATTCCCATACATGTTTACTCTTACACCCATATTCCCATACATGTTTACCCTTGCACCCATATTCCCATACATGTTTACCCTTGCATCCATATTCCCATACATGTTTACCCTTGCATCCATATTCCCATACATGTTTACCCTTGCACCCATATTCCCATACATGTTTACCCTTGTACGCATATTCCCATACATGTTTACCCTTGCACCCATATTCCTATACATGTTTACTCTTGCACATCATCCGTGCCGAATGTTTTGTAGACTGTTGTTTTCTTTCGGGTCTGTGTGGGGTGGCATTTTCTTGTATATGTGACGTTCCATGGAACAAGTTTACTGTAACAGCAATATGTCCACACTACCACCACCTTTTATGGTTTTATTCAAAACATACGCATTTGTATTTTCACCGGTTTTATTGTTAACGATATTACTGAACAAAACTGGACCGAACAAATGTCCACACCTTTAATATGTTTTACGACAAATTTTGTCCGATTACATGTTGTTCACTATACTGCACTTTTATGGAAACAACCCTAAATAATGTGCCTTGATATTTCTTTGCGCACAATAAGAGTTTTGAACTTAGAAAATATATTATTTATTGTGACCAGGAGAAAATCAGTTGAAGCTATCTTTTAACGAAGCAGAGCATGTGTGAACTTAGATCATTTGTCAAGTATATACACCCATGGTATCGAACGCAAATGGACCCCTACGCAAATTCGTAACTTGTTTTTTAAACTATTGTTAGGATAATTTAGATATATTTCTGATTGGCGTGTAAAAATGGCTGAAATTATATGCCAACAGCATACTGAGGCACACCTAGGCAGTTGCCTCGGTTAAAATTTGCAGACGCACAAGAGAAATCATAGAAAAAGAAAAATCCGGGGAAACATGCCCGCTGACCCCCAAAGACTGCCTTGGTTTAAATATGCGTCTGTCTATGGCACTGAACAGAAACAATTGTTTATAAGAATTGGATTTATTCTGATTTAATGAAGTACCGACCCTTGTCATTTGTGCAATCGACCACTCATAGAGCATTTTTACTTACGGTCGAGGTCATTTGAGGTCAATCGTCAAACGGGGAATGGGAATGGTAGTGAATTATCGCAACGAAACTTTGCTATATTGAAAACAATTGTTTAATTGTAAACAGAAATGACGTTGATTGCTCAGAATTGGCTGTATCATAAGTAAGGTAAATGTTCTTCCTTCCGAAATCAGTCCGATTTAATACTTAGTTCATAATAAAGAGCAGCGGTAATGCACAGGTATCAATTCGCGTTCAACAACATGGGTTTATATATAAGTAGACTGTGAAAAGGCAAACGTCTAAATAAGCATTAATTTGTTTGGTTCACTCGTGATAAATTGGTTGTATTGTTGACAATTACGTTAGATTTATTATTGTTATTCCGGTACCAGCGACTCGGTTGTTAGTTAGTATTTAAGAATAGAATATATATTTTGTTTGAACATAGTTTCATTGACATATAAACATGCGTGTATAACAATATATTTGTATATTATGTAAACTCGCATTACAAATATATGCAATTATAGTATCATTGTAGTGTACATGTATGCATATTACTCACGACACATTTAATTATCGTCTTGACTATCCGTAGTGTATTGTATTTCATAATGTTCTTGTCATATTTTGCTATATCATAGTCATTCGACTAAACAGGAATTCTGGAAATAAACTGCTTCTTCTTAAAATGTTTTTATTTTCTTGATTGCATGCTTAACAATTGATGTGTTTGTCCTCACATTAAGTCGTTAATAATGTGGTGTATTTGTTGATATTAGTCTTTGTAACCTGTATGTGGATAATACATATGTAACTATTTTTGAACTCCTCTTCAAGTAAAGAATCAAACCGTTATCACCACTTTCGGATAAGTTCGGTTTTGATGGCATTTAACGCAGGTTGATTGATAATGGGTAACACAGGCCTCCGGAAAAATAACAGTCCACAAAAACCAGGCATTGAAGAGGTGCAAGGGTTAATACGCGAGGGAAAAAGGACGCATGGAATGGCCTGGAAAATAAGGAGAGTTAAGGAAGACAAACGAGGGGAATGTAATGGATAGAATATATCACGGACATGGCAACAATAAGCCGAAAGGGGGCAGAAAATAAGATAAACACTATATCAATATATTTACAAAAAAATGTATTAAGCATCACGTACATAGCACAAGACACACTGTAATTAATCCAGCACGAAGGAACAAGCTGCCTTATACTTACCTCGCTCACAGCAACTAAATAGTGAATATCAGAATGTGAAATAACCTTAAATATCTATTAAGAAAACTAAAACAAAAACACAAAACGTACGACTGTACCCATTGAATATTAAGATATTGAAAAACTGAATCTGTTCGATGTACATGTATAACCAATAAAACAATGATAAGGTTTATGTCTTATGACAGTTTACTCTATGATCTTCTGATGTAATAATATTAACAGTAATAACAAACGTATGGTTACCATGGCAACGGGGAAATATTAATTCCCATTTTGAAAATTATAAAACATTAAAATCGGTAAAATTCAATATTAAGATGTATAAATGCCATCTAAAAAAAAAAAGAATAAGAAAATAGATGTTACTTTAGTGTAGATCAATTTAAAGTAAATATATTTTGAAAAAGACTGCCAAGTATTAATTTGAATGCATCATAACATTTGGCCTGATAAGAAGTTAATGATATTTTACAGTTAAAAATGTGTGGAAATGTTGTTTATCTACACATGTATATATTGGATCAGGAATGCAATTTACAAAAGTACCTCATGAAAATAAGTTTAAAAATTAGTTTCAATGAGTATATTTTAGTCGCTATGGCAACGGGTACAATGTGAAAACGTTCTTTCTTTATATGTAAGTATACATAACAACGCTTTTGAAAGTACAAATTTGCTAAATATTCAGCATTTAAACATTTGTTATGTAAATTGATTACAACTGTTAACAATTTGTACAAAAAACATATTTGTTTATATAGTGTTAGAACCTTGATCATATAAAATATATTTAAATGGAATATTATGGATACAAAATCTTGGCGTTTGTATTCCAACATGAAAAAAACAACACTTATCACGCAGACTTAATAACATGTAGTAAACTATATAAATGATTTGATATGATCACAGATGACATAAATTGTATCTGACTCTCTGATCTATTCCTCTGGCCTTGGGCAAGTTGTGTCTTTATTACGGTCTCTGAGGTATGGCCGTACATGCATAGCAAGATACTTCCTTCTTTCAAGGGAAAGTCCACCTGCCCGGATAACTTGATACAGGCCTCTCAACTGGTATCGGGTGTGGGTCCTGGTGTTTGTACAGCAGGACCATCTTTTCATCATCATCCTCACTACGTTTGATTAAGACTGCCTCGGGATGCTGGTGGTGAAAGCGGAATTGTTGACAACTTCTGATTCCTGTCAATGCCTTGAAGTGCTGGGCCAGAATGTACCAGCAGCTGGTTATTGACTCAATACCTTTATATTCCGATAAATGATCGGAGGCCAGCCACTCTCGTGCCGAAATCAATGCAATACTCGCTGTATATGCCGTGAATGCCCTTTTTCGTCATTGCCACAGGCAGGAACACGGGTGCGGTTTCATCGCCAAATTTCACAATAAACTGAACAACCTGACAGCGCATGGTTAGGTTTTCTCCTCTTGTTGCCATGTACTCTTGGCACATTACCTTGAGCCGACATGTGTTTCAACAGGCTCTTTAAGGATCGGCAAAGTTGTTTTTAAACTAATGAATATTGACATTATTTTAAACGTTGAGGATGTTAATATTTGCTAAGGTGTGATTTATTGTGAACAATTTACTTGGAATTGTTTTTAGTTCTGGTGGGTCGTTTTCAGAAGCGCAAATGAATACACTAGCCGGTGAAGCTATGACAGCTATTTTTACAATGAACACATATTTACACAAATACATAATTTAATAACATTGATATTTCCATTTCTGATCGCCTTGAAATATTTCATAAATTGCTCAATCCGATTTAAAATTAAGGCGGCGAAGTCCGGGTTTATAACAAATGTGGTTCAATTAAAACAGTTCCATTTTCATTTTTGGAAAAGCATTTAAGGCGTGAAAAATCTACATGATATTAATTTATTTATGGGTTATTTGGGAGAATTGTATATTAAATATTTAAAAACTGAATTACAATAATTCCTACTGACAATAATAAGTATTAAAATATGTTTAATTTATTGAAGCTTGATTTTGTCATTAATTATTGCTCATTTGTTGCTATTACTGCATCAGGGTTTTATAACGTTTGTCTTACAAAGTGTTGGTAAGACATATTTGGATTTACTGTGTAGCAAAGACGGATTAAGTTGACAAACAAAAGATTGAATGGTCCATTTGAGCAGAAAAAAGGCCTAGCAAATTAACAAATTCTTGCATAGACTTAAGATTAAATCTGGTATCGGGCATTTAGGTATACCTATCAACAGAAAATGCGAACAATGCGAAGTATTAGAAGATGGATTTCATTTTTTTTGCAATGTCCAATTTATAATGATTTAAGAACAACACACCCCCTTCTTATTTGAACTAGCCTGAAGTAGACATAACATGATTAAATTAATTGAGTTAAATAATTCTGATTATATGATTATAAATCTAGGACAATTTGAATTTGATTGGTATTTAACGCAAACTTGTAGCAGGACAACAAAGTAAACTGTATCAGTGATGTCCACTCTACCATTGTTCATGATTTTATTTACACCATACGCATTTGTATTTTCACCGTATTCATATAGTTTACGACAAATATGTGTCCATTTTGTTCACTATACTACAATTTTATGAAAAAAGTTGAATAATGTGCCCTGATAATCCATTGCACTAAGAGTGTTGAGCATATAAATATGTTTTCATTGGGACCAGTAGAAAATCAAAAAGATTTCCGGTACTATGGTTACGAGATGAATGTCATTGTATGAAACCGGGAGTGTCATGTAATGAAGTTTTAGTCTTATAAATAATTAAAATTAATTATACCACTATGCATGGTAGGAGAATTCGAAAGCATTTTCTAACATTTATTGAACTCACACATGCGCCTTCATCTATTTACGATGTTCTCTTATTGATATCGAGTTGAAGCTATCATTTAACCATGCCGAACATATGTGAACTTAGCTCATTTGGCAAGTACATGTTTATAGACCTATGGTATTGAGCGTAAATGGACATTTTGTTTATTAAATGGACATTTGCGCGAGTTCGTACCTTGTTTTTCACATTTTTCTAGGTTAATTCAGATATGTTTGATTTCCACAAGTCACATATTTATCTTTTGACATGGCGTGTAAAAATGGCTGATGTTATACAGAAACAGAAACACTTTTTTATACGAAATTATTTTTATTCTGATTTAATGAAGTACAGACCCTTGTCAGTTGTGCATTCGACCACACAAAGAGCTTTATTACTTACGGTCGAGGTCATGTGAGGTCAATCGTCAAACGGGGACATTGATAGTGAACTATCGCAACGAGACTTCGCTATAATGAAAACAATTGTTTCATTGTAATAGAAATGATGCTGATTGCTCAGAATTGGTTGTATCTTAAGTAAGGTAAATGTTCTACCTTCCGAAATCAGTCCGATTTAATACCTAGTTCATAATAAAGAGCAGCGGTAACGCACATGTATCAATTCGCGTTCAATTTTACGGGTTTATATATAAGTAGACTATGAAAAAGGGAAACGTCTAAATATGAATTTGTGGTTCGCTCGTGATAGATTGTTAGTATTGTTGACTATTACGTTAGATTTATTATACTTAAGAATAAAATATATTTTATCTGAACATAGTTTCACACGTACGTGTATAACAATATTTTGGTTTATTATGTTAAATGACATTATACATATATGCATTATAAGTAGCATAGTAGAGTACATGTATGCATATTTCCTTTCTACATTTTCAGGAAAAATGTATTCACGTCACATTTAATTATCATCTTGATTAGTGTATATGTCATTTATAACCTTATCTGTATTGTATTGATTTTCATAATACTCTTGTCATTTAATTTAATAAACTGCTTCTTGTTAAAAACTTTAATTTCTTGATTGCTTGCTTAAAAAAGTATGTGTTTGTCCTCACATTTAGTCGCTAAGAAGGTGGAGTATTTATTTTGATACTGGTATTTTTTACCTGTATATGGGTAATACGTATGTAACTATTTTTGAACTCCTCTTAATTTAAAGAATCACACCGTGATCGCCATCTTCGGATAAGTTCGGTTTTGAAGGCATTTAACGCAGATTGATTGATAATAGGTCACATAGAGAATAAGTTACAACAGGGAACGACACATACACAAGACAATGCCTCCCCAAACAGACCACCGGGAAGGGAAGATATGGCAACTAAGAAGAATTAAGGAGGAAAAACGGTTGGAATTTAATGAAATACATCACAGAGCTAGCATAGATAGGTCGAAAAGGGGCAGAAAATAACATGAACATTATATGAAGAGAAACAATTGCATGGGGAAATGAGAATCATCTAAAACATAAATAGAAATAATAACCGTACAGTCTTGGAACTGGCAGTAAAATATTGGGAGTTTATACCGATTTAACAGCTAGCTATTCTCACACTTAATCGCTATATGGTCATTGATTTCAAACACATATAAATTGACTTAGTAGACAGTAACTAACCATTTAAAGCAATTAACCAAATACGTACATAGCAACAAATACACTGTGTATAATTCAGCACAAAGAAACAAGCAGCAGCAGTCTGACCATGCCCTCAGTAACTAACGTATTTACAATAGAATGCGAAATAACGACTCAATATCAAATTAATAATCTTATGTAAAGTAAACCGGAAAAATGTAATTAATACTTTGAAAACATCTACAATACTGGTGATTTGGGAAGGAATCTTAGACTGATTGGAATTCAATTGAGGTTGTTGAACGTTCAGCACCGTCTAATCACTTTTGTGGTATTTTGCAGCTATTTCTGTGTATGACAGAATTGTTATAAGGAACGCCATATACATAAGACAATGCTTCCCCCCCTAACATACTCCTGGGAAAACAACAGTATGATAAATCTGTCATAGCATTAACAACTATAAAAGCGATATTGTTTTAAAAAGTATTCATTGCAAAATATGTGAAACTTACAGGTTTACAGAATAACTTCAAAATAACTTGATTGATATTAATAACAACAGACAGAGAGAAGTTCTTACAGGGAAAATTAACTGATAAATATGCCTCAAGAGATACTGGTTGGGAAAAGGGTAATTAAGTTTTGCCCTGTTTAACTAATTCATAGTTCACAAATATTAAATAAAAAATTCTGCAAATGGTCTGAATACTATTACCGTTATTTTAAGGTCTCCGAAACTGCCCATTTCAAATCAGCCTGTACTGGGATCTTGATATACTTGACACAGAACTGTTAAGTTGGAACACATATTACATAAGAAGGAAAATATAGGCGGTTAGGTTTACTGAAATACAATCACAACACAGAAGTTCATTAGGCGGTATATAAAGACAGCAGAATATAAATCAAAATAGAAACAAGTTCTTAAGTAAAAAATATTTATTATTATGAATATAATCAGTTTAAAGCTGTATGCAAAAGACGATTTACGACACTTATGTAGGGATGTCTACTTTTCTTGTACGAGTAATTGTAATTTAAAGGGTACCCCCAGACCCGTCCTACTTTTGATGATTTTCCTGCTAGTTAAAATATTAGTGACGCTCCTGGTGATGTATTTTCTTTGATTTTCCACACAAGTTATATCAGAAGGCAAAATTTGCGTAACACAGTTGTTCCGAAGCCTTCGCTGTAGTTCAGAAAAGGATTTCAGGAGAGGGGGGGGGGGGGGGCAAATGTCATGTCATATTCACATATGTTACGCCAAGGGTCTGATAACTTTGGACTTCATTTGCTGTTAGTAGTGACCAAATATATACTTGTGCTTTTCTAAAACTTAAAGGTTCCTCTACTATTACTAAAAAAGGTTTGCCATTTCTATGTTAATATCTAGCATGTCTAGAACAAGTGGACATATCAAATATTTGTTTCTTTAATGTACCATGTATTGATACATCACATTGTTAAGTCTGCTTTAAATTCTTGCGTTTATGACACATTTTTAATGACACGGCTAGTTATCATCACTTTATGACTGGGCGTATTGGTTGTATGCTACTTTAGTGGTGATATTACTTAATTTGTCATTTAATAATTAACTATCCACACATGTTACATAAAGAGTCTGCCATCTTTCTATTCCTTTAATGTACAATAGTGTCAATCATATGACTTGTTTTACACTTTTAAGGTTCTACTATGTTAGATCTATAAAATTTTGGTTTAAAATAATGAAGAATGATCAGTCACAATTATATGCTTCATATAAGGATCTTACTGATAATGTACATGGCGTCACATGGGCTTCTCGTATAAACTTATTAATTGATCATCTTGGTTTTCAATTTGTACGAACAAATTTAAATTCAACAGAATTTTTTTTTCACACTTTACAAAGAATAATTCATGATCAGTTTATTCAAGACTGGTATAGTTCAATAAGTTCAATGCCAAAATTGAATTATTACTGCAAATTCAAAACAAAATTTGAATTTGAAAAATACCTTGACACTTTAAGAAACGACAAATTAAGGATAAAATTCACACAATTTAGACTCAGTAGTCATGATCTGGAAATCGAAGCTGGTAGGATACGTGGTATCAATAGAGAAGATCGAATATGTAAATTGAGTTCGCAAAATGTGATAGAAACTGAGTACCATTTCTTGTAATGTTGTCCCAAATATCACGATGTAAGGAAAAAGTTTTTTCGTAATAATTCTTGGCACTGCGTTGAGAAATTTTATCATTTGCTACAGTCGGATAGGAATAAATGTATCATAAATACAGCTAAATTTATTTCAGAAGCTTTGAGCGTAAGAAAGAATATTTTGCAAAATGTATTTAAACATGGGTATGAATACTGTTATATTTATCTATCTATCTCTTGTATACACTGTATCACCATAGCATCTTCTTTCCTCATATTTCTCACTAATGTTTGTCACTAATATTTGTCAATCATGTTTGTCATTCATGTTTATCACTCATATTTGTCACTATACAAATAATACAATGTACATTGTATACATCTACATGCATAACCATATACATGTATAATATGCTGTCTTGTCAGCATATATCATATCACACGCCTACATGCAACTGTATGTTTTTCTTGTGTTCTCTATTGCAAGTCTTTGCCATAATTGTTATTTGTAAATGGTCAAAGGCTTAAATAAACCAAATTAGCCAATAAATGAATGAATGAATTATAACTGACCATTCTTCTTTATTTCGGTTTGAAAATCTAGCATTTCTAGAACAAGCCAGAAAAAAATGTTTACTATTTTTTCAATACATTTTTATTTTGTTTGTATTTCTGTCTTATGTTTTTGTTTTATCATATATTTAATACAAACCATCTGCCATATTTACTCATACGTTGATTTTATAAAAATGTAAAGTTACAAAACGGAAGATTGCAACAATTTTCCAGCTTCACCACAGAGACAAGTGGTACCGTCCCACAGCACCTTCAGTGCTTTGATTTATTCTGGTACCAGTGACTCGGTCTATACTATACGCTGTACTTTTACGTTGAAGGTGGCCACTGTGAATTCAAGAATTAAGATGTATCTACAACTAAAAAAGTTTGGTTGCTGACTTGTTTTATACAACAGTACATCCGCATATATATGTTGAACATTGTATCTTGAGAAGTAATGAATCAAAATGTTACCATTTTGACCTACTGTAATATTACACAAGTTATATGAAAAGTTTACTCTTACTTAATCAGCGTTTTGTAAAAAATATTGTTTATTATGGTGTATTCGTCTCGATGGAATTGGTCAAACAATTTGCATGCCTGCGACACAGGTAAATGTAATGATTTGGTTTGTTATTCCATCTATACATTTCTATTGCCTTCCAATGTCCCGTAGCACTTGTTAATAGGACCATACTATAAGAACGGAGATACTATACATGTAAATACGCCTGACCACGATATGGTGGTTCTTGGGAATATAGGTTATCAACACGCTTGTTGGCAACTGTGTACGATGAACTGACAACAATTACAACTGACATGTGATAGGAATCTTCAGACTGGAATTCTGAAAATTTGACATACATGTACAACAGAAATGTAAATAACAACTTTTCTCATTATCTAGAACATATTGGAAAACGAAAACAAGACTAATATACTCATACACAGAAATAGATTCGTTGTCAAAATATAACAAAAAAGGAACTACACAGACATACAATACAGAACTAGAATAAATCGCCGGAACGGAACGGTAAGCTTCAAATGAAAGAGCAATGCCTAAAATTGCTTCACAAGAAGAATTACAGCTATAGGCAAAGAAGAAAATGTTTCACATCTGTTTTTCATGTCTATGTGGCCATTGTGATGTATCATGTCTTTCCTGTGCGACTTTCATTCGACAACCCAGCAAGAAGGAACTCTTTAAACCTTTTTCGATTACTCCTACTATTGAACCCCGTGCGAGCACTGAAATCAACAATTGAACGGATAAACGGCGAGCACACATATGGTAGCGAATGAATTAGTATAAGTTTCACTGAAATTCAACGAAAAGCGCGCACAACTATTGTGACAGACAGGCAGTCATACATGATTTGGAGGGGAGACATTTATTATTCATTTGACAATGAGAGATTATATGTTTTCCTCGTCACTCTTAACAACGAGTTTCCTACTTGGCATTTAAATTATTCATTCAGTAAATCTAATGCATTTAACGCGAGTGACAAGCTGTATACATATGGATTGGTCGTCAAAAAGCATTCTTACATCCTAAAAGCATTATGTCTAAGTTATTCATGATGTGCCTTCTTGTGTTTAGACTTTTCAACAATATAACTATGTATTCTATATCTTTAATCTTCAAACTGAAGGGCGTAACAATGAATACGTAAATCCATGTCGTTGGCATTGCATGTACGGTATATTGTGTAGTTGCATATCTTCTGAGAGAAACAGTTTGCTACGAAACAGATATTAAAGCGACATTACATTTTTATCAGTCTCAAATGATGTCCCTGTGGTAGTTTCAAACCATCACAATTGACCTTTCTGCAGACGCTTCGTAGCCACGCCCCCCTTAGTAACAGGTTCTCGCTGTAACCACGTTAGACAAGCCATGTCCAATATGGCGTCGAACAAAGAACTATAATGGGCTGATGTAGATAGTATTCTATCGGATTTTCCTCATTATATGATATTTCGACTTTAAACCATATCTTGACAAAATAAATATTTTTTAATATAGATCTGCTTTGACTAGATTAAGAGTACATGTATCAAGCCATAGACTGGAAATTGAAACGGGAAGATGGAATAAACCTTAAATGCGATCAGAAAGAAAATGTCAACTATGTAATGTTTTAGAAGACGAATTTCATTTTATATTAGAATGTCCTTTATATAGAATAAATTTCGAACCAATTATTATGCAATACATTTACATGTGATCATTATTATTCCATGTAAGTCCATGTTTGCAGTTTATTGCGGGTTTACAGGGGGAGTATTTACCCCCAAAAAACATGAAACGTTATCTGTAATGTCCGTCCCCTTATGTATAATGTTATTTAGTGTGAATGAAAGTCATTTTAGTCATCGAGTTTAGGTATAGTTATGTTTGTGTACATAAACGACCTTTATTTTGTGTGAAGATGGACATTACACAAAAAGGGATGGACATTAGAATATCAGGATTATTTCTCAAATCTTCAAATTCTGCAACATATATTTCTACAAATTCCCGAAATCATACTGTAAAGAAACGATAATAAAATAGAAACAGAGGCAGACACAAGGGATGTACATAGGTTGGACAAATTATATAATGTTATGCAATAAACAATAATGTCGCATGTGTGCACTAGAAGTAAATCTTATCCAGCCCCGTAATCAGCATTTCACAGTCTGGCCCAGAGGGAGTCCAATATGCTGTCACCATCCGACACATATATACAGCAACGTTGAGAAATGTTAATTATTTTTATAGCCTTTAACTAAATGACCATTTATAAAAAATAAATGATCAGACTTGTGTTGAATGTTAGAAAATAGGTTTATATATTTAACAAAATCAACATACTCGTAGGTGTGATATTTAGGATTTTAAACCAGATGTATTATTAATTTCTATACGTACATAAATAGTAAACTCCCAATGCAATTGAAATACATGTAATGAAGAAATAAGAACTTTTCTGACATATAAATTACTTTCGAAAGAAATACTTGACAGTGAGTAACCAATACCGGTATATCACATGTACTTAGATTTTTCATCAATATCAATTATTACCAAAATTAAGATATTTTTCTCTATGTATACATATATGTTTATAGCAATACATGTTTCAGTTTCATGTTTTTAATCGCAATAATTATTGATTTTATAATTGATTCTGGTCATTTTATTTATACACACTCAGCCTTACAACAAATTTATAAAGTAAGGTCCGTCCTAAGCAAACACAAGTCCAAATACTTGCTTAAATGCTGACATAAGTCAATCATTTTAGTTTAGAAAAAATAATATTATGTTCCCTCAACATGCAGATATAATATAGTTTATTTGATATATTTTCAAATACATAAATTGCAACTGATTATGTGAAATAAAAACATTTAAGTTGTAAATGAGTGTTTCTTCATGTTTTAGGGTCCAGACTTTTTATTAACATGTAATGTTTGTCCCCTCCTAGTCAAACTGATATTTAAAGGTAAAAATAACAAATACCAAACAAAAGGTTATCTTTTTATTAATGGGGCATATCTGATTGCATTAATTTTAGACGGATTTAACTCGTGATGCGGTCTGCCGCACAACTTAATCCACCGTATGCTTTTTTCCAAATTTGCCTTAGGTTTTGGAAAAGGTAAGAATTTCACGCCACCTGGATATCTATTGTCACTATCACACAGCCCGAAGCTACACCTTTTCACCATTGTCTTAGATCAATAATAAACACCCTGTACTTTGCTTTCCCGAAAACTATCACTCTTAGACAAATTTGTTGACAACTGTAGCGCTTGTCTAACAAAATGGCGTCGATAAAACACTGCCGGAGGTGTGCGCGAATACTGCAACGCGATTGGCTAACGCGAGCTGTCAATCAATATCTGCAGAAAGGTCAATTATTTTTCATGTTACAACACGATGTTTTGTTAGTTTGATATCGTCGTGCTTCTAAACAGAAAGTAGGTGATTTTAGTCATCAAGCTGAAAGTAGGGAATATGAGGCTGCGGAAGGGATTTCTAAATTTAACATTTTTATAGCGAACTGTGAATTGCATAAGGTTTCATTACATCGGAAACGTTTCCCAAACGTGTTTTTCTTGTTAGAAATTGTCACACTCAACAGTTTATGCATTGAGTTTGTTCAGAGACAAGCCAGGAGTTGAATATCCTATTTATATAGAGGATCTTATATGATTGATCTTTTTTTAATTTATTAAACGAGTCTTCCAAAAACGAGACTTTGCCGATTTTCGCCAAAACATTATCTTAACCCCCTATAAGCAAGCAAAGTATGACGTGTGTAATTCGGTCTTTGGTTAACAAAAGATGACGCATCAAAAAGCAGTTCGAACCTTTTTTTCAGCCACAAGATACGAGTTCAAATGATTGTATCACATATCATATTCGAATTAACAAGACATTACTTTTGAAATGAAATAAAATGTCAAACGTGGTACAAAATAAATAATTAAAAATGTCAACATCATTTGAGTGCGTCTACGAGTACTTCACGTTTGTTTTGTTGTGACGTCATGCACGTGACTTGTTACTTCACTTGTGAATTGTCGAAAATAATGCAGTTGCGTTATTACCACACTATATCGTATGTTATATTATAATGCAAACATGTCATTCCTCATCAAATATGTATGAAAGTGCTGACTAATTATGAGACATTTGTTTTAAGATCGCTTGGAGCTTGTCACTGCATACGTTTACAGTGTTCTCCTATACAGTAAAACCTCAAAATTAAGACCACTATTGGGACCCTTGAAAACTGGTCTTAATATCGAGGTTGAATAAAGAGCGGAACAGTCGTATTGGACTTGGAAAGTGTTGTATTAATGTTGATGTGGTCTTATTATTGAGGTGGTCTTTAAGTGAGGCTTTACTTAACATGCATCTAACAACTTTTTGACAGACAGAAATTCTAATTCTAATAAACGAGAGATTGGCATGACACATTATAACAATGTGTACATTTTCTATGCTTTCATCAGGTTAAACAAAAAATACAAAATGAAATATGCGTGATGAAATCTAAGGACATTGTACACACATTATAAGAGAGAATAAGTTGCTACAGGGAACGCCACATGAAGGAGACAATGACTCTGCATACAGACCTCCGGTAAAACTACAATCCATAAAACATAAGGCATTTTGAGGTGTTACAGACGTAATCATTGTTTAAATTCATTATAATTGTTCCATACTCATATTTACATTGATGTAGTAATGTAAAGTTAATAAACTATTATATAACTATTTTGCAGGATTGCATTATGTTGTTTTGATTATTTCAAAAGTGTCCCTGCACATCCCAGTGTTAGGTTAAAGTAATAGATATTATTAACATGTATAACCATGTTCACCAGACTATATCCAATTACAATGTCGAAATACAATATGCGCGTTGATAATATGCGAAAATGAATACTCGTATTATCGCACACTAGTTTTAAATCAATGTATGAGATAATATTATCATTGTTAGAAACCTTGTCACAGCTGACATTAAAGATAATACGTTGCTACAGGGAACGTCAAATTAACAAGATAATGCCTCCACACACAGACCTCCGGAAAAACAACAGTCCACAAAACATCAGGCATTGAGGAGGTGCAAGGGTAAACATGCAAGGGAACAGAGGCGCAAGGCATGACCTGGCCGATCATAAAGGACAACTAAGGGAGAAGCAAGGAACAGGCGGGTAAATGGATGGAATACATCACGGAACAAGTCAAGAAAGCAAGCAAAACTATGCCGAAAGGAGGAGAGGGGGGGATAACAAGTTCATCAAGTGAAAGAATTGTACACGTGGAAAGGGGAATTTATCATACACCTAAAACGTAAATAGAAATAATAACCATACATCGATTAACAGCACTGTCAGTAAACATTCGAACATTTTAAAACATTTCTACACTATTTACAACCTAAAATTTCACGACTAAGTATATGTTATCTAATGTTTTAAGTGAGCAGAAAGATTGGTTTGTCTCCTGGATGGTACACCAATGAGGTGGCTACATTCAGAGATCTCCAAGCCACGCGAAGTTTCATCTATAATACAAATAGGAAAAGTGGCTCCGTCCCCTGGTGGTCATGTGTTCTGACGAATCCAAATAATTCGAACAACTTGGTAGAGGGTCACTCAATGACCATCTGTGTGAAGCTATACCGAAATTGGACCCGGGAATTTTGAAGAGAAGATTTTTGAAATTTTCACAAGATACATACCTGTATAGGAAAAATGGCTGCGCCTCCTGGCGGCCATGTTTTTTGACGAATCTAAGAAATTTGAACAATCTTGGTAGAGTGTCACCTAATATACATTTGTATGAAGTAATATCAAAATTGGGTATGTAATTTTCGACAAGAAGTTATTTGAAATTTCCACTGTTTACATATAGGAGAAGGGGCTCTTGACGAAAACAAACCCCTGTTTTTTTTTTTTGAGTGTCACCCTGGTAACTATTGTTAATTTTGTGAAACTCCGCAAGGTTGTTTCAGACGATATAAATTAGAAGCAAAAGTCGGCCATTTTCTTGTTGCTGTTGTCTATCAATCGCGACGCATTGTTGTATTTTTGTAAAGTGTTACCATAATATATGAAGCTTGCAGCAAAGTTTCATGAAATTATGTCTTGTGGTTTCAGATGAGATGATGATTTAAACGATTGTTGACGGACGAAGAACGACCAGAAAAGCTCCCTTTGAGCACTTTGTGTTAAGGTAACTTAAAAGTACGTTCGAAGTATACATGTTGAACGCTAATATATCGCTACAAACAGTATCTACATCTACTGGATAGTCACTCATTAATCGCTTCCTGATATGTATTCGCCGCGGACCTGTTCGAATGTTGATGTCAGTGCTATGTGGTTCGCCACTATGTCTGTAGTCATACATCAAAAAAATCGATTAAGGATCTAACTAGCTGACTCGTTATTCATTCTTGACTTGTATTCGGCGCGAACCCGGTCGAATATTGTCGGCGCTAGCTCTGTGTTCTACCCACAAGTCATTGTTCAGTGTTGATGTGCGATTGCTGTGCCAACTTCACTGAACTACTAGTTGAAACAGTAGTGGATTCGCCCTTGAATCATTGTTTAAATGTTAACTGTTCGCTCTGTGACAGTGTTCTAGTATAAATAATAGTCAATTATCCTAAAATTCCATATTTACCAAAATTCCTACATTCTGATAGGCTTAGTATAAGCGTTCACACTCTCATGAACAACCTAAAGTCTTTGATCACGGCTCTACTTTCGACATAACTCTTTCAGCTAAACAATATGACGGACCGGTCGGGTAAACATTTTCCACAGCAACAAACATGTTGTGTATTTATTTGCAAATTCACTATAGTACATGTTTGAGAAACATGATTAGATCTTGGTATTACTAGTTACATAGGAATTTGTGGAAAATTGTCTCCCATGACAGACGACTTTATTACGAATAGTCACGGGCATCCAGAAATGGAACCAATGATTCTAGCATTCCATTTTATTCCTCCTAGTCCTACTCTGATTCTGAATCCCTCGCTTCAATATCGAAGCTATTGCTAGCGACAGGACAAGACGTTTGTTGTTGGCATGATTAAACCGATATGTTTACCCGTTTATCTACATTAATCGAGGTTTTAATCACGAGAATTTTATCCGATTAGCGCTCACCGGACATGTTTATCATTCTAGCACGACCTTGAACTCCAACTCATTACTGTTTATACGGAATATATGATAGACGTGGAATAATTATAATAATGAGCAAATTTCATTACATTTTAAACCAATTCCAAAATGGTTCCTATCATGATTTGAAAAAAAACTCGGTACTATATTTTGTATTCATATGCGCATTCAGTTGATGCAGTGTGAGGTCACGATGTGTAATAATAATAAACTTTATTTAATGAAGGTAACTCCTTAAGCTATACACATAAAAACATACATACATACACTTATCTAACAAGAGGCCTTCATACATACATAAATTATTACACTATAAAGAGAACACAAAGAATATAAGCATTTTTATAATGCTAAACCAATAAATCATAACTCATTTTCAAAATCTGCATTAACAATATGTATGATAGAGAGATTAAATAATTACAGGGGACGCCGCATGCACAATACATTGTTTCCCCACACAGACTCCCGGGAAATCATATAAAGCATCGAGGAGGTGCTAGGGTAGACTTGGGTGCAAGGAATGGTCTGTACGACCATAAAGAACTACTAAGGAGAATTTAGTGGGACAAAAGGGGGGAAATCATTATTGGTTGGAATATATCATTTAACAATTCAAGATAATCAGTAATAATAGGACGAATTGGGGGAAAGAACATGGAGCATATGTTACATGTATAATCATGAGCGATGAAAGAAGTGCTAATGCGAAAAGGGGAACTTACATCTAAAAACTTAAATAGAAATAGAAAATTAGAAATAATAACCATACAACGATTTACAGCCTTGGAACTGTCAGGTAAAATAGCGGGGGTGTAGGTCGATTTAACGGCTAGTTTACATCGCTATTAATAGCTATATGGTCATTAATTTCTATTAAATGAAATAATTTTAGATAAAAAGAGAAAATTGACATCATATAATAGAATACATGGGGAAGTAAATAACGTCTATACTATAGACACATAAATATTGCGTGAAACAGTCATCAAGATAGAAATTGAGCAGAACTTTCATACATAGTACTTATTTTTCTGTAAATTATAATACGTTATCCTGATTTAGGTGATGATGATTCGCCATATGTACTTATATAAGGGTACACATCATTGAGGATTGTTTCAAAAGTCAATTTGCAATTATAAGGATTAAAAGATCCTTTAAGCGACGGTGTACGATTTCCAACGTCTTCTTTAAGTGTCGTCATTTCCAGAAAACGTCATATGTGACGTCACCATTTACTGACAGTAAGCAATATTCGCCCAATATGGCATTATGTAAACGAAGTGACCATATGGAGTAAATTTTGTCACAAAATATATTGCGTTTACTTGAAACTATGTCATTTACAGAAGAGGTTGTAAATCCCATAGCAGCGCTGACTTTAGTTTTGTGTTCACGGATGTGTAAACCCTGATCAGAATACTCACAGGAGCTTCATTTATTGTATGCGTTCTGGTCAGCGTTAACACCAAGTATGGGCTTTTAATTATATATTAAAGTATTATTTAAAATTCAATGGTTTGCTCCGATATATTGTTTTAGTACAAACAGTCGTCAATAAGCCTGTTATACAGGGAAACGGAAGCATTGTTCTTCATAGACCGTAGACCTGGGTTCGATTCCCGGTAGCGCCATTGATCGATTTTTCGTGTTTCTCAAACATGACTTTATTTCACAGTAAACGAGTCGGATTCCCATATCATTTGAAGTCAAGGTCAGTATTTTTCAGTAATTCTTCATAACCTAACATCATTAAAGTTTCAAACATAAAACAGTAATATTAAAACTTTTATTTAAAAACAATTAATACTACAATACAGAATGCATATAGATACATGTGTAAATATTTTCAAGCATCGTGCAAACAATATTCAGAATATTACTATATTATGTACAATGTACGAGGGTGTTAAAAATACAAGAAAACTTGTTCTGCCGTCTTTATCAAGTACCGATATGGTGAGGCAGAAACTCATCAGACACTAGATTAGTAAATTACAAATGCAAACAATCATAAATATGACCCCATGTTAGATAATAGGTTTCTGGCTTATTGGGTATTTTCATCTTTAATAAACATTGTGTTGTCATTATTATTATTATAAATGAAGTTTAATCATACATTTTGTTAAATTTTGGTATTGTAATACGGGGATGAAGTCTCAAACAAAAAGAGCATTCTAGTAGAAATATCGTTAAGTTCGATTGTCGCTCACGTTGAAACAGGATCTATGAATATAAAATATATCATTCTGTTTTTTTTCCAAACGATAATTAATATTTAATTAATATATGTATAGAACGTATCGAAACTGGTCCGACTTAATACTCAAAACGATTTCAGGCAAAACCATATGAGCGGATCTGTCCCATTTCCAACATCTTCATTAAGTGACGCAACATGTGATGTCGATATTTGCAAACAGGAAACAATATGTACTCCATATGGTCACTTCGTTTTCAAATTGCCATATGGGAAAAATATTGCTTACTGTCGGTACATGGTGACGTCACATGTGACGTTTCTGGAAATGACGTCACTTAAAGAAGAGGTTGGATATCGTTCAGCGGCGCTTATAATATGAAAAGCTGCGGTAACTCCAGTCTAATACTTGTGCAAGTTGTGTAGGGGAATCTTTCCAGCGTTGTATCTTCTTTCCGTATCTAGTGAATCCACATGGTTTTAAAGAGTCATAAAGATGTGGGAAAAAATCGGCACAGTTAGCGCCATCAACAAGATCCCGGTAACTGCGCACAACGAAGCAAACATGCGACCAAGAAATGTTTCGGGACCATGTCACCATATCCAACCGTTGTCATGGTAAATATTGCCCAATACCAAGCATCCGGCATCTTTGTGATCTTCTGATAAGTAAAATCAGCTTGTATATATACACATACCGGATATTAGAAACAATGCAATTATTATCAAGTCCTTCCCATTTGTTAGTATTGTGTAGGATAAAATCTTTCCTGTCTGTACATTTGCGATTGTACGGAACAGTCGAAAGGCCCTCGTGATCTGGCTATACTCGAGAACATTCAACCAAGTGTTGTTACACTGTTCATATCGGTTGAGAAAGATTAACAACATGTGAAGATAAGTACTAGCCAAAGCTAAAGCATCTACGATGTTTATTATAGACGTAAAGTATCGGACAATACAAGTGCATGATATTATACGCAACACGAAATCAAGCGTAAAGAATATGGTTGTTACAAAACCGCATACAACTAAAGAATGTACTTTTATTTTTATCTGCGGTATTTCCCTTTCTAGAGAGTGGAGACTTAATAACACAGATCTTTTAGCGTATGTAGTGGTTAGGGAATGTCTCAACAAGTAGTGTAATTCGCGTGGTGTTGTTCTCGCCGGCTGGTGTACTCCGCGTGATTTTGTTCTCCCCGGCTGGTGTAATCCACGTGGTGTTGCTCTCATCGGCTGGTGTAATCCACATGGTGTTGCTCTCACCGGCTGGTGTAATCCACGTGTTGTTGTTCTCGCCGGCTTGTGTAATCCACGTGGTATTGTTCTCGCCGGCTGGTGTAATCCACGTAGTATGTTTCTCACCGGCTGGTGTACTCCATGTAGTGTTGTTCTCACCGGTTGGTGTAACCCACATGGTTTTGCTCTCATCGGCTGGTGTACTCCACATGGTGTTGCTCTCACCGGCTGGTGTAATCCACGTGTTGTTGTTCTCGCCGGCTTGTGTAATCCACGTGGTATTGTTCTCGCCGGCTGGTGTAATCCACGTAGTATTTTTCTCACCGGCTGGTGTACTCCATGTAGTGTTGTTCTCACCGGTTGGTGTAACCCACATGGTTTTGCTCTCATCGGCTGGTGTACTCCACATGGTGCTGCTCTCACCGACTAGTGCACTCCACGTGGTGGTGCTCTCAATGTTTTTCCATTCAACTCATAGGGGATCAATCAGTGACTCATAATTAAATAGTGATTTAAGGACGCCTTCCGTGTTTAGTTTTTATATCAGTGTTATTGTATGATTTGAGTTTCCAGAACAAAACATCTTCATGTTGTCATTGATCTTGTCAGTTATATTTGAATCTGTGGCTAACAAATATTCAATGTTCTCACAAGATGTCATATCGCGACTGAAATTAGGACCTGTACTGTAAGCTAGAGTCAGCATGGACGCCAGAATCATCAGCAGAGAGACAGAAATATATCTAAAAAAACAACAATGTGGAATTCTCATGCTACCAATTTAATTTGACAATACAATTTACCTTTCATCTAAAGCAGGGCGTTTAAACGAATCATTATATACCACTACAACGTCGCTTATATCAATGGTTCAAGTCAGAGAATGAGATACAGTAGAAATATCAGGTCCTCGGTCAGTCATATTGGACACAGACTGAAGGGTTGACTTAAACTATGACCCATTTCTTTACAAGTTGTTACAGACAATATAAGGCATACTGGTTGTGATCTCAAGGTCATTGGTTCGAATCCCAATACTGGCAAAACTCGACCGCAATCTTTTTCCAGAGCGAGTGTGTCACACTAACTTGTTCTATAATCGATTTAAGGACAACATGAGAACAGATGGAGGACGCCCACGAACATGTTAACTATTTAGTTGATGCAAGTACTATGTAGTTAAAGAAACGACAATGGTGTTGTGAGAGAAACAAGTAAAAATACACGTTCCTACTCGTGTCATACATGTACACATATTATTTCATTAAAGATTATTCGTGCATGGATCCATTGTAGATTAAAAGTCCAAGAAAAGTTGTCTACCTCACTCTAGGGCCAATAACCACGCAATATGTACCCCATATGAGCTCAGTACTGAAAAGAAATGAAATACCGTTCCGAAGACTGTCGGCTTGTTATATTCTACAATGGTCCACATCTTGGCCCGAAATGAACTTGCTTTATCACAAAACAATACGTGGACGATCGGTCGTTTTTCCTCTTGTTGTTTTCTAAAATCTCGTACAATTTCATGTTCGTCCAAAAAACTTTCTAATCTGAAATCAATGAACAACTGTATGTCATTGATATCAATAAATAAGATCAGCACTAATGTTAAAAGTTAAAATGAAGTAATATAATCATTGACTAATGCTTGAAAACACTTAGCAGTCATCTAAAAAGGTAGATTAACTAGATTAACCACATAACAGATGTCTGAAAAAGATTAACTTTCGGAATACTTAGGTAGTTGGTGGCAGTTATTGGCACTATCAGACATTGTTTCGTGTTAAGATATTTATCTAAAATAAAACATTATCACGATGTATCAATAATATATGTACAAATGTATAAGTACAAATATGTAGTAAATTCTGTGACTGACAACCACATACTTTTCTCGTTAATTATGTAGCTAACATAGTTAGAACAAGCAGAGCCTTTAACGACATACCATTATGCTCGTTGGACAGGTATATACACTAGAGAGTGTCTAAAACACACTCGACCACACCTTTGACAATTAAATTTATGACCATTGGGGGAATTCATTTCCAGTACAATAAATAAAGGTCGGACTAGAACCAAAGAAACAAAACAATTAAAATAACAGGTGATATACACGTACTCCGGTTTTATTTATTTGATAACGGTTGTAAACAAACTTTGAAGTGATCAGCCAATGAAAATATGTTTTGCATAATATTGACCAATAGACGCTGTGTATACAATAATGGTATTCTAAACTAAGTTTGAAATGATTATAGAGTGAATACTTTCTGGTGAAGTGTATTATATTACTCTGAAGCTAGTGGATGACCAGCCGGTCCCTAAAAAAACGATATTCACGCTTTCAAACAAAATGGTTAAAGAGTTAGTACATAATACCTGTTTAATACAGCATTTTGATATCAACATTGGAGAGATGTTCTAGTATTCTAATTCATTCAATAACGACACTGGACGCAGTGAAGCAGGTATGTGAAACCCCCTGTCTGATAGAGGGACAAAACGCAGAAAAAATGTCAGAAGGACGGTCAATGATCATCGCTGATGTTGCTGGATTGCATAACGATACGAGTTTTAACGGAGCACCCCTGTTCAGCTGCTCTTGCGTGATTGAAAATGTCTGACCACTTACGTCCAGTTTGATTCGATTTTCCATTTTATATTGGTCAATCTAAAAGTGCACACCATTATTAATGTTTCAATATTATAATCTATCATAAATGTAATAAGATTAATGAGGACTATCTGTTTCAACTTTCTCTTCACATATAATACATCTAAAACCTAGTAGATAATGTAACAGCAAGTCTGCAGAAGAGTAGAATCCCTACTTGTTCCAATATGAATTATATGACATATAAAAACTCTACTGACGCAAAAAGAAACTGTGCACTTGGAATGTGCATTTTTTCAGGCAACTCTCGTAAAAAGATAGGGGGTTTATCTGCCTACACGATGCAGTGTATTCGGTCAGAAACATAGACGAAAGACGTTTGTTTTTTTCCACTTTTAATGATTTTAAAAAAAACGGAAATTTGCAATTTTAGACTTGTCAATTGTCTGTGTTATTTTCTTATTTGTTTACTCTTAACATTTTTGAATTTTTGTAATTACATTCTTACATTATAGTGCATCACAACACCGGTGTAAAGAGTTCAAGCTGCTTACTCAAGTTAGCTCCTGGAGGTAACATGAACCCAATTTCATGTCATCCCGCACGGTTTCAACCTACCTCCCGGAAATTTGAACGCGATTTATGGGGGTAATTTGAATCGGGGCAGTCTGAAATGGCTACACGGGTACCAAACATTTAAAGTGGAAGTCACCATACACTCAAGGAAATGGTTGTCTACAGTAAAGCAATCAACCAGGTAATGTGATCTATCTTATATTAGATGTTTAATCCTATACGGTAAACTATGTGTACCACTTAGTACTGTAGGCTGCTGTTTCCCCGGGGGTCTATTTGGAGAGGTATTGTCTAATGTATGTAGCGTTCACTGTAATAACTTAATCTTTCTTTCATGCACAAAAGTAGCTGCGAAATTTCGCAAAAGAAAGATCATAAGTTGCGAGACGGTTCTGAACGTTCAGAAACACAACTACATACTAGTATTAAAGACACGTCTTGGTCATGTTCCCTGTACCACTTTAATCCGTTCTTTGTATGTGATATCGTATAATCTTTGCATAGGCATTGCACTTCAGCTTTATCAATATTTAACTCAGTTACACAGTGCTTCAAACGTTTTGTTAATTGAAATCACTTAAATTCACAAATTATATAATATAATTTACATACACGTACTTTTTCATGGAACATCGTTTCAAAATTGTTCAAAGCATCTCGAAGGCTACGATGTGAATTCTTCAAGGTAATTTACTCTCTTCAATGCAGAATTTACAGAAACAAATGCATACATAAAAGCCAGCGATAGTTGTTGATTTAATGCAAATATTCATTTAATGGTTTTAAACCTCTTGAAACTATTTCTAATTAGAAAACACCCGCTAATTACCTTGAAAAGTCCAGTCATACGAGGTGGTCGAAATGCAATTATTGCATATGTTACTCTCGAGACAAAATTCCGACATTAATATCTCGTAGTTTGAACGTGGCTAAGTGTTCTTAGAAGTCCTTTCACGTCAAATGACCGCGAATAATCAATTGTTTCGCGATTATGTCCACCCTTGAGTACTTTGTACCAAATGAGGATTATTGATACCTTGTAAATACCATTATCAATATAGGATTTATTGTGGACAGCAATTTATTGAAATCAACCGTAATGAATTATTTAACTCACTTGATATTTTGATGTTTCTATTGGGTGCAATACAGCGGTAACTGTCTTCTCAATATATATTGTTACACACTATGTATGATATACTGATATCTGGTAAGTCGTAGATGGAACAGATTTGGTGAAAGTTTAATGTTCTTAAAATTGTATTCCAAGTGCACAGTTTCTTTTTGCGTCAGTAGAGTTTTTATATGTCATATAATTCATATTGGAACAAGTAGGGATTCTACTCTTCTGCAGACTTGCTGTTACATTATCTACTAGGTTTTAGATGTATTATATGTGAAGAGAAAGTTGAAACAGATAGTCCTCATTAATCTTATTACATTTATGATAGATTATAATATTGAAACATTAATAATGGTGTGCACTTTTAGATTGACCAATATAAAATGGAAAATCGAATCAAACTGGACGTAAGTGGTCAGACATTTTCAATCACGCAAGAGCAGCTGAACAGGGGTGCTCCGTTAAAACTCGTATCGTTATGCAATCCAGCAACATCAGCGATGATCATTGACCGTCCTTCTGACATTTTTTCTGCGTTTTGTCCCTCTATCAGACAGGGGGGTTTCACATACCTGCTTCACTGCGTCCAGTGTCGTTATTGAATGAATTAGAATACTAGAACATCTCTCCAATGTTGATATCAAAATGCTGTATTAAACAGGTATTATGTACTAACTCTTTAACCATTTTGTTTGAAAGCGTGAATATCGTTTTTTTAGGGACCGGCTGGTCATCCACTAGCTTCAGAGTAATATAATACACTTTACCAGAAAGTATTCACTCTATAATCATTTCAAACTTAGTTTAGAATACCATTATTGTATACACAGCGTCTATTGGTCAATATTATGCAAAACATATTTTCATTGGCTGATCACTTCAAAGTTTGTTTACAACCGTTATCAAATAAATAAAACCGGAGTACGTGTATATCACCTGTTATTTTAATTGTTTTGTTTCTTTGGTTCTAGTCCGACCTTTATTTATTGTACTGGAAATGAATTCCCCCAATGGTCATAAATTTAATTGTCAAAGGTGTGGTCGAGTGTGTTTTAGACACTCACTAGTGTATATACCTGTCCAACGAGCATAATGGTATGTCGTTAAAGGCTCTGTTTGTTCTAACTATGTTAGCTACATAATTAACGAGAAAAGTATGTGGTTGTCAGTCACAGAATTTACTACATATTTGTACTTATACATTTGTACATATATTATTGATACATCGTGATAATGTTTTATTTTAGATAAATATCTTAACACGAAACAATGTCTGATAGTGCCAATAACTGCCACCAACTACCTAAGTATTCCGAAAGTTAATATTTTTCAGACATCTGTTATGTGGTTAATCTAGTTAATCTACCTTTTTAGATGACTGCTAAGTGTTTTCAAGCATTAGTCAATGATTATATTACTTCATTTTAACTTTTAACATTAGTGCTGATCTTATTTATTGATATCAATGACATACAGTTGTTCATTGATTTCAGATTAGAAAGTTTTTTGGACGAACATGAAATTGTACGAGATTTTAGAAAACAACAAGAGGAAAAACGACCGATCGTCCACGTATTGTTTTGTGATAAAGCAAGTTCATTTCGGGCCAAGATGTGGACCATTGTAGAATATAACAAGCCGACAGTCTTCGGAACGGTATTTCATTTCTTTTCAGTACTGAGCTCATATGGGGTACATATTGCGTGGTTATTGGCCCTAGAGTGAGGTAGACAACTTTTCTTGGACTTTTAATCTACAATGGATCCATGCACGAATAATCTTTAATGAAATAATATGTGTACATGTATGACACGAGTAGGAACGTGTATTTTTACTTGTTTCTCTCACAACACCATTGTCGTTTCTTAAACTACATAGTACTTGCATCAACTAAATAGTTAACATGTTCGTGGGCGTCCTCCATCTGTTCTCATGTTGTCCATAAATCGATTATAGAACAAGTTAGTGTGACACACTCGCTCTGGAAAAAGATTGCGGTCGAGTTTTGCCAGTATTGGGATTCGAACCAATGACCTTGAGATCACAACCAGTATGCCTTATATTGTCTGTAACAACTTGTAAAGAAATGGGTCATAGTTTAAGTCAACCCTTCAGTCTGTGTCCAATATGACTGACCGAGGACCTGATATTTCTACTGTATCTCAGTCTCTGACTTGAACCATTGATATAAGCGACGTTGTAGTGTATATAATGATTCGTTTAAACGCCCTGCTTTAGATGAAAGGTAAATTGTATTGTCAAATTAAATTGGAAGCATGAGAATTCCACATTGTTGTTTTTTTAGATATATTTCTGTCTCGCTGCTGATGATTATGGCGTCCATGCTGACTCTAGCTTACAGTACAGGTCCTAATTTCAGTCGCGATATGACATCTTGTGAGAACATTGAATATTTGTTAGCCACAGATTCAAATATAACTGACAAGATCAATGACAACATGAAGATGTTTTGTTCTGGAAACTCAAATCATACTATAACACTGATATAAAAACTAAACACGGAAGGCGTCCTTAAATCACTATTTAATTATGAGTCACAGATTGATCCCCTATCAGTTGAATGGAAAAAACATTGAGAGCAACACCACGTGGAGTGCACTAGCCGGTGAGAGCAGCACCATGTGGAGTACACCAGCCGATGAGAGCAAAACCATGTGGGTTACACCAACCGGTGAGAACAACACTACATGGAGTACACCAGCCGGTGAGAAAAATACTACGTGGATTACACCAGCCGGCGAGAACAATACCACGTGGATTACACAAGCCGGCGAGAACAACAACACGTGGATTACACCAGCCGGTGAGAGCAACACCATGTGGAGTACACCAGCCGATGAGAGCAAAACCATGTGGGTTACACCAACCGGTGAGAACAACACTACATGGAGTACACCAGCCGGTGAGAAACATACTACGTGGATTACACCAGCCGGCGAGAACAATACCACGTGGATTACACAAGCCGGCGAGAACAACAACACGTGGATTACACCAGCCGGTGAGAGCAACACCATGTGGATTACACCAGCCGATGAGAGCAACACCACGTGGATTACACCAGCCGGGGAGAACAAAATCACGCGGAGTACACCAGCCGGCGAGAACAGCACCACGCGAATTACACTACTTGTTGAGACATTCCCTAACCACTACATACGCTAAAAGATCTGTGTTATTAAGTCTTCACTCTCTAGAAAGGGAAATACCGCAGATAAAAATAAAAGTACATTCTTTAGTTGTATGCGGTTTTGTAACAACCATATTCTTTACGCTTGATTTCGTGTTGCGTATAATATCATGCACTTGTATTGTCCGATACTTTACGTCTATAATAAACATCGTAGATGCTTTAGCTTTGGCTAGTACTTATCTTCACATGTTGTTAATCTTTCTCAACCGATATGAACAGTGTAACAACACTTGGTTGAATGTTCTCGAGTATAGCCAGATCACGAGGGCCTTTCGACTGTTCCGTACAATCGCAAATGTACAGACAGGAAAGATTTTATCCTACACAATACTAACAAATGGGAAGGACTTGATAATAATTGCATTGTTTCTAATTTCCGGTATGTGTATATATACAAGCTGATTTTACTTATCAGAAGATCACAAAGATGCCGGATGCTTGGTATTGGGCAATATTTACCATGACAACGGTTGGATATGGTGACATGGTCCCGAAACATTTCTTGGTCGCATGTTTGCTTCGTTGTGCGCAGTTACCGGGATCTTGTTGATGGCGCTAACTGTGCCGATTTTTTCCCACATATTTATGACTCTTTATAACCATGTGGATTCACTAGATACGGAAAGAAGATACAACGCTGGAAAGATTCCCCTACACAACTTGCACAAGTATTAGACTGGAGTTACCGCAGCTTTTCATATTATAAGCGCCGCTGAACGATATCCAACCTCTTCTTTAAGTGACGTCATTTCCAGAAACGTCACATGTGACGTCACCATGTACCGACAGTAAGCAATATTTTTCCCATATGGCAATTTGAAAACGAAGTGACCATATGGAGTACATATTGTTTCCTGTTTGCAAATATCGACATCACATGTTGCGTCACTTAATGAAGATGTTGGAAATGGGACAGATCCGCTCATATGGTTTTGCCTGAAATCGTTTTGAGTATTAAGTCGGACCAGTTTCGATACGTTCTATACATATATTAATTAAATATTAATTATCGTTTGGAAAAAAAACAGAATGATATATTTTATATTCATAGATCCTGTTTCAGCGTGAGCGACAATCGAACTTAACGATATTTCTACTAGAATGCTCTTTTTGTTTGAGACTTCATCCCCGTATTACAATACCAAAATTTAACAAAATGTATGATTAAACTTCATTTATAATAATAATAATGACAACACAATGTTTATTAAAGATGAAAATACCCAATAAGCCAGAAACCTATTATCTAACATGGGGTCATATTTATGATTGTTTGCATTTGTAATTTACTAATCTAGTGTCTGATGAGTTTCTGCCTCACCATATCGGTACTTGATAAAGACGGCAGAACAAGTTTTCTTGTATCTTTAACACCCTCGTACATTGTACATAATATAGTAATATTCTGAATATTGTTTGCACGATGCTTGAAAATATTTACACATGTATCTATATGCATTCTGTATTGTAGTATTAATTGTTTTTAAATAAAAGTTTTAATATTACTGTTTTATGTTTGAAACTTTAATGATGTTAGGTTATGAAGAATTACTGAAAAATACTGACCTTGACTTCAAATGATATGGGAATCCGACTCGTTTACTATGAAATAAAGTCATGTTTGAGAAACACGAAAAATCGATCAATGGCGCTACCGGGAATCGAACCCAGGTCTACGGTCTATGAAGAACAATGCTTCCGTTTCCCTGTATAACAGGCTTATTGACGACTGTTTGTACTAAAACAATATATCGGAGCAAACCATTGAATTTTAAATAATACTTTAATATATAATTAAAAGCCCATACTTGGTGTTAACGCTGACCAGAACGCATACAATAAATGAAGCTCCTGTGAGTATTCTGATCAGGGTTTACACATCCGTGAACACAAAACTAAAGTCAGCGCTGCTATGGGATTTACAACCTCTTCTGTAAATGACATAATTTCAAGTAAACGCAATATATTTTGTGACAAAATTTACTCCATATGGTCACTTCGTTTACATAATGCCATATTGGGCGAATATTGCTTACTGTCAGTAAATGGTGACGTCACATATGACGTTTTCTGGAAATGACGACACTTAAAGAAGACGTTGGAAATCGTACACCGTCGCTTAAAGGATATTTTAATCCTTATAATTGCAAATTGACTTTTGAAACAATCCTCAATGATGTGTACCCTTATATAAGTACATATGGCGAATCATCATCACCTAAATCAGGATAACGTATTATAATTTACAGAAAAATAAGTACTATGTATGAAAGTTCTGCTCAATTTCTATCTTGATGACTGTTTCACGCAATATTTATGTGTCTATAGTATAGACGTTATTTACTTCCCCATGTATTCTATTATATGAAGTCAATTTTCTCTTTTTATCTAAAATGATTTCATTTAATAGAAATTAATGACCATATAGCTATTAATAGCGATGTAAACTAGCCGTTAAATCGACCTACACCCCCGCTATTTTACCTGACAGTTCCAAGGCTGTAAATCGTTGTATGGTTATTATTTCTAATTTTCTATTTCTATTTAAGTTTTTAGATGTAAGTTCCCCTTTTCGCATTAGCACTTCTTTCATCGCTCATGATTATACATGTAACATATGCTCCATGTTCTTTCCCCCAATTCGTCCTATTATTACTGATTATCTTGAATTGTTAAATGATATATTCCAACCAATAATGATTTCCCCCCTTTTGTCCCACTAAATTCTCCTTAGTAGTTCTTTATGGTCGTACAGACCATTCCTTGCACCCAAGTCTACCCTAGAACCTCCTCGATGCCTTATATGATTTCCCGGGAGTCTGTGTGGGGAGACAATGTATTGTGCATGCGGCGTCCCCTGTAATTATTTAATCTCTCTATCATACATATTGTTAATGCAGATTTTGAAAATGAGTTATGATTTATTGGTTTAGCATTATAAAAATGCTTATATTCTTTGTGTTCTCTTTATAGTGTAATAATTTATGTATGTATGAAGGCCTCTTGTTAGATAAGTGTATGTATGTATGTTTTTATGTGTATAGCTTAAGGAGTTACCTTCATTAAATAAAGTTTATTATTATTACACATCGTGACCTCACACTGCATCTACTGAATGCGCATATGAATACAAAATATAGTACCGAGTTTTTTTTCAAATCATGATAGGAACCATTTTGGAATTGGTTTAAAATGTAATGAAATTTGCTCATTATTATAATTATTCCACGTCTATCATATATTCCGTATAAACAGTAATGAGTTGGAGTTCAAGGTCGTGCTAGAATGATAAACATGTCCGGTGAGCGCTAATCGGATAAAATTCTCGTGATTAAAACCTCGATTAATGTAGATAAACGGGTAAACATATCGGTTTAATCATGCCAACAACAAACGTCTTGTCCTGTCGCTAGCAATAGCTTCGATATTGAAGCGAGGGATTCAGAATCAGAGTAGGACTAGGAGGAATAAAATGGAATGCTAGAATCATTGGTTCCATTTCTGGATGCCCGTGACTATTCTTAATAAAGTCGTCTGTCATGGGAGACAATTTTCCACAAATTCCTATGTAACTAGTAATACCAAGATCTAATCATGTTTCTCAAACATGTACTATAGTGAATTTGCAAATAAATACACAACATGTTTGTTGCTGTGGAAAATGTTTACCCGACCGGTCCGTCATATTGTTTAGCTGAAAGAGTTATGTCGAAAGTAGAGCCGTGATCAAAGACTTTAGGTTGTTCATGAGAGTGTGAACGCTTATACTAAGCCTATCAGAATGTAGGAATTTTGGTAAATATGGAATTTTAGGATAATTGACTATTATTTATACTAGAACACTGTCACAGAGCGAACAGTTAACATTTAAACAATGATTCAAGGGCGAATCCACTACTGTTTCAACTAGTAGTTCAGTGAAGTTGGCACAGCAATCGCACATCAACACTGAACAATGACTTGTGGGTAGAACACAGAGCTAGCGCCGACAATATTCGACCGGGTTCGCGCCGAATACAAGTCAAGAATGAATAACGAGTCAGCTAGTTAGATCCTTAATCGATTTTTTTGATGTATGACTACAGACATAGTGGCGAACCACATAGCACTGACATCAACATTCGAACAGGTCCGCGGCGAATACATATCAGGAAGCGATTAATGAGTGACTATCCAGTAGATGTAGATACTGTTTGTAGCGATATATTAGCGTTCAACATGTATACTTCGAACGTACTTTTAAGTTACCTTAACACAAAGTGCTCAAAGGGAGCTTTTCTGGTCGTTCTTCGTCCGTCAACAATCGTTTAAATCATCATCTCATCTGAAACCACAAGACATAATTTCATGAAACTTTGCTGCAAGCTTCATATATTATGGTAACACTTTACAAAAATAATGCGTCGCGATTGATAGACAACAGCAACAAGAAAATGGCCGACTTTTGCTTCTAATTTATATCGTCTGAAACAACCTTGCGGAGTTTCACAAAATTAACAATAGTTACCAGGGTGACACTCAAAAAAACCCAAACAGGGGTTTGTTTTCGTCAAGAGCCCCTTCTCCTATATGTAAACAGTGGAAATTTCAAATAACTTCTTGTCGAAAATTACATACCCAATTTTGATATTACTTCATACAAATGTATATTAGGTGACACTCTACCAAGATTGTTCAAATTTCTTAGATTCGTCAAAAAACGTGGCCGCCAGGACGCGCAGCCATTTTTCCTATACAGGTATGTATCTTGTGAAAATTTCAAAAATCTTCTCTTCAAAATTCCCGGGTCCAATTTCGGTATAGCTTCACACAGATGGTCATTGAGTGACCATCTACCAAGTTGTTCGAATTATTTGGATTCGTCAGAACACATGACCACCAGGGGACGGAGCCACTTTTCCTATTTGTATTATAGATGAAACTTCGCGTGGCTTGGAGATCTCTGAATGTAGCCACCTCATTGGTGTACCATCCAGGAGACAAACAATCTTTCTGTTCACCTAAAACATTAGATAACATATACTTAGTCGTGAAATTTTAGGTTGTAAATAGTGTATAAATGTTTTAAAATGTTCGAATGTTTACTGACAGTGCTGTTAATCGATGTATGGTTATTATTTCTATTTACGTTTTAGGTGTATGATAAATTCCCCTTTCCACGTGTACAATTCTTTCACTTGATGAACTTGTTATCCCCCCCCCTCTCCTCCTTTCGGCATAGTGTTGCTTGCTTTCTTGACTTGTTCCGTGATGTATTCTATCCATTTACCCGCCCGTTCCTTGCTTCTCCCTTAGTTGTCCTTTATGATCGGCCAGGTCATGCATTGCGCCTCTGTTCCCTTGCATATTTACCCTTGCACCTCCTCAATGCCTGATGTTTTGTGGACTGTTGTTTTTCCGGAGGTCTGTGTGGGGAGGCATTATCTTGTCAATTTGACGTTCCCTGTAGCAACGTATTATCTTTAATGTCAGCTGTGACAAGGTTTCTAACAATGATAATATTATCTCATACATTGATTTAAAAATAGTGTGCGATAATACGAGTATTCATTTTCGCATATTATCAACGCGCATATTGTATTTCGACATTGTAATTGGATATAGTCTGGTGGACATGGTTATACATGTTAATAATATCTATTACTTTAACCTAACACTGGGATGTGCAGTGACACTTTTGAAATAATCAAAACAACATAATGCAATCCTGCAAAATAGTTATATAATAGTTTATTAACTTTACATTACTACCACCTCAAAATGCCTTATGTTTTATGGATTGTAGTTTTACCGGAGGTCTGTATGCAGAGTCATTGTCTCCTTCATGTGGCGTTCCCTGTAGCAACTTATTCTCTCTTATAATGTGTGTACAATGTCCTTAGATTTCATCACGCATATTTCATTTTGTATTTTTTGTTTAACCTGATGAAAGCATAGAAAACGTATACATTGTTATAATGTGTCATGCCAATCTCTCGTTTATTAGAATTAGAATTTCTGTCTGTCAAAAAGTTGTTAGATGCATGTTAAGTAAAGCCTCACTTAAAGACCACCTCAATAATAAGACCACATCAACATTAATACAACACTTTCCAAGTCCAATAAGACTGTTCCGCTCTTTATTCAACCTCGATATTAAGACCAGTTTTCAAGGGTCTTAATAGTGGTCTTATTATTGAGGTTTTACTGTATAGGAGAACACTGTAAACGTATGCAGTGACAAGCTCCAAGCGATCTTAAAACAAATGTCTCATAATTAGTCAGCACTTTCATACATATTTGATGAGGAATGACATGTTTGCATTATAATATAACATACGATATAGTGTGGTAATAACGCAACTGCATTATTTTCGACAATTCACAAGTTAAGTAATAAGTCACGTGCATGACGTCACAACAAAACAAACGTGAAGTACTCGTAGACGCGCTCAAATGATGTTGTCATTTTTAATTATTTATTTTGTACCACGTTTGACATTTTATTTCATTTCAAAAGTAATGTCTTGTTAATTTGAATATGATATGTGATACAATCATTTGAACTCGTATCTTGTGGCTGAAAAAAAGGTTCGAACTGCTTTTTGATGCGTCATCTTTTGTTTACCAAAGACCGAATTACACACGTCATACTTTGCTTGCATATAGGGGGTTAAGATAATGTTTTGGCGAAAATCGGCAAAGTCACGTTTTTGGAAGACTCGTTTAATAAATTCAAAAAAGATCAATCATATAAGATCCTCTATATAAATAGGATATTCAACTCCTTGCTTGTCTCTGAACAAACTCAATGCATAAACTGTTGAGTGTGACAATTTCTAACAAGAAAAACACGTTTGGAAAACGTTTCCGATGTAATGAAACCTTATGCAATTCACAGTTCGCTATAAAAATGTTAAATTTAGAAATCCCTTCCGCAGCCTCATATTCCCTACTTTCAGTTTGATGACTAAAATCACCTACTTTCTGTTTAGAAACACGACGATACCAAACTAACAAAACATCGTGTTGTAACATGAAATGTAATGTTGGTGGTTTGAAACTACCACAGAGCCATCATTTGAGACTGATAAAAATGTAATGTCGCTTTAATATCTGTTTCGTAGCAATGTTTTCTCTCAGAAGATATTCAACTACACAACATACCGTACATGCAATGCTAACGACATGGATTTACGTATTCATTGTTACGCCCTTCAGTTTGAAGATTAAAGATATAGAATACATAGTTATATTGTTGAAAAGTCTAAACACAAGAAGGCACATCATGAATAACTTAGACATAATGCTTTAGGATGTAAGAATGCTTTTTGACGACCAATCCATATGTATACAGCTTGTCACTCGCGTTAAATGCATTAGTTTTACTGAATGAATAATTTAAATGCCAAGTAGGAAACTCGTTGTTAAGAGTGACGAGGAAAACATATAATCTCTCATTGTCAAATGAATAATAAATGTCTCCCCTCCAAATCATGTATGATCAAACTGCCTGTCTGTCACAATAGTTGTGCGCGCTTTTCGTTGAATTTCAGTGAAACTTATACTAATTCATTCGCTACCATATGTGTGCTCGCCGTTTATCCGTTCAATTGTTGATTTCAGTGCTCGCACGGGGTTCAATAGTAGGAGTAATCGAAAAAGGTTTAAAGAGTTCCTTCTTGCTGGGTTGTCGAATGAAAGTCGCACAGGAAAGACATGATACATCACAATGGCCACATAGACATGAAAAACAGATGTGAAATATTTTCTTCTTTGCCTATAGCTGTAATTTTTCTTGTGAAGCAATTTTAGGCATTGGTCTTTCATTTGAAGCTTACCGTTCCGTTCCGGCGATTTATTCTAGTTCTGTATTGTATGTCTGTGTAGTTCCGTTTTTGTTATATTTTGACAACGAATCTATTTCTGTGTATGAGTATATTAGTATTGTTTTCGTTTTCCAATATGTTCTAGATAATGAGAAAAGTTGTTATTTAAATTTCTGTTGTACATGTATGTCAAATTTTCAGAATTCCAGTCTGAAGATTCCTATCACATGTCCGTTGTAATTGTTGTCAGTTCATCGTACACAGTTGCCAACAAGCGTGTTGATAACCTATATTCCCAAGAACCACCGTATCGTGGTCAGGCGTATTTACATGTATAGTCTCTCCGTTCTTATAGTATGGTCCTATTAACAAGTCCTACGGGACATTGGAAGGCAATAGAAATGTATAGATGGAATAACAAACCAAATCATTACATTTACCTGTGTCGCAGGCATGCAAATTGTTTGACCAATTCCAGCGACGAATACACCATAATAAGCAATATTTTTTCAAAACGCTGATTAAGAGTAAACTTTTCATATAACTTGTGTAATATAACAGTAGGTCAAAATGGTAACATTTTGAGACATTACTTCTCAAGATACAATGTTCAACATATATATGCGGATGTACTGTTGTATAAAACAAGTCAGCAACCAAAATGTTTTGGTTGTAGATACATCAGGTTGTTCAGTTTATTGTGAAATTTGGCGATGAAACCGCACCCGTGTTCCTGCCTGTGGCAATGACGAAAAAGGGCATTCACGGCATATACAGCGAGTATTGCATTGAGTTCGGCACGAGAGTGGCTGGCCTCCGATCATTTATCGGAATATGGTCACAATGCTGCCCCATATAAAGGTATTGATTCAATAACCAGCTGCTGGTACATTCTGGCCCAGCACTTCAAGGCATTGACAGGAATCAGAAGTTGTCAACAATTCCGCTTTCACCACCAGCATCCCGAGGCAGTCTTAATCAAACGTAGTGAGGATGATGATGAAAAGATGGTCCTGCTGTACAAACACCAGGACCCACACTCGATACCAATTGAGAGGCCTGTATCAAGTTATCCGGGCAGGTGGACTTTCCCTTGAAAGAAGGAAGTATCTTGCTAGGCATGTACGGCCATACCTCAGAGACCGTAATAAAGACACAACTTGCCCAAGGCCAGAGGAATAGATCAGAGAGTCAGATACAATTTATGTCATCTGTGATCATATCAGTTCATTTATATATTTTACTACATGTTATTAAGTCTGCGTGATAAGTGTTGTTTTTTTCATGTTGGAATACAAACGCCAAGATTTTGTATCCATAATATTCCATTTAAATATATTTTATATGATCAAGGTTCTAACACTATATAAACAAATATGTTTTTTGTACAAAGTGTTAACAGTTGTAATCAATTTACATAACAAATGTTTAAATGCTGAATATTTAGCAAATTTGTACTTTCAAAAGCGTTGTTATGTATACTTACATATAAAGAAAGAACGTTTTCACATTGTACCCGTTGCCATAGCGACTAAAATATACTCATTGAAACTAATTTTTTTAAACTTATTTTCATGAGGTACTTTTGTAAATTGCATTCCTGATCCAATATATACATGTGTAGATAAACAAAATGTCCACACATTTTTAACTATAAAATATCATTAACTTCTTATCAGGCCAAATGTTATGATGCATTCAAATTAATACTTGGCAGTCTTTTTCAAAATATATTTACTTTAAATTGATCTACACTAAAGTAACATCTATTTTCTTATTCTTTTTTTTAAGATGGCATTTATACATCTTAATATTGAATTTTACCGATTTTAATGTTTTATAATTTTCAAAATGGGAATTAATATTTCCCCGTTGCCATGGTAACCATACGTTTGTTATTACTGTTAATATTATTACATCAGAAGATCATAGAGTAAACTGTCTTCATAAGACATAAATCTTATCATTGTTTTATTGGTTATACATGTACATCGAACAGATTCAGTTTTTCAATATCTTAATATTCAATGGGTACTGTCGTACTTTTTGTGTTTTTGTTTTAGTTTTCTTAATAGATATTTAAGGTTATTTCACATTCTGGTATTCACTATTTAGTTGCTGTGAGCGAGGTAAGTATAAGGCAGCTTGTTCCTTCGTGCTGGATTAATTACAGTGTGTCTTGTGCTATGTACGTGATGCTTAATACATTTTTTTGTAAATATATTGATATAGTGTTTATCTTATTTTCTGCCCCCTTTCGGCCTATTGTTGCCATGTCCGTGATATATTCTATCCATTACATTCCCCTCGTTTGTCTTCTCTAACGTCCTTTTTCCCTCGCGTATTAACCCTTGCACCTCTTCAATGCCTGGTGTTTTGTGGACTGTTATTTTCCCGGAGGCCTGTGTTACCCATTATCAATCAACCTGCGTTAAATGCCATCAAAACCGAACTTATCCGAAAATGGTGATAACGGTTTGATTCTTTACTTGAAGAGGAGTTCAAAAAAAGTTACATATGTATTATCCATATACAGGTTACAAAGACTAATATCAACAAATACACCACATTATTAACGACTTAATGTGAGGACAAACACATCAATTGTTAAGCATGCAATCAAGAAAATAAAAACATTTTAAGAAGAAGCAGTTTATTTCCAGAATTCCTGTTTAGTCGAATGACTATGATATAGAAAAATATGACAAGAACATTATGAAATACAATACACTACGGATAGTCAAGACGATAATTAAATGTGTCGTGAGTAATATGCATATATGTATACTACAATGATACTATAATTGCATATATTTGTAATGCGAGTTTACATAATATACAAATATATTGTTATACACGCATATTTATATGTCAATGAAACTATGTTCAAACAAAATATATATTCTATTCTTAAATACAAACTAACAACCGAGTCGCTGGTACCGGAATAACAATAATAAATCTAACGTAATTGTCAACAATACAACCAATTTATCACGAGTGAAACAAACAAATAAATGCTTATTTAGACGTTTGCCTTTTCACAGTCTACTTATATATAAACCCATGTTGTTGAACGCGAATTGATACCTGTGCATTACCGCTGCTCTTTATTATGAACTAAGTATTAAATCGGACTGATTTCGGAAGGAAGAACATTTACCTTACTTATGATACAGCCAATTCTGAGCAATCAATGTCATTTCTGTTTACAATTAAACAATTGTTTTCAATATAGCAAAGTTTCGTTGCGATAATTCACTACCATTCCCATTCCCCGTTTGACGATTGACCTCAAATGACCTCGACCGTAAGTAAAAATGCTCTATGAGTGGTCGATTGCACAAATGACAAGGGTCGGTACTTCATTAAATCAGAATAAATCCAATTCTTATAAACAATTGTTTCTGTTCAGTGCCATAGACAGACGCATATTTAAACCAAGGCAGTCTTTGGGGGTCAGCGGTCATGTTTCCCCGGATTTTTCTTTTTCTATGATTTCTCTTGTGCGTCTGCAAATTTTAACCGAGGCAACTGCCTAGGTGTGCCTCAGTATGCTGTTGGCATATAATTTCAGCCATTTTTACACGCCAATCAGAAATATATCTAAATTATCCTAAAAATAGTTTAAAAAACAAGTTACGAATTTGCGTAGGGGTCCATTTGCGTTCAATACCATGGGTGTATATACTTGACAAATGATCTAAGTTCACACATGCTCTGCTTCGTTAAAAGATAGCTTCAACTTATTTTCTCCTGGTCACAATAAATAATATATTTTCTAAGTTCAAAACTCTTATTGTGCGCAAAGAAATATCAAGGCACATTATTTAGGATTGTTTCCATAAAAGTGCAGTATAGTGAACAACATGTAATCGGACAAAATTTGTCGTAAAACATATTAAAGGTGTGGACATTTGTCGGTCCAGTTTTGTTCAGTAATATCGTTAACAATAAAACCGGTGAAAATACAAATGCGTATGTTTTGAATAAAACCATTAAAGGTGGTAGTGTGGACATATTGCTGTTACAGTAAACTTGTTCCATGGAACGTCACATATACAAGAAAATGCCACCCCACACAGACCCGAAAGAAAACAACAGTCTACAAAACATTCGGCACGGATGATGTGCAAGAGTAAACATGTATAGGAATATGGGTGCAAGGGTAAACATGTATGGGAATATGCGTACAAGGGTAAACATGTATGGGAATATGGGTGCAAGGGTAAACATGTATGGGAATATGGATGCAAGGGTAAACATGTATGGGAATATGGATGCAAGGGTAAACATGTATGGGAATATGGGTGCAAGGGTAAACATGTATGGGAATATGGGTGTAAGAGTAAACATGTATGGGAATAGGGGTGCAAGGGTAAACATGTATGGGAATAGGGGTGCAAGGGTAAACATGTATGGGAATATGGATGCAAGGGTAAACATGTATGGGAATATGGGTGTAAGAGTAAACATGTATGGGAATAGGGGTGCAAGGCTAAACATGTATGGGAATATTGGTGCAAGAGTAAACATGTATGGGAATATGCGTGCAAGAGTAAACATGTATGGGAATATGGGTGCAAGGGTAAACATGTATGGGAACATGGATGCAAGAGTAAACATGTATGGGAATATGGGTGCAAGAGTAAACATGTATGGGAATATGGGTGCAAGAGTAAACATGTATGGGAATAGGGGTGCAAGGATAAACATGTATGGGAATAGGGGTGCAAGGATAAACATGTATGGGAATATGCGTACAAGGGTAAACATGTATGGGAATATGGGTGCAAGAGTAAACATGTATGGGAATAGGGGTGCAAGGATAAACATGTATGGGAATAGGGGTGCAAGGATAAACATGTATGGGAATAGGGGTGCAAGGATAAACATGTATGGGAATAGGGGTGCAAGAGTAAACATTTATATTTATCAAATATTTTCTTAAATTGAATGCATCAAATTCAAGTTGTCCCAGTTTTCTAGCCAAGTTCTTGCTATAAGTAATAATTTTAATACATTTAATCATGTTTTGTCTACTTCAAGCTAGTTCTAAAATAAGAAGGGGACAGTTTTTCTAAAACCATTATAAATTGGACATTGAAAAACACAACGAAATCCATCGTCTAATAGTTCGCATAATTTACTCTTTCTTTTCCCTGGACCAGATACCAGATTTAATCTTAAGTCTTAAGATTTTGTTAATATGCGAGACCATCAAATCTGCACAAATGGATCATTTAATCTTTTGTTTATCAACATAATCTCTCTTTTTAATACACAATAAAATAAAGTCCCAAATTCCCCATTAATAAAATCTTATGAATGTGATGTTCACGACTTAAATATTCTTGCAAAATTGAAAATTGAACTTTTTCAATTCAACCACCTTGGATAAAAACCCAGACTTTGCTGTCGCGATTTTAAATCGAATTGATCAATTTAGGAAATAATTCAAAGAGATAAGAAATGGAAGTATCAAACTGGTATCAATGTATATGTAAAAATATATTTTTGATTGTAAAAATAGCTTTCATAGCTTGATCGGCTTATGTATTTTGCGCTTCTGAGTTCCAAGTAAATATAATCAAATTCAATCACACCTTATGAAATATTTACATACTCGACGTTAGAAACTCATTAATGTCAATATTGTTTCAGAAAGCAACTTTGCCGATGCTTCATTTTTACAAAATACTGTAAACTTCGACTTCACAAAGTGTTAGATACTCTCTTGTGAACAGCTGAAGTTTTACATAACGTCCTTGACAATGGACTCTGAATGTAGAAGTCATACCAAGGGTATCTGGGTAATCAATACACACACTCAAATTGTTACGGTCATTGCCGACAAGTATCTTCAAATCATGAAGTCGCTGTGCTAAAATAGAAAACAATTGTCACACACATGGAAACACTGTGAGATGGTCTACACGCGTCGTGTTCTAAAACTGTACAGATTTACAATTGCAAAATACAAACATTCTTCGCCGGCTCTGGCGAACAAATGCAACCACAGTTAACTCATAGCCTGACTAGCTCAGTCAGTAGAGCACATGACTACCGACTGACGTTCAGTATTTATCCCAATCCAACATGTAGTTTGCCTCAAATGCATCTATGACTATGCAAAATATATATATTTACAGTACCAAACCCAGCCAGGACATGAGCATATACGTTTGAAGGGAAATAATGAACTGTATATTTGTTAGAAATAATTAATTCATTTGGCGCTGCAGCTGTGTTGTCCATACTTTTTGGAAGTAAATGCAGACGATGGAAATTTCAGTGGGAGAAGTCATTGTATCGTCGAACTGTATTCGCAACTGAATTACAGCGACTATTATGGTTCTCGAAAACATGTTTTGCGTAATATATAACTTTGGTTTCATTTACTTTTTTCGTTACAGTAAAGACGGATAAAAAGTGTACACTTAAATAACGACTGTTTTCGGAAATAAAACAACAACAAGTGATCAACAGCAGACACCTCCTTCATCGGTTGGCATCCTCATAGCGGTATTCATTTCACAATTCGATGTCAGGTTACAATTTTTGCGGTGACTTTAATGTTTCGCGTCAATTTTGTGCTAACATAGACAATCGAATGTGATCGTAGTGCCAATCGTGAAACGCTACATTTGCATTGTATGAAATACACATATCTACAGTAGTTCAAATAACGATTAGAGAATCTGTCGTGTTCAAACAGTATGAAGGCTTAACTCACGACCTTCGGATCAGGACTCTATCCCTCGACCAATATGCCTCATTTTTTAGTTTTGTTAGAGAAATATATGAGAGAAACTACTTACCAGCAGTACGACGGTTTACTATATAGAAAGAGAACACATTGTAAGTCTGCTTCAAATCAATTAAGGCGTAAGGATTATGCTGAAGCTTAGTGTGAGCGCACGGCAATTCAGAACTTCGGTCTCCATCCACCTGTATAAAATATAACACATTTTGTCATGCTTTCCGGTCGTTACAGTGGAATAATGGCGAAGTAGTATCTACTTATTCACAGTGAAATTATCCTAACGACAATGACAACATATAAATGACGTCATATAAAATATTAAGGCATTCAACGAGGATATTTGATGTAATTAAAACAAACCAAAATGAAGCATGGAATAAATGTAATAGTCGTATGTTTCGGTGAAAGAGTTATTTCACCTTGTGAGCATCTGGCTTGAATGTAATATAATCCGTCTGCTGCTCGCTTGGTGCAATATCTTTCGATCTTGCACCGGGACAAACGAACATCCTCTATATATATAGTGGAACCTCGTATTGAATGCATTCAGTTATGAACTAAATCACTGTTTATTTAACAAGTGTGTTTATCTTACAGAAACATGTACATTTATTAATAATCGCATTACAATTATTCTGTCTGAAGACTTTATGCATTTTACATCGTGCGACGCTGTGTTTCTAACGATCATGGGAAAACATTTTCAAGAGGAAAACGTATAAATTGCAAACTGTGGCTTGGTGTCACTTAATAAAGATTCATCACTTGAATATATGACTATATAATTGCTCACTGTCTACCTTCTACCTTCTCTCATTTTGGATTATTCAAACACGTATTCTATTGTATTTTATGTTATTGCGAATTATGAAATTATGTACATGTTGCAAACCGGAACCAGACCGTACTGTTTTATAGAGGAAAGACTCGCAGATCAGAATTATCAATATTATCATACCATGAGACCAGCATACAAATCATAGCTATATCTTGAACTCAGTACCACTCGTTTTCCAAGAGCAACATTTACAAAACTTGTAGTGTATGCCACGTCGGATTCACATATAAATTTGGGCTGCCATCCTGAAAAAGGATACGGTACAATTATGAAAATATATATTTATCTATTTTGTTTTGGCGCAATTTCATAATTAGTGTTGGTTTACTTTATGTTGTACCGTACTCGGTATATCGGGTGTTTTTTTCCAATTTGCTATTTGTTATCCTTTGCTCTGAATAATTATGGTCAATCTCTCGATCGAAGTTCTTCATGTTTTATTTTACTGCCGCTTGTGTTGGTTCGATAATAACGTTTATTACATTTATAGTCACCATTTCTTGGAGGAATAGTTAGACTTATTATTTTCGGCCATAATATATACCTATCGTTATTGTGCTTATAGATCTACGAGGGCTGTCCGGAAAGTTTTGAGAATGTAGGTATATTTCACTAAAAACTTATCATAAATAAAACATATTCATATCATGTCATTAACAAAATGTTTATGAATCATTTGGTTGAAATTTGTATCGATCGTATGTCTATTGAATCAGAAATTGGTTACCAAGACAACCCATGTTACTATTCACGGAGCAGTTTGAAATCATCCCTTTTATTATTTTCACCACATTGAAACAATTTATTTCTGTCCGTGTAAATGTCGCCGAATTAAGGCACTAAAAGATATAACGTCACATTGATGTAACCTGTACCGAATGTCCAAATTATGATGTCATCGGACGTTAAAGAACTTAGAAAACGGACGTGGAAGTTGAGAAGTTTTTTCAACATGTCAGCAAAAACGCCGACGTCAGCGTCACGCACGGAGCAGCGCGCAGTCATAAGACACTGTGTATGAGTTGAGACGACACCATATACATTTGTTTCTTGTAATTAAGCTAAATCAGAATGCTCCAAAGCATTAGTGTTTCATGACACAAACATTTTACCGATGTATGCGAAAATAGTTGTGATACATAGCGTAGTCGGAGGCCATCTGACGTAAAAGATACAGAAACAGCAGCTGTTAAGAGCGTACTGAGGCAAGACCGGCGAAAAAAAGTCAGAAAGGTAGGGGAAACTGTGCAGTTAAAACAAACTGTCACACATAATATTATTAAACAGCTGAATTTATCAAAAGTGTGTGCTAGATAGGTGCCGTCTGTCTGTGGACGAAAGGCTGCGCGAGTAGATGATTCAAACAAGTTTCTTCGGCGTTATGAATGTAAGGGATTTTACAGATTATACGACGAGATCTCTTGAATGCATATCGTAAAAAACGACCTGGTGTGGTAGTGGAAAATTGGCTTTTTCACCAAGATAATGCCCCATCACACAGGAGTCAAGAAACATCATTTACGATAGATATTTTAGGATTTGAAAGAATCACATATACACCATACAGGCCATACCTAGCGCCGTTTGACTATGCTGTGTTCCCTCGTCTTAAAGGTGATCTAAGAGGAACTCGCCATGATGATGTACATGTACATCGAATGGCGGTCAAATCAGCTGTTGCACAATACAACAAGGAATGGTATACACAAATAAATGACCAATGGCTATAACGCCATCGGAAATGCGTCAAGGAAATTGGCGAATATTTCGAGAAAATGTGTGCGACGTTACGTGGTCTTTACGCAAAACGCTCCGTGAGCCCTTACAAGTATGTTTTAAAATGTTTGTATTGTAAATGTTATTTGTACTATTACTTTCAAACTACGCCGATTTATTCCAAATAAATGTGTCATTAGGGGTGTAAAATTTGGTAACGACCATGAAAGAAGTTTTTGTTTTATTGACACAGTCTCAAAACCTTCCGGTCAGAATAGTTTGTGCGTTCTGTCAAATGTCTCTTAAGTCTAATAAATTGCTAACCTTAACAAAATATTTGCATCTCTAAAACATAGCAGTCGATAACGGCTGTGAGAAAAAAGAAGTCACCTTTCTTGACGTAAATTTTTTCCATATTGTCTCCTGTTGCACTTTCTACGTGACTGCTAAACGTTGTGCAATTGGACGTTTCAGCATCGAACATGAATGACACACAATCCTGTCCATTGGAGAAAAACATGAAATCTCAAACATTTCGTAAATGATAATAAGGGCTGTATGATTCGAAATGCCAATCACAACTAATTAGGCATCACACATTAAATACAAAACTTATTCGGCCGAGCAGTTGATTGAAAACCAAGAGGTCGTAGGTTCGAACCCGGGTGAGGCGTCTGCTCTCCATAACAATCTGACTACAGTTAACACGTCTGTACATGCAAAGTAATGTTTCCTGCTTTGATTTATGTGGAAATGTTGTCATTAGCATACATGCGATCATGTTTGCACTGTCAAGTAACTTAAGCACAGGTGATGTCAACTAACTGTCCTACAAAAGTAAATTACTGTTGAAAAACGACGTAACACTCCCAATGAATTGAACAAAATAGCACATGGGCTTTCTCAAAAATATAATTTACATTCTATGACTAAATGTATAAATTTTGATCAACAATAACACAAGGTTGATCGACGTGGCCTTAGAACTTAGTTATTTAGTAATCAAAACAAAGAATGTTTACGAAGCTAACAAAAAACGTAAGCAAAAAGTACACTGACATTGTACTCTCAGGTAACAACGTGTGAATGTTTATGTATAATACTTGTACATGTTCTACTTATATTTCTACTATGAAGAGATGTCGTTCTTGATGAACCAACAACACCATGTACTAGTATTCTAAAAATAACAGTGTTACAACAGCACCAACATATTACCTGGTCATTTGTACACCATATCGAACAAAATATAACCGATAGGCATGAATATGTATTTAGCAAATAGTAATCCATCATCATATTAAAGGATGTAAACTTTTGTTCGTAAAGCTGCATATTGCATGTATAAGCCAGTGCAATACGCCATAAAACAAATGATACAATTCCAAGAAATACACCCTTAACCCTTTTCATCGTTTACCAATGTGAATTATCGTGAAAAGTTCTACAAAACTAACTAACACAATATCAGCTCATATCAGTTCGCCCTATAATTGTTAAATGTTTAAAGACAGAACATAAATTTAATTCTTCCACTCGGTTGCCGTAATGATTGAGACGGAATTGCCAGCTGTGTCACGTGTTTTGAAGCCTTTGTAGCCATTGGTTTAGCTGTCGATTCAAAATGAGCAGAAAATACTATTATTGGGTTCAATATTTCTATTGGTCAATATTTTACCACTTGTCTCTGTGGTGAAGCTTGCATTCTTTGATGTGTAACTTAACAGTTTTATATTATCAAATAATGTGTAAATATGTCAGATAGTAAGAAAAACATAAGACAGAAATGCGAACAAAATAAAGATTTATTGAAAAATAGTAAAAAAAATTCATACTTGCTCTAGAAATGCTAGATTTTCCAACCAAAATAAAGAAGAATGGTCAGTTATAATAGTAGAACCATAAAATTGTAAAACAAGTGCATTTGTGGATAATTAATTCTTAAATGACAAATCAAATAATACCACCACTAAATTAGAATAAAATAAAATGCCCATGCATAAAGTAATGCTATCTAGCGTTGCCCTATAATGTTTTTGCCTAAATCCAAAGTCACTATCTGATAATTCCAAATTTAGCAAATCCCTGCATTCTGATTGGCTACTCGGATGCGTTTACACGTGCATCAACGTCCAAATTTCATTGCATTGATGACGTAACATAAGTATGCATTCTGATTGGCTAATCAGTGGCGTTTGCACATGTATGAACGTCAAAATTTTCATTAACAAAACTTCTTTCGACATAAATCTAAGGTAAACAGTATGAACAAGTTGGATACAATATTTTCTCAAGCAACACAAATTGTGTATCCATTTGCAAATTCATCACATATTTTAGAAACAAATTTTGATCGAGGTATTATTAGTTACATCGTTATTTATGGACAGACGATGTTATCAAGAGTGGTCCAGAATTCTAAAATATTCCATTTCATTCCTCCTTGTCCTACTGTGTTGATTCGGAATCCGTCCGTTCAAAAACGAAGCTATTGCTAGCGGCAGCACGTGAAATTTGTTGTTGGCGTGATTTATATTGCACGACAACATGCAAACATTACGTCATGCAGGTAGCATTTAATCTAATCTAAGTCATCTGATTTTGCAACCATTTCTTTCGGTTTCACAAAACGTGTTTTAAACAGCATTAATATTCTCATAAAAGCACCTATTCCATGTTTATACGAAATCTGGTATGTTTACCAGTTTATCTATCATAGTTTCTGCTTGATAGCTCCCTTCGTCGACGTTTTAACGTGAGATTTTCATCCGATGCTCGCTCATCCAACATGTTTATCTAGCGCGACCTTGAACTGCATTACTAGCCTACTGTTTACACGGAATAAATGATTGGGGTGGAATAATAACTGTTAGGCAGAAATGTTATTACATTGTAAGTCAATATCAAATATGGCTCCTGTTATGGTCTGAAAATTATTTTCAAATGTTGTTTTGGCTGTTCAACTCGGTACTTACCTATTGAATGCATTTTTGGTTGAATTTCGGTCTATATTGTTGCACACCATTAAAGTCAGGTACAATGTATAGCCAAATATAAGGTTACAACTAGATACAATGACGCACACCATACACTTAGGGTGCCAGACGTAACTCCGCCTCTTCTATTCATACATATATGATGTGCATGCTTAAACGATGTGCATTTAGCGATCACACAAATCATGCGCAAAAACAACTATCGTTACCGAAATCGTCTTTAAACACATTTGAACTTGATTGAAGCAGCTTATTAGTTCACAAACTTCAGGTCACTTTTTCAACATTTCGTTGTCTATGATATTAATTCGGTTGGTTAATTTTGGGACTACTTCAGCTAGTTCCCGGCCATTTTGTGTTTTGAAAACGGGAACCATTGATGTACGCCTCTCAATTTGCCACACTACTATTGACGATACCTGAGTGGTACAGTCCAAAACCCAGTCAATATATAAATCAATTCCTCAAGCATATCCTTTGCATTCCCATGGAAAGTGAAAGTGGGTAATGCTTTGAATGCCAGGGCTCACATTGGCCACTTGAAAATAAAACCCACAAGTTCTTACTTTAATAAACGCCAAACGCAATGCGAAATATAATCCCCTGACAGTTAAAATAAAGGCACATTATAGCTACGAGTTTGTTTAATATAATGATACACATGATACAATATGTGTTGTACATACAATCATTTTGTGTATGATGACATTAGGAAGTAGTGAATACTAGATTCTTAAAAGTATGTCATCTTCGGCAACATTGAACTATTTCCATCAGCAAGCATTGTTTCAACCCGTTTTGTAATAAACATTTCCAAGTGGACATGAACATCTTATTTCATCGTGAAAGGAACTGGAAACAAGTCTACAAATGTGAATAAGTCTTATTCTGAAGACTGAGAAGGAAAAGCCCTGCAAAAAAGACATGGTTTTAAAGAACCCGTTTTGTAATACCATTTGTTTCAAACTCAACTGGTTTTGTAATTAACATTTCAGAGTTAACGTGTGCAAACAAACGTAACAGTTCAAACTTAAAATATTATGTTTCTGTGATGTCCTTTTTTCCTCATTGTCCTTTATTAAGGATTTAAGGTTTTTATGGTCACTTTATCACACATTGAAATTAGGAACGGCTAAAATAATAATTGATGTTTGAATTTAAACACTTTCCAGTAGAGGTAGATACAGTGTGCCCATATATATTAATGTTCACGATGTGTCCTTTCGTTGGCACTTTTTAGCTGTAATTTTGGATTATCTTTCATGTCAGCATATTAGTTTTTCACGATTGTTGTTGAGAATAATCAGATTTAGTTCTGTTCTGTTGTTTTAATTTCGAATTGTAACATAAACTACTACAACACAACTTCGTTCTAAGCCGAGACCGAGCCCAGAGTGTTTATTCTCTATAGTTTATATACATATTTATCAGGCCTGGAGGCTCAATAGTCTAGACGACTTTATAACATTATGACACCTTATTAACATTATGTCACAGAATACACTAGATATTGTTGTTTTTAACACGGCATCTGATTAAGGTCGCGATTGTACAAACTATTCATTAACACCGAAAGCGCTTTAAGGGAGGACTTTGGAGAAATATAGGACTTTTATAGAATAGCCTCGAGATGAAATATTGGTAGGGTTAATTATATTGGATGGCAATATACGGCTTGACGTTTTAATCTGTAAAGGTGTGAACTTGAACATAGTAAATAGTTTACAATCATTACAATTTTGATACTGTTTAACTTTATACTGAAGTCAAAATAATTAAAGTAACGCGTGGGACCAATAGATGTATATTGCTATTTATCTAGAACACGCTAAATTCCATCCCTGTATTTATATATATATGGTAAAAGAGATGTTGCAATTATTCAGACAAAGGACCTATATAACCTACATAACGGAAATAAATAAAATAAAAGCACAAGATTTTATATTTTTTACATAGATACTCAGTATTCATAGAATAATAATGAGGATAAATGCCAAAACCTGCTTTTTTAATTATTCACAGACGTCAATCGTTATCATGTACTCGAAAGTAGTGCTATTTTAGGTTAAGTCATTTATAATTATTTAAATGTCCACTACTACATTTCCCAAAAAGATACCCTTGCTGTTCTTATAATCTAGTTTTCTGATCTCATAAATTCATCTTTAAAAAGTCTGCGACAATAGTCTGTTCACATACTATCGGCATAACAAACGTTCTTACAAATATGTATTATGTTTTTTTAAATAAGCAACACATTTTCTGTTTCCACTGAACTTTTAGTTGTTGTCATAATTCAAGAAAAGGAAATCGAAATGCCTATATATCTGTCATTTTGTTCCGATCGGATCAACATAATAAATTATTTATCGTACAGAATTGTAAGTAGGATGTAAAAGCAATTCTAGCCAATGACAAAGACTTGCGTCGAGTTAAATGCGCTGATAGCTACATGTTAGTATTTTAATAATAATACATTTGAAAATCAAAGTTCAACTTTAAGCTTATCATATTTTATGTTTTAAACTGATCACTCAAGTTGTAAAATTTCCCGCGAAATCTTGAATAATAATAGGGCCTAAGTGTCACCACCAGAGTGTGATATCTCTCTAACTACCTAATATACAAAATGACATGGCAATTAACACCCGTACATATTATTTTCACACGAAACACGCAATTAAATGCGATGATGCCCATCACTGAAATTTAGTACTCTTGCATTCAGATTTTATATTGAATATATAGATAATTTTATCGTATATTTCAATGCCGAATCAGTATGAAAGTAGTGTATGCACTCAGTACAACTAAGTTTAACTATTCCAGTGACCAACATGTGCACAAATGCGCTAATGTGCTCCGATATAACAGCTGCATAGTTCGTACAAGGGAGGTAATCGGGGTTATTCTGCAACAGACACTGAAGCAAGCACATTTGCTCTCCCTTCAACAGTAGCGATGCGATTGACGGGAATTGGTCTGTAACCATGTGGCGTGAAGTCAGATTTTTGCAGACGCATACTGTTTCCATATCCTTGCTGTTTTTAAAATAAAAAGCGAAACACTAAACTAGCCATGTTACTGTACTACATTATAAGTTTGGTTCCTAAACCTAGATATAATACTGATGTAAATGAACGAAAACGAAATAAGTTACAACAATTTGGCGTCTGCTTCTTGATATTAGTTGTTTTCCTTTCTCGTTGTATCGATTAAGTATGAATACATGGTTGTACCATATTACCACCTGCTGTGAAATAGTCACAATTGAATAGATATGGAATATCATACATTCGGTATTAATTCATGCAATATTTATTTCTAATTAAAAACCTTGTGTATTTTTGGTGTATAATTACTTATGGTGCGAAGAATTGAGTTGCACATACGTATTATATAGTATTATTGCGTTAGATGTCGTGTTCTATCGTATTTATGTGATATTCTACCTTATTAGTTTACCGTGTATTCGAAAACCTGGACCGATTACATGTTTTTTGTGAAATATTCGATAAAACAAGTGTTTTTACCATAAACATGTGATACTACGAATGGCAAAAGTCTATGTTGGCGGTTAACAATTTCGTCACCAGAGGCGCGTTTTGTAGATGTAGGAAAAATAGAATTCTTATCTCAAAGTTGGGAAAGATTTTACATTTGTAAAGTAGTCCCTCTCTTTAGATAGGTAGCGTGATCTGACACTGCTCGCTTTAGCTAAACAAAATGGCCTCCGTGCAGAACAATGTCGTCTGTTCAGATGGACGCCATTTTGATGCTGCCAAAGCGTTCAAGCGGTCTTTAGATACCTACCTTTTCTACCTTAGCTATTTTTTCTCCGGCGCGGACAAATTTTAGTTGCGTTATTAATGGTGTGAAGTATATTGGATGAGTTTTCAAATAGATGCAAGATTTTATCATTCTTCATGCCTATTTACAAAGCATTGCAGAGTAGATTTAGAGAAGTTCATGAAATAGAATGGAGATGCGGTGTTTTAACTACAGCTACGGTATCCGGACAATATTCATGGAGCCCACAGAATGTTTGTTCAATTGTTTTGATAAACAATGGCAATTTGGAATGCTCTAATGTAATCGCCTGCTGTTTCAAGTTTTTCATGGATAACTTGTTCCGCAGCTTCTAAAGATGTTTGTGTAAATTCCATTTGGTTAACCAATAATGAATGAGCTAGCGTTTCCTAACTCATTGTTTATATGCGATGTCATTATAATTTCTGTTGAAAAGAGGCGTATCTGTGTTTGCAATGCTTAAAAGCTAAGTAGTTTCCATTATACAACCTACCTTGCCGAAACGAAATACAAGGCAAAACTTTATGGTGCATAATTACATAATTCAAAATATTTTTTTCGAAAGAGGCTACAATAAGTACCATGAATATATAATACATTCTCATAAATCAGTAAAGCCCGGGGCAATTTCAACATGTTGACTAAACACAGCCGGGTGGCTAATTAAGTCGCGAACGATAATGATCAGGAGACGTTAAAGTAGAGTATATATAATCGGTTATAGCATGGAGCTAAAATCGATCAGATCTGGGGAATCTTGCGATGAGCCATGTAGTTGGAATTGAAAACCTCTTAGGTTTAGTTCATTCTAATGCAAATATGGACAGAAACAAAATATGTTACCACGCCACGCATATAGATCTATGATAACTTTAATTTAGATAAACATTGAACATAAAACGGAAGAATCCTCGTACTCATGCAACGCATGCCCATCCGAGTCTTGGACCATTGTAGATAAATTAATATTTCTTCTTATTATTTACGGAGAAAGTCAACTGGTTGAACCGTACTAGTGTCTTTGACGAGCTGATTTTATGTATAAATGTTTAAAATTTGGTATTTTTTATCTAAATTGCAATACAATACAATCCAAAATACTTTATTTTGGTCATGGTTACATATGTAACAAAAAACAATTTTATAACAGACAAATAACATATGAAGGTAATCAAACAATTCAGATATAAGTATGCAATGTATGAACAAAACAGAAATAGTTGACTGAACATTTACATGTGTTTAGGTGAAAGCGATGTGTATTTATCCATGAATGGTTTAAAAAGTTTGGAGAATTTAAACATTTACAATGAAATCACGAGAAAATTGAAGGTGTTTTTATTTGTGCAGATTACGCATGAATTTGTGCCATTTTATTTTGTATTTTACGCAAATAGGTTTTTTGTGTTTTTAAAGTGAAATTACAGTCAGAATATGAAAACAATGATACTACAGTTGCAGATATATTAAAAAGCTACAAAATCAATATCAAGACAATACATTTAAATGCATGTTTACAATTCAAAAAGAAAAGATATATATATAGACGTTTGAAATGGAAAGCGTCGGGTATTTTCAAAACGCTGAGGTTAGTCAATAAATATTGTACCATTTTTACCATGTTCTATATCTATTTACTTCAAAGTTGATGTTATGTGCTTAATGGTATTAGTCGATAATGCTGGCTTTCATTATTTATGCATCGCAATACTCAGGTTCGTTTTTAATGATTTTAACTGTCATTTGAACATTCGTGTATGTTTATATAACTACAGTAAATTCTCACTTTAAGACTAACTCAATAATAAGACCACCTCAAAATTAAGAACACAATTTGTACGTCAATTTTCACTGATTTGCTCCTTATTCAACCACAATATTAAGACCACCTTGATATGAAGACCAGTTTGCAAAGGTCCCAAAGGTGGTCTAATTATTGAGGTTTTACCTGTATAGTAACATTTAATGGATGTCATAAAGCGATGTGTTGTTTCAGTATACAGTAAAACCTCAATAATACGACCAACCTCGGGACCCTTGAAAACTGGTCTTATGGTTGAGGTGGTCTTAAATACTTAAGTTGAATAAAGAGCAAAATAGGGTAAATGGACTTGAAAATCGTGTTCTTAATTTTGAGGTGGTATTTTTATTGAGGTCATCTTTAAGTGAGGTTTTAATGTATATATCGATCCGTATCGGGAGTTGCAATACATCAGATTGAATTTGTTAGATAATCAAAATGAAACTGAGTAAATATATAAGGGAAATTAAGTCATAAATCCTGAAGACGTGGCTGTGATAGCTAACATAAACGTTTCATTTATCACGAATCTTTTTAATTCTGAGTGATAAAACATATCTTAACATTACACGCTTCATTGGCTGTTTCTCTTTCACAGTCAATCGATAATACATCGAACATTTTAAGATAAAATGGTATGCCCACTCTGAAGGTACCACACTAGTAATCGTTATCATATACTAGTGGTTAACAAAATTAATATAAATTTCCTGTGAATAGTTTTTTCTACTTATTTGTTGTCATGCATATAATATGTGTGGTGAATAATAAGCTTCTACAAAAGGTATGAGAATATGTTACATACTTTTATCTTACAAAACCAAGTAGTGTTTATAGACTTATGGAATGCTTCAACTGTATCTATTTACATATTTACAAATGTACGTTTTCTGTAAATGAACGCTTTTAATGAGGTTATACATTGCACTGCATTTTTTCCAGAACGCCATTACTTGTTTGTCGTCTTTTTGAGAAAAAACAGCTTTAAAGTTTTACCCTCATGTAGTTTTGTTACATATGGCTTATGGAATTGCATTTTATTTAAGTTATGTGCATTCCAGAACAGTATAGTATACAGTAGTACATATAGAAAGAGCTTGGAAAGACGGTTTCAACGATAACAAATACTCAAACCCGCCAAATATTGAGTTACGGTGTTCTGGAAATAAGGTGACGATGTCAAGTGTATGTTCTGGTCAGATTTTTGGAAGGATAACATTTACTACACACGCGGATGAAGATGTTTCAAGAGTAGAATATATCATTGTTCTGTGCGTAATGGATTAGATTTAACATATTTAGTTGTTTAAATTGTCAGGTAATATACAGTAAATGACAATATCAGAAACTGCATGTAATAGACAAGTGGATAGAAGCAAAAGCTTATTGAAATTCTCTCCACTGCATACTAACTATAAGTACAGGATATGGCGGCTTAATTACAGAAATATGCAAGATTTGACTATATTGTTTGTATTATAAGTTTGGACATGTTTCGTCGCATTAAAAAAAGAAAATAACAAACAGTTTAATGATTTTTTTGTAAACGAAAGGAAGAATGGATTGCATATTTGACCGGAAAAATCAGGAGACGCATTTCTACTAGCTCTGCCTTAATGTAGCAAACTCATTTTCATCTATCATTAGTCGGCGCCCCGAGATATATATATATGTGATACTGTCCGAGATATATATATATTTGATACTGTCAAAGATATAGCCTAACTTAGGGATCAGTTTTTAAAGTAGATGGACATTTGTTTTATGTAAAGAAGAGCGCTGTTACAAAAACAAGTTTAGTGATCGTGTCATACGACTATTTTAGTAAAGTTGGTAAAAGAATCAAGGACTTCAAGTTTAAAATGTTGCAAATTGGTCGCTGTAATAAAAATAAAAATTAATAACGCCTCACTTACATGCGCATTCGCAAGGCTCATTGTTTAGGGTTGGATAAACGTCTGTTCGTGCCGATCCCGGATGTAACTGAATTGGGGACTAACCATTTATATCACATTTGTACATGCTTAAAGACGACAACGATATCAAATAAATGTCTAGCAACTGTATTTAACACTCCCACAATGCATTATAACAATGGGAGTACCTGCAAGGATCACAGACGATGTGCAGGAAATTTACATTAAATGCATCAAAACTAAAATAAAGGTTGATGCAACCGCTACACAGACATTTATAGGTTTGGGATACTTGTGCAACATGAAATACATGTGCCAAGTTTTGAAAACCATACAAAAACTGCGAAATTCATGCTGTAGCGAAAACAGACGAAATAGGAAATGTAAACACATTCGGATAGAATAAAGCGAGCATGGAGCTGTATAATATGTGTTTGGTCGGTCTATAATTATGACACTTATGTGTACGATTCGATGCTTCGTTATAAACATCTTGATTGGAACAATGCATTAATCTAGGATAGCATGGAATAAAAGCTACACAACTAGATATTAGAATACAAAAAGGTAAGTTCCCCTATTTAAGTTATTACATTACTGTAACATAAGTTGAAGTTCAGCAAAGACTATTATTGTGCTAATGAACATTATAATTTTAAACTTGAAATACCATAAGAAGACTTGCTATACAGTTTCCACTTTCCACCTTGTTCAGAATCACCCTGTCTGTCAGCCGATGTGTCCAGATATAACATACATGTATTTAGTTACGCCAGTAAAACACAAACACTTTTATAACATATATACAGCAAAGGCTAATTAGTTTGAAACGTAAAGTGGTTTGGTATGATCAACTGTAGGGGATTCGCCATCAATAAGCATTATCATATATTTTTACATATTTTCGATAAAGCTCTATTACAAATAACGTGTAAAAGATTGGCATAGAGGTAAAGCGCACGTATAATTGTAGCATTTATGCATATACTTGTATGTTTATGTTTGCGGGTTCGAATCCGGATGATTTCTATTGTCCTATTTTTTTAATTATTTACTCTTTCTGTCTTCGTTGTTTTCATTTCTTTTACATATTTGGATTAATGAAAATATAGAATTAAGAATACTCCACGCAAAGTTGAAAGCATGAAGTGTTTGTCTCGACAATTATTTCCTTGAAAGTTGTGTTCTTAATTGTAGTTGTAACACGAATCATATACAATATGCATCTGCCAGAATGGCTAGGACGAAGAATAAACCTTTTCTTTTAAAGTAGTGATACAAGCATCCAACGTCTGAAATTCAGCTTTCAGCTTCGTCATCTCACCGATTGCCAGTCGTAAAACGACAACATGTTGTTATATAGCAGGTCTTTGATGTCGATGCTTAGGTGATGTCCTTTGATCTAACAAAAAAATATAGTAATGTTTACTTCAGCATATAAGTTTTAAAAAAGCTTTGTCTTTGCGGAAGAGATTTATAAAATTACACCTATGTGGATCCTATTTACGTTATAACGCATACAATATTCGTATCCATATAGCACCAAGCGTTCTGTTTGCTAACTTCATACAGAATTTCAAATACCATATACATACATACATACATACATACATACATACATATATTTATTAGCATAAACGTTTATAAGTTTATCGCCATTTACTATTTAGTAATGACAAGTTGGCGATAATACATGAGACATGAGAAAAGCATGCAAACATTACATTTACAAACATAAACATAAAGCATTTCAATATGAAACAAAGACGCATAGTACAGAAACAAAGACATAGAGTACGGACAACATATAATAATATATATTATTGTTATTGACATAGAGCTGTCTTGTAAATGGAGAAATGAAAAAAAAATCGTATAATATAATTATCTCTATAAAGGTTTGCCAAGAAAATATTGTTTGCTAATTTGTTTAGTAAACTACATTGTGACGAATTAAATTATGATTTGAATTTATGCACATTTGGCCAGTGACAATAATATTTCGGTAAGCATTCAATTCTTATAATTCGGTAATATGGACAAACTAGCAAAAAGTGGTACTCATTTTCAATACTATTCATGTTACATTTTACACAAACTCTTTAATTTTATTAATATTTCTTTGACGACATTGTTCAATAAGAAAGTTGTTGGCACATGTCAAATATTTTTCATAATGAAAATTCATTTAAAAAAATTGTATGTCTCTAATTTTGACATATTCTGAACGTCAGACAACCATTGTTGATAGACTTGATCGTAAAGACATTTTGTTACACTCATTATCTTAACATTTGAGATATAACGGTTATTCCAGAAGTAAAAGAATCCAAGATTATCTAACAACTATTTTACCTCCTTTGCCCATGAATTAATTTAATTAACAGTATTATCTTTTAAGTAAAACAATTTGTATAATAGTGTATCTTGATTCTTCATAATTCTACACCAATATTGTAAAATTCTCACTTTACGCACAGTAATCAAAGGAACTCTTGGATGATAAGGTTACACCTAAATATGTAAATTTAATAATGAGTTTCAATTTTTGGTGGTCATAAAACAATTCAATATTTTCCGGTCTGTTACTTTTTTTAAAAACCATGACCACTGTTTTGTCAATATTAACTTTAATACCCCACGTGTCACAATAATTATGCAAATTGTTTAGTAGTTTCTGCAAACCTTCTTTGGAGTAAAAAAATAAAACAGTATCGTCAACAAATAAGAGCAGAAATAAACACAGTTCATCAATAGTAAACATATCTACATTTTCATCGTTAAGAGCATTATACATGTCATTAATGAAAAATAAAAACAAAAGGGGTGATAACGGCTCACCTTGCCTGACACCCTTCGTTGTATCAAAATTCTCAGTATAAGTTCCATTTGAGGAGATTTCAACATCCGCGTTTACTACTCTATCAACAATATGTTGTAAACTATTAATTTCTAAACATATCTTATTTACATATTGATTTTTTTTTCATTAGACCATACCAATTTCTCAATATTCGTATCTTGTGTTTTTTCAACAAAGCCGATACAAGATTTATCTATACACATATTTACCTGTATTGGAACATGATGTGAACACGTATATAAATCGTGAACAATAAAATATGTTATATAATGAAAGAAGTCATATGACATGATAACATAATCAATTACGCTGTAACCATTTTTTTGACAAAAACGTATAACTGCCAACACCATCATCATCACCAAGACGGCCATTGACAATTTTCAAATCACTACTTATACACATATTCAGCAATTCATTACCTGAAGAGTTTATTGTTTTATCCATAGAAGATCTTATGGGAAATAAAATGTTATCAAAACAACTATCATGTTCGTTCTCATCACACGAAAATACATTATCACGAGTAATATCATGTGATAGAAAATAAGTAAACAGAATGATAGATTGAGCAAGTAATATGGTAATTCTATTATGCACACACGGAGAACATAAAGTATTACCACATGCAACAGCATACATAATTGTCCACATAACAGACCGTGTAAATATTAGTTTTAAGACGCGTACACCCAGTGTAAATCATCCATTTTAAAACAATGATTAGTTTCGCACTTACTGAATATGCAAAACTTTTAACATTAACACGAAAGTAAACATTTGACTCCAAACTTACAGTCAAATTGATACAGTGTTTGAAAATGGTGCCATTTAGTATTTTCAATAGACTCACAACACTCTATGCATGTAAACAGTGCAATGAAAATTAGGAAATATTTACTTCAATAGAGAACATATCATATAATTAGCTATGTAGCTTATGTATGATATTTTATGCGCTGATTTTGTCACTCTCACACACATTATATATTAATGTGAATCTTTATGATGTATTCATACATTTATATGTTTTTGTTTTTATTTTATCATTACTTTACAAATTTGCTATTTTGTTTGTAATTTGACAAAATGCTGAACACATGTTGCATGGATAAGGAGCCTTGCTCAAATCCAAATAACATTTCTGTTCTGTTTTATGTCATTCGATGTATGGCACAATTTCAATTTTTCGTCTTCTACTTCAAAATTTAAAACTCTCATTTAAGAACATATTAATTTGAAAGAATGAGTATTGGATTACCAAGTAGTCAAACAATAAAAGTTTTGTATAAAATGGTAGAATTATCTTTTGTTTTACCTACATAATGATACACGGCACTATAAACGAGTCAAGTGTACTATAACAGAAGCCAGCTTTATCAATACTAATATGACACATTAAGTAACAACCAATTCTTTTCATTAATTAGCTATACATAATAATGAATACTAATTAAGGAAGGAGGTAGCATTTAAGCCAAATCGGCCAACAAAAATATTGAACATAATGACTTGTGTGTGTGTGTTAGCCTCTTTCGACGATGAACATTGTGATGCTTATTGAACATAATACACCAACACCAACCACACTCTTCATACAGTAAAATAAAAACAGTGAATGTATAGATATATTCATCACAATCTACACATGCATCTATCTGTGTCCTACATACACAACATCATTACTTGACAATACACTCAGACCTGTTTCATTTTACATTAAAACCTCACTTAAAGACCACCTCAATAATAAGACCACCTCAAAATTAAGGACACAATTTTCAAGTCCATTTTCACAAGGGTAGAAATATGTCAAAAATATCTTTCAAGTCAAGTACAGATTAAATACCAATTAGAAAATAAAACAAATTTAAGTGGAAAACGTTAGATGTTTCAGAAATGGAGACCATTCTTATACATGTCTGTCTCGTTGTGAATTCGATGAGGGTCGTGAAATGGGTTGATAATGATACTTCTTATATCAATCAATGCAAATCTAAGGCCAAATTATGATAAGTTTAACATTAATTTTGAACGCTAATTAAATCTTAATTAATACAAAAAGCTGGAAATAAAAGGGAGCTTCATGACATACAATGCCTCCACACACAGACCTCCAAGAAAATAACAGTCCACAAAACATCGGGCATTGAGGAGGGAATAATGTTCTACAGGGAACGCCACATATACAAGACAATGTCTGCCTACACAGAGCCTCCGGTAAAACAACAGTCCACAAAACATCAGGTATTGAGGAGGTGCAAGGGTAAATACGCATAGGAACAGGGACGCAATGACTGGCTTGGTCGACTATAAAGGTCAACTGAAGAGTATTAAAAAGGACGAACTATTTCTGTTTGTACACCCTGTCCTGTTAAATTGCGAAGGTTTGGCGAAAAAATGGAATGTGAAACTCATTATCAAACCCCGCTTTTCGCGGGGCTCTAGCTCATGACCTTCGGATCAGGAGCAGGCGCTCTACCCTTCCAACACTGCGCCTCACTACTAGTAGTTTAAACATTTTTATTCGTACATGTATTCAATATATTTACATATTCATGTGAATGTTATGCTAAGCCTAATCAAACAAAACAACAGAACGATATAGACAGAGAAGAAAAGAAGGAAGCGAAAACGTTCGGCAGAGAAGATGTGCAACATATAGTAATAATAAAAAGTCGACTCAACTTATCCACATTGACATAATCTCTCGAGTTGTTCAATTGAAAGCCATATAACATTATTTGAATGTATTTTATGTAAATTTATACCGATCGTATGTTGACATACACATTTTAATGAGTGTATTTATTTACCTTTACACAAAAGTATTAAATCTACATCGCAAAATTTAACTAATTACCGTTAATTCAAATAAAAAATATTGTTAAACGTAGAATCGGATATAAAGCCGTTTAGTGCAAACAGATAGATAACTGCATATAGGTACGGGTTGATTTTCAACTTTTATTCAGTGTTTTGCCAAAGGAGGATTTATCACTAAACATACCTTATTTACTTGTTATATAGTCCTGTGTTTTTTCCTACTTGTTATATAGTCCTGTGTTGTTCTTACTTGTTATATAGTCCTGTGTTGTTCCTACTTGTTATATAGTCCTGTGTTGTTCCTACTTGTTATATAGTCCTGTGGTGTTCCTACTTGTTATATAGTCCTGTGGTGTTCCTACTTATTATATAGTCCTGTGGTGTTCCTACTTGTTATATAGTCCTGTGGTGTTCCTACTTGTTATATAGTCCTGTGGTGTTCCTACTTGTTATATAGTCCTGTGTTGTTCCTACTTGTTATATAGTCCTGTGTTGTTCCTACTTGTTATATAGTCCTGTGGTGTTCCTTCTTGTTATATAGTCCTGTGTTGTTCCTACTTGTTATATAGTCCTGTGGTGTTCCTACTTGTTACATAGTCCTGTGCTGTTCCTACTTGTTATATAGTCCTGTGTTGTTCCTACTTGTTACATATTCCTGTGTTGTTCCTACTTGTTATATAGTCCTGTGGTGTTCCTACTTGTTATATAGTCCTGTGTTGTTCCTACTTGCTATATAGTCCTGTGTTGTTCCTACTTGTTATATAGTCCTGTGTTGTTCCTACTTGTTATATAGTCATGTGTTGTTCCTACTTGTTATATAGTCCTGTGTTGTTCCTACTTGTTATATAGTCCTGTGTTGTTCCTACTTGTTACATAGTCCTGTGTTGTTCCTACTTGTTATATAGTCCTGTGATGTTCCTACTTGTTATATAGTCCTGTGTTGTTCCTACTTGTTATATAGTCCTGTGTTGTTCCTACTTGTTATATAGTCCTGTGTTGTTCCTACTTGTTACATAGTCCTGTGCTGTTCCTACTTGTTATATAGTCCTGTGGTGTTCCTACTTGTTACATAGTCCTGTGGTGTTCCTACTTGTTATATAGTCCTGTGGTGTTCCTACTTGTTACATAGTCCTGTGGTGTTCCTACTTGTTATATAGTCCTGTGTTGTTCCTACTTGTTACATAGTCCTGTGGTGTTCCTACTTGTTATATAGTCCTGTGTTGTTCGTACTTGTTATATAGTCCTGTGTTGTTCCTACTTGTTATATAATCCTGTGTTGTTCCTACTTGTTACATAGTCCTGTGTTGTTCCTACTTGTTATATAGTCCTGTGTTGTTCCTACTTGTTATATAGTCCTGTGTTGTTCCTACTTGTTATATAGTCCTGTGTTGTTCCTACTTGTTATATAGTCCTGTGTTGTTCCTACTTGTTACATAGTCCTGTGTTGTTCCTACTTGTTATATAGTCCTGTGTTGTATCCTTGTGTTTTATTTTGTGCCCAATGGGACTGAGTTTAAAGGTCCTAATTTAATAATGTCCCCTTACTTGCGCTACTTCTTCCCACGTAAATTTCCAACCTTAACTTTGTAAACCTTTAGTACGTTGTCAAAGTGATTCTTATTCAAGTCAACGGCAAAGTTATTTCTCTCCCAGTCAGTGAATAAATACAATTGGTTATCACGTACTGTCAGTGCCATTATTAAACCATAGATTATACATAAGTGTTTTGTTCGCCTAAGTATGTAGTGTACTATTCAGGTTTTGCTGCACATGTATCATATGACATGTTGAATACACTCGATAATTGAACTAGTCTATATAAAAGAAGTGAAGCTTTTACTAAAAACCAAATAGTCTAGCTTAACAGGGTATGTGTATTAAGAGGTTAAGGAATATGGAACAACTACTTCAAAGTTAAATCCAATGACATTCAACATCTGTAAATGATGTTTGAGGAGTGCTTCAAATAAAATTAAATTCAAATATCGACGTTCATACGTGAACTACGTCATAGTGAAATGTTCGACGATGTCAAGAAAAAGGAGCAAGCTAGTTTTGGCGGCCTAAGTACCGTAGTGTGAGATGAAATTGCCAATCTTTGCAAAAACAAGTTTGGTGTTCTTTGATACCCTTACATTTCAGAAGGAATTAACTATGTTTACCCGCTTACATACAAGACTGTGTATAAAATTTCAAGCATATCCGACTGATCATCGTACATTTAAAATTATGATGCAATGACGCTTTCAGAATAGAGACATTCGTTTGATATAATTGTTATCATATTACTGTAATCCTTATCTCTTACAATTGGTTGACCTAACTAAATACGTCGTCACTACATACTCTTATCCAATGTACAAGAGTGCAATTGATAAATGACTGAATATATGGATAGTCAGTTTAACCATTTTATTGCTGTTTTCCAAGTTTAATTTTGTTTAAGATAACTACTTTCATATCAGATTTCAGGCTTCATGTTCATAGAGGAGTAGTGTCCGGGATCCAAGATCAAATGTAGTTTCTTACAAACTTTAAACTTCATGCATAATATGATAAACATGGTCATTTGCAAATTTCACACGCCTATAAGTTCAAATTTCATATTTTTTAGAGAAAAAAGAAAAGTTTCGATCGATTATTGGAAACTGATCCTAATTTGATCTCAATCAGTTTCAGTCTTTAAGTAGATCTATAATAAAATAATTTCTCTACCAAATATATTAAGTTTTAAATGTTTTCACAATGTTGACAGTGAGATTTTAAGGTAGGTTTGTTTTATCAATTAAAAGTACTTGATAAAGTATTTAGCAAAACTATTTTTGGATAAACTTAATGCAGATCAGTTGATCCTTTGTGAATAAGGGGCCTTGAAATTAAATTACGTAAGTTAAATATTCAATTGACTATTACTTGCGCATATTTTAACAGTTTACCGCCGACACAAATAGTCAGACAAGTTACGAGGATACAGTGAGCTCAGTTTACGCGTGATTAAACGTTTAAATAAATGGCATAATTATTCTAATTCATAAAACTTCACTAGGCTAATCCTTGTGAAGTTGTAAACATGCATTTAGTTATGGATATAGTCGAGTTGGGTGGGTTAATATGTTTAATACCGTGATGCACTCACAGTTGTGCATGTATTGGGAACTTAGAGAACTAACGTCTTTCATGGTAATTATTTATTTGTCCCTGTAATGTGCACAGCAAAATATCGGAACATATAATGTTTGTACCTGTAATGGGCAAAGCAAAATATCGGAACAGATTATGTTTGTACCTGTAATGGGCAAAGCGAAATATTAGAACATATTATGTTTGTACCTGTAATGGGCAAAGCGAAATATCGGAACATATAATGTTTGTACCTGTAATGGGCAAAGCGAAATATCAGAACAGATTATGTTTGTACCTGTAATGGGCACACAACGCGAATCCAAAACAATTTAATTTACTGTCAGTACTAAAAGAAATCCAGATTTTACCCCAAGTATTTGTGTATGTTTTGAAGAGATTGTAGTGACAGTGTTTGAACTGATGATATTCACTGATACTAATGGAATTCTTGTGGAGTTTGTCTAAGGGTGAATTTGATTTTGATTGAGTGGTTACGTATTTTCTGTACTTAGAAAAGCGGTGTAAGTCAGGTTAATACACGCGTTTCTGTTTGTACTGACAGTAGTTGAATTCAAATATTTCCAAAGCCATGTCCTATCCAAACAGTTAAATTGTTAAAAAGCAGAAGAAAGGTATATAGATACGTTTTGGTATCGCAATAAAGTTGACATCGGTTATGTTTAAGAAACAAGCTTTATGAGATTTATTTCAATCCATTACTCGCCGTGAGTTGAGTAATGTTCAAATAATAATTCCCAGCTTTCAATGAATTTTCGTTGGCTTTTCGAAGTGGGTTGTTCCGACTTGAAAATGACCCGAAAATCCATTTTCAAACGTAAATGTTAACGCAATATCTTATTACTACATTACTTTATCAGTTACGACATTATTCTTCAATTTCCTCTCCTTTATTTAGTGTCAAAATATTTAATCTAACCAAATATCTTTTTACTTTCCATTTGGTTTTACCTTTTCACCTTTGAGCACATACAAAATATCGCAAAACGCTTTAGAATTGCAAATTTGCTAATAAATAATATTTTCCAAACGGTGAACACATTTAAGCAGTACTAGTTCTTAGACCCAACAACTACGGATACAATAGTTAATCACAATTAATTTATCTTTGCAGGTTTCACTTTCCATCAATTCAAACAGCCGTTTTAAATGTTCTTGCTTCCGGAAGATGTCAGGAGTTGGTCGTGCAAGGCTCGTGGACAAAGCCTCAAGAGTTATCTTTCCATTAACCTTTTTGGTTTTCAACATTGTGTATTGGGTATATTACTTCACGTGGGAACAAAAATTAGAAGAAGAAATGACATCGTGACGTATGGCATTTATACCTGCCGAATTGGTATCCTGTGTTCCTGTGCAATTGCATTATATGCCTCCGCAATAAGAAGTCAGTTGGCATCGAAATAATTTTACGACAACGTCACAGCTTCAATTTTTTTACCGTAAATCGTCAGTCTTGCGCTCAATTTAGTGCAAAATATTCAACGCTTGGTAGATAACTACAGAGTCTGGTTACATTACGAAAAATGTTTTTTTATTAAATTGAAACAAACTAACGCATGATTCGACACCTCGGACAATAGTTTATATGATGATGTAAACTGGTTGACCCTCTCACTACGAGTAGCATCCATGAACGGTAAACCAGATTAATAATTAACGACACCGTTTAAAAAGATGAAAGGAGTTCATAGACAAATTCATGGTTGAAAATTTAATTTATTCAGAAATTATGCGCAAAGACATATGGCAAAATTATTTCGGACTAGTTTATTGAATACACAGGAGTTTTCATTGACTGAAGTTATAAGTTTATCATCCATTAACATGCACATATATGACTGTAATCCATAACACATTTTCTTTGATCACCTCATTCACAGGATCACGGACATATAAACCATTATATGTCCGTGACAGGATATTGTCACGATTTCTCTCCCTTTACCTATTCTATAGTACTTGTATATGTCAAAGCGCCAATATTAAGCAATATGTTACGATACAATAATAACCGTGAGTTCGATTAAGACATAACTGGCTATGCGTGCAAGTTTGCACCAGACCTATACATTTATAACATATTTAACGCGAGATACAAAACGAGACGAAGCTTAATAAATTGAACATAACTTTATGGGGCAAAAAGCATTTTTATAAGTGGCCAAAACCTCTAAACAATATATATCTATAAATAACTTCTGGTAAAATCAAGTACAATTGCGCGATCATGTAAGCACTGCATAAATACCGTCAAATAAACGCACGAATGGCAAAAATCGACAATACAAGGTGTACGAGGCGAAACTAAAATATTCACTTATCAGCGGTAACACAAAATTGTGTAAAATAACAAAAATGAGAATTATAAACTTACATTTGAAGACACATAATTAAATTTTTCGCGGTATTAACATCTGCGTAAGACGTCACAAAAGAAATATCGCGCGGCTTGGTAAATCTAGCGATGTCAGAATCTTTACGCGTAGGCCTTTTACCTCGTATGGGCATTTTGCCCAACCTTACTCTACTATACATGTGAATATTAAAGAAGGAATTATAGAAGGGTAGATAACTCGTGACAATCTCTCAATGTATCTTGCACAACGTGTTCCCTTTTATCTGCAACTGGCAGCTCTTTATAAATGCTATTGTCTTAACCATACAATGTTTTACTACAAATTGTATAAATCACTCACACATTTTTGTTACAAACGCACATACGAAGAACGTACACACAACATTTGTATATACAATGAAAATTCAACAATAAGACCATCATTGGTTCTCAAGGTAGATACATTGTGAGAAGGTCTGATTATCGAGTTAAAATATGGAAGACAATTTTTAATCTGGTCCATCAAAATTCTTATTTTAGAGGTGGCCTTATTTTCGTGATGGTCTTTAAGACAAGTTTTACTGTAGCGAGGAAATGTTGTTGTTACCCACCATAGCTTAGTGTAAAAGAAATCGATGTGCATGTGTACCTGTATCACGTCTGTAAATTTACAATTGTGTACCATTCGGAACTTTGTGAACGCCCCTTGCATATCGTTATATCAACGCAGAACAATTAATACGACGTATTTGTGGTGTTCAACAATAATGAACACATGATAACTTTATAGTTATATCACGGAAGTATGCAACAAGGGCATTGACAACAATTGTTAGGACAAAAATACCGACAAGGTGGTTAAAGATGATACATTAGTCATATTTCATAATGCTGTGTTTGATGTTGATAATACACATCTCATTATGTACACGTTTTCTTTTTGCAAGTACTATGTATACCACATACAGCTCTTTTTGCGTCTGTCCATCTTTTGTATCGTGGTATCTTTAAAAGCAATCGGATAACCTCGGCTATTTTATAACTGTACGCAATTGCCGAGATGATGCGATTGCAGTAAACTAACGCATTTCTAACCGGTCTCATGATAATTTTTCCACGATAAGAAATCGCCCGAATTTACAGTATCTCATGCTGCACATTAACTCAGGCTTGGCAAACGTGTCCGCAGTGACTATACAATTTATCCGCCCGTATAGATTCTAGCCAAAAACTTCAATTCATCAAAACTCAAAACCAGGAACAGCCTTTGCATTGACTGTGTGCATTTAATATGATATACCACACACATAAGTATATGTTCATATTAAGTAAATATCTTGTCTGTATGTTGTGTGATGAAAATAAGCTGTGATATCTATTTCCGTTTAATAGAAATCTTTACACTGTATTATACTTGCCATTTAAGCGTATTGTACATGTATTTGTAAAATAAATATTTGTATAAACTAGATTTTCAGTAATTGAAGAACAGACTTTCTTTCGCTTGAGAAGAACGGTTAGATGTTGTTAATGAACTAAGAATAATGAAAACGAATCATGAAGTCGAGCAATGCATCAGAGACAGCCACTCTTGATGGCTTCAACAATTGGTCCCTAGAATCCAACGTATGTACTTTACCTAGCAGACATGCTTGTAAACAGAAACAGAAATCTTACAACACTCGATCAGATATAAGGGTATGTTCACATTTGTTTACATAGTGGACATAGATTAGATACACCAGTGAATATATAGGATTTTGAACTTTACTTACCATAGAGATCCAACTCATGTCATGATAAAATCTAGATAATCATATCTATCAAATCTCTTTCTCTGATAAAGTCAACATAAACATATACCAACACCATATAACTCGTAAAGTATACACTTAAGCGAGTCATTGAAGCAACGTTCGGCTGTTTTGTATTGCCTTTTTCACTGAATACTTTGAAAAAGGCATGGAATCAAACGATTCAGTCGTCCGGTAGAACTAGCTAGTTTGGATGAGTCAATTATCACTGCATGTTTTACTAAGCCCCACTATATACTAATGTGAACGTAAATTTTAAATAAGTCATTATTCTATTGAAGAGATTAACGGGTTATCGAAGGGATACAATTCAGTATGTTAAAATAATTCCATTGTATTGCATTGTCTCCCTTTGACTGTCCGCATTAAGTCTTACACAGTCTGAACGGGAAGGAAACACATGACAAGTCAATATACGGTAAGTGTCCCTGTCCCCTTTTATACGGTCTTTACAAAAGAAACTCGAATTTATTCGTTATGAAATCCATTTCGCGGTACCCGGTGTCCTCTTCGTTGTGCTGGGCGCCTATGTACGGTCGAAGACGGACTTTAGCTACTCCCGTGAGGAGGCTGAAATAATCAACATAAATTTACTTATCTTTATCACTCACGAACAAATGTGTGGTTTGATCAGCTAAACAAGTGAAAATCTCTAAATTTTTACTTGATAATGTGTAGTAATAACAAGATTATTTCCTGTTTTTTTTTTAGATAATTGTCTCATGAATACAATATCTTGTTTTTTCAGTTACTTTTGTAGTGAGATAATATTTTAATGACACATATTTGATTCTGTAGTTTCGTTACATTAATTGATCACTTCAATATAGTACCAGTAGCGAAAACAATAGTCCTTTAATCAGTTATTTATGCAGTCAACCAATATTAAACAACAAACAGGTATGGTCAACAGTAGGTTAAAGCATTCCCAATCAAAAATACATGTACAGTTAAACTTGGATAACTCAAACAGGCGACAAATCGAGAACCTAGAGTCAGCAGTAGACCTTTTCCATTTATTGATATTGAACTGACACAATCTACTACCAGAGCAGAACTGTCATACAATCATGTCTGTCAAAATGTTATTTGACTTTATTAAAAGATGAAAATCTGTAAATAACAGTTCAATGTAATTAACTTACACACTGGAAATATCCTACTCCACTGGCTGATAAAAGTAAAATGTGGGGTCTTCCAGATCATAATCAGGATCAAACATGTCTTCTGTGTTAGAGCTTGATCATTTAAACTTCACCCTTACTAAATAACATACAAACACTACAATCAGACATAATTTTAGAAGGAAATAAGTATGTGTAGACAAAGTGATCACACTCCCAAATAGCCATGTTTTATGATGAATCTGAATAATTTGAACAATCATGGTTCATCAGATACACCTACAGAATATTTCTGTTAAATTTTATCAAACATGGACAATCAGCTTCTGAGAAGATTTTTAAAGTGTATAAGTCGTCAGACCAATCGAATTTCTTTGAACTATTTGATGCATTGAAGCGTCTGAATAACTTTGATAATATGCTCACCTTCCTTTCTGGTTACATTGCGAAAAATGTTTTTTTCTATTTAATTGAAACAAACTAACGCATGATTTGGAGGAGATGTAGCTTGATCAGGGTTGGCAAGCAATTACCCAGGGCGGGTTTTTGGGAAACCCGGGAAAAACTATCCCGGTCAATACCCTCTGAAGTGGGTAATACTGGGTAATAAACACAAACTAGTCTATTTAACTAAATTTTACTTGAAATAATTGTTTGGTAAAGGAAAATAACGTTACACAAATGTAACAATACGTGTAAAATGAAGCTGTTATACTTACAATGCATATAATTCTATAATGATAATCTCTCTAGTTTGAGTACTTATATCAAAATCCTAAAGCATAAGAAAAGTAAGAATTTTACTAATACTATAAAATTGTCATATTGTATATTTTTAATATCATGGCGTTTCCATGTTTAAACTTTGTACACACTATTTACACACACACTTTTTATAAGTATCATCTATATACAATTGTTCAGATATTTAGTCGATAGTTTACCATTCAATTTCGTCCTTACCCCTCAGCATTCTAAAACAAAACATAAGTTTGGTTGCCTTTCTCAATGGCAAGTTCTAAGTTTTGTCTGAATCTTCCCAAAGATTGAAAAAACTCTTTCAATGGATGCTGATATTGGCCAGAGCACACAGATCATTATGTAAACACATGAATAAAAAGCAGTAGAAGTGAAAGCCTTTATCGAAATAGCCTGCAGCTACATGTGCATTATGATTGTAACTTTATGATATACAAAATATTCTGCTCTTCAAGAAACGTTTCGGGCAAAGCCCTTCATCAAAATCATGGAAATATACTTAGCAGAAATACATGTTGGCATGGTTACCATAATACGTATAATAGTATTAAATGTTAATTGAAGAGCAGAATATTCTGTACAATTATAAGAAGTTTATTATCCCTTTTTGGATTTAAGTTATTAGAATACAGTTGGACCTTGTTTATTCGACAACCCTTTATCCGAATGCTTGGTATAATCAACAATAAATATCAGGTCCCAATGTATCTTAGGCAGGTCGAAATGAAATGGGCTATTCGAAACCATGTATTATTCCAAATAAAAATTTCGGACCCGATCAATTTGAATGAACAAAGTCCGACTGTATATTATTTGATGTACATTTATCTCTCCCTTTTTAGATAATGTTGATGATTTCCTATTCCAAAATGTTACCAAGGAGTGAACTTCCATTGAACAGAGCTGGTCTTATTACTGAACCAGAGAGCGACATATATATATATAGTCTAAACCACTGCTGTCATGGCGATGCTTGTTTGTTACATGAACGCTAAGAATTTATAAACTTTGGTAATCTGTCCTGCGTTCAGTTATAGCTAACAAATGGGAAAGTTATGAGGCTGTTGTGTTTTGTATCCCTGACCCAACGTATCTCATTCACTGCAGACAGGGAACCAAATTGCAAACGTTACATAACTCTAGTCGCAAACACCTTTACTGAATGCAGGGCAAATACCACCAGGATCATAGTGAGAAAAAACTTATATATTTCAAGTATTGAGATTGTTTCCAACATTGATCGCTGTTTTATTGTACGTCAATTAAGTTTTACATTTAAAATTGCTCAATTATTCGGCTCTAAAATGGCTTATGTATTGGCACTGTGGAACTAATTTTCTTCTAACAAGTATTTTTTTCCAATGTTTCAATAATATTTGTTGCATTTTACCTAGACATTATTGTAAGGGCTATTCAGACTGTTGGTTCAAGCTGATTTATGTCTGTTAAAATGAATTTCACTTTTTAAAATGGCATTTTCAAATTTGACAAGTATTCACAAAATGACAGGTTAACTATTCACTGGTATTTGTAAAGTTGACATCTTGTTATTTCACATTTGTTACATATTTATTTTTGAGCAATGAATTCATTTTTATTTTGAATAAAATAAAAGGTTGTAATGAAAAGTAATTTTAGTAAAAAAAACATTTTTGTATTATTTGATAAATTTCCTTATGAGATGACACTGTTATCTTTACCCTATAGAGAAATTCTGTAGAAAATTAGGGACTCCTTTTGCTTTCAGTTAGTAAGCCTCACACTTATATCAGGGGTTAGTGCACATTGCTTTTATGCTTTTGCACATTGTGGTATTGAGTGTATGGGTAAAGAGTATCAAATGAGTCATCGTAAATTACAGCATTTATTTGAAAAGTATTCTAAAAATAAAAATAAAAAAAATGAGCAGAAATATAATACAGTCTATTTGCAATAACTCGAATGCTTAACAGACTGATGAAAAGAATCGAAAATTCGCATTTTCTGTATTATCACATCTTTCTTGACGTCGTAAAAATCACATTTGTTGTGAAAGTTACCATTAACGTAAAGAAAGATGTGATAATACAGAAAATGCGAATTTTCGATTCTTTTCATCAGTCTGTTAAGCATTCGAGTTATTGCAAATAGACTGTATTATATTTCTGCTCATTTTTTTTATTTTTATTTTTAGAATACTTTTCAAATAAATGCTGTAATTTACGATGACTCATTTGATACTCTTTACCCATACACTCAATACCACAATGTGCAAAAGCATAAAAGCAATGTGCACTAACCCCTGATATAAGTGTGAGGCTTACTAACTGAAAGCAAAAGGAGTCCCTAATTTTCTACAGAATTTCTCTATAGGGTAAAGATAACAGTGTCATCTCATAAGGAAATTTATCAAATAATACAAAAATGTTTTTTTTACTAAAATTACTTTTCATTACAACCTTTTATTTTATTCAAAATAAAAATGAATTCATTGCTCAAAAATAAATATGTAACAAATGTGAAATAACAAGATGTCAACTTTACAAATACCAGTGAATAGTTAACCTGTCATTTTGTGAATACTTGTCAAATTTGAAAATGCCATTTTAAAAAGTGAAATTCATTTTAACAGACATAAATCAGCTTGAACCAACAGTCTGAATAGCCCTTACAATAATGTCTAGGTAAAATGCAACAAATATTATTGAAATATTGGAAAAAAATACTTGTTAGAAGAAAATTAGTTCCACAGTGCCAATACATAAGCTATTTTAACCAAAACATATTCAACTATTCCATTTTAGAGCCGAATAATTGAGCAATTTTAAATGTAAAACTTAATTGACGTACAATAAAACAGCAATCAATGTTGGAAACAATCTCAATACTTGAAATATATAAGTTTTTTCTCACTATGATCCTGGTGGTATTTGCCCTGCATTCAGTAAAGGTGTTTACGACTAGAGTTATGTAACGTTTGCAATTTGGTTCCCTGTCTGCAGTGAATGAGATACGTTGGGTCAGGGATACAAAACACAACAGCCTCATAACTTTCCCATTTGTTAGCTATAACTGAACGCAGGACAGATTACCAAAGTTTATAAATTCTTAGCGTTCATGTAACAAACAAGTATCGCCATGACAACAGTGGTTTAGACTATATATATATATGTCGCTCTCTGGTTCAGTAATAAGACCAGCTCTGTTCAATGGAAGTTCACTCCTTGGTAACATTTTGGAATAGGAAATCATCAACATTATCTAAAAAGGGAGAGATAAATGTACATCAAATAATATACAGTCGGACTTTGTTCATTCAAATTGATCGGGTCCGAAATTTTTATTTGGAATAATACATGGTTTCGAATAGCCCATTTCATTTCGACCTGCCTAAGATACATTGGGACCTGATATTTATTGTTGATTATACCAAGCATTCGGATAAAGGGTTGTCGAATAAACAAGGTCCAACTGTATTCTAATAACTTAAATCCAAAAAGGGATAATAAACTTCTTATAATTTTACAGAATATTCTGCTCTTCAATTAACATTTAATACTATTATACGTATTATGGTAACCATGCCAACATGTATTTCTGCTAAGTATATTTCCATGATTTTGATGAAGGGCTTTGCCCGAAACGTTTCTTGAAGAGCAGAATATTTTGTATATCATAAAGTTATAATCATAATGCACATGTAGCTGCAGGCTATTTCGATAAAGGCTTTCACTTCTACTGCTTTTTATTCATGTGTTTACATAATGATCTGTGTGCTCTGGCCAATATCAGCATCCATTGAAAGAGTTTTTTCAATCTTTGGGAAGATTCAGACAAAACTTAGAACTTGCCATTGAGAAAGGCAACCAAACTTATGTTTTGTTTTAGAATGCTGAGGGGTAAGGACGAAATTGAATGGTAAACTATCGACTAAATATCTGAACAATTGTATATAGATGATACTTATAAAAAGTGTGTGTGTAAATAGTGTGTACAAAGTTTAAACATGGAAACGCCATGATATTAAAAATATACAATATGACAATTTTATAGTATTAGTAAAATTCTTACTTTTCTTATGCTTTAGGATTTTGATATAAGTACTCAAACTAGAGAGATTATCATTATAGAATTATATGCATTGTAAGTATAACAGCTTCATTTTACACGTATTGTTACATTTATGTAACGTTATTTTCCTTTACCAAACAATTATTTCAAGTAAAATTTAGTTAAATAGACTAGTTTGTGTTTATTACCCAGTATTACCCACTTCAGAGGGTATTGACCGGGATAGTTTTTCCCGGGTTTCCCAAAAACCCGCCCTGGGTAATTGCTTGCCAACCCTGATCAAGCTACATCTCCTCCAAATCATGCGTTAGTTTGTTTCAATTAAATAGAAAAAAACATTTTTCGCAATGTAACCAGAAAGGAAGGTGAGCATATTATCAAAGTTATTCAGACGCTTCAATGCATCAAATAGTTCAAAGAAATTCGATTGGTCTGACGACTTATACACTTTAAAAATCTTCTCAGAAGCTGATTGTCCATGTTTGATAAAATTTAACAGAAATATTCTGTAGGTGTATCTGATGAACCATGATTGTTCAAATTATTCAGATTCATCATAAAACATGGCTATTTGGGAGTGTGATCACTTTGTCTACACATACTTATTTCCTTCTAAAATTATGTCTGATTGTAGTGTTTGTATGTTATTTAGTAAGGGTGAAGTTTAAATGATCAAGCTCTAACACAGAAGACATGTTTGATCCTGATTATGATCTGGAAGACCCCACATTTTACTTTTATCAGCCAGTGGAGTAGGATATTTCCAGTGTGTAAGTTAATTACATTGAACTGTTATTTACAGATTTTCATCTTTTAATAAAGTCAAATAACATTTTGACAGACATGATTGTATGACAGTTCTGCTCTGGTAGTAGATTGTGTCAGTTCAATATCAATAAATGGAAAAGGTCTACTGCTGACTCTAGGTTCTCGATTTGTCGCCTGTTTGAGTTATCCAAGTTTAACTGTACATGTATTTTTGATTGGGAATGCTTTAACCTACTGTTGACCATACCTGTTTGTTGTTTAATATTGGTTGACTGCATAAATAACTGATTAAAGGACTATTGTTTTCGCTACTGGTACTATATTGAAGTGATCAATTAATGTAACGAAACTACAGAATCAAATATGTGTCATTAAAATATTATCTCACTACAAAAGTAACTGAAAAAACAAGATATTGTATTCATGAGACAATTATCTAAAAAAAAAACAGGAAATAATCTTGTTATTACTACACATTATCAAGTAAAAATTTAGAGATTTTCACTTGTTTAGCTGATCAAACCACACATTTGTTCGTGAGTGATAAAGATAAGTAAATTTATGTTGATTATTTCAGCCTCCTCACGGGAGTAGCTAAAGTCCGTCTTCGACCGTACATAGGCGCCCAGCACAACGAAGAGGACACCGGGTACCGCGAAATGGATTTCATAACGAATAAATTCGAGTTTCTTTTGTAAAGACCGTATAAAAGGGGACAGGGACACTTACCGTATATTGACTTGTCATGTGTTTCCTTCCCGTTCAGACTGTGTAAGACTTAATGCGGACAGTCAAAGGGAGACAATGCAATACAATGGAATTATTTTAACATACTGAATTGTATCCCTTCGATAACCCGTTAATCTCTTCAATAGAATAATGACTCATTTAAAATTTACGTTCACATTAGTATATAGTGGGGCTTAGTAAAACATGCATTGATAATTGACTCATCCAAACTAGCTAGTTCTACCGGACGACTGAATCGTTTGATTCCATGCCTTTTTCAAAGTATTCAGTGAAAAAGGCAATACAAAACAGCCGAACGTTGCTTCAATGACTCGCTTAAGTGTATACTTTACGAGTTATATGGTGTTGGTATATGTTAATGTTGACTTTATCAGAGAAAGAGATTTGATAGATATGATTATCTAGATTTTATCATGACATGAGTTGGATCTCTATGGTAAGTAAAGTTCAAAATCCTATATATTCACTGGTGTATCTAATCTATGTCCACTATGTAAACAAATGTGAACATACCCTTATATCTGATCGAGTGTTGTAAGATTTCTGTTTCTGTTTACAAGCATGTCTGCTAGGTAAAGTACATACGTTGGATTCTAGGGACCAATTGTTGAAGCCATCAAGAGTGGCTGTCTCTGATGCATTGCTGGACTTCATGATTTGTTTTCATTATTCTTAGTTCATTAACAACATCTAACCGTTCTTCTCAAGCGAAAGAAAGTCTGTTCTTCAATTACTGAAAATCTAGTTTATACAAAATATTTATTTTACAAGTACATGTAAATTATGCTTAAATGGCAAGTATAATGCAGTGTAAAGATTTCTATTAAACGGAAATAGATATCACAGCTTATTTTCATCACACAACATACAGACAAGATATTTACTTAATATGAACACATAATTATGTGTGTGAAATGCTTTAGTTTACTGCAATCGCATCATCTCGGCAATTGCGTACAGTTATAAAATAGCCGAGGTTATCCGATTGCTTTTAAAGATACCTCGATACAAAAGATGGACATACGCAAAAAGAGCTGTATGTAGTATACATAGTACTGGCAAGAAGAAAACGTGTACATAATGAGATGTGTATTATCAACATCAAACACAGCATTATAAAATATGACTAATGTATCATCTTTAAAAAAATTGTCGGTATTTTTGTCCTAACAATTGTTGTCAATGCCCTTGTTGCATACTTCCGTGATATAACTATAAAGTTATCATGTGTTCATTATTGTTGAACACCACAAATACGTCGTATTAATTGTTCTGCGATGATATAACGATATGCAAGGGGCGTTCACAAAGTTCCGAATGGTACACAATTGTAAATTTACAGACGTGATACAGGTACACATGCACATCGATTTATTTTACACTAAGCTATGGTGGGTAACAACAACATTTCCTCGCTACAGTAAAACTTGTCTTAACGACCATCACGAAAATAAGGCCACCTCTAAAATAAGAATTTTGATGGACCGGATTAAAAATTGTTTTCCATATTTTAAAATGCCCATACGAGGTAAAGGGCCTACGCGTAAAGATTCTGACATCGCTAGATTTACCAAGCCGCGCGATATTTCTTTTGTGACGTCTTACGCAGATGTTAATACCGCGAAAAATTTAATATTGTGTCTTCAAATGTAAGTTTTTAATTCTCATTTTTGTTATTTTACACAATTTTGTGTTACCGCTGATAAGTGAATATTTTAGTTTTGCCTCGTACACCTTGTATTGTCGATTTTTGCCATTCGTGCGTTTATTTGACGGTATTTATGCAGTGCCTACATGATCGCGAAATTGTACTTGATTTTATCAGAAGTTATTTATAGATATATATTGTTTAGAGGTTTTTGCCACTTATAAAAATGCTTTTTGCCCCATAAAGTTATATTCAATTTATTACGCTTCGTCTCGTTTTGTATCTCGCGTTAAATATGTTATAAATGTATAGGTCTCGTACAACCTTGCACGCATAGCCAGTTATGTCTTAATCGAACTTACTGTTATTATTGTATCGTAACATATTGCTTAATATTAGCGCTTTGACATATACAAGTACTATAGAATGGGTAAAGGGAGAGAAATCGTGACAATATCCTGTCACGGACATATAATGGTTTATATGTCCGTGATCCTGTGAATGAAGTGATCAAAGAAAATGTGTTATGGATTACAGTCATATATGTGCATATTAATGGATGATAAACTTATAACTTCAGTCAATGAAAACTCCTGTGTATTCATATAAACTAGTCCGAAATAATTTTGCCATATGTCTTTGCGCATAATTTCTGAATAAATTAAATTTTCAACCATGAATTTGTCTATGAACTCCTTTCATCTTTTTAAACGGTGTCGTTAATTATTAATCTGGTTTCCCGTTCATGGATGCTACTCGTAGTGAGAGGGTCAACCAGTTTACATCATAATATAAACTATTGTCCGAGGTGTTTTGATCGGTCGAATCATGCGTTAGTTTGTTTCAATTTAATAAAAATAACATTTTTCGTAATGTAACCAGACTCTGTAGTTATCTACCTTGAGCGTTGAATATTTTGCACTAAATTGAGCACAAGACTGACGATTTGCGGAAAAAAATTGAAGCTGTGGCGTTGTCGTAAAATTATTTCGATGCCAACTGACTTCTTATTGCGGAGGCATATAATGCATTTGCACAAGAACACACGATACCAATTCGGCAGGTATAAATGCCGTACGTCACGTCTTCTTCTCAATTTTGTTCCCACGTGAAGTAATATACCCAAAAAGGTTAATGGAAAGATAACTCTTGAGGCTTTGTCCACGAGCCTTGCACGACCAACTCCTGACATCTTCCGGAAGCAAGGACATTTAAAACGGCTGTTTGAATTGATGGAAAGTGAAACCTGCAAAGATAAATTAATTGTGATTAACTATTGTATCCTTAGTTGTTGGGTCTTAGAACTAGTACTGCTTAAATGTGTTCACCGTTTGGAAAATATTATTTATTAGCAAATTTGCAATTCTAAAGCGTTTTGCGATATTTTGTATGAGCTCAAGGGTGAAAAGGTAAAACCAAATGGAAAGCAACAAGATATTTGGTTAGATTAAATATTTTGACACTAAATAAAAGAGAGGAAATTGAAGAATAATGTCGTAACTGATAAAGTCATGTAGTAATAAGATATTGCGTTAACATTTACGTTTGAAAATAGTTTCCCTATAATATAATCTATTGATCAAAACTGGTAAAGCTGGAAAAACAATATGGATTTTCGGGTCATTTTCAAGTCGGAACAACCCACTTCGAAAAGCCAACGAAAATTGATTGAAAGCTGGGAATGATTATTTGAACATTACTCAACTCACGACGAGTAATGGATTTAAATAAATCTCATAAAGCTTGTTTCTTAAACATAACCGATGTCAACTTTATTGCGATACCAAAACGTATCTATATACCTTTCTTCTGCTTTTTAACAATTTAACTGTTTGGATAGGACATGGCTTTGGAAATATTTTGAATTCAACTACTGTCAGTACAAACAGAAACGCGCATGGTGTATTAACCTGACTTACACCGCTTTTCTAAGTACAGAAAATACGTAACCACTCAATCAAAATCAAATTCATCCTTAGACAAACTACACAAGAATTCCATTAGTATCAGTGAATATCATCAGTTCAAACACTGTCACTACAATCTCTTCAAAACATACACAAATACTTGGGGTAAAATCTGGATTTCTTTTAGTACTGACAGTAAATTAAATTGTTTTGGATTCGCGTTGTGTGCCCATTACAGGTACAAACATAATCTGTTCTGATATTTCGCTTTGCCCATTACAGGTACAAACATTATATGTTCCGATATTTCGCTTTGCCAATTACAGGTACAAACATAATATGTTCTAATATTTCGCTTTGCCCATTACAGGTACAAACATAATATGTTCTGATATTTTGCTTTGCCCATTACAGGTACAAACATTATATGTTCCGATATTTCGCTTTGCCCATTACAGGTACAAACATAATCTGTTCTGATATTTTGCTTTGCCCATTACAGGTACAAACATTATATGTTCCGATATTTCGCTTTGCCCATTACAGGTACAAACATAATCTGTTCTGATATTTTGCTTTGCCCATTACAGGTACAAACATAATCTGTTCTGATATTTTGCTTTGCCCATTACAGGTACAAACATTATATGTTCCGATATTTTGCTTTGCCCATTACAGGTACAAACATAATCTGTTCTGATATTTTGCTTTGCCCATTACAGGTACAAACATTATATGTTCCGATATTTCGCTTTGCCCATTACAGGTACAAACATAATCTGTTCTGATATTTTGCTTTGCCCATTACAGGTACAAACATTATATGTTCCGATATTTTGCTGTGCACATTACAGGGACAAATAAATAATTACCATGAAAGACGTTAGTTCTCTAAGTTCCCAATACAAGCACAACTGTGAGTGCCAGACATGGATTCGATTACTTTGAAAAATAATCGATTAATAATCGATTATTTAGTCAATTTTGGATAATCAATTATTAATCAATTATTTGACTAATAACAAGTAATCGATTAAATTAATAATCATAAATCTAAAGTAATCATGATTAACGATTACTTTTGAAGAAACACAAGATAAAACACTTGTTTCACAACATATTTGTGCATTTATTAAACTATTTCAGTTTTAAATGAACTATATATTTAACTGAAGTCATTCTATACTGTCCATGTTCTATTTAAACAATAGTTCAAATGTGTCATTCTTCACATGTCGGTATTCATATACTGTTTAAACAGTACATGTAGTCCAAAAATGCTTGTTGCATTTTATCATCATCAGTTTTTCAAAAGTGGTATCACTTAATCTGCATCGCTCAGGTCGAAAGAATTTCCCAGCAATACTGAAAAGTATTTCTACAGGAGCTGAGGTGGCAGGTATTGTGAGGATTTTTTTGGCTAAATTTGTAAGTGCTGGATAATTCTCTGAATTATCTTTCCAGTACTGAAGGGGGTCAACCTCTACACATTCTGACATCAGGTATCCTGTAATTTCATGCTTAATGACATCAGAACTACCTGACACATGTCTTGACTTCTTGACAGGGGTCATGAAACTGAACAGTCCATCATGATCAGCCTTAATTTTCATAGGTGTTGAGCAAAAGTTAACAAAGTGTTGAATTATGTTAACATCAAAATTGCAAAAAGACTTGAATTGTGATGACTAAACTTATCATAAAGCATGGGCACAATTTGAGCTCAACTATTAAGGGCAATTATTAGTTTCAATAATATATATATTTATTTATTCAAGTCTCATCTTTGTACAAAACATAGATATACATATAGTAACGACTATAAAAACAAACATAAAACATTGCACAAAGCCATTCAAATAAGAATTATAAGAGACTATATAAGCATACACCTCATACATAAAATTATACAAACTTTATACGATATATTATAAGACTATCGAGTAGCCAAAATATTAACATATTAACATAAATATTTAATTTTGAACTATAATCGTGTGACATTAAAACATAAGAATGACTATCTATCAGTTTTGTAAAAAGTTGTTAGTAATATAATACAAGGTAATAATACATTATCTATATAAAATACTTTCCCTCAATTGTAAAATCATAAAGCAGGTTTTGGCGGAAAATTTAACAATATCATTGTTGGAGAGAATATATATAAGTTTCTCAACATCAGTGAGATTTTTAAAAGTGACATTATATTCAGAGCATGCATTAAACAATTCATATCTGATACTATTATAAGCAGGACAGTGTAACAGTACATGTAATTCAGTCTCTATGCTATTTGTATTACAGATTTGACACAGTCTATTGTTAACAGCAATATTTTCGTAACGTCCAGTTTCAATTCTTATTGGTGCAACCCCACATCTGAATTTGGCTAGAGCTATTCTATGCCTAACTGGAAAAAACATTGACAAATACCTTTCCAATTCAAAATTTTGTTTAAACAATCTATACGTTCTTAACTTGTTACAGCCTCTGCCACTTATTCCGGTATCACTATTTACTTGGGTTTTCCATTCATTTCTAAAGATAGACATGCACAAATTAACAACTTTATCACAGAAACATTTGGATGAAATACTCTCACCTAATCCAGTTGTTTGCTCTAAACCTAGTTTATTCATATTTTGGATAAAATCAAATTGCCAGTTTTTACACCTACTGCCACTTTCAGACAAACAATATGTAAAAATCTTATAATTAATTCTTGAATTATCCATTTTATTGAATCTATACCATTGTTGACAAACAGACTTCATTTGTTTAATGTGCGGCGGGTGCCACGCCATCTCGCCATATAGGGCTGTGTTGGGTGTGTACTTACCAACGCCCAAATAATAGCGTATTGCCCTGTTTTGCACAGCACTGATACATGAGTACGATTTATTGCCCCATATAGAAGCACTGTAAGCAATAACGGTCCAAACACATGAATCATATAGTTTAACAAAAACATTATATGGCAAAGACCCAAATGATTTACACTTAGCAAATAGTAATCCAAGAGCTCTGTTTGCACTTTGCGCTACGCACTTGGCTGTCTTATTAAAATCTAAATATTCATCAAGTAAAATACCGAGGTAAGTATACTGACTCACTATTTTTAATTGCTGTTCTCCACATGAAAACATATATGCAGATCTACCAATAGACTGCGGGCGGAAATGAACAATATTACTTTTTTGAGTATTAACAATCATTGAGTTTGCAGTGCACCATTCAGACAATACATTGAGCATATATTGTAGGTCATTTTCATTTTCTGCAATAAGTACAATATCATCAGCATACAACAAAATACATACATTTTCATTATCTAAATCTACACCTTTACCGATAGCTTTTACTTTAATAGCTAAGTCGTTAATGTATATATTGAAAAGCAAGGGTGACAGAGAACAACCTTGACGTAGACCACAGTTAACTTCCAACCAATCCGTATATACTCCATTCAGTCTTATACATGATGAGACTGTTTGGTACAGAGACTGTAATGCCTAATATATATTTCCTTTGATACCCAATTTAGATAATTTAGTCCAAAGAATATTTCTATCAATAAAATCATAAGCCTTTCTAAAATCTATAAAAGCACAAAATGTTGATAGTTTAGATGTTTTCCTTGTTTCAATTATGTTTGTAAGGGAAGACACATGATCAATAGTACTACGACCTTTTCTAAAACCATTTTGTTCGTTTACAATACTATTATTGGCCTCCGTCCACTTAGATAAACGCTGATTTAATATTGAGCAATAAATCTTATACATAGTACATGACAGTGAGATACCTCTGTATGACAGCCGGTCTCTAGGATCCGTAGTACTAGATTTGGGAATCGGACAAATAATGATTTTACCCCAATCAGATGGAATAATTCCTTTCTTAAAACAAACATTATACAAGACATGCAGAACAGATACACAACAATCATTCTTTAAAATTTCCATAGGAATGTTATCATAGCCCCAGGCTTTACCATCCTTTGCCTTAACAATGGCATTTTGTACTTCTAACACAGAAATATCGTCATTTAAAACATCAGAATTATTCTGACTTATATACTCAGAATCATTATTTCTAGACACATTCACATTGTTATCAGGTCTATTAAAAAGACTGCTGAAATCATTTTTCCATTTATTCAGGACTGTGTTTAAATCATTAGAGACACCTGTGTCGGTTGTCACCTCCATGGGAATAGCTTTATTTCTAGACTGAGCAACACCTACTTTACCAATGGTTTTCCAAAATCTCTGTTGGTTACCAGTACAATCAGACATAATTTCTGTTTGAACTTGCACCCAATATGAACGCTTAGTACGTTGAACTTCTCGGTCAAATTTCTTTCGAGCATCTATAATTATAGACTTTAAAACCTTTTTCTGTGACAGAACTTTGCATTTAACCCAAGCCCTCTCAGTCTGGCATAAGCTATTCCACAAGGAGGATAGGTGGTCACTCCACCAAGGCTTACCTATCTTTTTCTTTTTATTAGTAGCTCTATTATTGACATTAACATGTTTATAACTAACCTTGTTATACATTTCTGACTTAATGGCGTCACATATGTCACTATAGGCAAAATTAATATCATTTTTATCTTGTAAACCCTGTTCTAGTTTAAAAATACATGCATGTATATTTTGTACAATATCTTCCTCTAACATAAAATTGGAAGGAATATTTTTAAGATCAAACTTATCATAAGATATGGATATATGATCAGCATTGTAAGGTTCACTATAGGATCGCTCAGGTATATCAACAACAGAATAGTCAACCGAGTCTTCATTCATTGACAAAAATGACCTCAGATCAATTTTTCATTGAATTAATGAATGGTCAGGTATGTTCTTCGACAATAATCCGCAAACTTGTATCGATTGATTAATAAGATCTGTTGCTGAAATAACAGAGAAATCATAAAAAAGTGACAAGTCGTCATAACGTGCTAAACAGTAGTCAACAACAGATAGACCTGTACTAGACACATGTAAAATCGTTGGTTTTGAAATGTCTACCATTTAAAATACACATATTTACATTAATATGGTAGATTATCAACCCCTCTAATAAATGTTTATATATCTGGTGGTAAAGTTTGAACAAAATTGTAAAATATGCCACATGGGAAAAATTCATGGCTCACACTGGAGAACCGTCGCATATGAACTATGTACACATGATTTGGAAGTTACCCCAGTATGTCTCTGCGAAAGTCAGACATTACGCCATATAGTACCAGACCAATTCCCGTCAATGACATCGCTTCTGTTAAAGGGAGATAGTGTGTACTTGCTTCTGTGTCTGTTGCAGAATAACCCCGATTACCTCCCTTGTACGAAATACGCATCTGTAATAACGGAGCAAATGAGCGCATCAGTGCACACGTGTGGACATTATAACAGTATAACTTAGCTACATACACTACTTTCATTCTGATATCGCCAACATATCGCAACTATTTCCCGAGCTTTTTCTTTGTACATTGAGGGGAATGGATTTTATTATTTTAGCGTGCTCAAAATATTTACAAAATGTGCTTACACGGTTTTTGACCTAACTGGAATGGTACCGTAAATAGTTGTTTAGTATACTTAAAGCCATTAAAACGCAACTATTTCACTTAGTATTCATGTTGTTCCATTTTTTATTGTTACAAATGCGTAAATCATTTATAAAAAATAAATAAAACTATGTCCCTAGTATTCATATTTCATAATTGATTACGTGTAGGAAATTATATTTGAGAATTAAAATATAATTATTTCTTTATAATGTCATTGTGTTGACGGGAACAAATTTTATTTGCGTTCTTAATGGCGTGGATTATATATTTTTTACATTTTCGTTTTTAACTGTTGTATGTTATGCAGCTCAGTGTTAATATACAGCTATTACGTGTCTATATTTGTAATCATACTGAGTGATATGACAGTGTAACATGTATTCTGCTGTCGTTATTATCGGTATAATAGACGGAATGCCCCCCAAGCCAACTTAAATTGATTTCTGTGCGTCTAATAGATCTATAAATAATTTATTACGAATATGTGGTAGATCTAATACATCAGAGACCTTGTAGTACGAAGTCTTAGTTACCATTTGGTCGTACCTCAGTCATACGCGTTTTCTAACATTTGCCGTATTTACGATACTCGACTTACTACACTAGTGATAAAACGGTGTTGTATTACTTGTTTTAAGTTTCACTTCAGTCAAGATACGTCGTAGATTCGGCATGCTGATAAAACGGCCCCCAACTTGTTCCTTTTCCGATCCATTAATCATTCGAGGCGAAGCGACATCGGCTTGTTTTACTCAAATTCGTATTTATATCGACCCAATTAAAATATTATGCAGGACAATTGATTTTAATAATTTGTAATGATCAACGTTGTCGTCAAAACATGTTGGTCGATTGGTAAATAAATGACGAGTAAATTATGAACAGACGCGGTGCGACATTACGCACGAGCGATACTATTTAATCAATATAAATGACGACTAATACACTCACTCAATATTGTTTGACTGAATTGATCAGTTTTTTTACTAGCATATAATATAACACTTCAACAATGGATTAATGTACGGGTTTATTATAGCCTTTACGTATAGTACAGTCCCTGGACTTATTTGTGTGATTTTTTGTTCAGAGTAATTCTTCTTATAGTTTTGTAGAGGGATACCTGAAGTTCAATTTTAACGAAGGTGGGCAGTTGACATCATGCCAGTTTCCATGGAAACCAAGATGCCATTTCATGATCCCTTGACTAGTCTTACTGTAACGATTATTTCTATTAAGTGCAACCAGGTATTGATTTTAATGCGTGTGATAATTTATGTACAGATACATGGTCATAAGTTGAAAAATCATTTAATAAAGAGGAATTATGTGACACCACTTCAATCTGCAATTTTCCGTAGAATACGCGCGTATAGCTTAAAAATACATATTTTGAGTTTTGTTGCATGAAAACGTAACAATGAGCATACTATTACTTAAAATCAACTTTAAAAATACAAATTTGCAATGTTGATCGATCTAAAGATTTTGAGTAACATCGTCCAGCATGATGAAAATATATACGTTATATATAAAAGAAAACATACCATAGTTGGACAGTATTTTGTAGTTTGTAACAGCCTGATGCTAATGATATTATGCTATCAAATTGAACATTATTGAGCCAAATTGAGATCATAGGTATTTAAGAAGTACGACCTCACGGTGCTCAAGATCTTCACTGATTCCATAGACAAGCCATCTTGACATACACATTTAGAAATGAAGAGTATATAAGCATATATACATACACAACATGCACATCGACAACATTATACATGATGATTGAATAAAGTAATTTTAAAGTGTCTACTGCTTCAGTATTCTGTACATTTATATATCATACATGGTCCATATCACATTTTCCACATCAAATATGCGATCGATGTATTTGCAATCACTTTAAAACCTATTTACGTATTTTCATTATATATTGAAGTGGAAATTCAGGATAACAACGTGTTTGCTTTTAATTAAACAAAACTATCCCATTGTTGGTCTTCAATAGAGGCAAAGTTTCATATGAAGACTACGAACATTTCTAAATTATTCAATACATTTTTGCTAACGTCAGATTCTTCCGATCGTAGTTTCAGCAACTCCTGAGATATCCGTGTCATTTTTACTGTAAAACATTCAGTTGGCATTCAACTTCGTATGGTGCTGCTTAACATAAGTTCAACATGGGGGCATGTGTACCTTGTATTTGTTCTGATCCATCTGCTCAGACGAGTCTGTAGTTTAATCTAATTGGAACCTGATGTCCAAAATGTGCATTATCATACTTAGTGGAATACTCACCCAGTTAACGCCACACTACATGGCAAAAAAAAATCATACTGCTTTTCCAGTGACATGGATGTGACGGTCTAGGATTTTATTTCTGAAACACATTGCCAAAGATGGCCTAGAGGAGACAATGATGTTCATGGATCTGGTTCTTGATGGTTGAAACAATACATGTAGCTGTTAATATATATCACACATTACGATGGTGTTCTTCGGCTTTGTCTGAAAGGTCTGATATTCGAATAAAGAATGTTCATGTTATTATATGACATTATACGAAGGTTCAACTGATTATGATTGTATTGCATTAGTAAACAAGAAACAGCTTCCAAAGGATGATCGGAACAAATTGAAATAAGCGAAGATATTGTAATTTTACTTGTGAAGAATTTGACTTATAGCACGAACACATGAATAAATAAATAAAGGCAACGAAATATTAAAATTCTGCTTTCATTCAATGTTTTAACTTATATATATGTAGTAAAAAATGATAGCAGGATCAAACCCATCGCTTTGCCATGTGTTGCCCACAGCACACATTCTTACTGGATGTGACAATTCAAGGACGTGACAATTTATTTTTTACGAAGCGGATTTTGGTATAAGGTGTACAACTTCACACTCTGGTTAACATTCCTGTGAGGTTTTGTGAAACTGGCTCATATCCTTTTGGAGATATTTGCGAAACATGATTTTGTGACGGACGGAAAAGGGCAAATCTATGCACCCCTTTACTAAGCGGGGACATAATTACCCAAACAAACTAGTCATGTATGAATTGATAAATGTTTTGCTTTGTCAACTAAATAAAATGATGAAACTAGATTCGGTATCATATTTAGAATCAATTACTAATTATTTCATCTCATAATCGTTTGTAATGAAAGAAGACGCCATTTAATGTTTTTTATTGATTTGACCCCAAATGGCCTTGACCCATGCCCTTGGCTGGTAACCTTGACTTCAATTAAGTCAATGAGTTGCAAACACATTCCAGTGTACATATAGAATGTGTGCTTAAACAAACGCAGAAGATGCATTCATTGGCTATACTCGTATATTCTATGCAAACATATAGATAGAGGTTGTGCCGCGTAATTCCTTTTAATTATACCATTATTCAAATTAGGACCCTCAATTAAGATTTGTTATAAACTGCATGGAACACAGGTAAAGACAAAAACACTTACTTGTAGCCAACCTATGAAACACTTATACTACTAAAATTTTAACAATGTAAAAATATATTTTCAATATGTTTTTCAATTTCAACTTGTAATAACCTTGACCTTGGGCAACAGTTCAATAGTAATGTTGACCTTGATTTTCTTTTAGTCTGTGAGCAGCAAATACATTTACATATACATTTATACAGAAAACTGTGCTTACTCATTTTATGCAACCAAAAGAAAAATGTATATTTTATAAGCTAACCGCGCGTATTCTGCGAAAATTGCAGATTGATGTGGTTTCACATAATTCCTTCTAATTATATGATTATTCAGTTTTTGACCATGAAATGAGTTTTGTTGTAAATCACATTGATAGTAGGTAGTGTAAAATATCATTTGCTTGTCTACGGTCAAAACTGTAAAGATTAATTAAAACGACACTGGGTAAAAGCGCGTTTTTAACATTTTTTACATTTTGACCTTTAAATGACCTTGACCGTGACTTTTAGTGACCATGACAGGCAGTTCATTAGAGAGCTCTGTATCTGTACATAAATTATCACACACATTAAAATCAATACCTGTTTGTACTTAATAGGAATAAATATTACACTAAGACTACAAGTCAAGGTTTCATGAAATGGCGGCCATCTTGGCCGCCATCTTGGTTTCCATGGAAACTGACATGTTGTCAACTGTCCACCCTCGCTAAAATTGAACTTCAGGTATCCTTCTACACGAACATTATAAGAAATGCAAAAAATTCACACAAATAAGTCCAGGGACTTGACTAGTATTGATTTACGGGTATTCCGGTATTTCGTTAGATTCGAGGGTTGTTTTATTCATTTTAACCTCAAAATCCAATTTCGAAATGCTGGAATCGGTATTAAAAATATTGCATGCAAAACGTTGGGACCGCTTACTTCGTTTTGAAATAACTGGCAGGTTTTATCTTTGTGTAGCGAATGCTTAAACAAAACATGCATTCGGAGTTCAAAATAATATATCAATCTTTCATAGTCTTTTTCAAACATTTTAGCTACTTCTTCGCGACTGCGATTTGGTTTTCTGTAAGAAGATGAGAAACCAAGCGCGTGAGTGTAAATTATTAACTCCAAACTGTATGATCACTGAACAGGCACTCATACAGTCTGATAGTGACTCATATTGAGTGGGTAAACTGCATGACACTGTTAAGTGAGTGCTAAATATTTTCATAGTTAATCTTTTCAGAGATCGGAGTGTGAAAATATGCTTGTTTAAGCCGATTAATTATTAAGTCTGAGTGTGGATTGCGACGCTAAACCCAATAAATACTTCAATATCTCATAATCAGACTAAAATGTCAAAAGAAATTGTACCAATAAGAATATCAAGCACTCCTTTGACATCATCGTGCATTTTCCAACCTCAAATTTCCTCAACCAGTCTATCTGTGCGTTTCATAAAGAATCTTAAGTAAAAAACGTATGCTACACTACATCAATTATAATTATGTCTATAAGTGTTCTTCTTATAAAACATACAATTAATTTAGTTACTTTAAAAATAACTTAAGATGTATGCTAATAGTTGTTTCCAATTGTAACATTTAATATTTTCTCCACAGGACACTCAGTGTAGTTTTTGTATTCAATCCATTTGGTGTTTAGTCTGTAGACTTTAATAGATGGAATATATCACGGAACCAGTCAAGAAAACTAGCATTACTAGACCAGAAGGGGAGAGAAAATAACATGCAAACTATATAAAGTGTAAGAATTGCACATGGGGAATTTAACATATATCTAAAACACAAATAAAAATAATAAACATACAGCGAATTACAGCATTGGAACTAAAATACGGGGTTTTTAAATCGAATCAACAGTTTATATGGTAATTGATTTGTAGCACACACACATAAATAGACAAAGTAGGCAGTACTTAATCACTAAAATCAATTAACCATTACGTACATAACAACGAACACATTGTGTTTAATCCAACACAAAGAAACAAGCAGCCCCAGTCTGACATTGCTCTCATTAACTAAATTATTTACATCAGAATGCGAAATAACCACAAAATATTAATCAATAAACTTATGAACAGTCATCCGGAAAGACGTAGAGAATAATAAATAATAATCTAAAATACTGTTGATAGGCGCATAGGGAATTTAAAATAATGATAAATAGAAATAAAAAGACATGTATTGAGAAACAAAACAAATTATCGATTATGAGGATTGAGTTGTGTTTTAAAACAGCACTATAGAGAGAAAAATGTCCTTGTTAATGCCAAATGACGTCCTTTGGATTTTCTTAAATGAGCTACAAACTACACTTAGATATAAAATGGTAGGTCTTTTTTGGTTTATCCAAAATTCGACGCATCATTTTTGCGAAACGCAGGCGATCCTAAACGTGACAATGAAAGTTTCTGCAAACCTTTTATATGGATAGACGATGATGAATTAATATTTAGAGGTTTAAATGAAATTCTGGGTGAAAGTAAATACCTTTAACATTGATCTGAAGCAGAGGAAACTAGAGGAACTACCCTTTTAGGTGTATTCAATTTACTGGAACTTGTAATAGTCATGTTGTTAATTTTAAGGTACCATTAGGCAACGAGTGTCGTTGAACACAGCACACAAACTGCTCAACTTAAAAATTAAATAATCTGATGTATTAATTCAGTTTGTAGGAACGGAATGAATATATATATATACATGAAGATATATCTCCATAAGTAACGGAGTAAAATGAAATATGTAGTTTAAAATCACCCGATCTACTGCAACAACATAGGCCGGAAAAGAATGAACACATATATTTTGGCGCAGCCGTACAAACATGGCTTTGCTATTTGTATATCCTTTTTGTGGAAAACAATCAAATCTTACGTTAAACGCTTACCTAACGTCTCTTCCCTTGTAACATTGAGGCGGATATGGTTTATCTTTCGATAAGGGGTACGTTACCTTACCGAAATCCACTGAATGTCGGTGAATTTACCGAAATCCATTTTGGATCTAGACTGACTATCAATCGTGACATCTCTGAAATTTGTTTTGGCTGCACAACAAATTTTAACTTTCAAATTGCACCGACTATCTGTTGTCAACATAGTTCTTGTTTAAGTTGTAACTATGTAATTGCGGTGTAAAATAACAGGTGTCTCTATGCGGTTTACATTAATGTAATGGCAGATTTGAGTGGGGAGGGAAACGTGTAATGAATGTAGAAGTGCTATACCCGATCTCGATGATACGATAACAACATTTTATACCAGTCTAACACTGACCCATTACTTCTGCAAGTGGTTTTGTTATTAATTAAGAGATGTAAGTCAATTACTAGTACAAATTCTTTTTATTAGTTGGAATACAAATATTTGTTCCCGTATAATGTTCCCTTATGTGTTTGAGGAATACTTGTATACTCATATAAATTCAGGCGCTATTCCTCAATAACAGTAACAAATAAAAAAGAGCTTGAAGATAACAGTGGTTAAAATTAATATATATATTGCCCGTTTTCATTTATATTTACTAGTATATGGCTGTAAGCAATATGTGAGGTTTTCAGCCAATGAAAACATGTTTTGTTAAATACTGATCGATAGAAGTAGTAAACACATAAACGGTATTCTCAGGTACTTTTAATCAAACCATGGCTACGTAGGCATCCAATCACGTGATCCAGCGCTTAATATCATATTAATTATTAAATGATTATTTCGATCATTAACGAACTCGATTTCACGCTGTGTTTCTGCATGCAAGCAGTTAACAATAATAGGGTTAGATGACATGAGCTGACATCGTGTAAAACGTGTTCTAAATATTTTCACGATTTTCAGATTGGAAAACGATGAAGGGTGTTAATGATTTTTTTCTAGGAATTGTTTCCTTAAGTGTATGGCGTATTGCACTTGCTAATACACGCAATCTACAGCTTTACGAGCAAAAGTTTACATCATATGATGTAATGATGGATTACTATATCCTACATGCATCTTCAAGCGTATCGGATATATTTTGCTCAACTTGGTGTACAAATGATCAGGTAATATCTTGTTGTTGTTACTGTCATCTTTGTAATTGTGTTGTCATGGAAACTGGGGTTGTTGACGTCGCCGGTTTTGTTTTAAACTGTCTATTTGTCTATTTGAGAGAGTGTTATGAAAGGAATATGCTGAATCACATACTTTGAACTTTTCCCCAAAGGAAATTTCGGCATCGTACGTTCTAAAAGGACTATTTCTTTAAAATAGTCATCGGAAGTAACATCGGGAATGTAGAGCCAAAATGTCTGCCGAAGTGAATGTAACATTATTATGCATGTAGTCTCGGTGGAATCTATAACATATATATTTTAAATTATCTTTTAATGCATACACATAATGTTGCATTGTGTTTCCCTGATCATATGTCTTACAGTTAACAGTGTAGAAAAACCGCATCACGCACCGATATTTTAGGTATATTCATACACGCACATTCGAGGTTTATTTCCAAACTATATGGAAATTGCCAAGATGTTGCGATTGTTCTTGTACCACTATCATACATACTCCTTTGCACGAAAGATATGCATCATATGCGTGAATGTTCTACAAAATCGTCCAACTTAATATCTGTTATATTACAGGAATATGTGTTGTTTAAGTCACCGTAGTTGTTGTTGAACCATTGATGGTTTATATAGTGTTGTTTTTGTTCACCGCTGAAATGGTTTTTGCCATCAATGTTTTTGTTCGTCCACGTTTCTATATATGTTCTGGATTACTATTCTCACCGTCAATCCGGCTTGTGTTATTGATATCCCAATTTAATACAATAAGGTATATTGGGAGAGATACGCCATTTTCAACAGTATCTCAGCTGTGTAGAACAGTCAGCTGACCTAACCAGTGTTTCGAGGTAACAAACCAGTGCAAACCTTGTCCGCCCGTACGCTACGGACAACTGTTCACTTGAATAAGTGTAAGAGAAATGCCTTTGTATGTACATATGTATTATCTGCAGTAAGATTGTTATGGAGAACTGACGCCTCATCCGGATTCGACCTCCAGGGATTTAGTCAACTGCTCTGCAAGCGTAACATTTTATTCAATTTTATGCTGCGTAATTGGTTGTGTTTGATTTTTCGAATCATGTAGCGCTTATTATCATTTACAGTGTTTTGTATGTTTTTTTCTCACATGGGCAGGATTGTGTGTCATTCATGTTTGATGCAGAAATGTCAACTTGCACAACGTTTAGAGATTACGTTCAATGTGAATCTGGTGAAAACATGCAACACTTTTACGTCAAAACAGGTAACTGTTCTTTACTCTCAACTTCCGTTATCACATGATATGTTTGAGATGCTCTGACTTTTTTGAAATTATTTGTCAGAACGCTCCAAGTATTGCTCAGATTCATTGGTCAAACTATAAAAATACTCCCGTGCAATTGAAATAGTAACAGTACATCATTATCGAGCCATTATTATCGAGCTAGTAAGGAAAAACAATGACGATCATTGATCAATTATTGCGAGCAAAAGGCAAAAAAAGGGAAACAACAATTACATAGGGAAAAAGCGGAATACCGTGTACGGTACAACATGAGATATACGAACATAATAATACAATGCCGCATGTACTACGGGTATATTTGCAATAATGACGTATTTTTTTTTTTTTATCTGCAATGTAAAATATTAAGTCGATAAACATCTGCGTGTCTTCAGACAATGTATTTATTCCTCGCAGTATTATCAAATAAAACATTTTGTAAAAATCCTCTGGAATTGAATGAGTCGGCATTAAATCGGATTTACATGAATACAATGCATTTAACTGGAGCATGCATAACTATACTAATACGTGTCCATCGAAATAAACTACCTAGTATTAAATACCACCGATCATACATATATTACTGGTTATACCAGTCTAATATTTTTATTACAGTAATGTATCCTTTTTCAGGACTGCAACCCAAACTTCTATGTGAATGCAACTTGGCATATAATTCAAGTTTTGTGAATGTTGCTCTTGGGAAACCAGTGGAACTGAGTACAACATATCAGTCTGGATTACATGGTGGTATCATGGTATAGTAATATTAATATTGCCTTATCTGGAAATCTTACTTCTGTTCGAGGAATCCCTTGTTTTCTCGTCATTGTTTTTACTTCCGGTGTCGTAGTACGGTCTAGTTCCCGGTTTTGTAAAATGTGTCAAATTGTGAAAAGGTCTCATAACTTGCACTTACATGAAATACAAACAAGCGGTAGCTCTGAAGTGACCAATTACGTGGTAATAATCTTCATGAAGTGACTTTATTTCTAGCTTTAGGTTCCAGTTCTACATTACCTCTGGAACGTGTTTAAGGCTTCAGACAGTAATATTGTGAAGATATTATTTATAAATTGTACATTAGTCAAACTTTTCATTGAATTTGTTCATCAACTAAATGTTTTCAATACGATGTTCCACTATATAATATGTTATATTTTATACAGGTAGATGGAAACCGTAGTGATGTGATACCGTGTTCTCACACTGCTCGTCAGCTTAATCCTTACGCCTTAATTGATTTGCAGCAAAGTTACAATGTGTTCTCCTTCTATATTGTAAATCGTTTCGACTGCTGTTGTAAGTATTTGCTATTTATCGAAATAAAAAAACTCAAAAGCGAGGCATAGTGGTCGAGTGGCAGAGTCTTGACCCGAAGGTCGTGAATTAGGATCCCGCAGATGGCGTATTTGAATTGCGGTCTTCACATTCTCTAAATGTGGCTAAAGTATTGGTTAGAAACTCATGAAGCGGTCATATTTCCAAAATGAAAAGTAGATGTTTTCATAAAAGCTGAACTGAACTAGTGATTTTGAACATGTTCGAAAGGTTAACCGGCTAATCGTTTACATCCCTAGTTTAATTTAATTACCTTATTATGATTTCAAATAAATTAAAGTGATGTCGTCAGCTCAATAATCTAAACTACGCGGGGGTAATATGAAATCCGGTTCAAATTACCCCGGGGGTAAAATGAAATCGATTAAGATTACTGGGGATAACTTGAACTTTTTATACCGCACAACGGACGTTGCGTTTGGTCGCCATAGCTACAGTTTAAGAAACTGACGCGTTTTGACCATGTCACTGTGTTTGCACGTGAGTAACACTTGTTTTCCATTTTAGCGGAGCGACTTCATGATTTGAAGATACTTGTCGGCAATGATACTAACAATTTGAGTGTGTGTATTGATTACCCAGATATCATTGGAAGGACTTGTACATTCAGAGTACCGACCCTTTGCCAAGGACGTTATGTTAAACTTCAGCTGTTCACAACAGAATATCTGACAATTTGTGAAGTCGAAGTTTACAGTATTATGTAAAAACATCACGCAATGGAAAAACTGCATTTTTAAAATATTTATTTTGTAAAGTTCTATGAGGATGTGGAATTTTCCTTAGGTGTGATTTTTTTGTGAATAAATGTACATACCTTGGAGTTGCGTTTGCTCGTTTTCAGAAGCGAAAATTAAATTGAGCTCGAAAAGCTACAAGTAGTTTAAAAAGGAACAAATATTTGTATAAATGCATTGATATTTCCATTTCTCATCGTCTTGAATAATTTTTAAATTGATCACTTCGATTTTAATTTACGGCAGCTGAAGGCCTGGGGGATTTACCAAGGTGGGTTCAATTGAAAAGGTCCATATGCAGTTATGCAAGAGAAATTTAGGTGGGAAAAATAAAGTTCATTTATGGGGAACTTGGGGAAAATTTCAAGTAAACAAAACGTGTCTATAATATACTAAAACTAATTCATACTGACACTAATATGTACATAAAAAAGATTCATTGAAGCTTGATTTTGAGAGAATGCCGAATAGGATTAACTTGTGCTCACTTTTTCAAACTTTATTGCGTTCACTGGGTTTTATGACGTTTGGTTGGATTTAATTTTGATTTGTATTAAACAAATTTTATATTTTCAGTTTGTGCGAAACTGGTCAAGCAGATTGACAAATTCTAGCGGTGCTGTATTTTATAATAACCGTGATGCCTTTAAATTTCAGCCATATTTAAATTAATTGACGTTAGAAATTTCGTATCGAACTGACACAACTTAGAGTTTCCTCTCATAGACTAAGATTAAAACTGATAATAAGAAAATTCGGACAATTAGTTTTTGATGCATTCAATTTAAAACAATAGAAATTTAGGTGACTAGGTATTACATTACTTGTTTATTTCTTTGCATAACTTTTATTGTCAAGTAAATCGTTTGAATAGATTTGAATAGTATTTATATATTGTTTATATATTGTCTGAACATGCTTACATTGACATATACACACATACGTGTATAAGAATATTCTTGTTTATTATCTTAAGTGACATTATAAATGTATTGTTATAGTAGTGTACATGCATATTACTTTAAAATGTCTTGAATTTTCAGGAATCATTTTATCATCTCGACTTTTGTGAATCATTCATAACCGTATTATATATATCTATTTAATGAATTGGTTGTCATATTATGTTATGTTACCTTCATGGGCCTAATGGCAGTAGGAATTCTGAAAATAAACTTCTTCTAAATATATTCTTTATTTTCTTGATTGGCTGCGTAAAAAGGTGTGGTGTGTCCGCACATGTAGTCGTTGAGAATGTAATTTATATTGATACTGATCTTTAGTACCTGCATATGGCCAATAACTATTTTACGTATCTTTATTTGAGGCATTACACCGTGGCCACAGTCGTAGGAAAAGTTCGCTTAAGACGGCATGTAATGACGAAGGATTGAAAACTGGTTGCAGAGAGATTAAGTTGTTACAGTTAACGCCACATGCATAAGACGATGCTTCCCCACACATACTCCTGGGAAAACAGTAGTCTACAAAATATTAGGCACTGAGAATAATGTGCATTGGCAAACATGTATAGGAATAGGGGTATAAGGAATGGTCTAGTTGATCAAAAACACAGCTAAGGAGAATTTAGGGGGACAGAAGCAACATTGTAAGCTACAACAGCAATGTTTAAACTATCACATTTCATGTTTGTTCTACAACATACACATTTGAATTTCCACCGGATTGTTTTGTTAACGATGTAAACTGTAGAAAACTGAACCGAACAATTCCACACTTTTTTTTCGTCTGTGCAAATACATCAATTACAATTTTTTCCGCCTACATTTTGTACACTGTACGGACAAAAGTTGTAAAATAACGTGCCTAATGATTCCTTGCTCACAATATTTCAATTTATAAATTATGTATTAATTTGTTCAATAGAAAAAACATATAAGAGTTACGAGGTGAATGCCATTGACTGAAACATGAATGGTTCAGAGCGCCGAATCAAAGCATCAATTGTGATAAAGTCGTAATCCAATTTATAACTTATTAATCATACCATTTCGCCGAGCAGAGCAATTCAAAAAGCATTTCTAGCATTTGTTGAACTCACATGTGCTCATTCAACTAATAACGATTTTCTCTGAAGGATCTCGTCTTGACAAGCCGAGCATCGGTAGACCATTTTGTAGTATATAAACTCATGGAATTGAATGCCAATTGACCCCTTCGCGATTTCGTCACTTGTTTTATAAAAAACTGTTTTAGGATACAACAGATGTCTGTCTCATTTCGACAGGTCATACATTTATTTTTTAACATGGCGTGTAAAAAAAGTTATATACCAACAGAAACTCTATACTTCTTTACACGAATATAATTGTGTTCTGATTTAATGAAGTACTGACCGTTGATAATGAATTATCACAACAAGACTTCGTTATAATGAAAACACACAATTGCTAATTTGTGAAATAATGATGCAGAATGTATGAACAACAACTTGATTACTGCTCACGGAATTAAACAGACATATATAATTCTGTTTCTCAATCAAGCTGATGCAGTTCTTCACAGCAAATTTATTGATAAGGAAAACTATTACAGTGGACATAAACTATTTGAACATATGAATAAAACTTTAAAAAATAATAAACATTTATAAGTTAAAGGAAATGTTTTATTTCAATATTAAATTACTAGAAACCAATGTGTGAATGTCAAATATAGGTTGCAAAGTTAGAATTGTGTACAAAAATAGACATTATTTTAAAGAACACGTATTAGAAATCGACTTCTCAAAAGTCACACTGTAATTAATCCAGCACGAAGGAATACAATCGATACTGTCCATTTTGATATTCTTACAAAACATATCAAGTCAAGAAAATTGGTATTGCAACACAGGTTCTTTAAAATTGAGTCTTTTTTGTATATTATACAACAAAAGACTCAATTTTAAAGAAGCTGTGTTGGTCTTTTCAGCCCCTTGAAATAAGACTTATCTTACATTAAGAGATTGATTTCTTGTAATTTTATATATGAACAAAAATATTTCTTTTAACTCTGAAATCATGGTTAATTACAAAAAATGGTATTACAAATCGGGTTCTTTAAAACCATGTCTTTTTTGCAGGGGTTTCCTTCTCAGTCTTCAGAAGAAGACTTATTCACATTTGCAGACTGGTTTCCAGTTCCTTTCATGGTGAAATAAGATATTCCTATCCACTTGGAAATGTTTATTACAAAACGGGTTGTAACAATGCTTGCTGACGGAAATAGTTCAATGTTGCCGAAGATGACATAATTTAAAGAATCTAGTATTCACTACTTCCTAATGTCATCATACACAAAATGATTGTATGTACAGCACATATTGTATCATGTGTATCATTATATCTAACAAACTCGTAGATATAATATGCCTTTATTTTAACTGACAGGGGATTATAGTTCGCATTGCGTTTGGCGTTTATTAAAGTAAGAACTTGTGGGTTTTATTTTCAAGTGGCCAGTGTGAGCCCTGGCATTCAAAGCATTTAGCGATCCCCCATTTGTTTGCGCATATTTGAATCTTCACGAAGAAGGTACATGGGTACTTTTCGGATGGATACTGATATGTAGCGTACCGAGGCTTAAAATACCAAGTTATCGCTATAAACGCGGTAAATTCGCTAAGCGAACGCACATAGAAGAGGTTACTCGGGTGCAGACTGCGTTGGGAATGCACACATTGAATAAAGCCCCTTCGGGGTTTTATGTTAAATGTGTGCGGACTGATCGGCGTTTACACATGCCTCAACGCCAAAAAATGGTCGTTTAATCCTTATAATTCCAAATATACTTTTGAAATACCCCCAATCATGTTTTTTCGTCATTACACATCGATACCCCACGTAGCGTCAACTGAATGCGCGGATAACTACACAAAAAGAAGTACCGAGTTGGACAGCCAAAACAACACTTGAACATAATTTTCAGACCATAACATGAGCCATATTTGATATTGACTTAAAATGTAATTACATTTCTGCCTAACAGTTATTATTCCACCCCAATCATTTATTCCGTGTTAACAGTAGGCTAGGAATGCAGTTCAAGGTCGCGATAGATACACGTGTCGGATGAGCGCGCATCGGATGAAAATGTCATGTTAAAACGTCGATGAAGGGAGCTATCAAGCAGAAACTAGGATAGATAAACTGGTAAACATACCGGATTTCGTATAAACATGGAATACGTACTTTTAAGAGAATATGAATGCTGTTGAAAACACGTTTTGTGAAACCGAAAGAAATGGTTGCGATAAGATTAAATTAAATTTGCAAATAAATACACAATTTGTGTAGCTTGAGAAAATATTGTATCCAACTTTTTCATACTGTATACCTTAGATTAAGGTCGAAAGAAGTTTCGTAAATGAAATTGTTGACGTTCATACATGTGCAAACGCCTCTGATTAGCCAATCAGAATGCATAATTCAGTTACGTCATCAATACAATGAAATATGGACGTTCATGCACGTGTAAACACATCCGAGTAGCTTCGATTTTACTTACTCGACAACGGTTTTAAAAAACTGTGAGGTTGTTCGTCAAAAAGAACATGTTGTGTTAAATATTGACCAATAGAAATATTGAATAGTATTTCAGCTCATTTTGAATCGACAGTTAAACCAATGGCTACAAAGGCAGCAACACACGTGACGCTGCTGGCATAACCGTTTCAATCATTCAGGCAACTGATTGGAATAAGTAAATGTATGTTCTGTCTTTAAACATTTAACAATGATAGGGTGAACTGATTTGAGCTGGCATTGTGTTAGTTAGTTTTTGTAGAACTTTTCACGATAATTCACATTGGTAAACGATGAAAAGGGTTAAGGGTGTATTTCTTGGAATTGTATCATTTGTTTTATGGCGTATTTTACTGGCTAATACACGTAATATGCAGCTTTTCGAACAAAAGTTTACATCATTTAATATGATGATGGATTACTATATGGTACATACATCTTCATGCGTATCTGGTATATCTTGCTCGAGGTGGTGTACAAATGACCAGGTAATATGTTGTTGCTGTTGTAACACTGTTGTTATCAGAATACGAGTAACTGGTGTTGTTGGTTCACCAAGAACGACATCATTCATAGTAGAAATATAAGTAGAACATGTAAAAAGTATTATACATAAATATTCACACGTTGTTACCTGAGAGTACAATGTTAGTGTACTTTTTGCTCACGTTTTTTGTTAGCTACGCCAACATTCTTCTTTTTAATTACTAAATAACTAAATTCTAAGGCCAATTCGATCAACTTTGTGTTACTGTTGTCCCAATTTAATACATTTAGTCATAGAATGAGATTTATATTTTTGAGAAAGCCCATGTTCTATTTTGTTCAATTCATTGGGAGTATTACGTCGTTTTTCAACAGTAATTTACTTTTTTGTAGGACAGTTAGTTGACATCACCAGTGCTTAAGCTACTAAACAGTGCAAACATGATCGCATGTATGCTACTGACAACATTTCCACATAAATCAAAGCAGGAAAAATTACTTTGCATCTACAAACGTGTTAACTGTATTCAGATTGTTATGGAGAGCAGACGCCTCACCCGGGTACGAACCTACGACCTCTTGGTTTTTTAATCAACTGCTCTGTCGACTGAGTTTTGTATTTAATTCGTGATGCTTAATTAGTTGTGATTGGCATTTCGAATCATGCAGCTCTTATTATCATTTACGAAATGTTTGAGATTTCATGTTTTTCTCCAATGGACAGGATTGCGTGTCATTCATGTTCGATGCTGAAACGTCCAATTGCACAACGTTTAGCAATTACATACCAAGTGAATCAGGAGACAATATGGAACAATTTTACGTCAAGAAAGGTGACTTCTTTTTTTTACAGCCGTTATCGACTGCTTTGATTTAGAAATACAAATATTTTGTAAAGGTTAGCAATATATTAGACAAAAGAGACATTTGACAGAACGCACAAAATATTCTGAATGATATAGATTTATTACCAAAATAGCGATTGGTATATATTATGGTTGAAAATAATAAGTCTAACTATTCCTCCGAGAAATGGAGACTATAAATGTAATAAACATCATTATCGAACCATCACAAGCGGCAGTAAAATAAACAATGAAGAACGTCGATCGAGAGATTGACCATAATTATTCAGAGCAAAGAATAACAAATAGCAAGTTGGAACCATTCAAGCTATGCGTCGGAAAAAAAACCCGATATACCGTGTACGGTACAAAAATACTATGCCAGAACTAATTATGAAAATGCGCAAAAACAAAATAGTTATACTACGAGATAAATATATATTTTCATAATTGTACTGTATCATTTTTTCAGGATGGCAGCCCAAAGTTATATGTGAATCCAACGTGGCAGATAATACAAGTTTTGTGAATGCTGCTCTTGGAAAACCAGTGATACTGAGTTCACAAAAAAGGGATTATTATGGAGGTCTCATGGTATGATAATATTGATCAGTCTGTTCTATGAGCCTTACCTATATAGCAGTACGGTCTGGTTCCGGTTTGCAAAATGTAAACAATTTCGTATTTCGCAATAAAATAAAATACAATAGAAAACGTATTTGAATAATCCAAAATGAGAGAAGGTAGAAGATATACAGTGAGAAATTATATAGTAATATATTCAAATGATGAATCTATATAAATGGCCACCAAGCAACAGTTTGCAATTGATACTTTTCCCATGATCGTTAGAAACATGGCGTTGCACGATGTAAAATGCATAAAGGCTTCATACGGAACAATTGTAATGAGATTATTGATAAATGTACATGTTTCTGTAAGATAAACAAACTTTTCAGTGATTTGGTTCATCAACTGAATGCCTTCAATACGAGGTTCCACTATATACATATAGCAGCAGGCGGAATATATAAAAGTTAAGCCTGATAGTCACAAGGTGAAATAACCCTTTCACCGAAACATACAACTATTATATTTATTCCATGCTTCATTTTGGTTTGTTTTAATTACATCAAATATCCTCGTTGAATGCCTTAATGTTTTATATGACGTCATTTATATGTTATCATTGTCGTTATGATAATTTCACTGTGAATTAGTAGATAATACTTCACCATTATTCCACTGTAACCACCGGAAAGCATGACAAAATGTGTTGTATTTTATACAGGTGGATGGAAACCGAAGTTCTAGAATGCCGTGCGCTCACACTCGTCTGCAGCATAATCCATACGCCTTAATTGATTTGCAGCAGACTTACATTGTGTTATCTTTCCATATAGTAAGCCGTGACGACTGTTGTTGTAAGTAGTTGTTTCATATATTATATATGTCACTAACAAAACTAAAAAACGAGGCATATTGGTCGAGGGATAGAGTCCAATCCGAAGGTTGTGATTTAAGCCTTCATACTGTTTGAACACGACAGATTCTCTAATCGTTATTTGAACTACTGTAGATATGTGTATTTCATACAATGAAAATGTAGCGTTTCACGATTGGCACTACGATCACATTCGATTGTCTATGTTAGCAAAAAATTGACGCGAAACATTAAAGTCACCGCAAATGTTGTAACCTGACATCGAATTGTGAAATGAATACCGCTATGAGGAAGCAAATGGGTGAAGGAGGTGACGGTTGTTTAAACATGATCACTTGTTGTTGTTGTATTTCCGAAAACGGGTCCAGTCGTTATTTAAGTGTACACTTTTTATTCGTCTTTACTGTAACGAAAACAGTAAGTGAAACCAAATTATATATTTTTGCATTGTCATAGATGCATTTGAGGAAACCTACATGTTGGATAGGGATACATACAGAACCTCAGTCGGTAGTCCTGTGCTCTTCTGACTAAACTGTGGTTGCATTTGGTCGCTAGAGCCGGGGAATAATGTTTGTATTTTGCAATTGTAAATCTGCACAGTTTTAGAACACGCGGCTTGTAGACCATCTCACAGTGTTTCCATGTGTGTGACAATTGTTTTCCATTTTAGGGGAAAGACTTCGTGATTTGAAGATACTAGTCGGCAATGATCCTAACAAGTTGAGTGTGTGTATTGATTACCCAGATACCCTTGATACGACTTGTACATTCAGAGTCCCGATCCCTTGTCAAGGACGTTATGTAAAACTTCAGCTGTTCACAAGAGAAGAATATCTGACACTTTGTGAAGTCGAAGTTTACAGTATTTTGTAAAAATGAAGCATCGCTTTCTGAAACAATATTGACATTTATGAGTTTATAACGTCGAGGATGTAAATTTCCTAAGGTGTGATTGAATTTTATAACATTTACTTAGCACTGTTTTTAGTTCTGATGGGACGGTTTCAGAAGAGCAAAATACATAAGTGGTCAAACTGTGAAAGCTATTTTTACAATGAAAAAATATTTGTACATTTACATTGATACTTTTGATATTTCCATTTCTTATCTATTTGAATTATTTCCTAAATCGATCAATTCGATTTAAAATCACGACAGCAAAGTCCGGGCTTTTTATTCAAGGTGGTTGAATTGAAAAACTTAAATTTTCAATTTTGCAAGAGAATTTAAGTCGTGAAAATCAACTTCATAAGATTTTATCAACGGGGAATTTGGGACTCTTGTGTAAACAATTCTAAAATACTGGATTAAATAATGTCTAATGACAATAATAAGCGCATTAAAATATGTTTTATTTATTGAAGCTTGATATTGCCCACCTGTTAAACATGTATTGTTATTACTAGGTTCTATAAAGTTTTGTTTTTACAAAGTGTTGGTAACACATATTTATTTTTATCATGTATTAAAAAGAGAGATTATGTTGGTAAACAAAAGATTAAATGATCCATTTGTGCAGATTTGGTCTCGCATATTAATAAATTCTTGCATAGACTTAAGATTAAATCTGGTATCTGGTTAAGGGAAAATAATACGAAGTATTAGACGATGGATTGCATTGTGTTTTTCAATGTCCAATTGATAATGGTTTAAGAAAAGTATGCCCCTTCTTATTTTAGAACTAGCTTGAAGTAGACAAAACATGATTAAATGTATTAAGATAATTATTTATATCAAGAACTTGGCTAGAAATCTGGGACAACTTGAATTTGATGCATTCAATTTAAGAAAATATTTGATAAACAGAAATGTGTGCGACTTGATATTAAAAGTACTCATATTTATATTTGCATCACTTTTGTTAATTAAAACTTTTGAATACTTGAGTACAGTTAATGTAATGCCACATACCATATTTTTGTCCTTGTAATTTCGTTTTGCCAAAGTCAACCTGTAAATGATAGTAAGACAGCATTGTATCCCTGCAAATTTCATTGTTGAGGTGACTTTAACAATTCATGTAAGTACTGGACGTATTCCCATACACGTTTAACCATGCACCCATATTCCCATACATGTTTACCCTTGCACCCATATTCCCATACATGTTAACCATGCACCCATATTCCCATACATGTTTACCCTTGCACCCATATTCCCATACATGTTTACTCTTGCACCAATATTTCCATACATGTTTACCCTTGCACCCATATTCCCATACATGTTTACTCTTGCACCCATATTCCCATACATGTTAACCATGCACCCATATTCCCATATATGTTTACCCTTGCACCCATATTCCCATACATGTTTACTCTTGCACCAATATTCCCATACATGTTTACCCTTGCACCCATATTCCCATACATGTTTACTCTTGCACCCATATTCCCATACATGTTTACCCTTGCACCCATATTCCCATACATGTTAACCCTTGCACCCATATTCCCATACATGTTTACTCTTGCACATCATCCGTGCCGAACGTTTTGTAGACTGTTGTTTTCTTTCGGGTCTGTGTGGGATGGCATTTTCTTGTGTATGTAACGTTCCATGGAACAAGTTTACTGTAACAGCAATATGTCCACACTACCACCTTTTATGGTTTTATTCACAACATACGCATTTGTATTTTCACCGGTTGTATTGTTAACGATATTACTGAACAAAACTGGACCGACAAATGTCCACACCTTTAATATGTTTTACGACAAATTTTGTCCGATTACATGTTGTTCACTATATTGCACTTTTATGGAAACAATCCTAAATAATGTGCCTTGATATTTCTTTGCGCACAATAAGAGTTTTGAACTTAGGAAATATATCATTTATTACAACAGTTGAAACAGTTGAAGCTATCTTTTAACGAAGCCGAGCATGTGTGAACTTAGACCATTTGACAAGTATTTAAACCCATGGCATTGAACGCAAATGGACCCTACGCAAATTCGTAACTTGTTTTTTACACTATTTTTAGTATAAGTCACATATATTTCTGATTGGCTTGTAAAAATGACTGTAATTATATGCCAACAGCAGCGCCGTAGCCACATTGAGGCACACCGAGGCAGTAGCCTCGGTTAAAATTTGCAGACGCACTAGAGAAATCCTAGAAAAAGAAAATTCCGGGGAAACATGCCCTCGGACCCCCAAAGACTGCCTTGGTTTAAATATGCCTCCGGCTACGGCACTGAACAGAAACATTTTTTTATACGAATTGGATTTATTCTGATTTAATGAAATACCGACCCTTGTCATTTGTGCAATCGACCACTCAGAGAGCTTTATTACTTACGTTCGAGGTCATTTGAGGTAAATCGTCGAACGGGGACCCTGGTAGTGAATTATCGCAACGAGTATTTGCTATAATGAAAACAATTGTTTAATTGTAAAAAGAAATGACGTTGATTGCTCAGAATTGGCTGTATCTTAAGTTAGGTAAATGTTCTTCTTTCCGAAATCAGTCCGATTTAAAACCTAGTTCATAATAAAGAGCAGCGGTAACGCATAGGTATATGTCCGCGTTCAACAACATGGGTTTATATATAAGTAGACTATGAAAAGGCAAACGTCTAAATAAGCATTAATTTGTTTGTTTCACTCGTGATAAATTGGTTGTATTGTTGACAATTACGTTAGATTTATTATTTCTATTCCGGTTCCAGAGACTCGGTTGTAATGTTAGTATTTTAGGATAGAATATATATTTTGTCTAAACATAGTTTCATTGACATATAAACATGCGTGTATAACAATATTGTTGTATACTATGTAAACTGGCATTACAAATATATGCAATTATTGTATCATAGTAGTGTACATGTATGCATATTACTCCCGTCATATTTAACTATCGTCTTGACTATCCGTATTGTATTGTATTTCATAATGTTCTTGTCATATTATGCTATATCATAGTCATTGGACTAAACAGGAATTCTGGAAATAAACTGCTTCTATTTACAAAAACGTTATTTTCTTGATTGCATGCTAAACAGTTTATGTGTTTGTCCTCACATTAAGTCGTTAATAATGTTGTGTATTTGTTGATATTAGTCTTTGTTACCTGTATATGGGTATACATATGTAACTATTTTTGAACTTCTCTTAATTTAAAGAATCAAACCGTTATCACCATTTTCGGATAAGTTCGGTTTTGATGTTATTTAACGCAGGTTGATTGATAATGGGTAACGGAGAGAATAAGTTGCAACAAGGAACGACACATACACACGAAAATGCCTCCCCAAACAGACCTCCGGGGAAATAACAGTCTACAAAACACCAGGCATTGAGGAGGTGCAAGGGTTAATACGCGAGGGAAGAAGGGCGCAAGGAATTGCCTGGCAAATAAGGAGAATTAAGGAAGACAAACGAGGGGAATGTAATGGATAGAATATTCCACGGACCTGGCAACAATAGGCCGAAAGGGGGCAGACAATAAGATAAACTCTATATCAATATAGCAATTAAGCATCACGTACATAGCAAAAGACACACTGTAATTAATCCAGCACGAAGGAACAAGCTGCCTTATACTGACCTCGCTCCCAGCAACTAAATTATGAATATCAGAATGTGAAATAACCTTAAATTATCAAATTAATAATTCAACGCAAAGTAAAGTAACAGTTCTTTGATACTAGTGATAGGGTAATGAAATTAAAAGCTAATAGAACTATATCTATTAAAGAAAACTAAAACAAAAACAATGAATATTAAGATGTGTAATAAAACAGCATTATAGAATAAAAGTTTTCTTGGTAGTGCCAAATGAAGTCATATGTACCATAAAATGTTGATGACGTCATAAAAAGAAAGGCCTAATTGATAAATATAAGAGAGAGAAAATAAGTTGCTACAGGGAACGCCAAATACATGTATAAGACAGTGCCTCCCAGATATACCCCAATGATAGGTACCATTAGGACAATAAGTATAATTTTATGAAATGCTTTCATAATGAAGAAAGAAGCCTGGAGAAGTTTCCGCAAATTCGAAATGTTTATAACAAAACGGGCTGCAACAATGGTTGCTGACAGAAAAAATTTAATGTTGCAAATTATGACATTATTTTGATCTAGTATCTAGTATTTACTACTTCTTAATGTCATCATACACTGAATGATTGTATGTACAACATCTTTTGTATCACGTGTATATATTAAACAAAATAGACATGACATGCCCTACTTTTGTTCAACGTTAGACGATTAAAGTTCGCATCGCGTTTGACATAATTGGTATTAAACATTATTACAAAGCATTGCCCACTTTCACTTTCCATTCAAAGGCAATGGTTATTCTTGAAAAACTGATTAATATATGGATTTTGTTTTTTTAAATTTACTAGAGAACGGTTGTAAACAAACTGTGATGTGGTCAGTCATGTGGTGCGACATATTGACCAATAGAAATATTGAACACATTTATAGTATTTTCAGCTCATTTTGAATCGACAGTAGAACCCACGGCTATATAGGCATCAACTCACGTGACACAGCTTTCGCACAGTACCGTTTCAATCATTAAAGCAACGGACTGGAATAATTACATTTTATGTTTCTGTCTTTAATAATTTAACAATACTAGTGTGAAGTCATATGAGCTGACATTGTGTTAGTTAGTGTTGGAGAACTTTTCACGATAATTCAGATTGGTAAACGATGATGAGTGTAAAGGACCTTTTTCTTGGAATTGTATCCTTAGTTTTATCGCGTACTGCACTATCTTATACATATAATAAGCAGCTTTACGAACAAAAGTTTACATCATATAATATAATTATGGATAACTATATCCTACATACATCTTCATGCGTATCGGATATATTTTGCTCGATGTGGTGTATAAATGATCAGGTAACATGTCGTCCGACTCGCTGTTACTTCATAGCAAATGATGTTGTTAAGGTCACCGTGGTTGTTGTTGAGGCGTTGGTGGATGCGAAGACCATTTATTTTGACCATTGAAATGGTTGATGTTTTTATATTGTGATAATCTCCATCCATAAATTTCCAACCCCCTTTTTATGTCTTTGTACACTTGAATCTCCTAGTTATTCCATATGGTCTGCCAGGCCATTCCTTGGGCATCTGTTCCTTAGCGTATATACCCTTTAACCTCCTCAAGTGCCTTATGTTTTATGGATTGTTGTTTTCCCAGATGGCTGTGTGGGATGGTACTGTCTTATGTATGTGGCGTTCCCTACAGCTACTTATTCTCTCTCTTTTAGAGTGTATAATGTCAGTGTAATTTTTGTTTACGTTTTTTTTAGCTTCGCCCACGTTCCTATTCTTGTTTTTGATTACTAATTAACTAAATTCTAAGGCCATTTCGATCATCATTGTGTTACTGTTGTCCCAATTAAATACAGCTATGTATATATGTTTGAGAAAACCCCTGTGCTATTTTGTTCTATTCATTGGGAGTGTTACGCCGTTTTACAACAGTAATTTACTTTTGTTGGACAATAAGTTGACGTAACTAGTGGTCTTAAGTTACTAAACAGCGCAAACATTATCGCCCGTATGCACATGAACCAATGTTGGAAAAATGCCTTTGCATGTACAAACGTTTTATCTGCAGTCAGATTCTTATGGAGAGCAGACGCCTCATCTGGGTTCGAACCTACGACATATAGGTTTTCAAACAACTGCTCTGTCGACTAAGTTTTGTATTTAATTTGTGATGCCTTATTAGTTGTGATTGGCATTTCGAATCATGCAGCCCTTATTATCATTTACGAAATGTTTGAGATTTTATGTTTTTCTCCAATGGACAGGATTGTGTGTCATTCTTGTTCGATGCTGAAACGTCCAATTGCACAACATTTAGCTATTTCGTACCAAGCGAATCAGGAGACAATATGGAACACTTTTACGTCAAGAAAGGTGACTTCTTTTTTTTCACTGCCGTCATCGAATGCTATATTTTCGAGATGCAAATATTTTGTAAAGGTTAGCAATTTATTGGACATTAGAGAGACATTTGACAGAACGCACAAAATATCTGAATGATATAGATCTATAACCACAATAGCGATAGGTATATATTATGGTTGAACATATTTATTCTACATGTAACTATTAAATTCCTCCGAGAAATCGTCACTATGATAGTAATTAACATAATTATCGTACCATCACAAGCGGCAGTAAAGAAAAACAATGACGAACGTCAATCGACAGATTGACCACAATTATTTAGAGCAAAAGGAAACAAATAAAAAATTGGAACAACTCAAGTAATACGACGAAAAAATTCCGATATACCGTGTACGGTACAACATAAAGTATACCAACACTAATTATGAAATTGCGAAAAACAAAATAGATATACTAAGAGATGAATGTACGTATTTGAAAATGGTAAAGTGCTAACTGACTTGTCTGTCTGTTTAATATGCTCAACGCTTCCCGCTTGAATTATCAACTTCATTTGGTAATGTGGAACAGTTATTTTCTTCATGCTTGACGAAAACATGTTTTGAAATGTATTTGCTTGATCTTTATGTAGATTTGCAACAACGTTTTTTAAACCCAGTATTCCCCCTGTTTGTTCTCTATGGTGGCATATTTCTGCCACCAGTTAACTACTTAATTGACTAGATAATTATGCAGTTATCACGTTAAAGAAACAAGATAACTACTTAATTAACTAGATAATTATGTGGTTAACTAGATAAGTATCGTGTTAAATTATCATACCAGATAACTATCTTAACACGAAAAGTTTTCTGTGGCTACATCTGCCTCCACTTACCCACTTAAACCCAGTACGGACACTCTATTTAACGAATTAAGTGTCTAGTTAACGTCATAATTATCTTGTTAATTATCTAGTTAACGAGATAAGTAACGCATTGGCTACATACTTCGTAGGTAACTTTTGAGTAGTTAACGTGATAAGTATATATTTAACTCGTAGTTTTATAGTTAATCAATTGATTAACGAGTTAAGTTTCTAGATATCTAGTTAACTAGATAATTAACTAGTTAACGACTTAATTAACTGTATGTAGATATTTATCGCGTTAACTACTTAACACTTATCTAAAATAGATTGGTGTGTAAGTGGTGGCAGTTGTAGGCACTATCAGACAATTTTTCATGTTAAGATATTTATCTGGTATGAAAATTTGTACTAATCTAGTTAACCACATAATTATCTAGTTAATTAAGTAGTTAACTGGCAGAAATATGCCACCATAGTTCTCATCAATTCTCCTTCGTTGTCCTTCATAGTAGCTCAGGCCATTCCTCGCGCCTCTGTTTCTGTGCGTGTATACCCTTGTATCTCCTCAAATGCCTGATCTTTATGGACTGCTGTTTTCTCGATGGTCTATGTGGGGTGACATTGTCTTATGTATGGGGCGTTCCCTGTCGCAACTTATTCTCTTTTTCAGACAATATATTTACAAATTCAACACAAGATTATCAAATAGTTATACATATCGAATTTCAAAGATTTCGAAGCAGTGAACAAATACGTGTCCATCGATATCGACTTAATATTAAATACCAGCGATTATATATATTTTAATTGGTTACGTCATTCTTATATTTTCATAATAGTACTGTAACCTTTTTTCAGGATGGCTGCCTAAAGTTATATGTGAATCCGACGTGCCTGATAATACAAGTTATGTGAATGTTGCTCTTGGAAAACCAGTGATACTCAGTTCAATATGGAACGCTGCATATTATGGTAGTCTCATGGTATGATAATATTGATAAGTTTGACCTGCGAACCTTACCTCTTTAAAGCAGTACAGTCTGGTTCCGGTTTGCAAGATGTCATAGTTTGCAATAACATAAAATACAATCGAATACGTGTTTGAATAATCCAAAATGAGAGAAGGTAGTAGATATACAGCGAGCAATTACATAGTAATATATTCAAGTGATGAATCTTTATAAAGTGGCAAAAAGCAACAGTTCGAAATTTTATACTTTTACCTCTGGAACGTGTTTAACGATGATCGTTATAAACATGGCGTCGCACGACACGATTGTAAAGTGATTATTTTTAAATCGTACATGTTTCTGTAAGATGCACAAACTGTTCAGTGATTTGGGTCATAAACATAATTAATTTCACTGTGAATTAGTGGATAATACTTCACCGTTATTCCACGGTAACCACCGGAAAGCATGACAAAATGTGTTATATATTATACAGGTGGATGGAAACCGAAGTCCCAGAATGCCGTGCGCTCACACTCTTCTTCAGCATAATCCTTACGCCTTAATTGATTTGCAGCAGAGTTACTATGTGATCTCTTTCTATCTAGTAAACCGTGGTGACTTTTGTTGTACGTAGTTGTTTCCATATATATGTATTATATATTTCTCTTACACAACTAAAACAAACAGACATAGTTGTGAGGGGCGGAGATCTGATAGGAAGGCCGCGAGTTAAAATCTTAAATATCTAGATAAAATATGCACAATGTAAGTTATAAAGTTGTTTCAAACTAAAAAACGAGGCATATTGGTCGAGGGATAGAGTCCTGATCCGAAGGTCGTGATTTAAGCCTTCATACTGTTTGAACACGACAGATTCTCTAATCGTTGTTTGAACTTCTGTACATATGTGTATTTCATACAATGCAAATGTAGCGTTTCACGATTGGCACTATGATCATATTCGATTGTATATCTTAGCAAAATATTGACGCAAAACATTAAAGTCACCGCAAATGTTGTAACCTGACGTAGTATTGTGAATGAATATCGCTATGAGGAAGATGGAGTTAACGGTTGCTTAAACTTGATCACTCGTTGTTGTTTTATTTCCGATAACAGCTTCAGTCGTTATTTAATGGTACACTTATTATTCGTCTTTACTGTAACGAAAAAATGTAAATGAAACCAATGCGATGTTTTACGCATTTTTTTTTCGAAAACCATACTTGTCGCTGTAATTCAGTTGCGAATACAGTTGATGACATAATGACTTTTCCCACTGACAATTCTATCGTCTTCATTTTCTTCCAAAAAAGTATGGACAACACAGCTGCAGCGCGCAATAAAATTGATTATTTCTAACAATACCTACAGTTCATTATTTCCGTTCAAACGTTTATGCTCATGTCCTCGCCAGAGCTGGGGAAGATTGTATTTTGCAATTGTAAATTTGTACAGTTTTAGAACACGACGAGTGTAGACCAAGTCACAGTGTTTGCATGTGTGTGACAATTGTTTTCCATTTTAGCACAGCGACTTCATGATTTGAAACTACTTGTTGGCAATGATACTAACAATTTGAGTGTGTGTATTGATTACCCCACTACCATTGGTAGGAGTTGTACATTCAGAGTCTCGACCCTTTGTCAAGGACGTTATGTAAAACTTCAGCTGTTCACAAGAGAATATCTGCACATTTGTGAAGTCGAAGTTTACGGTACTTTGTAAAAAGATGGATTTCATTTTGTTTTGTAATGTCCAATATATATAATAATTTAAGAAAAACACATCCCATCTTATTAGAACTAGCCTGAAGTAGACATAACATGATTAAATTAATTGAGCTAAATAATTCTGATTAGTAAGAACTTATTAAATAAAAACATCTAGGCCAATTTGAAGTTGATGCATTCAAGTTAAGAAAATATTTGATAAACAGAAATGTGGGTGACTTGGTATTAAAATAACTCTTATTTATCTTTGTATCACCTTTGTTGTTAATTAAAACGATTGAATACTTGGAGTACAGAAATGTAATGAACCATACCATTTGTGACCTTGTAATTACGTTTTACCAAAGTCAACCTGTCAGTGATAGTTAGACAGCATTTTATCCCTGAAAATCTCATTGTTGAGTTGATTTTAAAAACTCATCTTAGCACTGAACATATTCCCATGTTTACCCTTGCAACAATATACCCATACATGTTTACCCTTGCACCAATATTCCCATACATGTTTACTCTTGCACCAATATACCCATACAAGTTTACCCTTGCACCTCCTCCGTGCTTAATGTTTTGTAGACTGTTATTTTCTTGAGGTTCTGTTTGGGGTGTCATTTTCTTGTGTATGTGGCGTTCCCTGGAACCAATTATTCTCTCTAATGTTGTACAGGTGGGACCATTGTTAAATGAAAAACTGCTTTACTTTCTAGATTGGATGAGTCAACAGTGTGTGTGTTTGTCCTCACATGTATTCGTTAAGAATGTAATGTATATATTGATACTGATATTTGGTGCGTGTATTTGGCTAATAAGTATTGTTTTATTCTTCATATTTTGTGGAATTACACCCTGGCATTTAACGCAAACTTGTAGCAGGACAACAAAGTATTCTGTAACAGGAATGTCCCCAATACCACCTTTCATGATTTTATTTACAACATACACATTTGTATTTTCACCGTATTAATATATTTTACGACAAATATGTGTCCGCTAACATTTTGTTCACTATACTACAAATTTATGAAAAAAGTTAAATAATGCGCCCTGATGATTTATTGCGCACAATAAGAGTGTTGAACTTATAAATATGTATTCATTGGGACCAGTATAAAATCATGTAAGATTTCCGGTACTATGGTTACGAGGAGAATGTCATTGTATGTAACCGGGAGTGCCATGTAATTAAGTCGTAATCTTAAAAATAATTAAAATTAATTATACCACTATGCCTATGAATTCGGAAGCATTTTCTAACATTTAATGAACTCACACGTGCGTCTTCATCTATTAACGATTTTCTCTTATTGATCTCGAGTTGAAGCTATTTTTTAACCAAGCCGAACATGTGTGTACACAGATCATTTGGCAAGTACATGTATACAAACCTATGGTATTGAGCGTAAATGGAAATTTTTTATTAAATGGACATTTACGCGAGTTCGTACCTTGTTTTCTACATTATTTTTAAGATAATTCAGATAGGTCTGATTTCCACAAGTCATATATTTATCTTTTTCCATGGCGTGTAAATATGGCTTATGATATATACCAACATAAACATTTTTTTTATACGAATTGATTTTTATTCTGATCAAATGAAGTACACACCCTCGTCATTTGTGCATTCGACCACTCAGAGAGCTTTATTACTTACGGTGGAGGTCATTTGAGGTCAATCGTCAAACGGGGACATTGATAGTGAACTATCTCAACGAGACTTCGCTATAATGAAAACAATTGTTTAATTGTAAAAAAATGACACTGATTGCTCAGAATTGGTTGTATCATAAGTTAGGTAAATGTTCTACCTTCCGAAATCAGTCCGATTTAATACCTAGTTCATAACAAAGAGCAGCGGTAATGCTCATGTATCAATTCGCGTTCAATAACACGGGTTTATATATAAGTAGACTATGAACAAGGCAAACGTCTAAATATGCATTTTTGGTTCGCTCGTGATAGATTGGTTGTTTTGTTGACTATTACGTTAGATGTATTACACTTTAGAATAGAATATATTTTGTCTGAACAAAGTTTCATTGACATATACTCGTACGTGTATAACAATATTTTTGAGAATTATGTTAACTGACATTATAAATATATGCATTATAAGTAGCATAGTATTGTACATGTATGCATATTACCTTCAAATTTCTACATTTTGAGGAAACATGAATTCACATCACATTTAATTATCATCTTGACAAGTTTGTGTCATTTATAACCTTATCCGTATTGTATTGTTTTTCTTAATGCTCTTGTCATATTATGTTAAATCATACTCATTGGACTTGACAGAAATTCTGGAAATAAACTGCTTCTTCTTAAAAAACGTTATTTTCTTGATTGCTTGCTTAAAAAAGTATGTGTTTGTCCTCACATTTAGTCGCTAAGAATGTGGAGTATTTATTTTGATACCAGTCTTTGTTACCTGTATATGAATCACACCGTGATCACCATCTTCGGATAAGTTCGGTTTGAAGGCATTTAATGCAGATTGAATGATAATAGGTAACAAAGAGAATACAATACAACAGGTAACGACACATACGCAAGACAATGCCTCCCCACACAGACCTCCGGGAAAACAACAGTCTACAAAACCTCAGGCATTGAGGTGGTGCAAGGGTAAATAATTATGAGTTAATAAGGCTTTGCACTGTATAACTAATTCATAGTTCACAAATGATGAATTAAAAAATGTGCAAATGCCCATTTCAAGTCAGCCTGTACTGGGATCTTGGTACACTGGACAGATAACTGTTGAGTTGGATCACATATTACATAAGAAGGAAAATATAGGCGGTAAGGTTTACTGAAATACAATCACACCACCGAAGTTAATTAGGCGGTACTGACAGCCGCATAAAAATCAAAATAGAAACAAGTTCTGGAGAAAAAATATTTATTATTATGAATATAATCAGTTTATAACTGTGTGCAAAAGTCGAGTAACAACATTTATGTTGGGGTATCAATAAGAGCCGGTTGTCGGTAAAATTAGCCGGTAACTTATGCCTACTTTTCTTGTACGAGTAATTATGATTGATGGGGTACCCCCAGACCCGTTCTACTTTTGTTCCAAAGCCTTCGGTCTTTTATACCTCTGCAAAACATCAGACTCAATATAGTTGGCGTTCTTGGGAAGCTGTTCTAGTTCAGAGAAGGATGTCAGGAGGGGGGCAAATTTCATGTCATATTCACATATGTTACGCAAAGGGTCTGATAACTTTCGACTTCATTTGCTGTTAGTAGTGACCAAATACATACTAGTGCTTTTCTAAAATTTTAAGGTTCTTGGGAATATAGGTTATCAACACGCTTGTTGGCAACTGTGTACGATGATCAGACAACAATACACCTGACATGTGATAGAAATCTTCAAACTGGAATTCTGAAAATTTGACATACAACATAAATAACAACTTTTCTAATTATCTAGAACATATTGGAAAACGAAAACAAGACTAATATACTCATACACAGAAATAGATTCGTTGTCAAAATTAATAAAAATATAACAAAAACAGAACTACGTAGACAGACAATACAGAACTAGAATAAATCACCGCAAAGGTGACCTTCAAATAAAGGAGCAATGCCAAAAATTGCTTCACAAGAAGATTTATAGCTATAGGCAAAGATGAAAAGGTTTCACACCTGTTTTCATGTCTATGTGGCCATTGTGATGTATCATGTCTTTCATGTGCGACTTTCACTCGTTTTTATAGACCTGCTGGTAATCCGGAATCGGTCATACCAGCAAGAAGGAACTCTTTAAACCTTTTTCGATTACTCCTAGTATTGAACCCCGTGCGAGCACTGAAATCAGCAATCGAACGGACAAACGGCGAATACACACTTTGTAGCAAATGAATTAGTATAAGTTTCACTGAAATTCAACGAAAAGCGCGCACAACTATTGTGACAGACAGGCAGTCATACATAATTTGGAGAGGAGACATATATTATTCATTTGACAATGATAGATTATATTTTTTCCTCATCACTCTTAACAAAGAGTTTCCTACCTAAGATTTAAATTATTCATTCAGTGAAACTAATGCCTTTAAAGCGAGTGACAAGTTGTATACGCATGGATTGGTCGTCAAAAAGCATTCCATCCTTATGCATTATGTCTAAGTTATTCTTGATGTGCATTCTTGTGTTCAGACCTTCCAACAATGTAAGTATGTATTCTATATCTTCAATCTTCAAACTGAAGGGCGTAACAATGAATACGTAAATCCACGTCGTTGGTATTGTATGTACGGTATGTTGTGTAGTTGCATATCTTCTGAGAGAAATAGTTTGCTACGAAACAGATATTAAAGCGACATTACATTTTTATCAGTCTCAAATGATGGCTATGTGGTAGTTTTTAACCACCAAAATTACATTTCATGTTACAACACGATGTTTTGTTAGTTTGATATCGTCATGCTTCTAAACAGAAGGTAGGTGATCATAGTCATCAAACTGAAATTAGGGAATATGAGGCTTCGAAAAGGATTTCTAAATTTAACATTTGTATAGCGAACTGTGCATGACATAAGGTTTCATTACATCGGAAACGTTTTCCAAACGTGTTTTTCTTGTCAGAAATTGTCACACTCAGCAGTTTATGCCTTGAGTTTTTTTCCGAGACAAGTCAGGAGTTAAATGTCCTATTACAGTAGACATTGCTCGAGCGACCACCTGTATTAGGCGACTTTTTTATTAAACGACCACTTAAATTCCCGCCCGAGCGTTTTTACTATATAAATAGTATCTATTAAACGACTTTTCTATAACGCGACCAGCGACCGCATTAAACCAGTCCCGACAGGTAAAAAATATAGTTAAATAATCCATTAAACGACCGCATGCACTTAATCCCATGGGGCATTGCACACATGATTGACAACTGCGAACAAATTAATAAACAATTAGGCGTGATAAATGCGACCTCGTAATTACTCGGCGACATATAGTTATATCAAAGGACTGAATGTCCTGAGAGGCGCTTCCAATGCATCCATAAGTACGAAGCAAGTATTTTGATATTAGATATTCAAAAATGATGAAACCGATAAATTATGTTCATATCGGGTAAATACTTAATATTTTATGACTTAACTTAATTAAATCGACGGACTGTGCATGTAATGAGGCTGTAAGGTAGTAAACCTATATTAACATTTACCTTTGAACATTTCGGTACACTATATTTTTCTTAATCATTATAGTATGCTTGCATTAATCTTGCTTATCTTGCGATTTATCTTAACCCTCTATTTGCAAGCAAAGTATGACGTGTGTAATTCGGTCTCTGCTAAACAAAAGACGACGCATCAAAAAGCAGTACCAACCTTTTTTCAGCCACAAGATACGAGTTCGAATGATTGTATCACATATCATATTCAAATTAACAAGACATTACTTTTGAAATGAAATAAAAAGCCATACGTGGTACAAAATAATATTTAACAATATCAACATCATTTGATCGAGTCCACGAGTACCTAACGTTTATTTTATTGTGACGTCACGCACGTGACTTGTTATTTCACTTGTGAGTTGTCGAAATTATTCCAGTTGTGTTATTACCACTCTTTATTTTATGCTTTCCAGTGGTTTATAGAGATTTATCAGTGGAATAAAAATTGGTATTTTCACTGTTTCAAACAGTGAAAATAACATTTTGATATTTCTCACTGTTCCGATTTTTGGGACTATTTTTTACCCCACTGGTAACCCCAACAGGGAAAATCAGTGTAGAAACTAAATTGAATTGCCTCCCTTTGTATTGAAATGAGATGACCTCTCTTTTGTACATGTACTAGAAAACAATGACGTCATCATCCGGTATATTTGTTGACTTTTCGAAGTAAGATGCGGTTGTTTTCCGCTTGTATTTCACATAATTTCGAACAAATGAATGTTCTTTATACATATTTATTTACATAGCGATATCTTGCCATGCGATTATTTTGATTTAAGTGCCTGTAACGTCGAAAACTGAAGCTACTTTATTTTTCGTCTGCAACATTTAACAATATAGCTCTAGTTAACATGGCACAGCTATTTTCACGGAAACGTCAATTCAACCACACGGAATCTAGATCAACGGGACTCTCCCAAATGGTCAGCAATTCAAATGTAAAAAAACCTGAGGTATATTATCACTAGAGAGATGGTCCCTGACGGCCCAACACCAAATATGGTAATTGAACGGAAGTTGCTGAAAATGTTCCGAATGAAGCGCAAGTGATTGTGGGATAACCTCCATTCCTGAACAGCAATTGCAGAGCCGTTGAAATCGTTTGTAGCAGTGATACCAGTTTGTGATTGACTTACGGTAGCGTATTTTATATTGATAACTCGTGCTTATCTATCAAGAAATCCATGCTGAATCTTACTTAACTGTAAAGAACTCGCAAAACACGTCTCGAGTTTTCGTCTGTTTGTAACTACTTTTCGCGACACGATATGGCTAATCTCGATCATGTCTTTCTCTCTCTTGTATTTTATTACTAATTTTGGTATCATTTTAATTGAACTAGTTCAGGGATTGACAAATCATGGTTTTGATCATTGTTTTAGTGGATATTTATAAGTTTTTATATCACTATGTCATGGTTTTATTTTTTTTTTATCAAAATACAGAATGATGATGCCTTGATAATGGTTGCGTGAAAAGTGAAGCGTGAGAGAGTTTACTCCAGATGACATGAGAAATGTAAAGTTTCAGGTATGAATTAACAACAGGAATTTGAATCTGACATTAAATGCATTGAAACTATATTACAATTTAGACAACTAAAGAAATTTAATTTACCATAACACAGTGCTTCCTGCATCAGGCTTGAACCCAAGACCCCTACAACACAAATACCATGCTCTACTAATATTGTTATATGGGCTGCTGTGTAATCCAATATTTTAGTCATTTAAGGCATAACGGCATTGAGCAGTCGAATGCCACTGCCACCATAATAGTAATTGAAGTGGAAAAGTACATCCGATGTGAATTGAACCCAAGACCTCTCTACATTTGACTGAGCTTACTGGCAGTGTCCAATTATTCTCCACTGCACTGTTTACACTTCTAGCTAGTTAGAAAAGTGCAACTGATATGGGGCTTGTACCCTCAGCACCATGACAGTACATGTATTCTTATTTCTAGTGCATTTCTGCGCCACGCAAAAGGATTTGAATTGATATGGTGACATAGAAGTGAGTACCAATGATGTACTAGGGAATGATCTTGATGGTTTAAAAAGCTTAACAATTCTTAAGGTGGCTGAGGAATTCCACCTTCTGGTCTACTTCATCTTGACCTTTGCCCCAGTGATCCCAAAATCAGAAGCTTTCATCTACAACCTGTAGGCTATCATCCTACAAAGTTAGGAACTGGAAGTCAAAGGATACTGGAGTTATCATGCAGACAAGGATTTCCACAAAATGATCAGTTTGACCAAGTAACCCCAATTCAATAGGGTGCATCGACTACCCGATTGCAATCATCCTACCAAGTTAGGACCTGGGAGGCCAAACAGTATTGAGCTGAAGTGGGTAAAAGTATGATTAAAAGACCGCCCTACCTATATCAACACAAACTCCCTTCACTTGTGAAAAGGAGGGGGTGGGGTATAAAAAGTGTATGCTTCAATTCTTGTGAAGAACACAGTAGATTAAGCTGTACACATTTGTATCAAACCAATCATAGACAGGCAAGCAGAAGTTGTTCCATTGAGAAGTCTTAGATCATGGACCAAGTTTTTGAGTTCATTGTCACAACTATGTAAAAAACTAGATTGCTTGCTAACTCCAGACTGAACTACCTTGATCTCATTCATAATGCTAATGGTACTATTATACAGTGCAAAATAATTATGCCTGTACATGTTCTCTCTTAAAAGCTGACAGCAATGGTTTGTATTTCACTGAATTGTGATTCTTGATTTTTTTCAGATTTTAGCCAACAACTGGAATTGTTCTGTCTGAAATTCTACCAAGAGGCTTTGATAGTACATGTACCCATAGTCATAATGTCTATCCATGAGATATGTATTATAATGAAAAGCCATGCTGTGGCCAGTGGGTAAGTATTAAGGTGTTCATGTGTGGTACATGCCACTACATTTACATGTATAGTACATGCCGGTATTCATGCCGGTACATTTTCCATGTATGGTACATGACGGAACTTATTCATGTATGGTTCATGCCAGTACATATTCATGTGCAGTACACATTCATGTTTGGTACATTCCGGTACTAATTCATGTATGTTATTGCCAGTTCATGTATGGTGCATGCCAATTCATGTATGGTACATGCTGGGCCATGTAAGTTACATGCCAGTTCATGTATTGTATATGCCGGTACATGTAAAGTACATGCCAGTTCAGGTATGGTACATACCAGTCCATGTATGGTATATGCCAGTCCATGTATGTTACATACCAGTCCATGTATGGTACACACCGGTCCATGTATGGTACATGCCAGTCCATGTATGGTACACACCGGTCCATGTATGGTACATGCCAGTCCATGTATGGTACACACCGGTCCATGTATGGTACATGCCAGTCCATATTGATGTATGTTACCTGCCGGTACTTATTCATGTATGGTTCATGCTGGTACATGTTAATGTATGGTAACTGCCAGTCCATGTAGGTACATGCCGGTACATGTTCATGTTTTGTACATGCTGGTACATATCCATGTATGGTACATGCTTGTACATATCCATGTATGGTCCAGTCCATGTTTGGTACATGCCAGTCCATATTTATGTATGTCACATGCTGGTACTTATTCATGTATGCTTCATACTGAAACATGTCCATGTATGGAACATGCTGGAACATGTTCATGTATGGTACTTGCTGGTACATGTCCATGTATGATACATGCTGGTACATGTTTATGTATGATACATGCTGGTGCATGTTCGTGTATGGTACATGCTGGTACATGCCAGAACATGTCCATGTATGGTATGTGCCAGTCTATGTCTTGTACATGATGGTACATGTTTATGTCTTGTACATGCTGGTACATGTCCTTGTATGTACATATCCATGTATGGTAAATGCCAGTTCATGTATGGGACATGCAAGTCCATATTTATGTATGTCACATGCCGGTACTTATTCATGTTTGGTTCACACCAGTACATGTTATTGTATGGTACATTACATGCTGGTATGGTACATGCCAGTACATGTTCATGTTTGGTTCATGCCAGTACATGTTATTGTATGGTACATGCCTGTTCATGTATGGTACATGCCAGTACATGTTCATGTTTGGTTCATGCCAGTACATGTTATTGTATGGTACATGCCTGTTCATGTATGGTACATGCTGGTGCATTTTTATGTACAGTACATGCTGGTATGGTTCATGTATTGTACATGCCAGTACATGTTTATTTTTGGTTCTTGCCAGTACATGTTATTGTATAGTACATGCCTGTTCATGTATGGTACATATTGGGGCATGTTTATGTACAGTACATGCTGGTATGGTTCATGTATGGTACATGCCTGTTCATGTATGGTACATGCTGGTGCATGTTTATGTACAGTACGTGCCTGTTCATGTATGGTACATGCTGGTGCATGTTTATGTACAGTACATGCTGGTATTATTCATGTATGGTACATGCCTGTTCATGTATGATACATGCTGGTTTATGTACAGTACATGCTGGTATTGTTCATGTATGGTACATGCCAGTACATGTTCATGTTTGGTTCATGCCAGTACATGTTATTGTATGGTACATCATACATGCTGGTGCTGGTGCATGTTTATGTACAGTACATGCTGGTATTGTTCATGTATGGTACATGCCAGTACATGTTCATGTTTGGTTCATGCCAGTATATGTTATTGTATGGTACATGCCTGTTCATGTATGGTACATGCTGGGGCATGTTTATGTACAGTACATGCTGGTATGGTTCATGTATGGTACATGCTGGTACATGTTCATGTCTTGTACATGCTGGTACATGCTGGTGCATTTTTATGTACAGTAAATGCTGGTACATGTTCATGTTTGGTTCATGCCGGTACATGTTCATGTATGGTGCATGCTGGTACATGATCATTTATGGTACATGCTAATACATGTTCATGTATGATACATGCCAGTAAGTGTTCATGTATTGTTCATGCCAGTGTGTGTTCATGTACAGTACATATCCATGTATGGAACATGCTGGTAAATAATGTTCATGTATGGTACATACTGGTACTTGTACATGCTGGTACATGTCCATGTATGGTACATGAAAGTATGTGTCCATGTATGTACATGCTTGGTACACATCCATGTCTTGAACCAGCATGTCCATGTATTGAACAAGCTGGTACATGAAGTATAGTAAAAATTCAAGTATGGTACATAATGGTACATGTCCATGCCTTGTACATGCTGGTACATATCCATGTATGGTGCATGTTCATGTATTGTACATGCAGGTTCATGTTCATGGATGGTACATGCAGGCAGTGTTCATCGATGGTTCATGCTGGTACGCGTTTTTTGGATTGTACATGCTGGTACATGTTCATGGATGGTACATGCCGGTACATGTTCATGGATGGTACATGCTGGTACAATTCCATGGATATTACATGTAGGTAAATGTTTATGAATGGTACATGTTCATTGATGGTACATTGCTAATGTGTGTTCATGAATGGTACATGCTGGTACATGTTCATGGATGGTACATGTTCATGGATGGTGCATGCCAGTACATCATCCATTGATGGTATATGTTCATGGATGGTTCATGCTGGTATGTGTCCATGGATGGTAAATGCTGGTATATGTCCATGGATGGTACATGTTCATGGATGGTTCATGCTGGTATGTGTCCATGGATGGTACATGCTGGTATATGTCCATGGATGGTACATGTTCATGGATGGTACATGCTGGTATGTGTCCATGGATGGTACATGCTGGTACATGTCCATGGATGGTTCATGTTCATGGATGGTTCATGCTGGAAACTTGTCCATGGATAGTACATGTAGGTACATGTTCATGTATGCTACATGCTGGTATGTGTCCATGGATGGTACATGCTGGTATATGTCCATGGATGGTACATGTTCATGGATTGTACATGCTGGTATGTGTCCATGGATGGTACATGCTGGTACATGTCCATGGATGGTTCATGCTGGAAACTTGTCCATGGATAGTACATGTAGGTACATGTTCATGTATGCTACATGCTGGTAAATGAACATGTTTGCTACATGCAGGTAATTGTTCATGGATGGTACATGCAGGTAATTGTTCATGGATGGTACATGCTGGGGCATGTTCATCGAAGGTCAATGCTGGTACGTGTGCATGGATGGTACATGTCCATGGATGGTCCATGCTGGTACGTGTTTATTAATGGTACATGCTGGTATATGTCCATGGATGGTACATGCTGGTACATGTCCATGGATGGTACATGTCTATGGATGATACATGTCAGTACATGTCCATGGATGGTACATGCCAGTACATGTCCATGGATGGTACATGTTCATGGATGGTGCAGGTAAGTTTATGTCCATGTATGGTACATGCCTGCACATATTCATTTATTTAATAATACATCTTATATGGTACATGGTTGTTCATAGTTTATGTATGGTACATGCACATTTAGTTTTTTGATACATGGTATCTTCTACATTCCACTATTGCTTTCAGGTGATGATGTAAAAATGAATCAGATTGGCATGAAGTGTATTACTGACAGAAGAACAAGGTAATTTTACTTTAATGTCTGTGACATAGTAATACAGGTAGAGTATTTATACGTTTATACGTTGACGCATCATCTAAATGAAGTGTGGTACACAATATTGTTGCTTAAAATTGCTAAGAAATTCTGTTATCCTGCTTGTGAATCTACATGAACTCTTTTCAGTGTTTTATGTCTTGATAAAGTCTTACTCTAGTTTGAATACCTGTCTCAGATGGCAGTTTAAAGGGTCCTGTTTTATTTCCAGATATTCCAGGTAACACGTGAATGCGGTGCTGGGTGGTTTAAAAGAGAAGATGATGACAACTACCTTGAAAAAGTTCTGACGAGTCATGAAAAGAAAAGAAGTCTCACCATCTACACTCAGTTTGCTCCTGTCGAGTGTGACATACATTCAAGGATTTGTTATGGCACAACTAATCAATGTAAACTTGTATGGGATGAGGGTTTATTAGAGTCATTGCATGTTTTAAGTCGTGACACTGCTGCTGGGGATGAAATTGGGTGGGAGTTTGTGTCGATGGTTTTTAATTCTGACTGTACATTTTCTTCCTTTTGTAATATTAAAACTCAGTTGTACCAAAGTAGAGACTTAAATGCAAGTTTTATGGATCAGTCAGTTTTGTTGTGATGGAACAAAAGTTGGAGTTGGGTTCAGAAATGCTAATTTTGAGGAAAATAACAAAACTAATTCATATATTACAATTAATGATACTTAGCACTGCAGAATGGACCGTTGCTTTCTGAAAAATACGACTAATTTGCATATAAAAGTTATGGTTCAAAACAGGTTAACTTTAATTTATTAGCTAGATTGGAATGGGGGAACTTAAAACTGAGGAAATTTGGTCTGCCGAAGAATTGTTAGAGAGAGTAAATCAAGTGAAACAAGTCTTACCAGAAGAGTTCCTGCAATCTTTTGAAATATTTTTTAATATGACTGAAAAATTGGCATATGTTAGCTACATCAGCATGTATTACCAGTTTCTTGCCTCCAACATTTTGTTCCAAACTTCAGATTTTAGTCACCAATTCGGACAACATCAATTGTGACATGCGTTCATATTGTCCGGAACTTAGGGATTAAATTGGTGAATCTATGTTGAACAACAATGATGTTTTACCAGGGATATCAGACTACTGTAACAGTTCCTTATTAATGAGTCATTGAGTATTTCATTTCATAATCCGGAGCCTGCTACTTTTCAACCTGGCACTTATAACCCTGCTAAATTTGGAAGGGCACATTATTTTAATCAATATGGGCTAAAATTAAGGGATGTTAGAAAGTTTACTATTGACAATGATAGAGAAACAAGAAGAAACATTGATCATGATGATGCTGCCTTAGAATTTTAATGATGTCAGAAATTGTATTCTAAAGTTCAAACTTCAGCTCCTGGTACATCTAATCTATTTTTGTGGTTATGTGCTGATCATGGTCATTGTTTCGGCTTCCACATGACTGGTGCAGAGGGCAGAAAAGATCCATCAGCATCTTTGTATTCTTCTCTAGAAATACCACCTGAAGCTGTTTTTTTATGATTTTGCATGTAATCTACAAGAATATTGTTTAAATAGGGAAAGTGGTTTTTACAAAAATGTTCGATTTTTTCATGACATATTTCATGGTTATTCTCATAAATGTTCCACTGCATTTAGGTCGTTTCGATTACAAGGTTATGAGTCTGTCAATACTGAGATATGTGAACACTTCAATAGTTTCATACAGCATATTAAAAAGTCTGCTAGTCTCATTTCTGTTTCTATTTACAATTTTTTCTGAACCAGTGGAATGAAAGAAAAAGATCACTTCAAAAGAAAAAGCTTCAGGTGGCTTTGTCGGGACTTGAATAACTATTTGTGCTTTTTTCATTTTTGATATGTAATAATAATAATGTAATAATTTCAATGTTGTTCAATATAGAAACTTAAATGAGCTATTTGTTTTTCGTGATGTTGAATTATGTCTTAGTTGTTCATATTGCATGTCAAACTAGCTACCATATTTTCATTGTTCATGTGTTTATGTCTATATTTAACAGGGCTTGAATGTATGTAACTTGACAGTGAGCACATGTCTTTGAATTTCCTTTTTGATACTTATTCATGCATGTATCTCTTTTTTCAGGTGCATCGATATGCAACCAATAGTTCAATCTATATGTATATTGTTACCTAGTGTATGACATGAAATCCCTTCAACTAAATTTTGCATCGCCTGAGCTATTGTGAGCAGCATAATTATGTCTATCTTACCAACAGTTGACTTTGCACCGTCGATGTCACAATTTCAGCCTAGTCCATCAAAGCTGGTCATAATGTTTGCCTCAATGAAACTCTGATGAGTAAGATACTGGTTCGTCTTTGGTAAAAAATATGTCTGTTGGTCAAGTAATAGATACATACTGTTAGCACTTAAGAGCATCAATATCGACTGATTTACATGAAACTAGGTCAAACGGTTTGTCTTAATAAAATATAAGTGTTCTTAGAATTTACTTTTTCAGAGATGATAGGTGCCTGGGTCATATACTCTAACCTTGTCAACATTTCTACTGGTGACTTACTGAACAAGATTAACTCTCATCCATAAAGTTTCTCTATAGCAAGTTTTAAACTAGGTCATCTTTGATGTTGAATTTTCAATATGTCTAATGTCTGATTGTATTCTATACTCTTCATGAATGTATGGAACAAAAATTCACTTTTTCAGTTATTTATTTTCTGTGTGATATATATTCTGCATATGTATGGAAACATAGTGGTGTAGGGGTAGACATCTAGCTCCTGATCTAAAGGTCATGAGTTGGAGCCCTCGTAGGTGGAGTTTTCTCACAAACTTTGCAATATCTATTTTATGAACGATTACTGGTTAGTTACCCAGGAAGCAGTCATCGAGTGTTTTAAAAGTTGTAACAAATTGTTTCACAGCAGATGTGAAATAGGTTAGTTTAAACTGAACTTAAAACTGTGGCTTCCTAATTCTTATTGTTTGTTTAATGTATGTTTGCATTGATCTGTAGATATTATTGTTTTCTTTTAGGTACCATATTATTCTTTCGATGGGATTTTTGATAGTGGGATTTAAGTAATGAACAAAATTTACGTGAATTATGGCGGTGATAATTGAAGAAAATTCAGAATAGATGGTCCGACATTTAAGTACATATACAGTCAAACCTGTGTTAAAGACCACCTGCGAACAAAGACCACTATTGTAAAACCTGTCTGCAAAGACCACCAATTTTATCTCGCATCAGACGGTTTTCAATGATATTTAATTTGTTAATAGAGACCACCTGTAAACAAAGACCACATTTTGCTGTTCCCATGGGTGGTCTTTACAGACAGGTTTGACTGTACATGTCTTTGTGTATTTTATTTATTTATTAAAAGTTTCTTGTATTAATACTCAGAAGTCAGGGGGCGGAGAGAGCCTTTTTGCTTGTCAGAGCATGGATTCTCCCTACCTCCCGCACTCGGAAACAAATATCGTTTCCATGCAAAAGAAAGAAAAAAAGAGAAAGGTTGTGGCAGCCGGCTCGCAGCACATGATTAACCTGTCTTCTGAGTACTTGAGAACTAGGGAAACAATATTTATTGATTGTACTACAAGAATAATCAAATACAAGCTTGGTTTATATTAAAATATTGAAGATGGTCCCATTGATATATTGCTTATGTATAGTGTGTGTAAAATGTATCGAAAAGTACATTTTGTTGTAAACCAAAATGTAGTAAAAAATAAAAAGTAACATTTAAATTTACCTACGTGTTTGTTGTTTTTAATAAAATATCATGTACCAATAATCATTACATAACATGCACAATTTATTTGAGATCTTGATACTTGCGTCCAAAACAAATTGAACACTAAACACATTGTGTTAAATATGTGCTGCTGCAAACCTCACACAGTATGTATATGATAAAAGAAAATGATAATGCTGGCAATGTAGCAAATATCCCTTGGAGTATCCCACAATAAGCTTTCGAAGATTCAACACGTTCGTACTTAAGTTCTCGATAAATATTAAACTATTGAGTAAAATTTATGCATGAGGCATAATGCTGAAAAATTAGACATGACCTCTGTTACATGTCAAAATACACCACAATTGTATTCTCGTTTATGTGTCAAACAAGCATCAGTGTTTAGATTCAAGCTGAGATACATATTGGTCCCAGCTTCAAAGCGTGCACTTGAGCATAATTGCCGTAGCACGTCTCGATACATTTAATGCTACAATTCCCATACACTGTCTCGCCGTAAGGCTTATATGAGGCTGCTTCAGCATTCATATACATTTATCTATGACCCATTATGTTGTCGAAACCAACCCCCTTACCACGGGAGGGCTTGTCGCTCAATGTGCTTTCGTCGTATGGGTCGTGTGCTGAACACCGATATAAGGATCGGTTTTAATATCTAACGTAGTACTACATAACGACCACTCCGCAAAACATTTCTTCCATCAACATAATTTAGATAGGATGCACTTTGACGTAGTTCGAATTGAAAACTGCATATGTGGATAAAATGAAGACATTTATAACATTTATTGCGCCACATAATAACATTCGGTTAAATATTTAGCAACACTCCTTATTAATCAAGTTGTGCCAAATACGTCTTGCTCTTTCCTCAAGCGCAACGGTGATTGCGGCGATCACTGTGATGTGATTTGGCAGTGTTACATACGCGTACTAGACATTTATACGGCACGATAGATTTTCATGAAACTTCGTATATAGGTAGATCTTGATAAGACTTGCACTAAAATGTCATCAATTCCCGGGAGGGTTAATGACGTAATCAGCTATGGGGGGTCAAATTGGGAGGGACATTTGGACCACTAAAACCTAACCCTCCCGGGGTTTGATGGGGGAATTCATGAGGTGTCAGGGTCAATAATCTTTGACATTGGACTGACACGTAACCCTATACCAATTAAAAAGTTAGCGACCCCCCTTGAAAATTTCACATATTGGGTACCCACCTAGGGTACATATTTGTCCATACATAAATGAAGCTAATTTCAGTGACCTTCATAGCGATTCAAAATATCGGTCAATTTTGGATATCTTGGTCTCAAAAGATGCCCACCCACGGGAGGTAGACACATGGATTTACTCATGGGCACCAACTTCCATATAAGGAAGTTATGCCAATTTTCCAGGCCATATTTTTATATAGTTTTCGGTCCAAATCGAGTTTATACGGACATTCTTGAATACTTTCACAGTCAATATCTCTACAAATTACCGTATTTCACGAATATAATTAACATGCTTATAAAGTTTGATTCAATATCTATCGATTCAATATAGTACACAAGTACTGGGTTCGAACTCTACGGTGGTCCGAGCTCGAACTTTGGTACCACCTCGGGGACCGAAAATATACATTTTTTAGTGTATTCGGGTGTCGCTAGGACCTTATTTCCGGTTTAGGGTCAGGAATTGTGCATGCAATTGTTGTCACAAATTCGTTTTACACATTCATGGCAATTTTAGAAAAATCAGACAGTTTGTCCGTCTGTACGAGCTAATGTATATGTCTGCGTCTGGAAAAGTCGGAGCTTTTTTTCACCAGATTTAGGGAGTGGTTGGGTAATAACCGTATATCTTTCTTATTAATCATGACTAAGAACTTATATTCACATATATGTTAGAGGTAAGTATGGGCCTCAATTACATATGGGCAATAACTCTATATAATATTCCGTTTTTGAGTTACGTCCCTTGAAAATATTTATTTATTGAAAATCAAGTTTTTCACCAAAGTTTGTTTATCATATCTCCTTTAATTATTAACTTATCTTTATGAAATAAACTGATAAATAAAGTATGTCATCATGGAATTAAGGAAATATAAACATCTATTGAGTGACTACATGTTTCCAGGGGGTCAAACTTGATACATGTGATTTCACCAAATATGGACATTCAGCCGGTCATAAAACATTTAGATATAGAATTAAGCATACTCATATAGAACAATTTCTATTGTATTCATCTAGACGAACAAAATGATGTATAACTTGCCATGTTTACGCGAAAAAAATATTTTCGCAAAAAATCACGTAAGGGTATACCCAAGCGAACATTTTTTGGAAAAAAATAATTTCTCTCCGATTTTGCTAGTTTCTTCTGGAATAATAGTTCAATCTAATACAACGTGCGGAATGTCTTCAGGCATACCAATATAAACATGTAAATAGTTCTTATTAATTTTTTACGGAGGTAGGGGTACATGTTTTTATGAAAATGTTGAAAAATCACTGAAAATTACCATCCTGTATTTATGACCTTAATGTAGCCTTGTATACTATTATATAGCAATATTAAGCACATAATTTAACAGAAGACATGTTTAACTTTAGAGAAACGGCTAAAATAATATTTATTTTCAGCTTAAATGTGGTTTTATTGTATATTATTAAGTATATGAAAATTGACTAAAATGTGTCAAAAATTATGTGTTATTACCCGCTATTTAGTTTACGTAGCTCTAAAACGTACGTTTAATGTCATTATATTTCTTCTACTTTCAGATATATGTATTACCTACAGAAATATACCTCATCGGAGATCATATGTCATCTGTAGGGCTCAGGAGAGGTGAAAGACGGAGTTCCGGTAGCTGGAAATGAAGCGATTCGTCTATATATCACTGTTAGTCAATAATAAGTCCGATCCCTTACCTCCAGGGACATCCGAGGATAATGTGTCATACATGTTTGTGTAGATATATGTACCAGGTATACACTAGGACAATTAGATTGTTTATATATGGTGATTTAGAGTCATGGTAACAGTTACACGGGATAATATAAAGAAAAAAATGAAGAAAATTGGTCATTTTAGACTAATCCAGACCCCATAGCAATCCCGTGGGTCATATAATATATATGTATTATACGTGGTTGTATAGATATTATATATAGCTACCCATACATACCACATTTATGAATATATGATATGTGTAGGAGTCATGGTGCACATTATAAGACAGTTTGCCGGGGTAATTTCGGACCCCCTTCAATAAATCCGGACACCGCAGTGATCCTAAAATCATTATTTATTGTCCAATCTTGATCAAACATGCATATAATTAAAGGAATTTCATAGTACAATGCACATAGATACCTAACTTAGTTGTTCCCAGTCTCTCAGAATGAATATTGGCATTTTTGTATGACAGATGTCAATAAAACCCAAAGAAATTCAGTTTATCCGGTTATTTCGACAGACATATTAAACCCTAAAATCATTATTTATTGTCCAATATTGATCAAACATGCATATAATTAAAGGATTTTCATAGTACAATGCACATAGATACCTAACTTAGTTGTTCTGAGTCTCTCAGAATGAATATGGGCATTCATACGTACTACTAGTACATCCAAACTGATTGAGAATCTAGCATAGAACCAGAGCAGTGTGTGTATAAAATAGTAAAAATGAAATTATGTGGTTCATGTGGATGTCAGTACATGTACATGTACTTTATTGCTAGATGCATCCTCGAGTGACCAAAAATGACGAGTCTCTTCACTTTAACAAAATTATACAATTATAAAACTATCAGTCTCGAGTTGTGTAGTGCTGTCCAGTTCATTTTTGTAAAACTAGCATCAATTGACAGATCAGCATTGAAAAGAACCAATATGGTCAACTTCGAATATAGTATTGCTTGTAATTCACTTTTTAATTATAAAACACAAACAAACTCTAAGTTAACAACTTTTATTTCCCAACGCTAACAGGAGGCATTCAATTCACATTCAGACATCTGTCACCACAACTTTTCATGCAAACTACTGCACTTTGCATTATATTATTACAGCAAACATATAGTGTTTTTTTCATTACCGTAACATGTATACTGTTCATTCAAAACATAAATTGATTTATCAAGCTTTCGGTCAGTTTAAGACAATTACAACAAATTAACATTGCCATAAGTATATATAAAACAATAATGCACCATGATAGCCTGTCTGGCGTTATTGTGAAGTTTGTATCTTTCATCAAACAAGCAAGCCTCAGACCTACTGGTTTTATTGGCCCACAATTAAAGCCATACATATTTGGTAAACATATAAAAAGAATTAATGAAGAAATGAAGATATAACAGTGTAAATATTGTTAAATATATATTTTTTTATAATATAGGGGACAATACTATTGTGTCTCATGACCCAATAAAGCTCATAACTATGCATAACAAGATTTCAAGATCAGAAATATATACATTATAACAAAGTTTGATAAAGACTGATACAGGAATTTGGTTGCTCAAGTGTAAACAATCAAATAAAAATGACAGATGGGCCTCAACATTTCTTTCAAACAATTTATGCTCCGGAGAGCCTAAATATGTCCACAAAATGATATAAAAGTTTATGTTTTGGTAATGTAGTATCCACCTCTTTTCACATCTTATCACTTCTTTATCTGATACTGTTCCTCACAATTTGAACACCAACATCTAAACCTGTAAATTACAAAACAAAAAATGAAGCTAACTAATAATGTTATTGTACAAGAAGATGCATGGTACAAAACAATATACTGATATTTTACAGTAGCTAGTATACTGATTGGTAACATAATTTATTGCACATGAATTGTATATTCAGTAACAAATGTTTTGTTAGTTGTATTTGACAATTGATCACAGCTCCTTACCGTAAGTGCTATTTTAGTTGCAATGGATACATATCCGACAAGACTGGTTCAATAAGAAACAAACATGGAAAGGTCCTGTATTGTTTATACCTGCTTTATACCTATTGCCTGTAATATTGTGAAAATATGTATTAAGCCTAAGGGGGCAGTATATCAGCGACTGAGTGAGTCATTCAGGCAATGGATAAGTCTGTCAGTCAGTGAGTTAGTGAGTCATTCAGGCAATGGATAAGTCTGTCAGTCAGTGAGTTAGTGAGTCATTCAGGCAATGGATAAGTCTGTCAGTCAGTGAGTTAGTGAGTCTTCAGGCAATGGATAAGTCTGTCAGTCAGTGAGTTAGTGTGTCATTCAGGCAATGGATAAGTCTGTCACTCAGTGAGTTAGTGAGTCATTCAGGCAATGGATAAGTCTGTCAGTCAGTGAGTTAGTGAAAGTCTGTTGTTCGGTCAGTCTCAAAACCTGTTTAATCGGGAAACCCCTTTAAACCGGACATTTTGTCCGGTCCCAAGCTGGTCCTGTTTAAAGGGGTTCCAGTGTAGTGAACCTCAGACAGTTAATCTGTCTAAGTCAGACAGTTAGCAACCAAATGTCAATCAGTCAGTAGATTAATCAATCAGTTGGTTGGTCAGTGTAAATCAATCAGTCAAGCAATCAGTAAGCAAATTAACTTCAGCCAGGTAGGTAATAAGTCAATTACAAGCAGCAAACCTCTACAATTAGTGAGTTAAACAATACATTTTACCAACCTCCAAGTGTCTATGCAAAGATTTTGGTTGTAAGATGTGTTTGTACCAACTCCCATCATCCTCAATTGTCCAGCTTCTGACTGTAAAACCACAAGTAGGAAAATACTGCTCTCATTAACAGAACATAAAAATCCACAGTCACACCTTATGAAAACTGAAAAATAATTATATAAACAATAACCCAATGAAGTGATGTAAAATCCAAGATATGATATGGAATATAAGAAAAACATATTTTATTAGATCTTGGCATTAGCAAGCACTGATTAACTGGAGTGTCCCATTACAATTTAGATATATTCACTCATTACAGAAAAAATAGTTATAAAAGCACTTAACACATTATTGAACAATCCACGGTGCTTTTAAAACTGTTTTTCGATTCATTCTTAATCATAAAGGGTCTCAGTATCCTGTCTATTCGAGAACATTATATACAGTAAATCTTCAAAACAGCATTATTCATAATAATAATAATTTTAAAAAAAGGAAGAAACTAAAACATAATTTAAATAAATGATTTGTTTATTCTCTTACACACATGAATATTATACAGACACGATTGTAAACAATTAAAAATTCCCGTTTGGACTTCATTTAATATTTAATAGATCCATTAAGTGATTTGTTTGTCACATAAGTACATGTAAACTGTATTGTATATAGTACAACCATCAAGTAAATATCACTACATGCGAATAACACGTGTCACCAATCTAACCTGTCAACAAACAATATTTCACCAGTCAGTCAGTGTGGGCACCAGTCAGCCAGTGAGTGCACCAGTCAGAAAGTGAGTACACCAGTCAGCCAGTGAGTGCACCAGACAGCCAGTGAGTACACCAGTCAGTCAGTGAGGACATTACTCAGTCAGTGAGGACATTACTCAGTCAGTGAGGGCATTAGTCAGTCAGTGAGTGAACCAGTTAGTCAGTGAGGTCATTAGTCAATGAGCACACTAGTCAGTCAGAGAGGACATTACTCAGTCAGTGAGGTCATTAGTCAGTCAGTGAGTGAACCAGTCAGTCAGTGAGGTCACTAGTCAGTCAGTGAGTGCACTAGTCAGTCAGTGAGGGCATTATTCAGTCAGTGAGGTCATTAGTCAGTCAGTGAGTGCACTAGTCAGTCAGTGAGGGCATTATTCAGTCAGTGAGTGCACTATTCAGTCAGTACACCAGTCAGTCAGAGAGTGTATTTGTCAGTGAGTGAGTACACTAGTCAGTCATTGAGTGCACCAGTCAGCCAGTGAGTGCACCAGACAGCCAGTGAGTACACCAGTCAGTCAGTGAGAACATTACTCAGTCAGTGAGGACATTACTCAGTCAGTGAGGACATTACTCACTAGTCAGTCAGTGAGGGCACCAGTCAGCCAGTGAGTGCACCAGACAGCCAGTGAGTATACCAGTCAGTCAGTGAGGGCATTAGTCAGTCAGTGAGGGCATTATTCAGTCAGTGAGTGCACTATTCAGTCAGTCAGTGCACCAGTCAGCCAGTGAGTGCACCAGTCAGTCAATGAGTGCACCAGTCAGTGAGTGAGTGCACCAGTCAGTCATTGAGGGCACCAGTCAGTCACCAGTCAGTCAATGAGTGCACCAGTCAGTGAGTGAGTGCACCAGTCAGTCATTCAGGGCACCAGTCAGTCAGTGTCAGCCAATGAGTACACCAGTCAGTCAGTGAGTACACTAGTCAGTCAGTGAGTGCAATGTTCAGTCAGTGAGTGCACCAGTCAGCCAGTGAGTACACCAGTCAGTCAGTGAGGGCATTAGTCAGTCAGTGAGGGCATCAGCCAGTCAGTGAGGTAATTAGTCAGTCAGTGAGGTCATTACTCAGTCAGTGAGGGCATTATTCAGTCAGTAAGTGCACTATTCAGTCAGTCAGTGCACCAGTCAGCCAGTGAGTGCACCAGTCAGTCAGTGAGTGCATTTGTCAGTCAGTGAGTGCAATAGTCAGTCAGTGAGTGCACCAGTCAGTCAGTGAGGGCATCAGTCAGTCAGTGAGGGCAACAGTCAGTCATTGAGTGCATCAGTCAGTCAGTGAGTGCATCAGTCAGTCAGTGACGGCAATAGTCAGTCAGTGAGTGCACCAGTCAGTGAGTACACCAGTCAGTGAGTGCACCAGTCAGTCAGTGAGGGCATCAGTCAGTAAGTGAGTGCATCAGTCAGTGAGTGCACCAGTCAGTCAGTGAGTGCACCAGTCAGTCAGTGAGTGCACCAGTCAGTCAGTGAGGGCATCAGTTAGTCAGTGAGGGCAACAGTCAGTCATTGAGTGCATCAGTCAGTCAGTGAGTGCATCAGTCAGTCAGTGACAGCAATAGTCAGTCAGTGAGTGCACCAGTCTGTGAGTACACCAGTCAGTGAGTGCACCAGTCAGTCAGTGAGGGCATCAGTCAGTCAGTGAGTGCACCAGTCAGTGAGTACACCAGTCAGTGAGTGCACCAGTCAGTCAGTGAGGGCATCAGTCAGTAAGTGAGTGCATCAGTCAGTGAGTGCACCAGTCAGTCAGTGAGTGCACCAGTCAGTCAGTGAGTGCACCAGTCAGTCAGTGAGGGCATCAGTTAGTCAGTGAGGGCAACAGTCAGTCATTGAGTGCATCAGTCAGTCAGTGAGTGCATCAGTCAGTCAGTGACAGCAATAGTCAGTCAGTGAGTGCACCAGTCTGTGAGTACACCAGTCAGTCAGTGAGGGCATCAGTCAGTAAGTGAGTGCATCAGTCAGTGAGTGCACCAGTCAGTCAGTGAGTGCACCAGTCAGTCAGTGAGTGCACCAGTCAGTCAGTGAGGGCATTAGTCAGTCAGGGCACAAGTCAGCCAGTGAGTACACCAGTCAGTCAGTGAGGGGATTAGTCAGTCAGTGAGTGCATCAGTCAGTCAGTGAGGGCATTAGTCAGTCAGTGAGGGCATCAGTCAGTCAGTGAGTGCACCAGTCAGTCAGTGAGTACACCAGCCAGTCAGTGAGTACATCAGTCAGTGAGTGCACCAGTCAGTCAGTGAGTGCATCAGAAAGTGAGTGCACAAGTAAGTGAGTTCATCAGTCGATGAGTGCATCAGTCAGTCAGTTAGTCAATAAATGTTTCAGTCACTGAAACAGTCAATGGAGAAGTCAGTCATTGATTGAGGCAGTTAGTCATTTAGTGATATATTGAATCAGTCAGTATGTGAGTCAGTATTTCAGAGAGTAAGTCAGTCAATGAGTCAGTCAGTGACTGAGGCAGCATGTGAGTCAGCCAGAGAATAAATCAGTCAACCAGTAATACAGTGTGTTAGTCTGTGAGCAAATCATTCGGTAAGAGCGAGTTAGGTATGTCACTGCCTATAGTCATTCAATGAGTAAGTAAGCCATTCACAGCGAGTGACATGGTAGTGAATATCAGACCGTTAACCTGTACAAGTCACACACTTAGCAAACAGTAAGTAGATTAGTCAATCTGTTAGCAAACCTGTGAGTTAAACAATTGATTTTACTAACCTTCAAGTGTCCATGCAAGGTCAGATGTTTTTGTACCAACTTCCCCCCATCCTTCTCAATTGTACAGCTTTGACTGTAATACCAAATAGAAAAGGATTGCTTTCATTTATAGAATATACACTTTATAAACGATAACTCCTTAAACTTTTAAGTTAAAGTGGTGTAAATTCAATATATGATATGGAATATAAGAAAAACATAATTTACTAGATCTTGGCATTAATTACCATACGTGTATGGGCATGTACAATACATGAACTGGCATGTAACTTACATGGCCCAGCATGTACCATACATGAACTGACATGCGCTATAAATGAACTGGCAATAACAATAACATGTACCGGCATATAACATACATGAATTAGTACCGGCATGTACCATACATGAATATGTACTGGCATGTACCAAACATGAATATGTACTGCACATGAATATGTACTGGAATGAACCATACATGAATAAGTTCCGTCATGTACCATACATGGAAAATGTACCGGCATTTACTATACATAAAAAATGAACTTGCGTATACCATACAAGAAAATGTACCGGCATGTACTATACATGTTAATGTACTGGCATGTACCACACATGAACACCTTAATACTTACCCACTGGCCACAGCAGCCCATATAACACTATTAGTAGAGCATGGTATTTGTGTTGTAGGGGTCTTGGGTTCAAGTCTGATGCAGAAAGCACTGTGTTATGGTAAATTAAATTTCTTTAGTTGTCTAAATTGTAATATAGTTTCAATGCATTTAATGCCAGATTCAAATTCCTGTTGTTAATTCATACCTGAAACTTTACATTTCAAATGTCATCTGGAGTAAACTCTCTCACGCTTCACTTTTCACGCAACCATTACCAACTGTCCAAGGCATCATCATTCTGTATTTTGATAAAAAAATAATAAAACCATGGCATAGTGATATAAAAACTTATAAATATCCACTAAAACAATGATCAAAACCATGATTTGTCAATCCCTGAACTAGTTCAATTAAAATGATACCAAAATTAGTAATAAAATACAAGAGAGAGAAAGACATGATCGAGATTATCCATATCGTGTCGCGAAAAGTAGTTACAAACAGACGAAAACTCGAGACGTGTTTTGCGAGTTCTTTACAGTTAAGTAAGATTCAGCATGGATTTCTTGATAGATAAGCACGAGTTATCAATATAAAATACGCTACCGTAAGTCAATCACCAACTGGTATCACTGCTACAAACGGTTTCAACGGCTCTGCAATTGCTATTCAGGAATGGAGGTTATCCCACAATCACTTGCGCTTCATTCGGAACATTTTCAGCAACTTCCGTTCAATTACCATATTTGGTGTTGGGCCGTCAGGGACCAAACGGCCACTGTTATGTATCTGATGAAGCGTAGCCACGCGAAGAAACCCCTCTCGCCAGACCATTCAAGACAGTTCGTGTCATCTCTGACAGTGTCAGTGACGGTTATTCATGTGCAAAACTCGTCAGTTACTACAGACTGTTTAAAAGCGTTCTCCAGATTTCAAAGTTCTTTGTTAACAAGTTATTTCCATCTTTACGTGTTGTCAATTTCATTTCCAACATGGCGTCCGCTTTGATCATTTATCGATGTGCAATGAATATTGCTACGCCATAATTTGTTGCATAATTTCGAACAAATGTTTTTTTAATTTATAATTTAATGTGAAACAATAATTAAATTGTCTCAATATTATTATCAAATTGTTGTTTTATCGATGTTTTCAATGCTGTATAGTTTAATAAATTGGTAGAGTTCGCACTATTTTGTCAGCGGTTGTGCTCGAAATCTATATGGTTGTAAAGCGGCTACAGAGGCACCGCATAGGGTAGTAAATGAGACGCTAGAGTAGTTATTGGTCAAAATAATGTTTAATTCTTTAAAAAAGCATAAAATAAAAAGAATATTAATTTAGTTGATTTCGATGGAAGATCGAATTTTATTTCACTCGTGGTCAAAAGAAAAGTATATTTTCACTCGTGGCTACGCCACTCGTGAAAATATATATTTCTTTTGACCACTCGTGAAATAAAATTCGATCTTCCATCGAAATCAACAAATATCCTCTATATATCGTATGTTATATTTAAATGCAAACTACGTCATTTTAATGATATTAACAATAATTTCTCCTATACAGTAAAACTTAATAATAGGACCACCATTGCGACCCTTAAAAACTGGTCTAAATATCGAGGTTGAATAAAGAGAGGAACAGTCTTATTGGACTTGAAAAGTGTGGTCTTAATGTTGATTTGGTGTTATTATTGAGGTGGTCTTTAAGTGAGGTTGTACTTAACATACATCTAACAACTTCTTGACAGAGAGAAATTCTAATTCTTATAAACGTGTAATTGTCATGACACATTATAACAATGTGTACTGTTAAAATGAATTGATACTGTGAAACCAACCGTGACGTTGTCTATGCTTTCATCAGGTTAAACAAAAACTACAAAATGAAAATGCGTGATGAAATCCAAGGACATCGTACACACATTATAAGAGAGAAAAATTTGCTGCAGGGAACGTCACGTGCAAGAGACAATGACTCCGCATACAGACCTCCGGGAAAACAACAATCCATAAAACATCAGGCCTTTTGAGTTGTTACAAGTTTTACAGATGTAATCATTGTTTGAATTCATTACAATTCTTCCACGTTGTGTAGTGGTTAGCATAACGGACCGGCAAACCGTAGACCTGTGTTCGATTCCCGGTAGCGCCATTGACCGGATTTTCGTGTTTCTCAAACTTGACTTTATTCCATATTCAGATATACATTGATGTAATAACGTAAAGTTAATAAAGCGTGAACTATTTTGCAGTATTGCATTATGTTGCCTTGATTATTTCAAAAGAGTCTCTGCACACCCCAGTGTTAGGTTAAAGTAATATATATTATTAAAATTTATAACCATGTCCACCAGACTATATCCAATTACAATGTCGAAATACAATATGCACGTTCATAATATGCGAAAATGAATACTCGTATAATGGCACACTATTTAAAATGTATGTATGAGATAAAATCAGCAAGAGTTGTGTTGGAAAAACTGTCGCAGTGGACATTAAAGAGAATAATTTGCTTCAGGGAACGTCAAATTCGCTAGACAATGCCTCCCCACACATACCTCCGGAAAAACAACAGTCCACAAAACATCAGGCATTGAGGAGGTGCAAGGGTAAACACGCAAGGGAACAGGGTTGCAATGAATGACCTGGCCGATCATAAAGGACAACTCATGAAGAGCAAGGAACAGAGAGGTAAATGGATGGAATACATCACGGAACAAGTCAAGAAAGCATGCAACACTATGCCGAAAGGAGGAGAGGGGGAGGGGAGAAAATGACAAGTTTATCAAGTGAAAGAGTTGTTCATGTGGAAAGGGGAATTTATCATACACATAAAACGTTAATAGAAATAATAACCGTACATCGATTAACAGGACTGTCAGTTAAACATTCGAACATTTTAAAATATTTCTACACTATTTACAACCTAAAATGTCACGACTTACATGCCAAAAATTGGCGTGTGTGACATATTAAAAAGCAGGTTTTGACACTTATCCTGATCATTCTATATCTTGGGAATAAATAGTGATTTTCAAATATGATCCGATATGATAAAGAAATAATATTGTTTTACAAAATACACCATACAATGATATCATCCTTTGGAAATACATTTAAAATGAATTCAAAAATGGAATAATATATATCTACCGGGTATCAACAAAGGTCGACTTATTTCACTTTAGCAAATAGATTCTAGTTTGCGTGCGGTAAAGGACTGATCAATATTTTTGTAACGTTTTCTTATCATACACTTTCGATTAGCGGTAGACTTAATATTAATGATTTTTATGAAGTATAACAATATATATAAAGACAAGCATAAATGAGAATAATCATAATGAATTATTTCCACGACTGTTTTCAGTCAAACTACAAATTATAACTTCGATCATAAATGACATATAGGGATATTATTGACCGAATGGTTTCTCTTCGGCCAAAAAGGAAATTAAGTATAAATAAATATCAAACTTCAAGCTTTTAAAATTCATTTTTATTTGTTATGTAGGTTATTTGTAAACAAATCAAATTACATTTGAAACCTTTACAGCAATTAACAATTAGCGGGCGCAATGCGGGATACCGATAAAGAGTACGCTACAATATCTAAAATTTAGACAAACATTATATAACAAGAGAGACTTGATGGCCCTGAATCGCTCACCTTGGCGCCTGAAATGATTGGTACTATGGTGCAACATTTTGTTGAAGTAAAGAGTCTCACAAAAGATAGCAAACATTTAATTATAAAGTATACATATCGGGAAAGTGACCCATCCCCTGGCGGCCATGTTTTTTAGTGAATCACAAAATTTAAACAATCTTGGTGGAGGGTTACCTAATTAAAATTTAGGTAAAATTATTTCAAAATTGATCATGACATTAAGATTTTTTGTGTAGTTTCCACTGGAAAAGTGGCTCTGCCCTCTGGCAGTCATGGTTTTGACAAAATAAAATAATGTTAACAATCTTGGTGGAAGATGACCAAAAGAAATGCAGGTGAAATTATATCGAAATCGAGGCCTAGTTCTTATGACACGAAGTTTCATCTATAATACAAATAGGGAAAGCGGCTCCGCACCCTGGTGGCCATGTATTCTGTCGAAATCCAAATAATTCGAACACTCTTGGTAGAGGGACACTCAATGACCATCTGTGTAAAGGTATACCGAAATTGGACCCGGGGTGTTTAACGAGAACACATTTGAAATTTTCACAAGATACATACATGTACAGGAAACATGTATGCGACCTCGCTGCCATGCTTTTTAACGAATCTAAGAAATGTGAACAATCTTGGTAGAGTGTCACCTAAGAAACATTTGTATGAAATAATATCAAAATTGGGTATGTAGTTTTTGACAAGAAGATATTTCCTCTGTATACATATAGGAAAAGGGGCCTTGCGGATATTTTTTGTGTGAAAAGAAACCCCTGGTTGATTTTTGTGTAGAGTGTCACCCTGGTAACCATTCGTTTAAATTGTGTGAAACTCCGCAAGGTGGTTTCAGACGATATGTTTTAGAAGCAAATATCGACCAATTTCTTGTTGCTGTTGTCTATCAATCGCGACGCATTGTTGTAGAGTGTTACCATATGAAGCTTGGAGCAAAGTGTCATGAAATTCTTTCTTGTGGATTTAAGAAGAGATGTTTTGAACGATTGTGGACGGACGAACGTACGGCCGTACGTACAGACGGACGGACGACGGACGAAGAACGATCAGAAAAGCTCACTTTGAGCACTTCGTGTTCAGGTAAGCTAAAAAGTGCAGTCGAAGTATACATGTTGAACTCTAATATATTGCTACAAACAGTATCTACCTGTATTGGAAAGTGACTCATTTTATTCGTCTCCTGATATGTATCCGCCGCGGACCCGTTCGAATGTTAATGTCAGTGCTATGTGGTTCGCCACTATGCCTGTATTCAAATATTAAGAAAATTCCATTAAGGATCTAAGTAGCCGACTCGTTATTTGTTCTTGACTTGTATTCGTCGCGAACCCGTTCGAATATTGTCGGTGCTAGCTCTGGGTTCTACCCATAGGTCGTTGTTCAATGTTGATGTGCGATTACTGTGCCAACATAACTGAACTACTAGTTGAAACAGTAGTGGATTCGCCCTTGAATCATTGTTTAAATGTTAACTGTTCGCTCTGTGACAGTGTTCTAGTATAAATAGTAGACAATTACCCTAAAATTCCAAATTTACCAAACTCCCTTCATTCTGATAGGCTTAGTATATCACACTCGCATGACCACCCAAACGTCATTGATCACGGCTCTACTTTCCATCAGCTAAATAATATGACGGGCCGGTCGGGTAAACATTTTCCACAGCAACAAACATGTTGCGTATTTATTTGCAAATTCACTTTAGTACATATTTGAGCAACCTGATTACATCTTGGTATTACTAGTTACATAGGAATTTGTGCATAATTGTTTCCTATTACAGACGACTTTATAATAGTCACGGGCTTACAGAAATGGAACCAATGATTCTAGCATTCCATTTTATTCCTCCTAGTCCTACTCTGATTCTGAATCCCTCGGTACTATATTTTGTATTCATACGCGCATTCAGTTGATGCAGTGTGAGGTCACGATGTGTACACATCATTGAGGATTGTTTCAAAAGTCAATTAGCAATTATAAGGATTAAAAGATCCTTTAAGCGACGGTGTACGATTTCCAACGTCTTCTTTAAGTGTCGTCATTTCCAGAAAACGTAATATGTGACATCACCATTTACTGACAGTAAGCAATATTCGCCCAATATGGCATTATGAAAACGAAGTGACCATATGGAGGCATTGTTCTTCATAGTAAACGAGTCGGATTCCCATATCATTTGAAGTCAAGGTCAGTATTGTTCAGTAATTCTTCATAACCTAACATCATTAAAGTTTCAAACATAAAACAGTAAAATTAAAACTTTTATTTAAAAACAATTAATACTACAATACAGAATGCATATAGATACATGTGTAAATATTTTCAAGCATCGTGCAAACAATATTCAGAATATTTCTATATTATGTACAATGTACGAGGGTGTTAAAAATACAAGAAAACTTGTTCTGTCGTCTTTATCAAGTACCGATATGGTGAGGCAGAAACTCGTCAGACACTAGATTAGTAAATTACAAATGCAAACAATCATATAGATGACCCCATGTTAGATAATAGGCTTCTGGCTTATTGGGTATTTTCATCTATAATAAACATTGTGTTGTCATTATTATTATTATAAATGAAGTTTAAGCATACATTATGTTAAATTTTGGTATTGTAATACGGGTATGAAGTCTCAAACAAAAAGAGCATTCTAGTAGAAATATCGTTTAGTTCGATCGCCGCTCACTTTGAAACAGGATCTATGAATATAAAAATAATATAATTCTGTTTTTTTCCAAACGCTAATTAATATTTTCTCACTCACTAGTGCTGAGTTGTAAAATATCACAAACAATCTAGTTAGTTTAATCTATCATTTAATTTTGTTCCGAAAAATTTCCGATTACATTATTTCAGAAAGTTTTCATCCGGCACATGTGTGCGCAGCTCTCCTGGATGGCTTTGTTTCTTGAGCGACAACCCCTCGTCAACAACATCATCAATTTCCTTTTAGAAAATTGTACAAGCAAGTTAATTTCTCTAAAGCAACTACTTCCCAATAACAGTCGACATTCACATCACCCAAATGGTGTTGCTCTAGAGGTCGCAATGTAATTTAATCAAATTGAATATTTTATAGAACGTACAGAACTAGCCCGACTTGTTTCTCAAAACGATTTCAGGCAAGACCATATGAGCGGCGCTGTCCGATTAGCAACCTCTTCTTTAAGTGACGCAACATGTGATGTCGATATTTGCAAACACAAAACAATATTTACTCCATATTTTCACTTCGTTTACATATTGACATATGGGGCAAATATTGCTTACTGTCGGTACATTGTGACCTCACAAGTGACGTTTTCTGGAAACGACGACACTTAAAGAATAGGTTGGCTATCGTACAGCGGCGCTCTTATTATGAAAAGCTGCGGTTACTCCAGTCTAGCAATTTGCACGTTTTGTAGGGGAATCTTTTCCATTTGTAGATACTGTTTTAATGTCACTGCGTTCTTCCAGAGTATATTCTTTCCAGCGTTGTATCTTCTTTTCCGTATCTAGTGAATCCACATGGTTATAAAGAGTCATAAAGCTGTGGGAAAAAATCGGCACAGTTAGCGCCATCAACAAGATCCCGGTGACTGCGCACAACGAAGCAAACATGCGACCAAGAAATGTTTTCGGGACCATGTCACCGTATCCAACCGTTGTCATGGTAACTATTGCCCAATACCAAGCATCCGGCAATGTCGGAACATCTTTGTGATCTTCTGATAAGTAAAAGCAGCTTGCATATATACACATACCGGCAATTAGAAACAATGCAATTATCATTAAGTCCTTCCCATTTTTAAGTATTGTGTAGGATAAAATCTTTCCTGCCCGTACATTTGCGATTGTACGGAACAGTCGAAAGGCCCTCGTCATCTGGCTATACTCGAGAACATTCAACCAAGTGTTGTTATACTGTTCATATCGATAGAGAAAAATAAACAACATGTGAAGATAAGTACTAGCCAACGCTAAAGCATCTACGATGTTAATTATAGACGTAAAGTATCGAACAATACAAGGACACGATAGTATACGCAACACGAAATCAAGCGTGAAGAATACGGTTGTTACAAAACTGCATACAACTAAAGAATATACTTTTATTTTTATCTGCGGTATTTCCCTTTCTAGAGAGTGGAGACTTACTAACACAGATTTTTTAGCGTGTGTAGTGGTTTGTTGATGAGGGAATGTCTTAAGAAGTAGTTTAATCCACGTAGTGTTTTTCTCGCCGGCTGGTGTACTCCACGTGGTGTTGTTCTCGCCGGCTGGTGTACTCCACGTGGTGTTGTTCTCGCCGGCTGGTGTAATCCACGCGATGTTGTTCTCGCCAGCTGGTGTACTCCGCGTGATGTTGTTCTCGCCGACTGGTGTAATCCACGTGGTGTTGTTCTCATCGGCTGGTGTAATCCACGTGTTGTTGTTCTCGCCGACTGGTGTACTCCACGTGGTGTTGTTCTCGCCGGCTGGTGTACTCCGCGTGATGTTGTTCTCGCCGGCTGGTGTAATCCACGTGGTATTGCTCTCATCGGCTGGTGTTATCCACGTGGTGTTGTTCTCGCCGGCTGGTGTACTCCACGTTGTGCTGCTCACACCGGTTAGTGTACTCCACGTGGTGTTGCTCTCAATGTTTTTCCATTCAGCTGATAGGGGATCAAACAGTGACTCATAAATAAATAGTAATTTAAGGACACCTTCCGCGTCTAGTTTTTCTATCAGTGTTATAGTATGATTTGAGTTTCCAGAACAAAACATCTTCATGTTGTCTTTGGTCTGGTCAGTAATATTTGAATCAGTGGCTAACAAATATTCAATGTTCTCACAAGATGTCATATCGCGACTGAAATTCGGATCTGTACTGTAAGCTAGAGTCAGAATGGACGCCAGAATCATCAGCAGCGAGATAGAGGAATATATCTGGAAAAAAACCGATGTGGAATTATTATGCTTCCAGTTTAATTTGACAATACAATTTACCTTTCATCTAAAGCAGGGCGTTTAAACGAATCATTATATACCACTACAACGTCGCTTATATCAAAGGTTCAAGTCAGAGACTGAGATACAGTAGAAATATCAGGTCCTCGGTCAGTCATATTGGACTCAGACTGAAGGGTTGCCTTAAACTAAGACCCATTTATTTACAAGTTGTTACAAGTTAGGCATACTGGTTGTGATCTCAAGGTCATTGGTTCGAATCCTAATACTGGCAAAACTGGACTGCAATCTTTATCAAGAGCGAATGTGTCACATTTATTGTTTTATAATGGAGTTAAGGACAAAATGAGAACAGATGGAAGACGCCCAAGAACATGTTAACTATTTAGTTGATGCAAGTACTATGTAGTTAAAGAAATTACAATGGTGTTGTGGGAGAAACAAGTAAAAATACTCGTTCCTATTCGTGTCATAAATGTACACATATTGTTTCATTAGAAATTATGCGTGCATGGATCCATTGTAGATTAAAAGTCCAAGAAAAGTTGTCTTCCTCACTCTAGGGCCAATAACCACGCAATATGTACCCCATATGAGCTCAGTACTGAAAAGAAATGGAATACCGTTGCGAACACTGTCGGCTTGTTAAATTCTACAATGGTCCACATCTTGGCCCGAAATGAACTTGCTTTATCACAAAACAATACGTGGATGATCGGTCGTTTTTCCTCTTGATGTTTTCTAAAATCTCGTACAATTTCATGTTCGTCCAAAAAACTTTCTAATCTGAAATCAATAAATAACTTCAGTAACATTGACATCAATAAGTAAGATTAGCACTAACATTAAAAGTTAAAATGAAGTAATAGAATCCTTGACTTATGCTTGAAATCACTTAACAGTCATCTAAACAGTAGATTAGCTAGATTAATATAGCGTTAACCACATAACAGATGTCTAAAAAATATTAACTTTTGGAATACATAGGTAGTTGGTGGCAGTTATTGGCACTATCAGACATTTTTTCGTGTTTAGATATTTATCGGAAATAAAAAATTATCACGATGTTTCAATTATATATATACAAATGTATATGTACACATATGTAGTCAATTCTTTGACTGACAACCACATACATGTCTAGTTAATTATGTAGCTAACATAGTTACAACAATCAGAGTCTTTAACGACATACCTTTGTGTTCGTTGGACAGATATATGCACTAGTGAGTGTCTAAAACACACTCGACCACAGCTTTGACAATTAAATTTATAAGCATTGGGGGAATTCATTTCTAGTACAATAAATAAAGGTCGCACTAGAACCAAAGAAATAAAACAATTAAAATAACAGGTGATATACACGTAGTCCGGTTTTATTTACTTGAGAACGGTTGTAAACAAACTTTGAAGTGATCAGCCAATGAAAATATGTTTTGCATAATATTGACCAATAGACGCTGTGTAAACAATAATGGTATTCTAAAGTAGAGTGGATACTTTCTGGTGAAGTTTAGTATATTACTATGTAACTAGTGGAAGACCATTCGGTCCCTAAAAAAAGATATTCATGCTTTCAAACAAAATGGTTAAAGAGTTAGTACATAATACCTGTTAATACAGCATTTTGATATCAACATTGGAGAGATGTTCCAGTATTCTAATTCATTCAATAACGACACTGGACACAGTGAAGCAGGTATGTGCAACTCCCCTGTCTGATAGAGGGCCAAAACCGCAGAAAAACTGTCCGATGGCCGGTCTATGATCATCGCTGATGTTGCTGGATTGCATAACGATACGAGTTTTGACGGAGGACCCATGTTCAGCTGCTCTTGCGTGATTGAAAATGTCTGACCACTTACGTCCAATTCGATTCGATTTTCCATTTTGTATTGGTCAATCTAAAAGTGCACACCATTATTAATGTTTCAATATTATAATCATAACTGTTCAATAAGATTAATGAGGACTATTTGTTTCAACCTTCTGTGCATGCATAAACATCTAAAACTTAGTAGATTATGTTACAGCAAGTCTGCAGAAGAGGAGAATCCCTTCTTGTTCCAATATGAATTATATGACATATAAAAACTATACTGACGCAAAAAGAAGCTGTGCACCTGGAATGTGCAATTTTTCAGGCAACTCTCGTAAACAGATTTAGTGAGTTTATCCGCCTACACGATGCAGTGTATATGGTCAGAAACAAAGACGAAAGCCGTTAGTTTCTTCCACTTTAAACGATTAAATTTGCACTTTTAGACTTTGTCTGTGTTATTTTCTTATGTGTTTACTGTTAACATTTTCGAATGTCTGTAATTTGTTCAATATTGATTGTGAATCGAAACAACCATTCTCGACCGTATCGCCTAGACGTTTTGTCGAATGGCGTAATTTGGAATGTCATTCCATTCTTGTTCAAGGGCAGCTTGTAGGTCACGAATGTTGATAATAAAATGATTTTTTCTTGCCCTCTGTCCAAAAAAGTCCCGTGCTCGATTGGATTTAAGTCATTGGAAAGCTAGCCGGCCATTGTGACATGTTGACGATGCATGGCGAGGTAATTTAACGTCCATTGTTATGCGGTCTTATTGACCGATTTTTCGTGTTTCTCAAACATGACTTTATTTTACATAATCGTGCATCACAACACCGGTGTAAGAGTTCAAGCTACCCCTTACACAAGTTAACTCCTGGAGGTAACCTGAACCCGATTTCAAGTCACCCCGCTCAGTTTAGATTCAATCGATGTCAAGCTGCCTCCCGATAATTCGAACTCGAATACGGAAATCGCTTCTCGGGTACCATACACTCAAGAAAAGGGTTGTCTACAGTAAAGCCATCAACCAGGTAATGTGATATATCACGTAATATATAACTACATGTATTAGTATAACTAGATATTATATTGCGTGTTTAATCATGTACGGTAAGCTATGTGTACCACTTAGTACTGTAGGCTGCTGTTTCCCTGGGGTATGTGTGGGGAGGTATTGTTTATGTATATAGCGTTCACTGTAATAACTTAATCTTTCTTTCATGCAGAAAAGTAGCTGCGAAATTTCGCAGAAGTAAGATCATAAGTTGCGAGACGGTTCTGAACGTTCAAAAACACAAACCGAATTCCAATCAGTCTAAGAGTCTATATTTTCAAAACGACTTAAATTACAACATACAAAGGCAAACCGCAAACACATTATCAAACATGTCTTTTTTCAACTACATACTAGTATTAAAGACACGTCTTGGTCATGTTCCCTGTACCACTTTAATCCGTTCTTTGCATGTGATATCGTATAGTCTTTGCATAGGCATTGCAGTTTAGCTTTATCAATATTTTAACTCAGTTACACAGTGGTTCAAACGTTTTGTTAATTGAAATCACTTAAATTCACATATTCTCTTGACTTCAGAATACGACCAAATAGTGCATTGTATGATAAACCAAGAAACAAAAACATTTAAAGTACTACAGTTGTAAGTTGCTATAAAAAGATAAAACTCTGTTTTCCATTTACATGAATATTTGTTTGACAAATGTTCGTAAATATTTCAAATAACATTTCACGAATATATTAAACTACGTCTCAGATACTGTACTGACATTGTTTTGCTTTTTGCATACAGCGTTGTGTAAACCAATCAAATATTACGTTAATCACCAAGGCAATTTCTTTTCAACCAAACAACGTATGTAACCTTGACTCTGATTGGTTAACCTTTCAATAAAGGGTACGTTACGTTACCGAAATCCACTGAATTTTGGTGAATTTACCGAAATCCATTTTGGATCTGGAGTGACCAGCAATCGTAACATCTCGGCAATATTTTATGTTGCACAACACATCTCAACCTTCAAATTGTGCCGACCATCTTTTTTCAAGACATTTCTTGTTTCGTTTTTCACTCATTTTCAATAAAACGATGCACAAGGTAAGTGTCAACACGTCAAAAGTTTCCTTTAAAGATAATAGACTGGCGTAACGTAAATAACTTTATTTTATAACTGATAAAACTGCACAGTTTCTTTTTCAGTCGGTATATAATATTATTTACATACACGTACCTTTTCATGGAACATCTTCACGAAATCGAAACTATATCGAAGACTACGATGTGCATTCTTCAAGGTAATTAACTCTCTTCAATGCAGAATTTACAGAAACAAATGCATACATAAAAGCCAGTGATAGTTGTTGATTTAATGCAAATATTCATTTAATGGTTCTATACCTTTTTAAACTATTTCTTATTCAGAAAACACACGCTAATTACCTTGACAAGTCCAGTCATACGTGGCAAAATTCGGACATTAATATCTTGTAGACTGAACGTGGCTAGTTGTTCTTAGAAGTCCTTTCACGTCAAACGACCGCGAATAATCAAATTGTTCGCGACTAAGTCCACCCTTGAGTACTTTGTACCAAATGAGGATAATTGATACCTTGTAAATACCATTATCAATATAGGATTTATTGTGGACAGCAATTTATTGAAATCAACCGTAATTAATTATTTAACTCACTTGAGATTTTGATGTTTCTATAGCTCTGTATTCGGTGCAATACAGCGGTAACTGTCTTCTCAATATAATATATTGTTACACAAAAGTATAGCACACTATGTATGATATACTGATATCTGGTAAGTCGTAGATGGAACAGATTTGATGAAAGTTTAATGTTCTTAACATTTCATTTATCATGTCAGCCACCGGGCACATTAAACAGTCGGGATGGATAATTAAGTACGTACTAATAAATATTTTAATCGTCATCCCAATGAAGGTCAAGAACAATTGAATGCCTTCATCCCAAGGGGGCTCTCTTCTAGGAAGTTTGTATACATGATTGTTAATATTAGATTAGAAAGGGATGTATGATATGGTCAATCAATACTTGCTGAAATTGTGTACATAAATATTTTAACCATTATTCGCCTTTTACATGTTTCAATAAGCGATTTGATATTACTTATAAAGCGTATCCAATCTAAATGTGTAATAACATGGGAATGTTATTAACTGAAAACAGGAAAATATTACTAACAGACAAAACTAGTAAAAAACACCCGCTTGTTAAAACACTGGAAGTTTTTTTAATTTAATGATAATACCAACATCTTTTTTCGACAAATACAGAGAAATACATTATTAATGTATTCTGTGATAATGCGTGTTTATTGAAGTTTTAACTAGATAAATTGTATTTTTCATATTTGTTTAGGTAAACGAATGAACAAAAAATGAGCATAACATGTCTTTAAGATTTTTCTTATAAAGTCATTTTTTCCTTAAACGAAAAGGTAGCGTCCATTTTCCTTAGATGAAATTAATATTTTCCTTAGAGTTAAGACTTTCTTTGCTAAAGAAATCCTTAAATGGTACTGATTTCCGGTTAATAATTTCCTTGTCTTTGGTAAGGAAAAGAAAATCTTAAGGTAAACGAATGTTTCCTGAATACCACCCCTGATTCAAGAAGACAGTTTATAGAAGGTTATCGAGTCTGACTTTATTGAACCTCTTGGAAATATATTAATGGAGTATGGATATGCTTGAAGGGCTAACTGCCAGAGCTGAGTGGTGACATAGGAAGATGATTAATTACCTTGTGATAAATATCGCCGCGAGACTAATATTTATGAAAATAATAAAATATTTAGTGACACGCCTATTTATTCTATAATCAGACTCAGTGTTTATGAAGCATTTCTAATGATCTAGATCAATCAGACGCTCAAATGTGACATTCTCTGAAAGCAATTGAATGAATACTTTATACAGTACCGATACTGCACACAGAACACAGAATATCTGAACATTTCTCATTAACTTTACATTTTTGTTGAGAAATTAATTAATTTCGCTTATGTCTGAAATTGATCTAATACCTCGCATATAGGAGATTGTCACAAGTTCTCTCTCATATATCCCTTATAGTATATGTATATGTGGTACATGTACAATGACTCCCTACTTAAAGATCACCTCAATAATAAGACCACCTCAAAATTAAGAACACAATTTTCAACCTCAATATCAATACCATCTCAATATTAAGAACAGTTTTCAAGGTCCCAAGGGTGGTCTTATTAGTGTTTGTATTTACGTTTATTTATCGTCGCCACCGGTTTCCCATATGGGCGACGCCTCCGTAAGAATGTTAGTCATATTAGATTTTTGAAGGAAAGTGCATGATACAGGAGATGCCCCAGTTCCAGAAGCACCCCTGGTTCTTTTACGTGCTCGATGTAAAGCATCATACACGGGACCTCGGTTTTTAAAGTCTCGTCCGAAAGACTGTAAGTACTGTCAGTGATGGAGAGGCGAATCGAACCTGCAATCCCTGGATTTCTAGTCGAGCGCGTTACCACAGGACTACGGATCCGCTACAACTACGCCAGTCGGACGGGCAAATAAATAGTTCGCGTATTTCCCCCGGGGAGTTATCTCGACCATACATGTTTATCAAAATGTTTGACAAAAATGACCATTGTATCCATTCAATGTGCTTTGTTCTTCCGACGCTGACATTAGCATCCTGTATAACGTTGGTCCAAGATCAGTTTACAAGTTCATTAATATAATTCCGTTATTGAGGTTTTACTGTACTCTAGAAAAGATAGGGGGAGAGAACTCTAGAAGAGATAGGGGGAGAGAACTCTAGAAGAGATAGGGGGATAGAACTCTAGAAGAGATAGGGGGAGAGAACTCTAGAAGAGATAGAGGGATAGAACTCTAGAAGAGATAGGGGGATAGAACTCTAGAAGAGATAGAGGGAGAGAACTCTAGAAGAGATAGGGGGAGAGAACTCTAGAAGAGATAGAGGGAGAGAACTCTAGAAGAGATAGGGGGAGAGAACTCTAGAAGAGATAGGGGGAGAGAACTCTAGAAGAGATAGAGGGAGAGAACTCTAGAAGAGATAGGGGGAGAGAACTCTAGAAGAGATAGGGGGAGTGAAATCTAGAAGAGATAGAGGGAGAGAACTCTAGAAGAGATAGGGGAGAGAACTCTAGAAGAGATAGAGGGAGAGAACTCTAGAAGAGATAGGGGGAGAGAACTCTAAAAGAGATAGGGGGAGAGAACTCTAAAAGAGATAGAGGGAGAGAACTCTAGAAGAGATAGAGGGAGAGAACTCTAGAAGAGATAGAGGGAGAGAACTCTAGAAGAGATAGAGGGATAGAACTCTTGAAGAGATAGGGGGAGAGAACTCTAGAAGAGATAGGGGGAGATAACTCTAGAAGAGATAGAGGGAGAGAACTCTAGAAGAGATAGGGGGAGAGAACTCTAGAAGAGATAGAGGGATAGAACTCTAGAAGAGATAGAGGAATAGAATTCTAGAAGAGATAGAGGGATAGAACTCTAGAAGAGATAGGGGGAGAGAACTCTAGAAGAGATCGGGAAGAGAACTCTAGAAGAGATCGGGAAGAGAACTCTAGAAGAGATAGAGGGATAGAACTCTAGAAGGGATAGGAGGAGAAAACTCTAGAAGAGACAGGGGAGATAACTCTAAAAGGGATAGAGGGAGAGAACTCTTGAAGAGATAGCGGGAGAGAACTCTAGAAGAGATAGAGAACTCTAGAAGAGATAGGGGAGAGAACTCTAGAAGGGATAGATGGAGAGAACTCTTGAAGGGATAGAGGGAGAGAACCTGGGGCAAGATGCTTTGCACTACTTTTATTTGAATGATATTTAAGTATTTAAGTGAACTTTACAGACCGAAATGGGTTTCAGCATTCATGTTCTGTGATTACGGAAGTAAATTAAACCGCTACGGTGTACAAACCTGAAATAAATGACTAAAGGTACATAAATAATAATTCAAACACAAATGTTTGTAAAACAATAAAATATAGTGCGTAACAATATTTTATGCTAAAATGATCCACAATATATAAAATAGTCAATTTTTGTGAGGTGTTTATCTGAAATTTCAGATCAGCGTTCGGTACATATGAAACGTCAGTCTGCTAGTTTTACGTACATGTATGTATTCAAACATCTCTTTCAAAGGGATAACGCCTCGGGTTTTAGTACCTTGTGTATTTTTTCTTGAAAGTTTTAACACTGATTGCAGTAGAAGTCTTTTCATCTTATGTGCCCTATATTTGTATTCAAAAGCTGTTTATGGCATTTTTTTCAGAGAAAGTGATGATTTAGCCCTTTGTTGTTTTTTTGACATCAATAATATATGTGCGTTTCTTACACAATAATATTACATGCGCAATATTTGCTAAATTCTGTTTGCGTTATTACGTCATTTTTGCTTTATTTTCTCTACATATTTTCTTCAAATATTTCCATCGTTATTTTGCAACACTTTTCCCTGCGATATTGATGCCTTGCATCAACATTCTCTTGTTTCACTTTAATGTGGTTCATAGATTTTAATTATGATTAGCAGTCATGCATTTATAAAAAAAACTGACATTGTTGCAGAATCACATTTGCTACTGAGCCGTAATATAACTTTAAAATAAATATTTTATATGTGTATTCTCGCGTAATGAAATAAAGTATGAGTTTTGATGCGTTCGAGTCATCAAAGCCAGTCATTATTTTTAAAAGCAAATTTTCTTGACGTCATCAATCAGCAATTGTATCGTTAAATATTCATAGTCTGGTAACAATGGGTGCTAATGTTTTCTGAAAACCCCGCCGCGTATCGTTCACTTAATATGTTAACTTTGGCTCATCAATAATTTACCCCGTCCTGCTAAATGATTTTCCCAACATTTTATTTTACAAACGGAGGGCGTAAATTTTACGTGTCACTTATATTTTAGGAAATATTGTGAATTGTGTAACATATTAAGATGTACAGTAAAACTTCAATAATTAACCACCATTGCGACCCTTGAAAATAGGTCTTAATATTGAGGTTGAATAAAGTGTGTTTGTTTCATCGGGTTTAACGCCGTTTCTCAACGATATTTCAGTTATATACGGCGGCCGGTTCACCCAACCAGTTTTTCCTGGACTGAAATCTAACCAGTACTAACTTACCCTTCCACAAGGAGCCGGCAACTTCTCCACATGTGGAGGAAAATCGACATTTTTGTCAAATTTTCATGACAATGTATGACCTGCCGCGACCGGGAATCGAACCCGGATCGCCGGATTTCAAGCCAAGCGGACTAACCACTGGACCACGGCCGCGGCTACGAGGTGAATAAGGAGCACAACAGTGAAATTGGACTTGAAAATTGTGGTCTTAATTTTGAGGTGGTCTTATTATTGAGAGGTATTTAAGTGAGTTTTTTCTGTAATGTAAAACTTCCACTCATAGCCACAGTGGTTGGTAACACTGTGTTAGATTTGTTCATATTGTCATTACTGCGTCATATATGCAATGTTTCTATCCCCTGTGCACCAAGCTAGTTCTTGAGAGAACCACAGGTACAAGTGTGTTATTGTACAGTAAAAACCTCAATAATAATACCACCATTGGGACCCTTAAAATACTGGTATTATTATTGAGGGGGTCTTGATATTGAGGATGAATAAAGAGCAAGACAGTGAAATTGGATATCTAAAGTGTGTTTTTAATTTGAGGTGGTCTTAATATTGAGGTGGTCTTAAAGTGATGTTTTACTGTAATAAAAACAACACTAGCAATATTTCACATTTTTATTTTCCAGCCTAGTAATTCCTACAATTGTATAAAAAAACAATTGTCATACATAATGCATGTACAGTGTAATAATGATAAATAGATTAAAATAATAACACAGTGAAACTTGGAAAACATTATCAGTACTTACACAGTATTGCACTGTGCTGAACTATTTTTGAGTTTGATGAAAACAATTTGTAAAATTGACAACTACAGGACTATTCTCCTGTGTGCTAGGTTACAGGAGATTGTCACGTTCCTTTATCCCTTCTATAGTATATATAGTACTGTATACAGTAAACCTTAATAACCTATGTGAACCTTGAAAACTGATCTTGTTAAATAGCTCAATTGCAATAACTTTTATTTTGACACAATATAATTATGCAATAAATGTGGTTAATCGGAGTACATCACTACATGTATTAGATACAGATAAATTAATTGCATGCTTAATTTCCCAGCAAGCCATGTAATTTTCATGCTGCTGAAGTATAACAACTGCCCTTACACACAAAAAAAGGCTGACCAAAGTGTAAGACACATAAATAACGGAAACATAAACAAGATATTATTATAATTATTACTATATTACCCCACCCACTTCTGTAAGCAAAATATGACAATTTAGAAATAAGTCTTATGTCACAACAACAACAACAGCAACTACATGTTTATTAGATACTACTAATATATTGTGTATAAGCCAAGTGTAAATAATCTCTTATATAACATGCAAATAATCATACATTTGGAACATAACAACTTTGAAATAAATATCACAGAGCATTTAATAATTTAATGGCACCTGAACGATCAGGTATACATTATACTTAATGATATGGTTGTAACCAAAGGGCAATAACTCCAACAAGTCTCATATCATAAGTCAATATACCTACTATGGCAAAAAAATGGAAAACAAATGCAGGCTTCCATAAAGAAAAAACAGCACTAAAAACAACATTAAACTGAGTGACAGTGACGGTATACTTGATTATTTATATTGTTTAAAAACAAAATTGATCACATTGTTTACTAAAAAAAAATCCACAGAAATTTCACGTCTTACAACCCAGTTTGTATAAAAAAATCAACAGAAAAAAACTGTGCTAATATAACTAAAATTGAGAAATAAGAAATGGGGAAAACATTTGAGCAAAATGGATTAGGCCAAAAAAAACAATATATAAATACATGGACTAAATAAGTTTAATACACAAACTTCAAAATTGTATAGAAATTTTGTTATTCTGTATTATAATAAAAATAATAATCATATTGCTAATATTTTGTTCTGATACATAGCTAGAAAATCAGCCAATATCAATTTCAATACCTTACAAATAAAAATTCTTTCCAATTCACAACAAGGGAAGCCCAGAGAATCAAATTCAGTCCTATAAATGAATCACTCATGATCAAGTAAAATGTACCCTGTATTTCACATAAAAGTGAGATAATATCATCATTTTAAGTAAATTTACACCATAAATAATGTCACAAACATGTCAGAATATCCATTTATTATTTAGATAATTCATTAGCGTAATAATAAACACAGTGATGCTCACTTCTATTATGTGTGAAAAAGTAAATTTTACTGATCAAATGGATATTCATAATAAAATGAAATAGTCTGCTCGAATAATTCGGAATGGGAAATCTCGAAATGACTGGGAAATTCAAATATGCCATCGGTCCAATAAACATGAACTCTTTATTCAAATTAAGAAGTGTGATTTCTCGAATGTACAATAAGTTGGAAAATGCAATAATTCTGGTGGTTATATTTTTGGTTCAGTTGGCTCAAATCAGTATTGTGCCTTGTGCTGGAAAACGTGATGACTATTGTTTGCATAATTATCTTGTAAAATTATAAATAACATGTATCAATTAACCTACAACTGAGTTTACAAAGCATTTTGAGTAATATTTAAAAATTACAAAATAAAACAATGTCACACTGGAATGCATCTCTTGTGTGTTCTGAATTTACAAACACTATACATTCATATGTTAATGGTAATTTTCACAACAAATGTGATTATAACGACACCAAGAAAGATGTGATAATGCAGAAAATGAGAATTTTGGATTCTATTCGTCAGTCTGTTAAGCATTCGAGTTATCGCAAATAGACAGTATTATATTTCTGCTAATTTTTCTAATATTTTTTTTCAGAATACTTGTCAAATAAATTCTGTAATTTACAACGACTCATTTGATACTCTTTACCGATACACTCAATACCACAATGTGCAAAAGTATAAAAGCAATGTGCACTAACCCCTGATATAAGTGTGAGGTATACTAACTGAATGCAAAAGGAGTCCCTAATTTTCTACAGAATTTCTCATCAGGAATCTTTTCAAATAATACAAAAATGTTTTTTTAATAAAATTTCTTTTCATGACAACCCTTTACTTTATTAAAATAAAAATAAATTGTTTGCTTCAAAATAAATACATATCAAATGTGAAATAACAAGATGTCAACTTTACAAATACCAGTGAATAGTTAACATGTGTATACTTGAATATGTGTCAAATTTGAAAATGCCATTCTGAAGAGTGAAATTGATTTTAACAGACTTAAATCAGCTTGAACCAACAGTCTGAATAGCTCTTACAATAATGTCTCGTTAAAATACAACAAATAATAATGACAAATTGTAAAAAAAGACTTGTTAGAAGAAAATTAGTTCAACTGTTCCATATAAGAGCCAAATAATTGAGCAATTTTAAATGTCAAACTTAACTGACGTACAATAAAACAGCGATGAATGTTCACAATCTTTATATGTAAGTTTGTTCTCACTATGATCCTGGTGGTATTTCCCCTGCATTCAGTAAAGGTGTTTACGACTAGCGTTACATAACGTTTGCAATTTGGTTCCCTGTGTGCAGTGAATGCGATACAGTGGGTCAGGGATACAAAACACCACTCGTAAGGTTCCCAATTGTTAGCTATAACTGAACGCTATAACCAAAGTTTATCAATTATTAGTCATCATATAACAAACAGACGTCGTCATGACAACAGTGGTTTAGACTCTATAGCTATGTCGCTCTCTGGTTCAGTAATAAGACCAGCTCTGTTCAATGGAAGTTCACTCCTTGGTAACAATTTGGAATAGGAAATCATCAGCATTACCTAAAAATGGAGAGATAATTGTACATACAGTCGGACTTTGATCATTCAAATTGATCCGGTCTGAAATTTGTATTTCGAATAATACATGGTTTCGAATAGCCCATTTCATTTCGATCTGCCTAAGATACATCGGGACCTGATATTTATTGTGAATTATACCAAGCATTCGGATAAAAGGTTCAATTGTATTCTAATAACATAAATCCAAAAAGGGATAATAAACTCCTTATCATTTTTACAGAATATTCTGCTCTTCAATTAACATTTAATACTAATATACGTATTATGGTAACCATGCCAACATGTAGTTATGCTAAGTATATTTCCATGATTTTGAGGAAGGGCTTTGCCCGAAACTTTTCTTGAAGAGCAGAATATTTTGTACATCACAAAGTTACAATCATAGCAATGTTTCATGTATCACATCAAGTTACTCAGTCTGTGCAGATTACAGTCTGACGGTCAAGGGTGGTATTCACGAAACAGGTTTACCTCAAGATTGTCCTTATCCTTATTTTCTTTTCCTTAGTTAAAGGAAAAAAAATCCCAAACCTTAAATTTTCATCAAGGATTTCCATAGCAAAGGGAAGTCTTAACTTAAAGGAAAATATTAATTTTATCTCAGGAAAATCTTATCTTTTAAGGAAAATAATGCCATATATAATGAAAATCTTAAGATAAGACATTTAGTGAATACCACTAAAGTATTTTCTAAATATTTAAGGAAAATCTTGTGGACAGTAAGGAAAATATTACTTTTAAGGAAAATCTTAACCTCAAGATGTTTCGTGAATACCACCCCAGGAGTTCCATGCCATCAGGTGGTTTAGTATTACTGTTTATGAGGTCACCCGTCTCCGCGCACATTATATAATGCACTTTATGGTATTTTTGGTAGACCCGGTATGTCCCCCGCACACCATAAATAGACTTTTTGAAACCGAAGGGGGAAATTTACCTGCCAGTATAGCAGTATAGATCAAACAGACAATTTTTGAAGCCAAAGACGGTTACTGCAGAGTGCCAATGAGACCTATCGTACAGTTACCATTTTCCTGGCACCTAACCAGTACTTTCCTGGAATCTACCCAGTACTTTCCTGGTTACATGCCAGTACTATGTTAGGTGGGAAACACTGAAAAGTATTTCTGTTTTATCCGGCGAGACGAGGGATCGAACCCACGACCTTCGGATTCGTAGTCAGCAGCGTTAACCTCTGAGCCACAGGGCCACCTTCCATTCCGTCAACCAGTTAGTCAACAAAATATAGGAAAGTTTGCATAAATAAACCAGGAGTTTAGGCAAATATTTTGAAAAAAATATAGGAAATTCAATGTCAGGACTTGTTCATTTAAAAGAAAACATGCAATAATAACTTACCTGTTCAGCTTCTTAACACTTTCTATACTTCACCGAAACATTCCATCAACATCCAAAAAAGCAGCTGTAGCACCCATGTGATCTTCTAAATGGGACACCTTTTAAGATTTAAAGTTGAACATCCATCCCATCAAAGGTGTCCCTTAAGAAGACCCATGAGTGTACAGCAATCTTCTGCAAGATGGTGATGGTTTGAAGGATAAATGACAGCTTTAAACTGTACATAAATAGTATCTAAAGGCAATATCAATTCTAAACAAACATTTGATGAGCTATCGACAACAATTCACAAGGAAAATATCGGAAAAATATACACAATATACGAGGTTTTTGATAATTCTAGGAAATCTCTTAAAAATATAGGAAAATATAGGAATAGAGGAAACTTTCCAGTATCAGGCTAATAAGAGTAACCGTTGTGATGTGTATGCAGAGTGTAAGCAGCATTTATAATCCCAGTCCCTAGATTCAACATGTCTGTGCCCCAGGAAAACTTGCATATTATATCAATTGATTTAAGATTTCAGACAACTAAAAGACTGTACAAACCAGAGATATTGCCAGAAGCCCAAGCATTGCACCAAACATAATATATGGCATTGTTATGGTAGACCCTGCCCACAATGGGGCCAGGATAGTTGCTATGCCAACCACACTACGTCTTAAACCCATACTCAAACCTGAAAAAATACATACTGTTATCTAGTGTGTATGACCCAAATTAATGAATAATATACAATGAATTTTCATTTAGATCAAGCAGTTTAAATAACTGTAACCTCTGAATGTTTGTGAAAGCTCAGGAATAGTCCAGTCTGGATATTAGTATTTCAGAATCAATCCAGTATAAGAGTTTATTTTCTAGAACTAGTCCAGTATAAAACATGATATTCTAGAACCAATCCAGTCTAAACGCCAATATTCTAGAAACAGTCCAGTCTGAAAATTAGTACTTTTACAGCTAGTATTTCAGAACAAATTCAGTCTAAAAGCCAATATTCTAGAAACAGTCCAGTCTGAAAATTAGTATTTTAGAATATCTTAAAGCTAATATTCTAGAAACAGTTGCATACATAGCAGCATATATTCTAGAACCGGTCTTGTAGAAAAGCTAATATTCTAGATCCAGTCTTGTAGAAAAGCTAATATTCTAGAACCAGTCCAGTCAAACAGCTAATATTCTAGAACCAATCCAGTCAAACAGCTAATATTCTAGAACCAGTCCAGTATGAAAGCTAATATTCCAAAACCAATCCAGTCTAAAAGCTAACGTTCTAGTACCAGTCCAGTCTAATTGCTAGTGTTGCAGTTCCAATTCAGTATAAAAGCTTATATATTAGAACCAGTCCTGTTTAAAAATTTATATTCTAGAACCAGACCAGTATAAAAGCTTATATTCTACAAACAGTCCAGTATAAAAGCTTATATTCTAGAACAAGTCCGGTATAAAAGCTTATATTCTAGAACCAGACCAGTATAAAAGCATATTTTCTAGAACCAGTCCAGTATAAACTGGTAGTACAGAAAGAGTTCAAATTGATACATGCGTGTATCAAAAACCTTACAGTTCATAGAAACATTGAGTGATTGTAATAACGTAAATATGCATTACATATTATATGAATCGTTCACTGGCTTCTGGTACAGATAGAAATATCTGGCTCAAGGGTTACTGTTTTGACGGGAACAAGGCTCAGCCGAGTTCTTGCCAAAACAGTTACCCAGGAGCCGAATCTTTCCATCCACACACAAAGTCAGAGATAGACTTATAGTAACGCATTATTTGACAAATTCATTCAAGATAATATTCGCTGTTATGTGACATCATTATATATATGTGACGTCATAAGCTCGCGACTCCTCCTACACAGGGAATGTAAGACAGACGTTTTCCAGCAGCGGTGTAAATGTGGCAAATCCCAGTCTGGTAAGCAAGGATATATAAATTGTACGTAATTTTGAATTTTTCAACATACCCTGAGTTTCTCTTCTTGTAATTTTGGAATATAATGAAATACTAGAAGACACAAGGAAGGGGAGGGCAAACATATCTAATATCACACCAATTATAAACTTCCATAGATTCTCCTGTTGTGTGTCTGAAATATACAACATACAGTATGTTAGTTCTTATATCATTAAAGGGAGATTATCTTATAGTAAGTTAATACAAACTGGAGATATCAGAAACATAATCAGGGTGGGGCATGATGGCCCTAATACAGGCAATTTAATAGATTGAAATCAAGAAAAAATATAATTAATTTATTTATTCAGAAAATATTGTAATCATCAATTGTTCATTGAAGTTATAACTTCCACATCAAAATGAGATTCATTCTTCTGTAACATTTTTTCAGTACTCACAACTTTCAGCGCGTGGAATGACATATATAAGCCATGAATTGGCCACAGCAAGAGTCACTGATCCGATCACCAGTAACGTCCGATCCTGTAATCTTTTACTCAACCATGTTACAAGACCAAACACAGCTATAACCTGAAACAACAGTTAGTATAATTCATGTTCCACTTGAAAGTGGCAGGTACATTTGTTTCTCACACATATAGCTATATAGTAGTTCCAAACCAACCAAATTGCATTTCATGTTCCAACAAGACTTTCTGCTATATTGATTTTATCATACAGAAAACCTAACTTAAAGATCATCTCCATAAATTCTTCGAAGGGGGGCATAATAAGTAAATTAAAAAATATCTTTGTCTGCAAGAATGTCGTTCCTTACCAAAGATGTAAAAAAGTATTGTTACATACATTTATTACATAAACTATGTAAAGCAGCTTCAATGCCACTTTTCAACATTATTTCAGTCATATATTGTGAACAGCTGACCTCACCAGTGTACCAGTTTAAAAACTAAGACCAACACAGCCTGGTAATCCTTACCAGCAGCTTGACTAAATCTGAAATATCTTCTCTCTCATACCATGAGTTAATGCCACATTCGATCTTAAACAAGTTAAATGAAATGTTTCTGCAGGTTGTAGATTCAAATCCAATTGCGGACAATATTTCCGGGAATACCCTGAAGACCTACATCTCCAGAAAACACACTGAACTTACCTCCACACCAGCTAAACAATACATTATACTGTTCTCTAATTCTCCCCAGTTCAAAAGGCTTAACGATAGTGGTGTAACCATCGTCTGTAATGAAAGTGGTATAAATATATTATAGTTCAGACAGAACATCTGAGAAAACCAGAGTTGTCCATAGGACACAGATGTCCCTGCTATGGACAATAACAACTCCAAAAATAGTTGGATTGTAAGCAAAATATAACTTGGCCTGTTCTCTTTAATCCTATGCTTATGTCCTCGATATGAATTGAATCCATCTATCTTTTCAAGAATTATTAATCAGAAACCAATTTTTTGCAGGGACAAACAGAGGTAACACTTTATTTTCCGTCCTTTCAAATGTTGTCCTACTAGTAGCACATATCTGTCTTTGTTGAGAAATAGAACACAAAATTGGCAGATTGTTTAAACATATTAATTAGATGACATACAGCTATAGATCCTACCTAATATTTTCACACAATGAAATGTGTATAGTGCTGTTAGATTGACTGGGAACAGGTGTATGAACTTTCAGGACCAATACAGGTGAATTTAAGTAAAGAAATGATCTTGTGCGTAGAACTATAACTGCTAATTGGTTGACTTTTCTATCAATACAGAACTTCAGCTTTTACTCTGTCAAGCTTACGGACAAACACGAACATTTCAATACGCCCATTTTGAAAATTAATGGTCCAGGTATTACATTCATGTATTAGCAGTCAATAAAACAGCAGTTTACCTCAAGAGCCAGTTGGTTAAAAAAACTGTTGAACTGTACTGCTATAACAGTCACTATTTCCTCCCTAATGTATTCTGAAATTATACAAAATAATATTAAATATACAAGGGAGGCGTACCTACCTACCCACTGCAAAAAATTCTGGGTCGCATAACCCAAAACAAACAATTTTTGAAGTATGACCTTAGAGATTGGTATAAGTTGTAAGGGGTTCTGTAATAGAAAAAAATTTGAACAAGCATACGAAAGAATAAGAGCCCTATTCCTCAACTAGTAATGTATCATTCTTTAGTAATATTTATCACAAGTAAACCAAAATAGAGTTATAGTTGTAGGAGAAAGCACTTCCCCTCAATGCCTACTACCATTGTGTGGAGATTAAACAATATACATTTCATAGTACCGGAGTTACGCTACGGACAAGAAAATATATTCAAGGGAGACAATTCAAAATATGAGACAGTTATGGTTCTTGTGCCCTGCACTTTCTCTGTATGTAATCACAGTTCATGCAATAGTTATGGACAAGAAAAAGTAATCAAGGAGCATAATTCAAATAGTGAGACTGAGCAATGGTTCTTGTACAGACATTTACCGATATCAGCCGGTTTCAATTTTTGGTTGGAGTCCATTAGGGATGTTTTACGTTAAAATCTATATGAGCGCCGCTGTACGATTTCCAACTTATTGTTAGTGACGTCATTTCCTGAAAACGTCACATGTGACGTCACCATGTACTGACAGTAAGCAATATGTGCCCCATATGGCACTATGAAAACGAAGTGACCATATGAAGTAAATACTGATTCCTGCTTGCAAATTGTGTCACCACATGTTGCGTTTTCTTGAAATGGCGTCACTTACAGAAAAGGTTGTAAATCCCACAGCAGCGCTCATTTGCTCTTCATGCATAATCTGAGGCAAAATTCAGGTACTTTTCAAGCATCAATTTCTTTGACTTTTCTGGGAATGTATAAAAACCTAATAGAATCTTACTGAATATGGTTGATTAAATTTTGATGAGTATATTGATTAAAAGCAGATGTTGAATTTGTAATCAATTTGTACACATGTCTTTACAGAATTATGTGTATAAAAAAAAGAGAGTCACAGTTAAGAAGAATTCATTCAATACATACCATGGTACATAAATCTAAGTTTAGATTTTCCATGGAGATAATCAACAAGACCTTCTTCTGTGCTATTCATATAAACCTCACTTCCTTCGCGACTTCGTCGCTCATCAACCGGCAATGTCAAATTATCTTCAAATGTTCCATAATCTGCCTCACCTACACTCACATTTCCAGCACCATTTTTACTACTATTATGACCATTTAAACTTGCATTCTTTCTTTTGCCATGGCTACCATTGCTAGGCGATATGGCTTTGACAGTTCTAAAATCTTCAGTCATGAAATCTTCAGCCGTCTCAATGAGATCGTCGGGATCAGTTGTCCCAGATCTGGAGCTTGCGCGGCTATTAATAGACTTAGTGTCCACAGGTCCTGTTCGAATTTCTTTGTAAATGTCTTCATCGTAATCAGTGCGGTCTAGGTCATTCTCTTGAACTATTTCAACAGGCCTTGAACTTTGACCTTGTGCGTGGGAATGTTTCTCTGCAGCAATTAATTTATGTAGATCTATGTACAGAAATACTAAGATAAAAAATTGCACACTCCAGATACACGCCATGAAAGCCTGTAAAAAACGTAATAAAAAGGTCAAGAAAGACATCTTGAAATCTCAGGACACATCTGTGTTGTAAATGACAAACACAATTATGTATTTTATGCTGGCATCTTTGTTATACATCTATATTTATTCCTTGTACAGTAAAACCTCACTAAAAGACCACCTTAATAATAAGACCACCTAAATATTGAGACACAATTTTCAAGTTTTCTTTATTCATCCACAATATTAAGACAACAGCACTATTGAGACCAGTTTTCAAGGGTACCAAGGGTGGTCTTATTATTGTGGTTTTATTGTTTTATGTTGATATCTTGATGTAATTTGTTGTTGTTAACCATTGCAAAATATTAAAACAGGACGGTTGTACAACTGCTGTGACACCATACATGGATCAATATGGCACTATTGCTTAATACAACTGATTGATCTCTATTACCAGGCATAACTGAAGAAAACATGGCCATATAAACCATGGATTCGAAACTGACAGGCATATGTATTTAGACTTGTTTGAACTCTTGCGAGCGTTGAGATTTTCTTCTGAGATCAAACAATCGGAACACCTCGTACAATTCAACGGAACTGATCCATAATAATAACCGAGGTGTTCCGATTAACAGTAAAAAATTTAGGTACAATGAAGTAATTACCCCTGGTACATTATATTTGTTCACATAAAATCCATCAACATAGAAATTCATCTCCCTCAGAAACAGATTAAGTCCAGGACCTGAAACGGAACATTCAAATAGTAATGGGATTTGTATGTACAAGTTTGATTATTTACTGGAATATAACTCAGCTACAATTCAATACTGTTAGATAAATATACATATTAAGTGATAGCAAAATTGTTCTTTCTTATATTTGAAAACATAAATGACAATTGCTGTAGAGACACATTTGATAAATATAAAAGTAGATACAAAAGTAACAAATAATAGATATTAGAGCTACAAGGATTCGAAGCGATGCATCGGAATTCGACTACGGAGCCAACGATTCGATTCAGGATTCATACCCATACGCTTTTTTTAGTTCCAGTTCGCCAAACTGTTATTTGGTTAAGTAATTACGTGCTTTAGCCACGCTTAGTCACGTCGTAGTCGCTTCCCCTGTTGCTACGTTACCGGAAGTAAAGTTTAGTAAAAATGATTCCGTCGTTTAAGTCACGTCGTGAAAGGTTGTTTTTTTCCCCAATATATCCTTTAAATTTGAGAAGTAAGACGACTGTGAACAAATAAAAAGTTGTTTCTTTAGTCTATTAATTTTTATTTGCAAAACTCTTAATTTCAATTGGCCTGAAATTAATGCAAAAGTCTTAAGATGAATGAGAATGCTGTTACATATACATATAAAAAATCGAAATCGAAGGAAAAAACCCAAATCGGTTGATAGTTGAATCGTTGAATCTCTAATAGATATTGTTAAACTTGATAGCTAAGGAGGCTTTTCTTCAACTGTTTTTATAGCCGTTATTCGACAGTATTCCCAATGACAAAAAGTCATGTTCCCAATTTGAATGTAAAAATTCCAAAAAAATCTGAATAAAAACATTGGGTTCAATTCAGCCAAAAATTGACAAAGTTAGAGGCTTTTCTCTCACAGACAGTTTATATAAATAGCAATTGTCCATTAATTAATCACTACATCTTTACTTTTATTAAGCGTAGACAAACTCCATATGTATAAAAACATCAAAGGGCCATAACTCAGTGAAAAATTATCTGAGCAGAACAAAATATGAAGATGCACAACTTCACTTGATGTTGATCAATCCTATGAAGTTTGGCTGAAATCCAACCAGTAGTATTGGAGATGAAGTGCGGACAAACTCCATAACTATAAAAACATGAAAGGGCCATAACTTTGTGAAAAATTATCTGAGCTGAACAAAAAACGAAGAAGCACAACAACACTTGATGTTGACCAATCCTATGAAGTTTGGCTGAAATCCAACCAGTATTGGAGATAAAGCGCGGACAAGGTAAAAGTGGACGGACAGACGGACTGACTGACGGACGGACCGACAGACAGATGCCGAAGGCAAAAACAATATGTCTCACTCGGAGAGAGGGAGACATAATAAGTCATCATAATGAAGTAAATGTCAAGTGACAACCAGTCTTTTTTTTGACACTTTTCTGAACATTTACCATCTGTATTTTATTTTAGACAGAGAAGTCTCACATAAAATTAAAACCATCTCACTAATGAGACCATAATTCAATGGACCCGATTTCTAATTGTCTTCATAATGACTTAACTCGATTAGTCAATAAACAAGACTTTCAAAAAAACCTAGGACAGATTTTCTTCAAAACCACTGGTGGTCTTAGTAGTGAAACATCATAGTATTCAGTGTTTTTTGGAAGTATTGTTTACCAAGCTATATTTACCAATAAGTAATCCTAGTTGACGTACAGCAACCAGTGTTGAGATCAGACCAGTTCTACCCTTCTCTTCGCTTGTTCTCGTGACTTCTGCCATAATAACCGCTTCAGCACCACCACCAATACCTGCAGAAGTCAAAAATCATTCAATGAGTACAGGTCAAAATATTCAAATTCAAAGAAACACTGTTTAGGTAAAATTGACACACTTTTGGTGAAAACTCAGTTCTAATAATACTAGCATTATTTTGTTTGTTAAATACAAGATGCAGAATTTGGCCATTAATAAATATATTACATAACAACAGCAAATAATCATGCAATGGACGTGATTCCAGGCCTCTGGATGGTACTGTCAACTTTCAACCATCCACCAGGACTGAATACTCACACAAACTCGTAATATTCTGATGCATACAACCCAAAATGTAAATGGACATGTGATTTGAAGAATGGGGATTTTTTTATATATATAGAAAACTGACATTTGTTTCTATGATATCATGCTTACAAGGGCTTTTTCCTATTTTGGCTTGCGATGCCTTTTTGTTTTTGAAACTAATGAACTAATGAACTAGATGTGTCCATAGGACTCGGACGTCCCCTATATGGGAAAAGGGGCCATAACTCCTCCAACAATAGGTGGATTGTAACTAAAAATGACCTTGACCTGTGTTTTATTATGCTTTGATTATGTGTCCAATATGAATTGAATCTATCTATCCTTTCAAGACAAGAGTTATTAATTGGAATTTGGAAACCAATTTTTCATACAGATAAATGCACAGACAAATGGACAGAGATAACACTTCATGTCCCTTCCACAAAAATAGGTAAAGATAATCTACTATTAAGACAATACGTGTTGTGAAGGGTTACCATTAGGATTCTGACAAAATGAGGCCTGGGATATTTTTCCAGAAAAATTAGGAGTTTTCAATGTAATGTGAACTGCCGGAATTTGAACCCTCGACCTCCCAATACGTATGCCCTAACCACTCGACCAGGGAGATGGTATACTTTATGTAGTTAATATATCACCAGTAGTCAGGAAAAGTCTAGAACTTTCAGTATACACTGTACTATGAATAACTCACCTGCTACAAGCCTACTCGCTAACAAGAACCAAACTGATATTCCCATAAAATACATTATGTTTCCTACGATTTGAAACAACGTCCCTATTCCTAATATAATTTTTGGCTTCCTGCTTTTGTCCGACCATCTGAAACAATAATATAATGCTAGTTATAATGAAAGCAAGAAATGGAAGGGGAAAAATTAGCTACCAAATTGGCCATGGGTACCACCACCAGAGGTCTAATTGTTAAATTCAATCAAGAATGCTGTTAGAACACTGATAAATGAGAATATCACAAAAGTAGATTCCGCAGACAAGACATAATCACATATTGATGCTTTGTGTTTTATACCCAGCAGACATCTGACAATCAAAGAATTGTTAGTCCTTAAAACTTTGGCCAAGGCATAATGTGTTGTTGACTAGCAACCTCAGGAAGTAGGTCCCTTTTTATCACCCCATTTTTTTGGAAATTATTTTCTTTTAAAATTTCTTGAAATCTGACCAGAAGGACTTCAATTCCAAAACAAACCAGTATGTCTGTTTCATCACCACTGGACATTCAAATTATTGTTGGTGCTATTTTAGCGTAACTTTCGGTTTCGCAGTATTTTGCTATTTTGACAACAAAACAAAACATACATTGAAATAATTTGGCATAATTAATAGGAAATATTTTATATCGAAATACATAGTTCCCACATCTACATTATTTACCTCCCTTGTTCTGAATTGTCGGCCATTTTGATAGGCAAATTTCCTTTAAGTTTATAGGCAATATAATGTAAACGATGATAAAACTAATCTGATAAATAAAAAATAACTTATTAATTATGCTCATGTGGGCATTTGGCTCAGTAAGTTGAAGAAAAAGTGGTTGTCACATGCAAATTCTCTTGGTATTTACTCAATTATCTCATTTTTGGAAATGACCTATATACGGGCTTATCAGTTTTGCCTACTAAAATGGCCGACAGTAAAGGACAAGGGAGGTAAATATTGTAGATGTTACATCATGTAGGAACTATAGGGTTCGATTCCCGGTCGCGGCAGGTCATACCCTTCAATGAAAATTTGACAAAAATGTTGATTTTCCCCCACATGTGGAGAAGTTGCCGGCTCCTTGTGGAAGGGTAAGTTAGTACTGGTAAGAATTCAGTCCAGGAAAAACTGGTTAGGTGAACCGGCCGCCGTATATAACTGAAATATCGTTGAGAAACGGCGTTAAACCCGATGAAACAAACATCAAAAGAAATTATATTGTCATCATTAATTAACTGTTAAATAGTCGAAAGAAAAAACTAAACACTGTACTATTTTTTGCCATGACTCTACAAATAAGAGTATGATCACATACATTTCCTTTCATTAAATACTTTTATTTTACTCTATTTTGGATATAACATGGTCGTGGAACATCTCACACGCATCTATAGATAGTTCCAAAATTTACAATATTTACCTCCCTTGTTCTGAATGGCGAGTGAGCAATATTGATAGGCAAAGTTTATGGAGTATATAATGTAAACAAAGATTAAATAATCAGATATTTCTAAAAAAAATAAAATATTCATTATGCTATTAAAAGTGGGCAGATGGCTCAGAAAGTTGAAGAAAAAAGTAATTGTCACATTAAAATGCTCCTGGTATTTTCTCCATCATCGCATTTTTGCTTAAAAGTGCTATAAATGCTTATCCGTTTTGTCTATCAAAATGGCTGATGATTAAGAACAAGGGAGGTAAATATTGTAGATGTAGGAACTATCTTTTTGCATACCTGCCCAACAAAGGTCCAGAAACTATAGCTGCAAAACTGTATCCAGACAACAGCATACCAAGCATATATTCCTTTGCATCAAATTCAGTTTTAATGTACAACCATAATGTTGGCAAGATCACGGCTGCAAAAAAACACATACAAGGAAATATAATATTATTCACTTCTACCTACCACATTTATATGACCTCATTATCAGGCTTCCTGAAAGATAAAATTGCCTGCCTGTCCACCGGTCAGACAGATGATTAAAAGTTGCCTGACCAAACAATATTTTACTGGACCAAATTTTTTTTCTCAATTAAGTATTATTCTAATATGACCATAAAACTGGCACAAATCATAAATGACTGGAATTGCAAAAAAATGTCTAATTCCCTTTGGTCAGCCAGTCGCCCCTCCCTAGGGCAAAATAATTGACAGGTGCAAAATGAAACATTATAAAAAACCACAGAGTGAGTTACTGAGTCTTGTGCCGTACCCATGGGCAAGTACACCTCTAATACTAATGTACCTCTAGAACTGGAGTCTAGATGCATGGAAGATATGCAGGGTCTAAATTTATAGGACTTCGGCCCGTGGTAAGGGGGGGGGGGAAAGCTGGACCAATAGAACAATTAAGGTTCATTTCAAGGGGATTGGCATTGCTATTGCTACAAATAATGCAACACAAATTTTTGGGAATTCAATACATTCTTACTCAAATCAGTTGCATAATATAAATGATAAGAGTAACAAGAATAAATTGGGCGTTTAATATATGCCTTTGTGCACTACAATAGCTGTTATAGGCCAAAATTAAGTGACATTTCAGGTAAAAAAGGGTCCTTCACTAAAAATATATCCAACTTATTATTAGAAAACATTTAAAGTTTAATATCATACCAACATTATTATCCATTATCATAGTAAGATGGTACGAGAACTTATTTATTCTAGATTTTATCAACAAAGTAGATATTTGATGTCAAACTTGTTCAAATGTTGTCACTGGGTGCTGCCATTTTTATTTGTTGACATTTAAAAGTTAATCCAAGTGTTTTAGACTTTCTGTTGACTCTATCACCTAGAATAGTGTTTTATGGATCAAAAAAAGTGATTCAGGGTCATCTCGGCCCACTTACAGTCTCGGCCCGGTCCGACTCGGCCCACTTACAGTCTCGGCCCGGTCCGACTCGGCCCACTTTTGAAGCGCAATGAATAGGCAAAGTTTTTTCACATTATTGATGCCATATATATGAACATTCTAAGTGTTGATTTTTGATACATTGATCGTTAATATTTAAGTTAAATGTAAGTTGAAAACATTACTGAATATTCTCAGTGCTGTGAAGATTCGCGGTACAGTGGAAATTTCGCCGTGAAATGTATATTGGTATCTGTTATAATAAAGTAGACCATATAAAAAATTTAATAGTTATGTCATAATATTGGTATCAATAACAAACAATACATAAATACCAGATAAAGCACAATACATAAATAATGAATACAGATAATGCACAGATAACAAATGACGAACAAACAATTAGACAACAAATGAAATCAAATACATGTAACATTTGTAATCATTTATCTTTACGCATACAACAAACTATACACATAAGTTGAACACAGGTCACATATACATAAAAGACAGACACGAAAATGAAGAACGTATTTATATGCCGAATTGCACTTCAAAAGTGGGCCGAGTCGGACCGGAATGTGTGAATAAACTTTGCCTATTCATTGCACTTCAAAAGTGGGCCGAGTCGGACCGGGCCGAGTCGGACCGGGCCGAGACTGTAAGTGGGCCGAGATGACCCTTTACCAAAAAAAGTAATAGTTGAAATTATTTAAAGAGTTGTTATTTTTTTACATATTTTCTAAAAAGTCTGAACATTTTAAGTATTTTTGTTTTTAAATTACATTATTTGTCAATAACAAATAATCTATCTGTATCTGCTCATTCAGACGAACATTTAGATATATAATAATCCATATTGCATTGTTATTTCACTTAAAAAATCAGTGAATTGTAATATGCAAAATCTGCTTAACATGAACCTTAACCCACAGTCACACACATTCCTGAATTGCTTTAATTTCTATAGATTTAGAACAATTAATAAAATCCGTGTATTTTACATAGAATAATATATGGAGGCTGGATTGGAAGTTGGATAGCTTCCAGCTTTGCTAGAAAATATTAATTCTAGTAGACCTCTACTCTACTCTAGATTCTAATCTATTACAATAATACAGTAACTTTATGTAAACAGAAACTACCAATATCGGAATAATATATATTTACCATATTCTACACCACCGATAAAGTAAAATAATCCAAGAATACAGTAAGAACGTCGTTTCTTCCATTTGTATTCCATTTTCTTGATACCCGCGAAAACATGTGATAATAAAAGGGAAGTATTAAAGGGAGGTAAACCGCACACAAAGTTTTCGGCCCCAAGAATTTTCGACCCCGGTAAGTTTAAAGGAAAATTCAATTAAAAGATATCGTTGTTTAAAATAGAACAACATTATCATAGGCAACACAGTTATAGTCAGAGAACGACACAGTAGACGAATACTATAACAGAGGTAATTTTCGTTGCAAAATTGTGAAAGAAGAAAAATTTGGTTGCATTTGTGCAAAATATCATAGGCTTAGCTTCGTTAAACTCTTTATTATACGGAAAATACTGAAGGGAAGACGGTATCTGGTCATGGGCGGAGTCAATCTCCTTTGCAGAGTTACCGTTCCTTACACTCATTCTCAAGAAATGTTGATCTTTATATTGACGTTGGTCCGTATTTATCTGCAAATTAAGACGCACACATTCTAAATCATATGTTGCGTACATATGTAGAACAGATGCAATGTAGAAAGATGATGTATTGTATTCACCGATATATTTACAGGAGTAGTAGTGAATAACCATAACTGATGTTTTCAACAATATGTATTCTATTTACCATCGCCAATTAAAACTATTTTCTTATTTATTACTAATACATGTAGACGTTTATCGGGAAAACAATCATTGGACTAGCGAGTTGCACAGTGCTCCATCGTAATTGTAATTGTTAGGCCGAAGAATAAACGTTGATACATGAACATTTGTTATTTTTTGGTTACCATGGTAACAATTGTGTAAAAGGAAGGTAAGTGAAGTTGTTGAGACAAAAACCTTTTAATCAGCTTCGGATTATGACACAGTGAGCTGTATCTTAAATCAGTTTGCATATAATAACCTAATATGCGTTTCTAAGGCAACAGTTATGTTAAATTATCAGCAATTGAAACAAATTATATTCATGTTTTGTTACAATATTTTTTGATACATTTATTGTTAACTCAGCACTTAAAAAGGTAATTTAAAATGTGTCCTCTTTCTTAACAAAATGGTGCTATTTTCTTATACATTGAATGTGTGGTCTTTTCAAAGCTGTAAAATGGCATTTCATTGTCAGCAATCGGTTAAACAGTCAATCTTATACCCATTTGTGAACAAAACTGAAATGGGGCCTAATTTGAGCATTCGTGGTGGTAGTTTTGTTTTAATTTCACAGACACATTAATAGCAAAGAACTATACTAATCATGAAAGTTACCATAGCAACATTGTGTTGTTTTACTGGTCACATTGCAAGAGACCGGTGGGCATTTTGTAGGGCGTGGGTTTGATTATATGTTTGAATTTGTATTTTCACATTTACAAGCGTTTCATATTTTTAATTATCAATTTATCATAATAAAATTTTAATGTTTAACGAAACTGAAACTGTATTTGCGAAGCATGGTTTACAAACTTTGGTTTGTTGTGATATGTTTGGGGAAACAAATATGATACTTCAAGTACATCATCAAAAAATGACCATACGAGCTGCATTATCTAAAATTTGATTTGTGTATAAGCCTACTTCCTGGCAATGATGTAACATTTAATCTTATTTATACGAATGCCTGGTGGTGACATTTTGACTTCAAGAATTCTCAAATTCAACTTCAAGAATTTAAAAGTCCAACTTGATCAATTCATGATTTTATCTTCATAAATTCACAATTGCAACTTCACGAATTCATGATTTCTTCTTCATGAATTCATGATTTCAACTTCACAAATTATGATTTCAATTACGCGATTTCACGAGTTCATCTTCATGAAATTGAAGCTCAGAGTGTGACCTCGTGAAGTATGAATCATAAAGTATAAGTCGTGGCTAATCGTGACTAACTTTAGGACTGTGAATTTATAATTAATCCGGGCTCTACATTGGGCTCGAACCTGTGACCTTCCGATCAAGAGACAGACCGTGTACCCCACGATAACAACACCTTCTGTGATGGGATTACATTTTATATCGGTTATATAAATCGTCATTTCATTAATTTCATGTGAAGTCAATATACGCCCTCAAATTGGTGTGAAATATGCTTATTTTGATGAGTTAATGTTTCCGACACAATTTACATGGTAATCGTCCACATTCAGTCAAAGCTAATTTATTAGATACATTTTGCTTGAAGCATGCAAACTTAACATGCATCTGTTCAGTTTGACTAACGATTCATTGTCCCATATTTCAGATAATGGTGTTAATAATTAGTGGTTCATTGAACGACCAACACAATTGGGTCGTTCTTGGTTCTTCTTAGCAGGATTTTTTCCGTGTCTAAAATGCAAACTTTAAACATATCTGACCTACATACTCTGCCAAAATAAGGCGTAACACAAAGACACAAACTAAAGAATGACCTAACCTTGATGTAAGATGTATCTTTACGGTTTCCAATAGCATAATATATTGGATATAACCCCGCGTCATTCGTACAGCGACAGTTTAGAGATGTGACGTCCGTGGCTGGACTATATTGGATATAACCATGTGTTTTTCAAAGAGTATGCTGCGATTTCTAACATATGATCTCGCTTTTTACAATGATTACCATTCGTTAAGACTTATAGATACTTAATAATAAGAAAATTAAGGCATTCTATTTTTTTTTATCTCAATTACAAGTTAATATGAGCGCCGCTGTACGATTTCCAACATCTTCTTTGAGTGACGTCATTTCCAGAAAACGTCATATGTGTCGTCAACATGTACTGACAGTAAGCAATATTTGCACATAATGGCAATATGAAAACCAAGTGACCATATGCCAATTACGTTGTTTATAAGTTAGGTAAACCGGGCATATGTCACTGGCAGATTTTAAAATAAAACAATGGCGAGAATAAAGTTTCGATTAATTTAATTGAACTGAGATGATCGCTCATGATAAAATAGTGGTGATATGGGCACTTGGAGTATTGCAGCCTTTGTAACGTAACTGACATATGTGATACATGTTGTGATTTTATGTGATTGATGTTGTGATTTAATGTGCTTAATGTTGTGCTTTTATGTGATTGATGTTATAATTTTATGTGATTGATGTTGTGCTTTTATGTGATTGATGTTATAATTTTATGTGCTTGATGTTGTGCTTTTATGTGATTGATGTTATAATTTTATGTGATTGATGTTGTGCTTTTATGTGATTGATGTTGTGCTTTTATGTGCTTGATGTTGTACTTTTATGTGATTGATGTTGTGCTTTTATGTGATTGATGTTGTGCTTTTATGTGATTGATGTTGTGCTTTTATGTGCTTGATGTTGTGCTTTTATGTGCTTGATGTTGTGCTTTTATGTGCTTTTTGTTGTGCTTTTTGTTGTGCTTTTATGTGCTTGGTGTTGTGCTTTTATGTGCTTGGTGTTGTGCTTTTATGTGATTGATGTTGTGCTTTTATGTGATTGATGTTGTCTTTTATGTGATTGATGTTGTGCTTTTATGTGATTGATGTTGTGCTTTTATGTGCTTGATGTTGTGCTTTTATGTGCTTTTTGTTGTGATTTTTGTTGTGCTTTTATGTGCTTGGTGTTGTGCTTTTATGTGCTTGGTGTTTTGCTTTTATGTGATTGATGTTGTGCTTTTATGTGATTGATGTTGTCTTTTATGTGATTGATGTTATGATTGTATGTTCTTTTGTAGTGCTTTTATGAGCTTGATGTTATGCTTTTATGTGATTGATGTTATGATTTTATGAGCTTGGTGTTGTGCTTTTATGTGATTGATGTTATGCTTTTATGTGCTTGCTGTTATGATTTAATGTGCTTAATGTTGTGCTTTTATGTGATTGATGTTATAATTTTATGTGCTTGATGTTGTGCTTTTATGTGATTGATGTTATGATTTTATGAGCTTGGTGTTGTGCTTTTATGTGATTGGTGTTATGATTTAATGTGCTTGATGTTGGCTTTTATGTGATTGATGTTATGATTTTATGTGCTTGATGTTGTGCTTTTTTGAGATTGATGTTATGATTTTATGTGCTTGATGTTGTGCTTTTTTGAGATTGATGTTATGATTTTATGTGCTTGATGTTGTGCTTTTTTGAGATTGATGTTATGATTTTATGTGCTTGATGCTGTGCTTTTTTGAGATTGATGTTATGATTTTATGTGCTTGCTGTTGTGCGTTTATGTCTAACGAGCCGAACAGAATCAAACTATTAACCGAGTAATTTCGTACTATAACATATCGTAACTATCAATATTTAATGCGATTGAATCATTCTTTATTTTTCAGGTAAACTTTGGAGCATATGCGTGATCTGTGACGTCTGCAACTGAAGTAAATGAAAACGTGTTTCACATGTCTTCCCGTAAATCTGTATGAATGTGTGTGGGATCAGTTGTTATTTTCAGTCGACAACCTGGAGAAAATCATGAAAAAATGTGAAACAGAATTGAAATACAATAGCGTTTTATCAAGCTATTTCATATCAATGGTGAGGTATCCTCGCATTAAACTTAAAACATGTACAATTAAACCTCAATAATAAGACCATTATTGTGACCCTTGAAATCTGGTCTTCTTATTGTGGTGGTCTTAATATCGAGGTGGAATAAATAGCAAAACAGTGAAAATGAACTTGTAAATTGTGATCTTATTATTCAGATGGTGTTTATGTGAGGTTTTACTTAATATAAATATAATTTGTATATTAATTCAACTTTTAAAAAAAGTATTGTATGCTTAAAATTGCCATTACTGTATTCATGTAGATCTATGTGATTGTGTCTCACATTTGCTGATAGTAAAAACATACAATTTGTTGTATTGTATATGGTTGACTAGTTTCGTTAAAATAAGGTATCAATCTGTCTCAGCAACATTTGCATATGAAACATATTCTGCCTTGTTTGATCATTTGTCTAAAAAACTCAATTGTTTTATTTAGAATCTAGCAGATTTATAGATGCAATTATTAGAATCTCAAAGAATATTCGAAACAAGACCTTTTTAGAATATAATATTTAATCTACACTTTACAAAATATATATCAATAATATAAACAGCTGGACACATTTGCTCTATATAATTTTGATACAACGCATTGTCCGATTTAAAAGCTCATTGGTGCATACAGTCTGTCAAAGTCATATCTACACGGGAAATTCAAGTTTTACATTCTGACTTAGATATTATGCAATATTTGAACGGAATTACGCCTAGATAATGACCATCCCTCGTATTCTCGTGTTGTCATGTTTTACATGAACGGAATTATATTAAAGACGTATCCTACAATAAGGCCGTTTTTTTCTAACGCAGAGATTTCCTTTAAACTTTGTACACTCAACAAAATTCCTAATCGGTCAGTTTATATTGTATTTTTTTTTTTCTAATAATGCATGTATTCACACAAAATTTCACATACCGATATTTGAACAGGTAATGCAGCGAATTATTGATTTTTTTAGCCGGCTCGCTATGAAATTAATCGTATTAGGTGTATTGACGTTTATAGCACGTTTTGCACGTGCGGGGCATGGACACATATTTGCACGTGTTCGTTTACACTTTTGTCATTGCTGATGAAAATCCTTTTTGAAAAACACAAAACATGATGAGAATGACTGAAGAAGAACGCGCCCGAGCCGTCGGAATGATACAGGCCGGAACTCATTTACGACAGGTGGGTTTTATTTTTTGAAATTTCATAAGAATATCGAGTCTCCAACAATGGTATTACAAAACGGGTTCTTTAAAATTATGTCTTTATATATTGCTCGAGTTTTCCTTGTAAGTCGTGTGTGAAATAAAACTCATTTGACAGTTGTTTCCAGTTGTTTTATGATGAAATAAGATGTTTCTGTCAACTTTAAAATGTTTACTACAAAACGGGTTGAGTCTAAACAAATGGTATTACAAAAAGGGTTCTTTAAAAGTTTGTCTTTAATGGTCGAGTTTTCCTTTTAAGTCTTGTGAAATAAGACTCATGTTATAGTTGTAGATTGGTTTTCAGTTAGTTCATGGTGAAATAAGACGTTTCTGTCAATTTGGTATTTTTATTACAAAACGGGTTGCAACACCTTGCTCGAATTTATGATAATGAAGATTTCAAACGTGAATATTTCATATGAATATAGAGCAAAATCGATACAAGTTTACTGTATTTTTTCTAGCGCAGAGATATTCTTACAATTTGGTTTACTATATGAGAGTCACTGTCTGATGATGAAAATATGAAATAGAAATAGTAGGTCACCTTGCTTGATTTTAAGATAAAGATTGTTTTATTGTTTTTCAAATGTAATATATATGGAAAGTGAAAGTGGAAAAAAATTACCCTTAATACACTTGGTAACCCATTATCGTTTTACATTTTCATAAAATGCGTTAGTTTTAGATATTTTTTGAAGATCATTTTATAATTTCAAATGCAGAATTTTAAATATCAATGACTTTTCTTTTTTAATAATAAAGTATATAGAAAAAGAAAGAAGAAGGAAAAGTGCAAACTATAATGAAATCCTTCAATTAAACATAATGATATCATTATTTGCACTGTGCTTGGTGACTATAGTTCAGTAACAATCTTTGCATCGTAAAAGAAAATAGCAAACTACTCCTTTATACGTCTTTTAACCCAACGCAAAAACTACAATAAATGAAAAGAACATGCGCATTAAAGTTGCGCACTGGCAACTCCGAAAACGTCTTTAATAAACTTGTAAACTGATATTGGACCAACGATATATAGGATGTTGATATCAGCGTCGGAAGAACAAAGCACATTGAATGGATAAAATAGTCATTTTTGTCAAACATTTTGATAAACATGTATGGTCGAGAAAACTCCCGGGGGAAAATACGCGACTGGCGTAGTTGTAGCGGATCCGTAGTCCAGTGGTAACGCGCTCGACTAGAAATCCAGGGATCGCAGGTTCGATTCCCCGCTCAATCAATGACAGTACTAACAGTCTTTCGGACGAGACTTTAAAACCGAGGTCCCGTGTATGATGCTTTACATCGAGCACGTAAAAGAACCAGGGGTGCTTCTGGAACTGGGGCATCTCCTGTATCATGCACTATCCTCCAAAAATCTAAAATGACTGAACATTCTTCCGGAGGCGTCGCCCATATGGGAAACCGGTGGCGACGATAAATAAAAGCAAATACAAACAAAAAGCTTAGTTGGCAGGGCGCTAAACTGTCACCCGGCAGATCCGGGTTCGATTCCCGGGTTGGACAGGTTATGTTTTCGCTGACATTGGCTCGCAGTCCCGAACGGCATGTACTCGCTTATGAATCCTATTTCATGCTGTTTCTTCAAAATATGAGACTTACCTGTGTTTAGGGTAATGTACCCTGATGCTATTGATGTCCGTGAAAAAGGGCCGAAATTAATCCCCAAAACGACCATATTATACAAAATTGAAATTCGTTTATACACTATATTCCAGAAATCATACCATGGTCCATACATACTATATTTCAGCAATCATACCATGGTCCATACACACTATATTCCAGCAATCATACCATGGTCCATACATACTATATTCCAGCAATCATACCATGGTCCATACATACTATATTCCAGCAATCATACCATGATCCATACATACTATATTCCAGCAATCATACCATGGTCCATACATACTATATTCCAGCAATCATACCATGATTCATACATACTATATTCCAGCAATCATACCATGGTCCATACATACTATATTCCAGCAATCATACCATGATCCATACATACTATATTCCAGCAGTCATACCATGGTCCATACATACTATATTCCAGCAATCATACCATGGTCCATACATACTATATTCCAGCAATCATACCATGGTCCATACATACTATATTCCAGCAATCATACCATGGTCCATACATACTATATTCCAGCAATCATACCATGATCCATACATACTATATTCCAGCAATCATACCATGATCCATACATACTATATTCCAGCAATCATACCATGGTCCATACATACTATATTCCAACAATCATACCATGGTCCATACATACTATATTCCAGCAATCATACCATGGTCCATACATACTATATTCCAGCAATCATACCATGGTCCATACATACTATATTCCAGCAATCATACCATGGTCCATACATACTATATTCCAGCAATCATACCATGGTCCATACATACTATATTCCAGCAATCATACCATGGTCCATACATACTATATTCCAGCAATCATACCATGGTCCATACATACTATATTCCAGCAAGCATACCATGGTCCATACACACTATATTCCAGCAATCATACCATGGTCCATACATACTATATTCCAGCAATCATACCATGGTCCATACATACTATATTCCAGCTATCATACCATGGTCCATACATACTATATTCCAACAATCATACCATGGTCCATACATACTATATTCCAGCAATCATACCATGGTCCATACATACTATATTCCAGCAATCATACCATGGTCCATACATACTATATTCCAGCAATCATACTATGGTCCATACATACTATATTCCAGCAATCATACCATGATCCATACATACTATATTCCAGCAATCATACCATGGTCCATACATACTATATTCCAGCAATCATACCATGGTCCATACATACTATATTCCAGCAAGCATACCATGGTCCATACACACTATATTCTAGCTATCATACCATGGTCCATACACACTATATTCCAGCAATCATACCATGGTCCATACATACTATATTCCAGCAATCATACCATGGTCCATACATACTATATTCCAGCAATCATGCCATGGTCCATACATACTATATTCCAACAATCATACCATGGTCCATACATACTATATTCCAGCAATCATACCATGGTCCATACATACTATATTCCAGCAATCATACCATGGTCCATACATACTATATTCCAGCAATCATACCATGGTCCATACATACTATATTCCAGCAATCATACCATGATCCATACATACTATATTCCAGCAATCATACCATGGTCCATACACACTATATTCCAGCAATCATACCATGATCCATACATACTATATTCCAGCAATCATACCATGGTCCATACATACTATATTCCAGCAATCATACCATGATCCATACATACTATATTCCAGCAATCATACCATGGTCCATACATACTATATTCCAGCAATCATACCATGGTCCATACATACTATATTCCAACAATCATACCATGGTCCATACATACTATATTCCAGCAATCATACCATGGTCCATACATACTATATTCCAGCAATCATACCATGGTCCATACATACTATATTCCAGCAATCATACCATGGTCCATACATACTATATTCCAGCAATCATACCATGGTCCATACATACTATATTCCAGCAATCATACCATGGTCCATACATACTATATTCAAGCAATCATACCATGGTCCATACATACTATATTCCATTTATCTTGTTAGAGTAGATATTACTGCTTATATTTGTCAACTTTGGACCTCGAGTATCCTTTTTTACTTTACCAATGGTTTTGGTTGCATATGCAGCACGTCAAAATTAAATAAAACATAGTAGTGGCGTGTTTGCCACGTCAGTCTGTAGAAATGTTGTACGTTGAACACTGTGAATACTTCAATTTGCAACGTTGTCGGTTCATCCATTCAGTGTTTGTCGTAAAACATCCCAAAATAACGCATTTTTATTTTTGTACTTTGTGATTCGTGACATTTTACACATCAATAAACACAGTTTATCTAAATATTACTTATAATAATACAATCATGTCATCATGCGGGGGCAACCGTTTTAGATAACGCAACAACAAGCACTGACATCCATTTACAGAATGATATACATTTGAACCTCGCTTATTCGAATTCGTCGAATAGTACAGGGTTTCGAATAATCCATTTCAATTCGATGTGTTTATGAAGATACATACCGTATAACAAGGGAGTTAACTAATGTATACTACATGTGTATTTAAAATAATTCGCAAAATTCAAATCGTGAAGTTAAAATTGTGAATTCATGAAGATGAAATCGTTAAATCGTTGGTTCGTAAAATTCAAATCGTTTATTCGTTAAATTCAAATTGTGAATTCGTGAAATTCAAATCGTGAATTCGTGAAATTCAACTCGTGAATTCGTGAAATACAAATCGTGAATTCGTGAAATTCAAATCGTGAAGTTGAAATTGTGAATTCATGAAGTTGAAATATTGAATTCGTGAAGTTGAAATGTCACCACCAGGCTTTCGTTAAAAATGACTAAAATTAACAGGACTGGTGTGTGAAGCTAGTTACATATACATATTCAACTTTCAATGTTCAACATTCAAATATCGTTATATACATTGTTCAACTTTAAACATTTACTGATTCCACTTTCAACATTCCTCATTCAACTTTCGTCGTCGCTTCTGGTTCGTAAACAGGCATATCACTCTGGTCTTACCCCCCAATCACCAGCTACAATTCTCTGGTCAATTATGCCGATTTTCACCAATAAACTTATACAAAATATTCCAACGATGAACGTGAAGCGTTGGTATCTATACCGTCTGTCTACGGATTTAACGAAAATACAATCTGTATGATTATTTAATAATATATCGTAACAAATGTGAATTCCCATCGAAATATCAATTGGAAATCAAGTTTGACTAGAGACGTTTATCTAACAATGTTTCCGAATCGGAAACAACGAATGAACAATAAACTTAATGATTGATTAAACAGATGAAATTGTTACTGAAAACCGACCTAGTCTTGCAAGACCTTAGAGAAGAAGTTAACTTGATTTTGCTGTGAACACAATTAGAAAATAACGATATGTGACAATCGTGAGTTGATGACAAATGTGTTAAACTTCAATATTATGTACCAATGGCCAAATTATGAACGATTCAGAAATAGACGTTGATATACATGATTACTTTAGTACAGAAACTTACATAATGTGTGTGAATACGTCACGTACAATACTGTAAGAATATTTCACTGGCTTCCGGTACGGATAGAAATATCCGGCGCGAGGATTACTGTTCTGGCGGGAACGAGGCTCTATGCACTGAGGTAACTGGACGGACTGTAAAGTCATGTTCTGCTCGCTATACTCGCTTTATTGTGATGTTGTTTGATGTATCGAACATGGTGATTTCTAAATTGTTTAATTAATTAGATGCATGGAGAACGCAACGCCATTACATGGTTTGAACATATTGCTAACACTAAGGGTTACGTATACAGGGCCGTAAATTACATGGAGGCATGTAGGCAGTTGCCTCCTATTGCGGGCTGAAAAAAAAATCATTTTTTGTCTAAAAAGGGTCCAAAATTTATTTTTCCTCGCTCCGCTCAGCGGGGTGCCTCCCCTTCCAGGGGAGGCAATTTACGGCCCTGGTATATATGCATTACGGAAAATCACAGGTTCTCTGTCTGATTTTGCGATTTGCCTCAGTAGCGTTACAGTGAATAGTGTTGGTGAAAACTTATAAATTTTCTCAGGCCTATTTAATTCTGAATCATTTACCATATATGGAAATCAAAGCGACTATCACTAGTTTCTTGTGAATCTTGCTTCAATGTTTGTACAAGCGTTGTGGGTATACGGAGTAGTACACACGTACGTACCCGAATTCGTCTTGTCCAACAATTCAGGATTTGGCGTGTACATACTTCGAGCCAATTGAACAAATATTGTGATGTTAAAATATATATAGGAGGACACTTTATCATTATGGATATTATAATAAAACGTTTTATTGTGTTTTAAAGACAAGAACGAAACCTTATATTTTAGAGGCGGATATACCGTAAATATATACACGTGGATATTTTGTGTAATAGAACACGTATTCTGCTCTTGTATTTGTATTGCGTATTGAGTGCAGATGTAAACATATAATATTTTTCATGGGTAGTTAACGTGATGACTATTTGGTAATACAATGTATCAAGCACTGTGGCGCTAAATTCAACGAAAGCGCAACATCGCCGGAACTATGTCAGTCACCACACCAGCAGTGCTAATGAAACATTGGACAGATCCACTTTCGGTGAGTAACAAACAGCAGAAAGTGTTCTTAAAAGTCGATGCTAGGCCCAGCGCTGGGTAGTCATCTGAACGTCCGGGTTCGACAACCGACCGGAACACAAGTTTGTGTCGGGTGATAATTAATTCCAGGGACATAATATTTTGCTCGGGTTGTTGGTCTGTTCGGCTCTGTTGAGGGTCATGGTATCACTTAGAGGCCAAAGGTCAAATGACTATATTTCATGTCCGCTACATATCTATTGAACCCTTTGAACAAGTATTTGTTATAACTGTGCACATATGTTCATGATATCGAGACGACATGCAGAGCGCATGCTTTAAGGTTCATGTTAAGTGTTTTTGGACCAAAACTGTTATCTAGTTTTTTTATGTAAAAAAACAACAAATTCCAATAAGTTTTACACCAATTTGTTCGTCTGAATTAGGAGAGTATTTCACATATTAAAAAACATCAAAAAAATTATAACTTTGATAATAAAATACAAAAATGATGTTGTTTACAAAATGACACATAAAATTTATAAGATATTAACAAATCTCATTTTCTTTCTGTATTACATTTATCATGTCCTGTTTTAGGTAGTAGGACCTAAAAATCCTGAAAATAGTATACAATAAGCTTAACATACTGACATAAAGAAGTGACATTAAAAAAAAAATCAACCTTGCCATGTGGTCACTACTTTTTTTCTGTTTGGCAATAACATGTTAGATTTTAATGCTCGTACTACCTTAATATTAGTCATACCTATGTGTTTACTGTTCAATATTATCTTAAATTGTATTTGGTAAAAAGTTCTTTGTCGTGAGCATTTGATGGATTTTTTATTGTTCAAAGTCAAATATACAAGTATTTGGTCACTTATTCCATTATTTTGCACTTGATATATGTGTTGGAGGGGGGTCTTTTTTAATTAGGACCTTGACTTTTTTGTTATCTCTTCTAGTAACAACAGAATTAGACTGCACTTTTACCCTTTTGAAACACTTAACATGAACCTTAACTAGAATATTTCAATCTCACACTTACAGGTCAAAGGTCATATGACTATATTTCTTATATACTCCATATCTTGTTATATTTCTGAAGGATTTGAAAATCATTTGGTGGAGACATGTTGTTTTTGGTCTGGTTGTCTGCTTGTCCGTCTGTCTGTCCGTCCGTCACAAATCGTGGCTGTTCTATAACTTTTTAACCGCTTAAAGGATTTTAAAATAAGTTTACACTACATTCACAATGCGAAGGCGATATACAGAGCGCATATTTCAGCCAGCCCTGTTAAAGGTCGCGGTCACACTTTTTTGCCAAAGAAACTTTTCCCACTCCAAAATAAAATAGAATTATTTCATCTGACTTCTTCTCCAAACCTATTTTATTAGACCATCCTGTATCAGTATTACAATTAATGACAAACTGCCATAGAGGAGACATATGTTTACGTTTCAAAAACAACCATTAAGTTCACGATTTTGCTGTCATATACGGCGGCCAGTTGAACTAACCAGTTTTCCAGGAATTAATTATCAAACGGTCCTAACACACTCTTCTGCAAGCAACTAACGACTTTCTACGGAAGAATATAACCTGTCTTAACCGGGAATCGAAACCGGGTGACACTCTAGCGTTTACTAACTAAGCTAGCTTGTTATGGTATGTAATTTGTTATTTCAGATAAAGGCTTAAATGTACCTTGTAGGAGCCTTAAAGCAGCATGTACAGAATGACGGCGCTCGCGGAAGAAAATTCGTATTGGAAAATTGTGCTCTTAAGTGTCAAAATGTGTTAAAGGAGTGTTTGTGAAAATGTGTTCGTTTGTGTCCATTTTGTGAAAAGTGTTGTTATTAAAAAGTGTCAACATTCATATACTTGGAATAAAATATCAAATCGGTGAGTCTGATATAATTATTATCTGCAATTAACCGTTTATGTCTGCTCTAATTTGCACTTCACGTCCTGCATGATCCGGTCACTGTGAATATTATTAATAGCTTATTGACTATACAACTGTCTTGTAGATTCGTCCTGCAAAATTCTCAAACACAAACCCGCATCATTGCCTCTGTTTATTTCTGAGATACACGTTTTCTTTACTTATATAGCGCATTATATGAAATGTTAAACATTGTAACAACTTGCTTGTAAATTGCATTTTTATGAAATATATTAAAACCATAAACTAAGTAACCATGGTAACCGTCTTTTAATTTACACATGTTTTGTAAACATATAATTAGAAAACCAACTGCTTTGTACGTTGTAAAGTCAGGTCTGCTGCGTTGTTATGTATGTACGACAGCTACAGTCGGCCCTTGTTCATTCGATTTCATCAGGCTGATCCGTAATTTTGTTTCGAATAATACATGGTTTCGAAAATCTCATTTCAATTGGACATGCCTGAGAAAATACATAGGGACCTGATAGTTATTCGGATAATACCAAGTATTTGGATTGAAAGTTGTCGAACAAACGAGATCATACTGTATTATACATTATTATACCGGTAAATAAGCTTTCTGTAATACCCTGAAAGATGCATCAACATTCATCCTTTGCGATAATTACAGTGGTAATGCAAAAGTTGTATTGATCTGAGGCGGAAACTAGGTAAGTATAGGTATTTATAATTAACACACTTGTATTTTTGGATCAGGTGGTAAATTGACACCTGCATTTTAAATTTAAATAATTACGATTCAGTATTTACGAACTAGTGTCGTTGCAATTATATGAAAATCGTAGATCAATGTCTTTAAATATAAGTGTTTATTTATTTATTATAGGGTCACTCCTATTTAAATGGCCACCTTTATGTGACACCTTTATTTCCCGATTCCTATCCTTTAATGCCAGGCACCAGTCAGGTTGGCACACGGTAACCATTATTAACTTGCTAGCGGACGGCCAATCGGCCATATCAGAATTACCTGAATTCGAACCTTCGACCCCCCGCTCCCAAGGCGGATGCCTTAACCACTCCACGGTGATTGAGACCGTTAAATAAATGTATCGTATAAGTAAAAATAAAAGCGCCTTTTCACATTTCCCAAAGAAGGAGACTATTTTTGTACGTTGTAATGTCATGCCTGTATCTGTCTGGTTCTTATATTTGTAGTTATTACTTACAGCTATTATGTATTATTGTACTGGTAAATTAGCTTACTGTTATACCCTGAAAGATGCTTTAACATCCATCCTTTACGATCATTACAGTGGTAATGCAAAACAGTGCATTGGTCTGAGACGAACTCTGAGGCGGACTCTGAGGCGGAAAATAGGTCTGTATATGTATGTATAGGTATGTATATGTATGTATAGGTATGTATATGTATGTATAGGTATGTATATGTATGTATAGGTATGTATATGTATGTATAGGTATGTATATGTATGTATAGGTATGTATATGTATGTATAGGTATGTATATGTATGTATAGCTATGTATATGTATGTATAGGTATGTATATGTATGTATAGGTATGTATATGTATGTATAGCTATGTATATGTATGTATAGGTATGTATATGTATGTATAGCTATGTATATGTATGTATAGGTATGTATATGTATGTATAGGTATGTATATGTATGTATAGGTATGTATATGTATGTATAGGTATGTATATGTATGTATAGGTATGTATATGTATGTATAGGTATGTATATGTATGTATAGGTATGTATATGTATGTATAGGTATGTATATGTATGTATAGGTATGTATATGTATGTATAGGTATGTATATGTATGTATATCTAAAAGGTTTGTACTTTTTAAGGAGACATTTTGAAAGGAAGATGACTGTGATCAATCTTACATCCGCTCAATGCCGCAGCTATAATCTAAAAAAATTGCCTGTGGAGATTTGTCTCACATCTTCTGTATTCTATAGAAGGATGTTTTGGGTAAAAACAGTGAACGATCTAGCTGTAGTTAGTTTAGTACTGACTCTTGCTCAGAAACATTGACTACTAATTGTACCACTCTTCTTCCATATTCATATATTGTACTACTGGAAGCGATATCATTTTGTTTATTTCGCATATTCCATCGAGACACTTTACTTATTTGCTATCATTCTACAAACGGATAAAACAAGTGGAAACCACCGTTTTTTATTCGACAAATACAGAATACATTATTCTTGTATTCTGTGATAATACATATTTATATATGTTATGCTTGTTTTGGTAAAAGTGAATACGCAATGATCATAATATATCATCACGATATGTTCTTGGCATGTTTTAGATTGTCACTGGTGTATTAAAGATGATGTCTGTCGTGTTGATGTGTTGCTAGGGAACTTTTCGTGGAGGACGCCGTTGTGTCTTACCAGAAGGGATGGCTTACAGATGGCATTGAATACTCGACTGCCTTTTGCAAGGTAAGACTAAATGAGTCTTTTCAATTAATCCGTTTGTTTTGCATGTTCTTAATTTCACGTCCCATGCTTGTGTCTTATACTGGTCACCTTATTGTGATTAAGATAATTTTATAAATATGTTTGTGTTTGTACCAATTACAGTTAATTAAATTACAGTTGGTTTCCTATTAAACGAATTTGAGGTTCAACGAATTAAAACTACTACTTTAATTTATGTAAGGTTTAGTGGTCATAATTATGGACATAATTGGTATGTCATCATATATAATATTGAACGCAAGATGTTGCTTTCCATTGTTATGTGTGGCGATGTATTATATGTATTTGAATATTGTGCCCATGCAATGTGGAAAAAACAGCGTGAATATTTAAACTAGGTTTATTATCTCAAAACATGACTTTTTTCAATATTACTACAGCTGGTGTTAAGTGCTGTGTGGCGGATATACAAATTCGCCCCGTACTTCGTCAAAAGTGAAGTTAACTTTAATCAACTTTATATAAAACTTACACGAAAATGACGTTCGGTCGCTGTGGTGTAATGGTTAGTATAACGGACCAGCAATCCGTAGACCCGGATTCGAATCCCGGTAGCGCCATTGACCGAGTTTTCGTGTTCCTCAAAACATGACCTTATTCCAATTATTCTGTATAAAATGCCGTAAAACCGTAGGTCACTGTGCTATGAGGAAAGTGATGTTAGTAGAACCGTAGGTAACTGTGCTATGAGGAAAGTGATGTTAGTAAAACCGTAGGTCACTGTGCTATGAGGAAAGTGATGTTAGTAGAACCGTAGGTCACTGTGCTATGAGGAAAGTGATGTTAGTAGAACCGTAGGTAACTGTGCTATGAGGAAAGTGATGTTAGTAAAACCGTAGGTCACTGTGCTATGAGGAAAGTGATGTTAGTAAAGGTGATTGTTGTCTCAGCCCTAGATCTACTTTCTGCGACTGTATTGGGTGTGCATGACAGTGAGTGAAACAATTCACTTTCTTTTAATGTTGTTTGCTCTAAGCCACTATTTATTTACTATTAATGACGTAATGAATATTGCAAACTTTTTCATCATCTTGCGACTGTAATACACAGACAATATAATATATATATTCTCCCTTATTTTTATTCTCCCAGTTCGGAAATAGTCACTTTTAGGTAACCGAGGTAATCCAATTGGAAACTATGTTGCGATGAATACATGTACATGTATATAAATATTGATATCATTGTCGTCATAATTAAAGAAATTCATAGCTTAGGCCACAATATAAAATTGGGTTACTTGTGAACATAAATGGTGGCAGATATATATATTTGACATAGCAACATGATTTATTTGTCGAAATCGAATAGTGGTTTTGTTTACGATAAGCAGCGTGAGAAAAAAAACAATTTAAGACGCGCATGCGCACTTACAACATGAACTGTTCAGGTTATGGCGCGAAATAGTATAACAATTATCTTCTGCTATGATTAATGTTCAGCCCAAAAGCAAATGTCAGTCCTCGGAAGAGTAGTAGTAATTAAGAAATGAACTTAAGTGGCCAAATTGAATCAATTTAATTATAGTTTTATGGATTTTTGATACAAATCATTACAGTACAAAACAAAATATAGATTCAAATGTCCCCGTTTGAAAATAAGTTTTGCCAAATCTTGTCCAGTTCTCAAAACCCCTTTAGTCCGGAAACCCCTTTAAACCAGACATTTTGTCCAGTCCAGGGCTTGTCCGGTTTAAAGGGGTTCCAGTGCAATCATAATTATTCCAAACTTGGAATACTGTAATTAATCTCACTGTCAATAGTCTAAGAGTCACAGGCTGTTGCAATGTATCATCATGAGCCTTTCATGTGTGGTGTCTTTTACCTGCCTGAAGACCTTACCACCTATACTAAAAAGTCTTTCCACAGCAGCAGACATTGCCTGTATGACTTTGATCTTGATTTATTTATAATGCATTAATAAATAATAAACTATTATAATACAACATTACAGAAGTAGACATATTTCTTTTAATTAGCCTGTCCAATTTGTTGTTATAATGAATTATTTTACCATTTACTTTTAATATATCTTTTTACCTCATTATGTTACTTTAATTTGCATTTCACACATAAGTGTGGAAGTACTCATATAGTACTCGCAAAGTACTCATGATAACTGACCATTTTGCTTCAGTACTTGAGTAAGTACGAGTACTTGTACTCATAATTTCAGACGAGTACTGAGTACTGCTGAGTACTTGAACATTGGTACTCCAGTAAGTACGAGTACAAGTACGAGTACGAGTATCACATCCCTGACAAAGAATATGCTCAATTTCCCATTTTGAATTAATTGTATATAGCCCGTGCTGATAGACAAGACTCCATACGTCGTCGTGCGTCTCTATCAAAAGCTGACATAAAATAGCGTTTTAATTTCGAGTAGTTTGCATATCGTCAGTCCCTGTGTATTCCGCGATCACTGTGTATTTATTTTTGGTTAGCTTAGGTTTATTACTCAAGACGAATGCATTTAACATCATACATAACATAATGCAGACTTCATAGCATTCTTACAGTATATACAAGTGTGACACAGAAAATTAAATATAAATGTATACATCAAGTTCAGCCTCGTTTTGAATTGAGAAATGTTTCTCTTTTATGATGTTTGCGTAGATCTGATCTAATCCAACAGTTTATGTATATATGAATTTTAGGTCAATATAGTCACAAATGCACTCAAATATACACATCAATTGCATTGAAAGTGGGAAATTGTGCATATTCTTTAGGTTTATTAGGTCAATGTAATCAAAAGGTGAACTCTATTTTCCTCACTAATTGCATTCAAAACAGTGAATATCACACATTATATATGAATTTGTGGTCAGTATATCACAAATGAACACAAATATACCCATAAATTGCATTGTAAGTTGTAAATTGTGCATATTATTTAGGCATATTAGGTCAATGTAATCAAAATGTGATCTCTATTTTACTCACTAATTGCATTCAAATACAAATGTAGTAAATATAACAAATTGTGTATGACTTTTAGGTCTATATAGTCACAAATGAACTCAAATATACCATAAATTGCATTGAAAGTGGGAAATTGTGCATATTCTTTAGGGATATTAGGTCAATGTAATCAAAAGGTGAACTCTATTTTCCTCACTAATTGCATTCAAAACAGTGAATATCACACATTATATATGAATTTGTGGTCTATATATTCAAAAATGAACTCAAATATACCATAAATTGCATTGAATGTGGGAAATAGTGCATATTATTTAGGTATATTAGGTCAATGTAATCAAAATGTGAACTCTATTTTACTCACTAATAGCATTCAAATACAAATGTAGTAAATATAACAAATTATGTATGAATTTTAGTTCAATAGATCCACAAATGAACTCAAATATACCATATATTGCATTGAAAGTGGGAAATTGTGCATATTCTTTAGGTTTATTAGGTCAATATAATAAAACGAGTGAACACTACTTTCCCCACTTATTACATTAAAAATAGTAAATATAACACATTATATATGAGTTTTAGGTCAATATATTCACAAATGCACTCAAATATACCCATTAATTGCATTGAAAGTGGAAAAATGTGCATATTCTTTAGGTATATTAGGTCAATTTAATCAAAAGATGAACTCTATTTTCCTCACTAATTGCATTCAAAACAGTGAATATCACACATTATATATGAATTTTAGGTCAATTTAGTCACAATTGAACTCAAATATACCATAAATTGCATTGAAATTGGGAAAAAGTGCATATTATTTAGGTATATAAGGTCAATATTATCAACAGGTGTACTCTATTTTACTCACTAATTGCATTCAAAACAGTGAATATAACATATTATATATGAATTTGAGGTCAGTATATTCACAAATGAACACAAATATACCCATAAATTGCATTGTATGTTGTAAATTGTGCATATTATTTAGGTATATTAGGTCAATGTAATCAAAATGTGAACTCTATTTTACTCACTAATTGCATTCAAATACAAATGTAGTAAATATAACAAATTATGTATGACTTTTAGGTCAATAGATCCACAAATGAACTCAAAAATACCATAAATTGCATTGAAAGTGGGAAATTGTGCATATTCTTTAGGTATATTAGGTCAATGTTATAAAAAGGTGAACACTATTTTCCTCACTAATTGCATTCAAAACAGTGAATATCACACATTATATATGACTTTGAGGTCAGTATATTCGCAAATGAACACAAATATACCCATAAATTGCATTGTATGTTGTAAATTGTGCATATTATTTAGGTATATTAGGTCAATGTAATCAAAAGGTGAACTCTATTTTACTCACTAATTGCATTCAAATACAAATGTAGTAAATATAACAAATTGTGTATGACATTTAGGTCAATAGATCCACAAATGAACACAAATACACCCATTAATTGCATTGCAAGTTGTAAATTGTGCATATTATTTAGCTATATTAGGTCAATGTAATCAAAAGGTGAACTCTATTTTACTCACTAATAGCATTCAAATACAAATGTAGTAAATATAACAAATTATGTATGAATTTTAGGTCAATAGATCCACAAATGAACTCAAATATACCATATATTGCATTGAAAGTGGGAAATTGTGCAAATTCTTTAGGTATATTAGGTCAATATAATAAAACAAGTGAACTCTACTTTCCCCACTTATTACATTAAAAATAGTAAATATAACACATTATATATGAATTTTAGGTCAATATAGTCACAAATGCACTCAAATATACCCATCAATTGCATTGAAAGTGGAAAATTGTGCATATTCTTTAGGTATATTAGGTCAATTTAATCAAAAGATGAACTCTATTTTCCTCACTAATTGCATTCAAAATAGTGAATATCACACATTATGTATGAATTTTAGGTCAATATAGTCACAATTGAATTCAAATATACCATAAATTCCATTGAAATTGGGAAATAGTGCATATTATTTAGGTATATAAGGTCAATATTATCAACAGGTGTACTCTATTTTACTCACTAATTGCATTCAAAACAGTGAATATAACATATTATATATGAATTTTAGGTCAGTATATACAAAAATGAACACAACTATACCCATTAATTGCATTGTAAGTTGTAAATTGTGCATATTATTTAGGTATATTAGGTCAATATAATCAACAGCACCCAATTGTATAAACATTGGTTAAGGCTTAACCAAATGGTTAAGCTAACCAAAATGGTTAACTCTGTCTAAATCGTAGTTAGCAATTGTATAAAGTTTTGGTTAAAGTTAACCAGGCCATATTTCTGGTTAAAGTTAACCCACCTCCCGTAGCTTGGTTAACTCTTAACCAGAATTTAACCAAAACAAACATGGACGCTCTTGTTGCACCGAACGCTAGACGACCAAGACAATTTAGACGAATTGACAGACAGACGGACGATTTAGACGACGAAGAAGTAAGGAGACGGTATAGATTTGGTCAGCAGAACCTTGACAGGCTTCAGGCTTTGATAGGTGGGAAATAGTGCATATTTTTAGGTATAATAGGTCAAGATAATCAACAGGTGAACTATATTTTTCCCAATAATTGCATTCAAAATAGTGAATATAACACATTATATATGAATATTAGGTCAATATAGTCACACTTGAACTCAAATATACCCATAAATTGTATTGAAAGTGGGAAATTGTGCATATTATTTAGGTATATTTGGTCAATATCATCAACAGGTGAACTCTATTTTTCTCACTAATTGCATTCAAAATAGTAAATATAACACATTATATATGTATTTTAATTCAATATAGTCACAATTGCACTCAAATATACCCAGATATTGCATTGAAATTAGGAAATTGGGCATATTTTCTGTAGGTATAATAGGTCAAGATAATCAACAGGTGAACTATATTTTTCCCAATAATTGCATTCAAAATAGTGACTATAACACATTATATATGAATATTAGGTCAATATAGTCACACTTGAACTCAAATATACCCATAAATTGTATTGAAAGTGGGAAATTGTGCATATTATTTAGGTATATTTGGTCAATATCATCAACAGGTGAACTCTATTTTTCTCACTAATTGCATTCAAAATAGTAAATATAACACATTATATATGTATTTCAATTCAATATAGTCACAATTGCACTCAAATATACCCAGATATTTCATTGAAATTAGGAAATTGGGCATATTTTCTGTAGGTATAATAGGTCAATATAATCAACAGGTGAACTCTATTTTTCTCACTAATTGCATTCCAAATAGTAAATATAACACATTATATATGTATTTCAATTCAATATAGTCAGAATTGCACTTAAATATACCCAGATATTGCATTGAAATTAGGAAATTGGGCATATTTTCTCTAGGTATAATAGGTCAATATAATCAACAGGTGAACTATATTTTTACCACTAATTGCATTCAAAATAGTGAATATAACACATTGTATATGAATATTAGGTCAAAATAGTCACACTTGAACTCAAATATACCCATGAATTGCATTGAAAGTGGGCAATTGTGCATATTCTACATGCATATTAGGTCAATGTTATCAAAATGTGAACTCTATTTTTCTCACTAATTGCATTCAAAATAGTAAATATAACAAAATATTTATGATTTATAAGTCATAAGAATAACAAATGAACTCAAATTTACCTATCAATTGCATTGAAAATGGGAAATTGGGCATATTCTATGGGTATAATAGGTCAATATAATCATCAGGTGAACTCTGTTTTCCTCACTAATTGCATTCAAAACAGTGACTATAACACATTATATATTACTTTTATGTCAATATATTCACAAATGAACACAAATATACCCATACAATGCATTGTAAGTGGGAAATTGTGCATATTCAACAGGTGTATATGGTCAATGTAATCAAAATGTGAATTTTATTTTCCTCACTAATTGCATTCAAAACAATGAATATAGCACATTACATATTAATTTTAGTTAAATATATACACAAATGAACTTAAATATACCCATAAATTGTATTGAAAGTGGGAAATTGTGCATATTATTAAGGTATATTTGGTCAATATCATCAACAGGTGAACTCTATTTTTCTCACTAATTGCATTCCAAATAGTAAATATAACACATTATATATGTATTTCAATTCAATATAGTCACAATTGCACTCAAATATACCCAGATATTTCATTGAAATTAGGAAATTGGGCATATTTTCTGTAGGTATAATAGGTCAATATAATCAACAGGTGAACTATATTTTTCCCACTAATTGCATTCAAAATAGTGAATATAACACATTATATATGAATATTAGGTCAATATAGTCACACTTGAACTCAAATATACCCATGAATTGCATTGAAAGTGGGCAATTGTGCATATACTACATGCATATTAGGTCAATGTTATCAAAATGTGAACTCTATTTTTCTCACTAATTGCATTCAAAATAGTAAATATAACAAAAAATTCATGATGTATAAGTCATTAGAATAACAAATGAACTCAAATTTACCCATCAATTGCATTGAAAATGGGAAATTGGCAATATTCTATGGGTATAATAGGTCAATATAATCATCAGGTGAACTCTGTTTTCCTCACTAATTGCATTCAAAACAGTGACTATAACACATTATATATCACTTTTATGTCAATATATTCACAAATGAACACAAATATACCCATAAAATGCATTGTAAGTGGAAATTGTGCATATTCTACAGGTGTATATGGTCAATGTTATCAAAATGTGAATTTTATTTTCCTCACTAATTGCATTTAAAACAAAGAATATAGCACATTATATATTATTTTTTGTTAAATATATACACAAATGAACTCAAATATACCTATAAATTGTATTGAAAGTGGGAAATTGTGCATATTATTTAGGTATATTTGGTCAATATCATCAACAGGTGAACTCTATTTTTCTCACTAATTGCATTCCAAATAGTAAATATAACACATTATATATGTATTTTAATTCAATATAGTCACAATTGCACTCAAATATACCCATATATTGCATTGAAATTAGGAAATTGGGCATATTTTCTGTAGGTATAATAGGTCAATATAATCAACAGGTGAACTATATTTTTTCCACTAATTGCATTCAAAATAGTGAATATAACACATTATATATGAATATTAGGTCAATATAGTCACACTTGAACTCAAATATACCCATGAATTGCATTGAAAGTGGGCAATTGTGCATATACTACATGCATATTAGGTCAATGTTATCAAAATGTGAACTCTATTTTTCTCACTAATTGCATTCAAAATAGTAAATATAACAAAAAATTCATGATGTATAAGTCATTAGAATAACAAATGAACTCAAATTTACCCATCAATTGCATTGAAAATGGGAAATTGGGCATATTCTATGGGTATAATAGGTCAATATAATCATCAGGTGAACTCTGTTTTCCTCACTTATTGCATTCAAAACAGTGACTATAACACATTATATATCACTTTTATGTCAATATATTCACAAATGAACACAAATATACCCATAAAATGCATTGTAAGTGGGAAATTGTGCATATTCTACAGGTGTATATGGTCAATGTTATCAAAATGTGAAATTTATTTTCCTCACTAATTGCATTCAAAACAATGAATATAGCACATTATATATTAATTTTAGTTAAATATATACACAAATGAACTCAAATATACCCATAAATTGTATTGAAAGTGGGAAATTGTGCATATTATTTAGGTATATTTGGTCAATATCATCAACAGGTGAACTCTATTTTTCTCACTAATTGCATTCCAAATAGTAAATATAACACATTATATATGTATTTCAATTCAATATAGTCACAATTGCACTCAAATATACCCATATATTTCATTGAAATTAGGAAATTGGGCATATTTTCTGTAGGTATAATAGGTCAATATAATCAACAGGTGAACTATATTTTTCCCACTAATTGCATTCAAAATAGTGAATATAACACATTATATATGAATATTAGGTCAATATAGTCACACTTGAACTCAAATATACCCATGAATTGCATTGAAAGTGGGCAATTGTGCATATACTACATGCATATTAGGTCAATGTTATCAAAATGTGAACTCTATTTTTCTCACTAATTGCATTCAAAATAGTAAATATAACAAAAAATTCATGATGTATAAGTCATTAGAATAACAAATGAACTCAAATTTACCCATCAATTGCATTGAAAATGGGAAATTGGGCATATTCTATGGGTATAATAGGTCAATATAATCATCAGGTGAACTCTGTTTTCCTCACTAATTGCTTTCAAAACAGTGACTATAACACATTATATATGACTTTTATGTCAATATATTCACAAATGAACACAAATATACCCATACAATGCATTGTAAGTGCGAAATTGTGCATATTCTACAGGTGTATATGGTCAATGTAATCAAAATGTGAATTTTATTTTCCTCACTAATTGCATTCAAAACAATGAATATAGCACATTATATATTAATTTTAGTTAAATATATACACAAATGAACTCAAATATACCCATATCATAGTATAAAACATATGATGCTTAAATGAAGCGTTGTCTACAAATGCAACGAATTCATATTCACAGTACCTCAAAGTATTCAAACTGAACTACAAGTAAGTTATATTATACACTTCGCCTTGCTTTACAATAACAGGGACCTACATTTCGGCCCCGCAAATACCGTAAAAATGACCGCCTAATATGGTCAAAGTATTCGTTTCCAACGAGTGAGGGTATTTTCTTTATTTCCAACGAGTGAGAACCGGTTAAATGTGTAACATACGGCGTTTTTTTGCGGAACTCCGTCCAAAATGCGCAAAATGAACTCAAATATGCTCATAAACAGCATTGAAAATGGGAAATTGTGCATATTGTTAAGGTGCATTAGGTCAATATAATCAAAAGGTGAACTCTTTTTCCTCACTAATTACATTCACAACAGTGAATATAACACATTATATATGTTTTATGTCAATATATTCACAAAAAGACCGAAATATACCCATAAATTGCGTTCAAAAAGGAAATTTGACATAATCTATAGGTATATTAGGTCAATATAATCAACAGGTGAACTGTATTTTTCTCACTAATTGCATTCGAAATAGTAAATATATCACGTTTTATATGAATTTATGGTCAATTTATTCAAAAATGAACTCAAATATACCCATAAATTGCATTGAAGGAGGGAAATTGTGCATATCCTTTGGGTACATCAGGACAATATAATCAACATGTGAACTATGTTTACCTCACTAATTGCATTCAAAATAGTTAGATTAACACATTATGGATGTATTTAAGCTCAATGTATTAAAAAATGAACTATATTATACCCATAAATTGCATTGAACGTGGGAAATTGTGCATATTCTTCTAGTATATTTGGACAACATAATAACAAAAGTGAACTCTATTTTCCCCACCTATTGCAATCAAAATAGTAAATATAACACATTATATACAAATTTTAGGGCAATATATTCACAAATGCACTCAAATATACCCATAGATTGCATTCAAATTAGGAAATTTGGCATATTCTTCATGTATATTAGGCCAATGTTATCTAAAGGTGAACTCTATTTTTCCCACTAATTGCATTCAAAATAGTAAATATAACAAAATATATATGACTTTTAAGACAATAGAATAACTAATGAACACCAATTTACCCATTAATTGCATTGAAAATGGGAAATTGTGCATATTTTTTAGGTATAATAGGTTAATATTATCATCAGGTGAACTCTGTTTTCCTCACTAATTGCATTCAAAACAGTGACTTTAACACATTATATATGACTTTTATGTCAATATATTCGCAAATGAACACAAATATACCCATAAAATGCATTGTAAGTGGGAAATTGTGCATATTCTACAGGTGTATAAGGTCAATATAATCAAAATGTGAAATTTATTTTCCTCACTAATTGCATTCAAAACAATGAATATAGCACATTATATATAAATCATAGTTAAATATATACACAAATGAACTCAAATATACCCATAAATTGTATTGAAAGTGGGAAATTGTGCATGTTATTTAGGTATATTTGGTCAATATCATCAACAGCTGAACTCTATTTTTCTCACTAATTGCATTCAAAATAGTAAATATAACACATTATATATGTATTTCAATTCAATATAGTCACAATTGCACTCAAATATACCCATATATTGCATTGAAATTAGGAAATTGGGCATATTTTCTGTAGGTATAATAGGTCAATATAATCAACAGGTGAACTATATTTTTTCCACTAATTGCATTCAAAATAGTGAATATAACACATTATATATGAATATTAGGTCAATATAGTCACACTTGAACTCAAATATACCCATGAATTGCATTGAAAGTGGGCAATTGTGCATATACTACATGCATATTAGGTCAATGTTATCAAAATGTGAACTCTATTTTTCTCACTAATTGCATTCAAAATAGTAAATATAACAAAATATTTATGATTTATAAGT